>OX637587.1:1731912-2410617 GCA_951800085.1 Comarum palustre
AAGTGTTATGATTATGTATTGAATATGTATAGTGAAAAATTCAGGTGTAGAAAACATACATTTCCATAGGATACAATAAAGTGTAGTGTATTGGACAGGTAAGTAACAATTGCTTAGGAAAATGGATCATCAGGTAAGGCATGATGTCAAAAAAATTTGGAGGAATTTTCCTCTCAAATTTACACATGATATAAATAATGTCCTTTTGCATTTCTCGAAGGTCAGATTTGTTCGCTTCCCGTGTGCATAACTTCTGGAAGAATCTTGATAACGCTGCTAATGGCTCCACCACCTGACGGGGAATGAACGGTCGAAGAAAAATAGGGAAGAGACATTGTAGCTGGATATGACAGTCATGACTCTTTAACCCGTACATCTTATTGTCTCGAATGTTCCAACACAGGGCTATATTTCCTCCATAGCCTGAATGATACTTCACATAACTCATCCACTTGAAAATTACGTTCTTCTGGTCAGGCTTCACGGTGTATGGAGCTTGAGGCATTTTTTCTTCCCTTGTTTCAACCACATATGTCTTCGTATATCCATTTTTTAAGATCAATGCGTGTCTTAAGATCATCTTTCGTCTTTCCCTCATAGTTCAGCATTGTACCCACTACACTGTCGCACACATTCTTTTCTATGTGCATCACATCTACGTAGTGTCTGATCAAGAACTTACTCCAGTATGAGAGTTCCTAGAATATGCTCTTATGTGTCCAAAATTTATACCTGTCGGGTCGATCAAGTATTGTCACCACAATATTGGGATGATTGTCGAGCTGACCAAAATTGTACTCATTAAGCATTGCTAAAATGTCTTCCCCCGTCCATCTTCTGGGAGGCACACCGTTTTCTACAGTCCCATCAAATGCCTTGTCATCGAACCGCCATTCGTGATCATACGGAAGGACAGTATGGTGACCCAATTTGCATATCTTGTTGCAATGACTGATGCTCCCCTTATCGCTAAGGCACTCTGGACAAGCTTTGTATTCCCTAACAAGGTTGTCCGACAACATCTCACGGGCAGGAAAATCACTGATGATACCAACAACCATGACATGCATCTGAAACATCTCGTGCATGTACTTGTCATAAGTGGGATGACCAACGTCCCAAAAAAACTTAAGCTCTTCAATCAAGGGTCTCAAATACACATCGAGACACTTCCTTGTATAACCGGACCCCGGAATCAACAAACTCAGCATATTGTATTCCTTCTTCATGCACATCCATGGAGGAAGGTTGTACGGTACCAAAATCACCGGCCATACACTGTATTGAAGACTCATGTTGCCAAAAGGATTGAACCCGTCGGATGAGAGCTCAAGCCTCTCATTTCGGACCACTGACACAAAATGAGGAAATTTACTGTCTATATGCTTCCAAGCCTCACCATCAGCAGGGTGTATAAGGGTATCTTCATCATGCAATTCCCTATCAGCGGTCATCTCATAGCTTTGGCCGTGTGTAATGACATGTACAACCGCTCCAGCCTATCCCTCAACGGGAAATACCAAAGTACCTTCAGAGGTTTTCTATTGCCTGCAGAAGTCAGCTTATACCTATCAGTGTGACATATCGGACATGCGTCAAGGCCACCAAGGTCATTCACTTCTAGATCTTACCCCAGAAGAGAACACAGTCATATCTGCATGCATGGATCTTGATGTAGAAAAAGCCCCAGATCTTTCAGGATACATCGGACCTTATGATGAGTGGTAGGAAGACGATGACCGTGGGGTAGCATCGAAGCAGTGTCCTGTAGATAATCATCAACAGCCTTCACGGTCGATTTTGTCTCAACTTTAATCTTCATAACGTCCATCACACTTTCAAGAACCGTCTTCTGACAACCGGGGTACACAGGGGTCTGTTGGAAAGCAAGTAGTTTGTTGTACCTGTCAATAGCAGCAGTGTTGACAACTCTAGGGAAGGGTTACACCGGCTCAGGCATATACTGTCCTTGAGAGCATACATTGCTCTCATAAAGAAACATATCGTTGATGAAGGCCGTTGTTGAATCGTTGGATGTACTGCCCGTCTCAGAAAATTATCCATGATTATGCGGACCCCCTGATGATGTTTCACCGTGATATATTCAACACGTGTACTTCTCTTCAGGTGCTGTCATACTTTGTCAATCGCAAATCGATGCATATCGCTGCGACTCTGACATTTCGTGCACGAGAAATAGAAAATTGTATTTCCGTTAGCATTAGACAGCGCATATTCAATAAAACTAATAACTCCTTTAACATATCTTTTGTCCCAGCGAGAAAGAAAAATCCAACTCTTATTCATATCCTGAAAAGATAAAAACAATATATGTATAACTCTAATTAATTAATTTCATATATAAAATTTCAAATCAATTAGTGTTCTACAACAATTAATTAATATCAAATTAATAATTATTAACACACATATATATACTAATTAATAATTACATAACAATATTATATATCAATATCAATCATCATAAAATCATAATCAACATATCATCATCAACAACTAAATTAATTCATACAATATGCATTAACACAATATTATAATTATATATATGTATATATATATATATATATATATATATATATATATCTACTTATTAACAACAACTTCATATATAATAATAAAATCAAAATCGATCAACTCAATCACACTCAAAATCTATTAATTCAACTCAAATAAAACTCAAAATCAATATTATATATAACTCAAATAAAACTCTTAAATCAACTCAAAATCAATATATATACACATATATGTACCTCTATATAGCTCCATAAACTAGTTTTGGACAAATTTCGACAACACCCAAACTTTTTGATCAGTTTTTTTTTCAAATGAGCTGATGTCTAGATCTGCAAATATAAGGACTTTTAGCCGTCGGCTAAACTTTTATAATTTCGTCAGCTATAGTTTACAGGCTATAGCCGACGAAAAAATATTTTATTTGCTAAAATTACACTTTAACCGACAAAAATTTAACTTAGCCGACGAAAAATTGTTTCGTCCGCTAAAGTGCCCTTTAGCCAAAGAAAAAAATTTGGTCGGCCTGTTTTTTTATTTCGTCAGCTATGTTGTTTATGCTGGTAATAAGAAGAACGGTTACTCCTTATGATGCCTGATGTATAGCATATATAATTCATGATAGTCTCTTGTATGTTCTAACGACCTGACCCTAAAGTTATCATAAGTTATTCGAAATTTTATTCAAAATGGGAATTCGAAACAGGAATAACATTTCGAGTATCCAAGTTTAATCGATTCAAGAACCATACATACTCATAGATAATTCATCGCAAAGATGTGAATTCTTGATCATCAAAAGAGCTATATTGAGATTACCAAATTGAGTACAGGAGTCACTCACGACAAGAAAACGAACCTATAATTGATTTCTTGTCTCTTACTGATTGATACCGCCAAACGAACCCTAAATTTCTCTTCTTTTCCCTGGTTTATTTTTCTTCCTTCCTATTTCTGTCTCCTTCTCTTGTAAAGATAGATAGAGGTAGAGAGATAGATCTTTTCATCGTTGTAGTTGGTGTAATCCTCTCTCTCTCTCTCTCTCTCTCTCTCTCAGTGAACAAGTCGAGAAGAAGAGAGAGACTACCCCCGAAGGTTCTAGTACTCCTTTTTTATTTTCCCTTATATCAGTGTTCCTACCGAATTTATCCTCCCGAAATCTCTCGATTTCTCTTTCTTTAAAAATAAAAATAAAAAATGTGTTAAAGGAAATATGTATTATGTACTTTCGTAAAAGTAACTGATGAAGAGTTAACTATGCAATTAGCGAATTAACGGATGTAATTACTCAATCAGTTATCAATTAGTCATTATTTTCATTATGTACAATGTAATTACCTTTGTAATATCATCTCTATATAAAGAGAAGTCTTAATGAGAATGAAGAGACAAATTCCAATCCATTTTTACTATAACACATTATCAAACACTATGCTCTAGTTTTCATTTTTTTTTGAGTTTTAGGCCACACGCAAACAAAAATCTGTCTCTCAACTTCGACTATGCGCACCCACCCGACACCCCCATCACCCTCGACCTCTGTTTTTTTGTTGTGCTCCATCGACACCCGCGTGCCTCGCCCTCCAACCCGGCAACAACATCACCGGTTTTTTTTCCATCCTCAGCCCTGCCTCCGAGGATCTCGACCGCCTCCACGCATCTGAACGCTCCTATCCGGCAACCTATGTTGCGATGCCATCTCCCAGAGCCCAGCCAGAGCTCACCAGCACCGATCCGGTGCCACCTAGTCCTCAACTGATCCGATCCTGTTACCGGTCGCCTTCCCGGATCCCCCTGCAGCAAATTGGAGCGCAACAGCAGCTCCGACACTCAAACCTCCCGATCTTAGAACCCGACCCAGTAAAAAGAAGGGATTTTACCCTCTTTTTTTGGTAAATCAGATGATTTACAAAGGTAATTTTTTAAATTTACCGTTCAGTGAATTTGGATATATTAATTACTAATTACTATTTAATGAATCTGTTACTATTTTATTTACTGTTTTTTACACAGTAAATATGTAGCAGAGTTACTACTTAATTATTTATTATGGTTTGGGTGGGAATACCACATAAGAAATGTGCCTGGAAAATTTGATCACAGTTCGTTTAATTGAAAAACGAGATAATTAGAGAAAACTCAAAAAATCTACCATCTTTTAAGATAAACTCATTTATTTTTTAAAAAATTTACACCGAATGCAATAATTTAGCCTGTCTTATAGATTTTATTTCAGAAATTTAAATTTGTCTCAATTTATCCACTAACATTTTTGCCCTTCTAATATTCATTTTGTTTTCTACCTTTATATTAGATTACAAATAGATGAATTGAGTTTTTGGTATATGGTTTTAGGTTAGGGGTTAGGGTATAAGGTTTAGAGTTTATGGAGAGATTGGGTTATGGGTATAGGGTTTTAGGGTTTGTGGAGGAATTGAGTTTTAGGTATATGGTTTTAGGGTTAAGATTTATGGAAGAATTAGGTTTTGGGTATAGGGTTTTAAAGTTTAGGGTTAGGGTTCATGGAGGAATTGAATTTTGGGGTTTAGTGGTTATGGTTTAGGGTTTATGGAGGAATTAGGTTTTGGGTATAGGGTTTTAGGTTTTAGAGTTTAGGGGTTAGGGTTTAGGGTTTATGGAAGAATTAAGTTTTGGGTATAGGGTTTTAGGGTTTAGGGGTTAGGGTTTAGAGTTTAGAGTTAGGGGTGCGGGTAAAAAATCCGTATAATTTGATTGCGTTTGAACAATGATAAATCTTACAATTTTATTATTAAACATGTTCTATTTTTAAGAATAAATATAAATAATTCTTTTAATAAATCAATTTAATTAATAAATGAGTATTTTTTAAAAAAAAATATAAAAAAATATTTAATCTAAAATAAACATAATAAATTGAGTGTATTGTCAAATACCATACCGAGCTAGCCCATGCCTAATAGAATATTTATTGAGTGTGACAGAGTAGGTTGCGGATGATTAGACATTTTTTACTTTTCCTACATGGGTTAAGTGAACGTGGAAGAAGAAGAATCAGGTCATTCACACACATTGGAAATTGAAGAATAAGATGATGGAATATGAGAAAGATCGAGCCTGTGATCAAAGTTTAACAAATTGATTTATACTCTTATTCTTCTTGGTATGTTGCATTATTCCAAGGCAGTTCTACACTGGCATTGGACTACCTACTCAAGGTTGCAAATTGCAAACCAGAAATTGCTCACTAATAACAGCTTACCCGGTTAAGGAAAAGGCTCACTTAATCATATACTTGTACACATGTTTATTGTATAAAATCATTGGTATATATGGGATGAAAAACCCTAACCCTATAATACTTGCTCAGTTGCTCCTCTACACTTACTTTTACCGTAAAAAATATACTACAATTCCACCTTATTGTTAATAAAGAAAAATAGAATAAACCTAGCTTGCTACCGTGTTTGAAAGTATTTGTACTACACAATTATATGTGAATAAGTATCGATCAATAACATTCTAGTCAAACACCATCATACATCGTATAATGTGCTAAAATTACACTCATTTATCCTGCCTATAATATGTTAAAATTACACTCATCGTACGTGATATATATCTAGTAAGTTATAAAATTGCTATTTATATGTAGATTATTACAGAAAAACGAAATATATAACTAGTTGATTCAACATTGAAAATATTCAACATGATAATGTGGATTATCTGCATATTAATATATGATCCATTATAGTGGCCAAAATTAAAGGAACACCCTGAGCCTGGTGTGACAAAATTCGAAGGATTCCTTTTGTAAAACAGTGTAACGATCGATGGTCCAATTTTTAAAACATCCCATGTTGCCATTGTCCATTATTAAGAGAGATCGAGGAGCATCTAAATCAAGATCAGCTAGCAATGGAACAAAAGAAAAGGGTTAACTGGGTTTTTTCTCCAACGAAACAAGACACATGCACTGCTGGCCAAAATGTTACGTCTGAATCAGATGGATGGAACGGGAAAAGATAGATGCATGTCTTCTGTCAACGCTATGTTGCATTACACACTAACCCTACTAGCAAGCTAGACCTCTGAAGATCCTGATCAGTTTTATTTAGTCATCCCAACACGCAAGCCCAGCAAGCCAAGTTAAGCTTTCAGTTGCTTGCGTTTGCCATGCCCTTATAATCATCTATCACTCGCTGAGTCGTTGTCACCAGCCCAAAAAAGCAAAATACTCCTAAACAGGGCCGGCCATGGGGGAGTGCCACTGGTGTCGCCGCACAAGGCCCCCTTCCGGCGAGGCCCCCGGAAAATTGGCTGAATATATATATATTTGAAACCAGCATAACGTTCCTATGCAGCCTCGCCTAGTTGGCCAATTGAGTTAATAACTAGGTATTTTCCTAAAGGATGTCTCGGCTTCCATCCCTAGCTTTCAGTTCCTTTAATTTTTTATTATTTTTTAAATGAGGTCTGCAGGGCTTCAGTACAGCTTTAAAACTTGATTTTTTTAAAGTAAATTTCAGCTTTGGTATTTGAACTGATGTGTCTTGATTATAGTGGTATTCATATTTTAAAAACAATAAATGTGGTACATGAATTCTATTTTTTCTACCAACAAAGGGTCCGAGACCCATTTCCATCACGTCGCCGTCTGTTTGCTGACGTATAAAAGGTAAAAATGTATTTTCACTATCTCACACATTTTTTTGTCAAATCTCTCTCTCACACCTATTCTCTCTCCCACTATCAAAACAACCCTCCTTCGCCCTCTCTATTTCGTCGTTTTGGAGCACCAACGGAGCTTCGATCCTCCTCCGCCATCTCGTCGTTTCTCAGCTTAAAATTGGTGTTAAAAGGTTCGTCTCGACGTCACAAGTCTCTCTATGGTTTTTATTTTCACAGAAGAGCTACGAGGAACGATATTTGAAAAGGGAAAGCAGGGGCTGGGTTCGCTAGCAAGATTTCGATTCAGGCCAAATCGAGGCTTCTTACGGGTATGGATAGCTTTGTCATGGTTTCGGAAACCTTTCTAAGGTCTTAATTTTCTAAGACAAGCTCTGAGGAGGGAGAAATGAAAAGAGAAAAATTCTAAATTTTTAGGCAATGGGTCAGTGTTTTCAAGTGAAGTTTGAATTCGATTCAGGTATAGAAGTTACTCCATATATCGAGCTCTACATTTCTGTATAATTGGAATTAAGTTTGATTGAGTTAAGGAGAATTTGGGATTTTGCATTGGTAGAGGAAACACCGCCGTGCGTGCCACTGTGCACGGCGGCAGTGGAGGTGTTCTGATCAAATTTTGGGGTTAGATTTCATGTAGTTGAATAGATGAGTGTTTTCTATGTAGAAATCAAAACAGCCCTCCTCCACCTTCGTCATCGTGTTCTGATCAAATTCTAGGGTTAGATTTCATGTAGTTGAATAGATGAGTGTTTTCTATGTAGAAATCAAAACAGCCCTCCTCCACCTTCGTCATCAACACCGGCAGTAGCCTCGTCTGGTTCCCATGCACCTCTCGCTATCTCTGCTCCCGCTACTCCTTCCCCAAAAACCCAAACCTGCAACTCTCGAGGGACAAAAGAAGAGACTACTCTTCTTCGTCTTTTTCCTTCTTCTTCTTCTTCTTCTTCTTCTTCGATCACTACTGTTTCATTTCTCTAATTTCTGATCTTCTTCTCCTTGACTTTTCATCTTTTCTTCGGGACACCAGCTCGGTTACGTTCGCCGGTAATGGGGTTTACATGGGGTTTTGGTGTTGTCGTTCTTGCTCTCTCTCTCTCTCATTAGTTTTAGTTTTAGAGTCGGGTGAGTCTTAGTTTTAGAGTACAAAATTGACTGGGTTCTCCCGTCCTTCTTCCGGTGTCCGACCTTGGCTTGTAGTGAGATCGGAGGTGGATAGAGATGGAGCTGAGTCGAGTGGAGCCTTGAAGTCCAGCGAGCTGAGTCAGACAACTTCGATTTGATTGGGTCTTTGTTTGTAGGACTAGGCGAAGCTTGTTTTCTGATTTGGATCTAAAAGCTACTGGTACATGGTGGTGGGTGGTGGTTTTTGATGTTTGATGTGGATCAGACGATAGCGATGTGATAAGTGTGTTTGACGCCATGTTTTTAATGTGTTTTTACCCTCATTTATACTTGGTTTATTCCTTAGTAATGTCGTTTTTACTTATTTTGAGTCAAAAGGGTTTTTCTGTAGAGCAATGGCTATTACGTGCATTTATACAGAAATTTGTGCTTAAGTGTTGTAAAATCGTTTTTGGACAAACACTTGGGTATTTCTCTTATAATTCACCGTACTTTTACATTGTTATTTTTGATGAATTTGGTTTAATGTGTAGATGACATGTATATAGACATATTATATCAAGAATCATGAAGATTGGACTCATAGAGGACAACAACAGAAGCCACGGAAAAGAAGAAACTCCGAAACATTGTATTTTGATTCGAGCAGAAATTTCTAGAAACCCTACATCAACTTTGGAATTTCATATCTGACGATCCAGGAGGAATCGGGGAGCGAGCCATATATCATTGGAAAGCTACGAAAGTCTAGTTTTCCGATCAACTGGAATCGCATCAATTGAAGTTCATATGAGGGAGTTATGATCAAAACAATGGACGGAGGTCAAGCTGCAAAACTGGGCAGTTTCTGCCTAAGTTGTCACACGGGTTTGGGAGGATGTTTCTTCACCAAAATACTTCCCAAATGTGTCAAAGGACTTAAGAAGAGCTTAATGAAGTCATGGGAAGCTGCATTGAAGAAGAAGATTCGAAGAAGTCATCAAGGACAGCCGAAATAACTAAGTAGACAGCTTTCCCGGTTCAACGAGGAAAGGCTGCCTCTACCGAGTTCTTGCAATGGAATCGGCTGCCTAGAAGCCCAGGACTTGTGCAATGAGGCCTACATTGATCCATCAACATGTAGGGGAGTCCAAAATCAAGAGGTCCAAGGTCCAAGTCGAAGTCCTATTCAGAAAATAAAGAGAAGTCCAAATCCAACAAGGAAAGGAAAAACCTACCCGGTTTTGGACTCCTTGAGGCTGCCGAATTAGACTAGGGTTTTCCCCTAGTTTTCTCTATAAATAGGCCATGTATAGATCAGTTTTAGAGGGTTTTCAATTGCTCAAAAACCATAGTATAGCCTTACTCTACCCAAAAACCCTTAAACACAGAAAAACACAAGTTGTGCCGCCACCATATGCTCAAGGTCTGTGTAAAACTGTTCTTTATGATATATATATATATATATATATATATATGTTTTGATTTTTGGTTTTGCATAATAAGCATGTTTATGAACTATTCTTTGTGATTTGCACATGAATATGTTTGTTGTGTAACGACTTAGATTGCATGTTAGGATTATGATTTAGTTTAAGTTGTGTATGTTTGTGTGTTTAGTAGATGTTGAATTGATTAATCTTCACCCGAGCATATAATCGAACCTTAGGTAAATTTGAATGATCACAAGTTAGCTATTAGGGGGGTGTTTCATGCGCCGCAGTATTCTAGGTTGAGTTCACCGCGTCGGGCTCTCAATTCTAGTTGCTGCCAAGGGATGGTAGGGTGAGAGATTTACATGCTAATAGGATGAGTGACGACATACCTAGGATCATGTCTCCAACGACTCGTGAACGGTAAGTGTATTTTGTGTTAATGTGATGCGCGTCGTAAGCGTTAAACAAGATGACACATAAACTTAGGATGATGCGCGTCGTAAGTTCTAAGTTACATGAGAAGTCATAAAAAGTTGGAATTAATTTGCATCTATGATAACATAAACGTAATAACTTGATCTTTCATGAAACTTATGTGTTCTCTAATTGGTGTTTGCTATATCTTGTGCTTGAGTATTGATTGACCAATGTATGTAAATATTTTGCTTCTTTTCTTTATATGTTTCGAACCACCCTATAAATTCCCCATAATATTTTGTATATTTGTTTATACTTGTATTCTTTTGAAAGTACTAATGATTTGTTTTGCAGAATATAAATTCTTCCCTAGTGTCCCCGGTTAGAACGATCCCTACTTACTAAAGCTACAATGATAGGGTTTTAAATTGCAGGTCAACTTTTGACAGGTCACGATGATGACTGTCTCGCTTGGCAGCGATGGTGAGGATATGTGGAGGGAGATGCTGATGCTTTTGGGCCAGGTTAGAGGGGATTGGGCCAGCTGATTGGATCTCCAAAAGGTGGGCTTGTTTCTGATTGATAGTTGACTGGGACTATCAGAGCAACCAAAAGTTGAAACCGAGGTTTTCATGGTGGCGGAGATGCTTCTCTGAGGGAGGCGTCGATCGTGTTGGTTTTTTGGCAGCTTTGTAGGCTTGTTCCGTCGTTGATCGTGGTTTTGCGGCGAGGGTCCAATCTGGTTTCAACTTGGGCTTTCCGACCGTGTCAGTTTGGCGTGGATCATGACCATTATTTATGTTTTAATAAGTTTGTCTTTACTTTTATTTTGTTTGTACAATAAATTGTTTGACCCCTCTCTATTAGCTAGGGTTTTCTAGGAGAATGGTGATCGAGCAGGTGGCGGTGACAGTTCACTTTTGTAAGAGTGGGCTGTCCAGATCACGTTAGGCGACAGCGGGATTTTGTGATCTTCAGATTTAGAATGAGTGTAAGGTTTCAATGTAATGGTGTTTAATTGTTCTCTTTGTCAGGACTCTTGTATGATGTCATTCTGGTTTTTATCTATTAATGAGAACCTATAGTTATATTTCAAAAAAATGTATATAATCATTATTTTTTAGAGTATAAACACTCAAAATCATATACAATAGTTATATAATTTTACTATTGGCTATTTTATATTTAAGCCTCATTTTAAATTACGCACAAGGCCTGTGAAATCTCAGGACCAACTCTGCTCCTAAATAATCATGGTCAGGGGCGGATCTACTTCAAGGATGATGGGTAGGGCTCAAGCCCAACCAAGCTTTTTAGGGGAAAAAAACTAGCTATGTTATGTAATTTTTTTTCTAGTAAATGCATTTTCAAGCTCACCCAAACTCTAAGAAACGTCCCAGTTTGCTGTGCATATATGTGTCTAGACCTCTGTTTTTTGGTTCCTCAGTTTCCATTTCATTTTTTTTTCTTGTTTTCTAGTATTTTACCTTTTAAATCTAAAAAAAAATCTCATTTACGACTGTTTTAATTTTTAGCTTTCTCTATTGAATCTGAATGTGTAAGTAAGAGTTATTGAAGATCCATTAACATCTACTCAAATTTTGAAATTTTTATTTGTCTTCGATCAAACAAACCCTGCAATTTGAAGCTCACCTCGTAATCGGATCCTAGATCTGCCACTGATTATGGTCTTGATTATATAACCTACATGATTATATCACTTTCTTTGATATAATTAAGAGAATCTTACGTACCGCGCTACAGATCTCGAGCATGCGATTTTGTAAGAATCTGTAGGATATTTGAGAATCAAATTCTAGGTAATTTGGAAGACCTGAAGCATGGTAAACTTCTGCGGATAGTAAATTATGATGCATTACTGTGCTAGTACAGTGAATTAGAAGTACTAGCTAAGCTACCACGGTTGAAATTGGGTAAGTGGGAGATGTCTTTGTAGTTGAAAATATTTGAAACTTTTTCTAAATTGGGTATCAAAAACATTGTGCGTGATGAATTAACTCGATGAATTTTTTAAAATTTGACTTGCATGTAGCCAATACGTTTTGATGATTAGTCAGATTCAAACATTGTTCCCCACCTTTTAAAACCCTAAACGAAAAGGAAAATCGGAAGGGAAGGAAGAAGAAAGAAAAGGACAAAGGAGACGGAGATAAGCTCCGGGCAGTGGCGAGAGGCTGCCACCGACTCCCAAAATGGTTTTCTAGAGAGAAAACCCTCCTAGCTAGGGAGGAAAGGGGCAGGCCTAAACCCTAACTATGAAATGAAGTTTAAAACGTAGAAAAAACAAGATACTGCTTCGTACGTAGAGCAACAACTCGTCATATTAAGGCGATACAAATATTTCTTTGTTTTCAAACAAGCTAGTATCGGCTAAATGGTTCGGATTGACTTTATCATAAACAAAGATCTTAATTCACAGACAACATAACAAGAGAACAAGCATTTCTGTTTTTCCGTGCATAATATAAAAGAAGCATATGTTTAGCTATAGAGAAACAGAGAGAATCTCAGCTAGGGCAATGTTGAGGTCTCTTAATAAGGCTATTTGCATGTAAGTACGAGATTAGCTAACTAAGTGGTCCTTGGTTTAAAACCAGATAGATCAATATAAGGAGAAGACAAAGGGATCCCGAGCAAGGCTGACGGGTTTAGAGATGTATGGTGGTAGAGGAGGCAAGGTGAACATGAAATGCTCTATTTTGAGAACTTTGATGGTCTTGTTGAGGGGACAGAGGGCATAAATTAGGGTAATAACTCGTTGAGTTAGAATCAAAAGACAACCTACACGTATACACGGCTAGCTTCGTAGTGCTAGAAACAAGAACGCTCATGTAGGATTCCTCCTTTTAATCTTGAAAACGAGACAAAGGAATTTTGGGGAACAAGGAGTAGTGGTTTTCATTAGCAAAAAAACACCATTCCCACGTATTTCCATTCTAGACATTTCCCCTTGTTTTTAATTAAGATTAAGACAAAATGGAGATGATGGTAAATAGTATTTCATGATAGAGATTAGATAACAAACCTAAAGTATATCTGTCATCTCAACCAATAGTGAAGCATAATTAGCATATAAAAGAACAACTTTAATCTTTCTAAACTATATCAGCTTACTTCCAATAAGGGATATTTTTTTGACATATATAAGAGATCAAAGTTTACACCAATTTTTTGATTACAAAATCATATCTTCACCATTCAATTTTCTGATCACAAAATCACGTCTTCACCGTTCAATATGTAGGTCTACATAATTTTACACGAGTGGACTCATTCTACAAAATTTATATATATATATATATATATATATCAGCCTACTTCCAATAAGAGATTTTTTTTGACATATATGAAGGATCAAAGTTTACACCAACTTTTTGATCATAAAATCACATCTTCACCGTTCAATATATAGTTCTACATAATTCTATATGAGTAGATTACTTCTGTAAAATTTTATCTAAATTAATAATCATTAAGATATTTAAAACTGTGAATTAAAAGTTAAAAAGGTGCTCAATATAAAATACAAAATAATCTTCTAGAAGGCAGGCCTGATAAAATATACCAAGAGACAAACAATCCTCTAGAAGAAAATGGTGCTCAATATAAAGTACAAAATTAAGATACAATTTAGTTAATATATTAATCAAAGAGATTAGATATGCTAGCTCCACTTCGCAGCTAACTGTTGCTTTCCAAAAGCTCGAAGATTAATTGGCAACAAAAATAAATAATTAAAAGAGATCGTCTGTCACTATAGATGATCACAAAAACTACAAAAACAAATGAATCAAATCAAAAACCCAAATATTTATAAACCTCACAGCATTGATCATGATCAATCTCATACGTTAGCTAGCTATATATCTAGCTTAAGAAAGATAGCTCAAAGAAACAAAAGCATGGCTATGAGGAAGCTGCTGTTTTCTGCACATGCAAACGTCGTCGTCCAGATTCCTCACATCAATGTTTGGTATCGCATATACTCTTCCATGCATAATGAGTAGCTTAGTTAGGATTCGAATTTGGGTTCCAGCTATAAGGGCATATCATATGTATATATATTGCTAGCTTCTATATAGTACTACTAGTACTGATTCAAATAAATTAGTTCCAAGAAGAAACTGAGAAAAGGGGACGATTCATCCAACCTAAGAAGAACGAGTGCCTGAGGCTATGAAGCTGGTAACCTTCAGAAGGGTAGTGAAGCCGGAGAAGAAGCTTGGCTTGCGAAAGAGCGAAGGGACTCAACGGAACATTCGAGAACCCCGACCTCCTCATCAACATCTCCCAATTCTCATACCTCTCATGCCTCAACTGTTTTCTTCTTTGATCATCATCGGCCGCCACCACGTCAGCGATCTCTCTTCCGAACCACACCTGCTCCACCGCCAGCCTCTCCCTGCTGTTCGGAGGGAGCGTCGCTTCCAAGGACCCGAAAACGGCCCCATAGTGGTCCACCGCCTCGACGAACCTGTTGAGAAACATAGGGCTGTTGTGATTGGCTTCTCGCTCGGCGACTGTGACTATCTTCGGGTTCAAGGCTCTGATTTTGTCCAGGAAGAGGTGGAGGTCACGTGCGTCGTCGGTGAGGAGTCTGTGGAGGTAGAGGACGCAGTTGACGGCGAGGGCTTCATTTGGGAAGAGACCAAGCGACGCCGGGTTGAGGTAGTCTATCATTGCGACGTCGTTTAGGAGAACGATGGGGCGGAAGTGGAAGGTGAGTCCGAGGGACTGAGCAAACCGGAGGAGACGCTCGCCGGTTCTGCCGAGGAGAGTGATATCACGACCGGTGGCGGTGATGCGGAGCATAGGAGGAGGAGGGTGGTGGAGAGATGAGCTTGAGCCGTAGGATCTTTCGGCGAGGGCCTGCATCAACGGTGGCCATTGCACGCCGTGTTTGATGTCAAAGTCGAGGATGTGGATGGCGTGGTGACTCGAGTCAATGGCTTCAAGGATAGCTTGATTTGCCGTCAAGTGGCTGAACCTGATGAATGGGGTTACCTGGTTTAGGGTTAGGTAGCACGACTGAAGCGCCTCTTCTTCTGCTTCAGATGCTGCCGCTGTATCCACTTCTAGCGCGTAAGCGGCAGAGGTAGATGCGGGTAATGATGCAGTGTCGGCGGCCATACTAGATATCACTAGTGCGGCCGCGGTTACTGGATTAGGAAGGCGGAGAGAGAGGGCGCGAACGAACTGGTGGACTAGTCTCTCGGTGGAGTCACCGTGAGGGGAGGAGTTCGAGGAGGCTAGAATCGAAATGAGGCCGTGAGCGGAACAGAATTCGAGCTGAGAAATGAGCTCAGCGCAGCGGATGAGGAGTTGGCGGGAGGTTAAACCAGGTGACATTAACAATGGCGGCTGTGGATTCTGGTACTGGTGGTGGTGCTGGTTATACAGTTGTAGATCTGAGTGAATCTGTGGATGATCTTGGTCCTCTTGTTGTTGTTGAGATACTATTCTTTGATGATGGGAAGAATTAAATGAACCCATGAGCATTTATCTGGGAGAGATTCAGATCTTGTTGAGGTAGCTAGCTAGGTTTCAATAACATATACGCGTGCACAGAGCAGACATATATAGCAATAGTAATTGTGATCGATACCAGGTATATTTGGGGAAACTGATCTCTCAAAGAGACAAGTTAGTGTAATAATAATGGATGGTAATTAAAGCCAATCTTTAGAAACTAGAAACTGGTGGCCTGAAGAAGGGTTTTGGAGAGGGAGAGAGAGAAGATATCCCCTCTTATCATTTTAGAAACAAGAATAGCAAGAGGAGGGGATGAGATAGATCTATGGGATTTTATTAATTATTTTGTATTGCTTTAGCGTATAAATAATCCATGATGATATATAGATGGAGCAGCTTTCAATGAGAGAGCTACCAGAAACAGGCAAAGAACTGAAATGCTTGCAGGAGTAGTCAGTGTAGGAGGCATAGTACCTGTTACTGTGCAACACATCTTTCTTCTTTAGGGTTTCTAATTAAATCCATGCCAGTACTTTGCATATTATCAGTGAAATTAAAACGAATGTGGTTAAATTACTAACAAATTGATTTAATTTGCTAAATTATCCAGTGACATTATTGTACTAGATTTATTTTTATATCCATTTATATGGAATATCCCATATTGCGCGCAGCTTTAGCCTCTGACTTGTAGCTATAAAACATTAAAACTGAAGATCATTTTAGAACAACAATGGTGGATTGGTGGTGGTGCATCATCATCCACCGTATGAGAATTCAAATAAATATTTGTAATACTATGTTTAGGAGAGAACAGCAAGTTTTGGAACTAACTATTTGGACTCTAAGATAATATTTATGTAATGTAACATTCACTTTCTCACATATATAGTATTGCAAAGTGTCTGAATTGCATTTGGTCCAGGAGAATCAATCGTTGACCCAGAAAGAGAAGTATATATAATGTTCATGACCTAATAAAAGGATATAGAGTTTATTACAGCTATTAGAGCTCATCACACTGTTGTTAATTTTTATATAGTTTTGAATACTTTGATATATTATTATTCTTTAAATAAAAAAGTATATATAGATATACAATTATAATGCTAATAAGAATAATATATTGTAACATCCCGTACCCAAAAGTTACTTTTCACAGAGGTTTACGAGTTACCGAGGACTCTTAACTACGATCGGTGATTTGATAAGTTATCGCTCGAGTTAATTTTCGAGTTTTTCTAAAATCTCCAAATACCTGATGTAATGACTCGATGTTGTAGTACGTGTCGACACGAGTCTTCCGGTATTTTCGGAATATTTTTCGGAGCTTCCGGCTAATTTCTGTGAATTTCTGATGTTTATGGTAATTTTCAATTATTTTTCCGGTAAAAAGGAGATTTACCATTTAACCTTTTTACTTTTCACCTTCTTTAAATCAGAACCGTTAGATCGATTAGGGTTTCGATCTCAACCGTTGATTCGAGTATAAAAGGATTTAAAGGGAGTTGACTTCGGTCAGAAACCGAATTGGAGGGTTGACCGCAGTTTTTTTTCTCTCGATTCCGTCTCCACCTGCGACTGTGCTCCGATCGCACCTCCGCCCAACGATCACCTCTCGGCGCTCCACCGGTGGCCACAGCGTCGTCGCCAACTTCATGGTGGTCTCAGCTTTCGGTTAGAAGCCCGGATGAGAGAAAAGGAGGAGAACGACGACAACGTCGTCTTGAGCAGCGGTGGAGCTGCGCTCCGTCCCTCAGTCTCAGGTCATCTCTCGGCTTCTCACCATGGTTAAAGCCTCGCCTCTTCGTTCCTCACCTCCCTGTGATTTCATTTTGTCGAGATAAGCTCAGGAGAAGAAGATTTGAAGTGAGGAAGGATTTCTGGGTTTTCAGGTGAGGGTTCAATGTTCTTGGGCGACTTGAAATTCGATTTAGGTGTCAAGGTCAGATCATTTGTTGAGGTTTACATGTCTTATACTTGAATTCGAGTTTGGGTAAGTTTAGGAGAAGATGGGTGCTTGGCTATGTCGACCACCGTGTGCGACCTCTGTGCACGGCGGCGATGGTGATATTTTGGGGTTTTGGCGATTGTTAGTTAGTTAATTTTCCAGTTAGCCTTGAAGTCATGAACTTCAGTGCATAGTTTTGGATTGTTCAAGAGATTCTTGATGATGTTTTGGTTTTTGTTAGTTTTCAAGTTCAGGGTGTGATATATGGGGATTGAACTTCAGGAAATGGTAGGGTTAGGGTGTTCTACGTGTTCTGCTAATGATGGAGTAGTATATATGTAAATCTTTATTAGTATAGATTTTATTATGGGAGTGGTGAGTTCGTTATTTTGCGTGGTTGCTGAGTTGGAGTTAAGGATTGTGTGAAAATGAAGGAATTGGTAGGTGATAATGTCACGTGGGTTGCTCGAGAAGTTAGGAATTGCAGTAATGGACTTTACATGTTTTAGACACTTGCTAATTTGGCCAAGTCTTATTGGCAGAAATGGAGAGATGTGATCGATTAAGGATGGATGTTTGAATCAGTATTTACTTATTATTGATCAAGAAAGGGGTGTTTGATAGGAAGTATGATGACTTTGGGTGTCCATAGTATATGTTGAAGATTTGTGGGAAAAAGGTAAATGTGAAAAAGGGAATTAGAAGGTTTTGATGGAAAAATGGAATTTACCCGGTAATTTGTCGATTCGGCCTAGGTTATAATAAGTGTGAACATGAGTGAAGGCCGAGGTTTGGTTAAGTTAACAAAGGGTGTGTGAGGATTAAGTTAAATCCTTTTATTACCGGAGACACCATTAGCGAGTTTTGGAATTAAATATATTTATATATATTATTCTTGCGTCCAGAGAATTAATATTTATTTTGGAACAGGACGCGAGGAGGCTCGTGTTAGAGACTTGGCTTGAGCGGAATTCGGGTTTTCGTCAGGCTAAGGCCTCAGTCTGTGAGTGGACATATTATTTCAAATGAATGCATGCCTTAATCATTGATTGAATTGCATGGTTTTTATGATTGTTTTCGAGAATTATATTTTTCTCGGGTTCTTGGATGTTTTATTTGGATAAAGTTTAGCGGGAACCTCGGTTGATGATTTTTATCATGTTGAGGCATTGATTTTGATGATTGAACGTATTTACCATTTTTACTCCAATTTTCTATTTCTTTCTGAAAATGGTTATAGACGGGGATGACCCGTCATCCGAACGGAATTGAACCCGAGACTTTATTTGGATTTGGATTTATTCATATATGACAAGGATTTGTTTTACTTAATTGTTTTGGGAAGAGATTTATTTGGATAGAGAATTTGAGTAAATTATTTTATGGATTTTATTATAAGGGTTGACCAATAAATATGCTAGCTAGAGTAGCGTGAGGGCGCTACTAGAGCTCTTAGCTCCGACCCTAGCCTGAGAGGTCAGGCAAACTACGTAGTGCACTATGAGGGTTGACCGTATCATTTCATTAGAGCTCTTAGCTCCGACCCTGGTCTGAGAGGACAGACAAGCCTGAGAGGTCAGGTTAATATTACAAGGGTTGACCGTTATCATTTCATCTAGAGCTCTTAGCTCCGACCCTGGTCTGAGAGGACAGACAAGCCTGAGAGGTCAGGTTAATACTATAAGGGTTGACCGTTTTCATTTTATCTAGCTAGCATAGCGTGATGGCGCTACTAAAGCTCTTAGCTCCGACCCTAGTCTGAGAGGTCAGACTCATTATTTTGTTTTGTGAACTCTTCTCTTCCCATATTCTTTATTGTTTACTTATTAAGCATTTGTGAGAAATTTAGTATTTGTGGGCATGCATAAATGATATTTAAATTGATATGTTTTTGGGAGAGCATGAAGTTATTGGTTTTATTGATTGAGGTGAATTTATAGTGTTTCATTATTTATTTTTCGTCCACTCACTCTAACAGTTTTTCGATGTTTCTCCCCTGGGCCATTCGTTTTCAAATGTCCAGTGGCGCAGGGTTCTCGAGCGGAGGTCGTGCGCGTACAAGAGTCGAGGCATAGTCGATCAATCCGTTGCTGCCTGAAATTCTTTAGGGTAATCATCTTAGTAGACTGCTCTGACTAACCCTGTTTAGCTAAGTAAGTAGGTTAGGGAGCAGGAGGCCTTCATGAGTTAGGGATTGCTGTTAGATACTCATGGAAGTGCTGAGTTGGAAGGTAGGAAGGGTTGGCCATTTCAAGGGGGTTTCAGTAAGAAGTTCCCTTGAGGTGGTCCCCGCAGGATTTATTTCGGGTTAAAGGGATTTAACTCGGGGTGGGTCCTGACATAACATACACCTATAAGGAAAGTAAATATTAACAGAATATTATACACTCCTCCTCAAGTTGGTGCATAAATATTTATCATGTCCAACTTGCTAACCGAATTGTTAAATACTTTCCTTGACATTCGTTTTATAAGAACATCTGTTAATTGGTCTTCTGTATACACGAAAAGGAAACGAATGATTTTCTTGTCTAAGTTTTTCTTAATGAAATGTCGATCCACCTCCACATGCTTTGTCCGGTCATGTTGAACAGGATTATGAGCAATTTCAATAGCAAACGTGCTATCACAATGCAAGTCCATAGGTTTCATGAGTTTGAAACCTAATTCTTTCAACACATTACGAATCTATAGCATCTCACAAACTTCATGTGTCATACCTTGAAACTCTGCTTCAGCACTTGATCTGGCAACAACTTTCTGCTTCTTACTTCACCAAGTCACAAGATTTTCTCTAACAAATGTAAAATACCCAGATATAGAACGTGTATCAGTCTTATCACCAACCAATCTGTATCAGTGCATCCAATAACATCCAATTCTCTATTTTTTCTTAAATAATAATCCTTTACCCGGTGCTATCTTCATGTACTTCAAGATACGATACACTACATCCATATGCTCTTCACTAGGATAATGTATAAATTGTGATGTAGAACAGATGGCGTTGGAAGTCGAAGAGTAGATTGACTGTTGCAAATCCAAACCCGGTATGCTGCAGATTTGGCGTTCGGTGTCTGATTGACCATTATGATACATTTTTGGAATCAGAACGGCCCTTCTAACACAACTCGTCGCTTTGTCACGACATATGAGCTTTTTAGCCATTCGAGTCCGTTTAGGGCTTCAAATTGCAGTTTTTCTATTTTCGAATAATTATTTTTAATAGTTTGTTTTGGATTTGGATTTTGTTTAAACCTTGGACTTTTAGGCTTTGATGTTAGTCGCCCTAAGGTTTGGTTACTCCTATATAAGGAGTTTTACCAGTTGTACTCGAAATTATCTTTTTATCAATCAAAAACCTTGAGTTTACTCAATTCCTGGTGGATTTCAGAAAACCTCTCGTGGATTTGGGAGTAGGCTTGTGGATTCAAGTCATATCGTTGGTGGATTCCAACACCCCTATATATTCCGCTGCATCAAATTGACTAACCACACTCATAACATAAGAAATATCAGGTCTAGTATAAGAAAGATAAATAAGTCTCCATACTACACGCTGGTACCTTCCTTTGTCAGCCGGAATTTGATATTGATAGATAGCGAGGTTGTGATTCATCTCAATCGGTGTTTCAACAGGTTTGCAGTCAAGCATTCCAGTCTCAGCTAATAAATCAAGTACATACTTACGTTGGGATAAAGAAATCCCCTTCTTTGATCTTGCAACTTCAATTCAAAAAAAAATACTTCAACTGTCGAAGGTTCTTCATCTTAAATTCCTTTGACAGATACTTTTGTAAAGCCTCCATCTCCTTTGAGTCATCTCATGTGACAATCATATCATCAACATAGACAATCAGAGCGGTGATCTTACTCTGATTATTTTTGATAAACAAAGTGAGGTCTGAATTGCTTTGTCTATATCCAAACATCTTCATTGATTTGGAGAATCTACCAAACTACGCCCTAGGACTCTGTTTCAAGCCATACAACTTCTTTAGCTTACAAACTTTTCCGGCATCGCAAAGTCTACATTTGACTCTTGGGGGCATGTCCATATACACATCTTTAAGTTTTCATTGAGGAAAACATTATTCACATCAAACTGTCATAGAGTCCAATCTTTAGTTGCTGCAAGTGAAATCAAGATTTAAACAGTTTTGATCTTCGCTACAGGTGCTCCCATCATCTTTGTGTTTCACTGTAAATACCCAACGACATCCAACAGTTTTTTTCAACAAGTTTATGAACAACATCTCATGTCGAGTTCTTTTGCAAAGCCTCTAGTTCTTCATTCATCGCCTGAGTCCACTTCAGGTCTGCCATTGCATCCTGTACAGTATTAGGAATAGAAACACTAGATAATTGATTAATGACAAGAGCACGTGATCCCGCCAACCTATGGTTAGACATGTAATTTGTTATAGGATATTTAGCTTTGACTTTGATATCTAGTTCATATTGTTTTTTTCGAATACCCTTTGTGATTTTCTAGATCTGATATTATCTACTCCAAATAATTGATTTGAATTTAAAGGTACTTGAGAATGGATATTTACAGCAGATTCTTCAGTTAATGGTGTAGAAAAGAGAATATTATCGGATGAAGTAGAACATTTAATTCAGCCTCTTCCTCTGGTCCCACAAACTTGTCAGATAGTTATCCCATAATATTATCGGATGAAGTAGAACATTCAATTATAAGATAACTATCTGACAAGTTTGTGGGACTAGAGGAAGAGGCTGATTCATTTTGATATGTAGGACCAGTGTCACGTGTCAGCAATGGGTCAGCTGCTTGGTCGGCTTGGCTCACCTATGGTCCCTGTGTCACAATTTGGAGCTCGGGTTGGCTCGTTTGTAGTAGTTGACTGGCTTGCGTCAGCACCTAGGTCTACAGCTGGTGTTGTGTTTGTGTCAGCCCTTGCATTACCACTTGCGCGCACTACTGGAACACCTACTTTAGTCGAAATTTTTTTTTTCGTTAACACTAATAGAAAAAAAACTTAAGCGACGAAAATGAAAATTTTTGCCGACGAATTACCCTAATTTCGTCGGCTAAAACCCTAAACCATATACGTAGAAGCTTCAAACGAAAAAACGTCGTGAAATAAGATATGACCGGAATGGTGAAATACGTCTACGGTTGAAAAATCAAGTAATTTCGATAAAGTCTCGATGCTGATAGTTGCGGTCAACGTAATTTTTCATTTTTTCTCCCTAGAGGTAGCCCTATCTCCGGTGGTGATTTTTCATATAATTTGTATACAACTGGTTACGTCTCATCGATTTGAAACTATTTTCAGTTGAAGGTCCAGACAAAATACGTAATTTAGACGGTCAAATAACCGTATATTATATGTCGTTTAAGCGACGAAATAAAGTATTGGTCTCTTAAGTGAAACTCTTAAGCGACAGAAAATTAGCTTTGTCGCTTAAGTTTCACCTTAAACGACAAAAAATTAGGTTCGTCGCCTAAGTGGTTACTTAAGCGACGACAACTAAAGTCCCGTCGCTTGAGTGTCTCGTAAAATTTCACCGTCCCGTTTAAAATTTCAACCAAAAATTTTTAAACTACTCTCTCTCCCACTTCATCTTCCCCCACCTCCCCTCTGTTCGTTTTCTCTCTCTCTCTCTCTCTATCTCTCTCCCACAGCCACCTCAAACACTTTTTCCCCCTTACCATGATCGAGCCCTCATTTCTTCCTCTTCAGAAATTAGAACCCAGCCACCTCAACTTCTTCTTCGAACCCCCTTACCATGATCAAGCACTTATTCTCTTCCTCTCCACCAGATCCGGTCTCCTCCCTCTCCAAATTGCCCATACTTGAACCCGACCCCTCCATCCAACACCTTCACCTCGACGTCGTCGCTTCCTAGAGTCGAACTCGCCACCAAATCGATCTCTACTCCCTCGTCGTCGGATCAATAATTTTTTTATCCACACATTGAATCTATTTATTATAAATTTATATGGGTCTATGTGAGTTTGCAGCAGAAGTCGTCTTCAGTTGGATTCACAATGTGATATGTGGCGGAAAAGGAGGAGGCAAGAGGTGGTGGCGGAATCCAGATTAGGACTGTGAGAAGAGTAACTAATATTAGGGAGATGTAGAGGGAATTGTGAATGTAATTGTGGTTTATTTTGTGACGGCGGAGGGCTGGCAGTTCTTATTTTGGTGAGAGCTCTCGGCGGTATGTTTGGTGTGTCGTCGGTGGTGGCGGCGCGCGGTGGTGGTGGTGGTTGGTGTGGAGAACTGGGTTCGACGGTTTAATTAATAAAGAAAATAATAAAAAAAGCAACTAAAATGTTTTAATTAATTTCATTTCATTTTAAATGAAATTAAATTAATTAAAACATTTTTTGTAATATTGTAAACACTGTAGCGACGAAATTTTTTGTCGCTGTAGAGAACTGCTTTTTTTTGCTTAAGCACAAGGCGACGAAATAGTTTTAGTCGCTTAAGTGGACACTTATGCGACGAATTAGACATTTTTGTCGCGTAAGCACCTAACAGACGCGCCATATACAACAAATCTTAAGCGATGAATATTTTGTCACTTAAGACTTTAAGAGACAAATTTTAAGGTTTAGGCGACAAAATGTACTCGTCGCTTAAGATTTTTTTTCTAGTAGTGTAAGGGGTTTGACTTACGTGGGATTGACCGTAAGGATCTAGCTCTTAACGTTTTCGGATCAAGTTGAATTTTTTTCCTATAGACATATTTCGACATAATGATCATATCAGATGGTCGGACTTTGATCATCGGAATCACAACATGCCTACTAATGTTGTATAACTTATTTACTAAGTTTTAAGTAAATTTTCCGTTTTAAAAACAAACTCTACATAGAAACTTCAAACGCAAAAAAGTTGTGAAATAAGATATGATGAGAATGGTGAAATACGCCTACGGTTGAAAAATCAGGTAATTCCGGTAAAGTCTCGGTGCCGAAAGTTGTGGTCAATACAATTTAGGAGTTTGACTTACGAGATTGACCGTCTGGATGAAACCCTTAAATTTATCGGATCAAGTCGAATTTTTTACCAAAGACATGTTTCAACATATTAATGTTATCTGATGGTCATATTTTTGTTTGTGAATTTTGATGACTGGAATAACAACATGCCTACAAAATTTTTAGATGGACAGTTGCATCTCATCATGGTGAGAGTTTGTTGTGTTGAAGGTTCTGTTGGAAAAATGATAGAAATAAAAAAAATTTGTAATCATTTTGATAGTTAAAGGTGAATAAAATAGTCACCAAAGTAATGCATGTAATGGTTAATCTTTCAACTTTCTTATCTTTTGGTTTTCGTAACAACATGAATCAATGACATGATAGTGGTCTAATGAAAGGTTGTAACCTTATTCATGACATTCAAGTTT
The DNA here is from genome assembly GCA_951800085.1 of Comarum palustre. NCBI lineage: Eukaryota > Viridiplantae > Streptophyta > Magnoliopsida > Rosales > Rosaceae > Comarum > Comarum palustre. Next base: position 1,756,909 of record OX637587.1, read on the forward strand.
TCCTTCAATCCCACCAATATAAATAGGTGACTTCATCCGTCATTCTAAACACACCAACTCAAAGCATTTCTCCTTACTTGAGTTTTCTCTCTCCCTCTCTAAGTTGTGTTCTGGTGATAGACGAAGCTACTTCAAGTTCATTCAGTGTCCTTAGTAGCAGTGTAGTTTCAAGGGACAAGCAGTCGTTGTATCTTGGGAGACAAGTGCCATCAAACCTTTACACCGAAGATGAGGCATAATTTGTCTTAAGGAAGTGTGTGATACACACGACTCGACTTCCTTCAATATCCTCCTATCCTTGAATCTGAGTTGGTAACATTGGTGTTCATCATCATATTTGTATTATGAGTTTTTTAGTTATAATTATTTATTTGATTATAATGAATTTATATTATTATATATTTACAATATTTGACATTTTTTTAACAATCTTAAGACAAATTAATATTGCTTTGGTTTATGAATCTTTCCAAATAGGCGTACTTAGTTTGGCATGATGTATAGGCTAGAACCATTGATGCAATGTTTTTAAGAGAGTCACTCTCCACTAAAGCTTCATCTTCTTACCTGAACGTGTCTAACTAGAATTACCGAATGGATTAAGGAGTAGCCAAATTAATATTGTCGTTGTCTTTATTTTGTGTTACCAATTGCGAATATTGTTGATATAAATTAATATTAACTTGTATTGTTAACATTTTCAGAAACTGGAATTTAATTTTGAGAAGTCTGTTGATGGGAGTAGCTCTTCAACCCAAGTGTCAATCATTCCTGCTGTTGCTGCTGCTCATGTACCTGTGTCGGTGTCTCATGGTAAGAAACCTGAGAAGTTCAATGGGCTGCACTTCAAGAGGTGACAACAAAAGATGATGTTTTATTTGACCACTTTGAATTTGGCAAGGTTTCTAGCTGAGAAAGCTCCTGAGCTCAAAGAAGATGAGCAAGATGATGAAGCAAAAATGGCAGCTGTGAATGCATGAAATAGTCGTGACTATCTGTGCAGAAACTATATCATGAATTGCTTGGCTGACTTTTTGTACAATGTGTACATTAGCATGGGAACAGCTAAGAAGCTGTGGGAATCCCTTGAGAAGAAATATAAAACTGAGGATGCCGGTGTCAAGAAATTTATTGTAGGCCGCTTCCTTGATTATAAATGGTGGATTCCAAAACTGTGATGAGTCAATTTTCAGAAATCCAGTTGATCCTGCATGAGATTCACGTTGAAGGGATGAACCTTGGAGAAAGCTTTCAAGTGACATGTGTTATTGAGAAATTGCCACCAGCTTGGAAAGACTTCAAGAATTATTTGAAGTACAAGCGAAAGGAAATGAGCTTGGAAGATCTAGAGGTCAGGTTCGCATTGAAGAAGACAACCGAGGATCTGAAAAGAAGACATGGGTTAGTGGCTACTCTGCTAAGACAAATGTTGTAGAACATGGTCAAAGCTCCAAGACCAAGAAGTTCAAAAATCAAGGGTCCAAGCTCAGACCAAGAGGGGGCATTTTCAAGAAGCCTATATTTGAAGGCAAGTGCTTCAATTGTGACAAAACTGGTCATAAAGCTGTTGACTGCAACAGGCCAAAAAAGAAGAAGAATAAGGAATCCAACATGATTGAAGAAGTCATAAGGGATGTTTCTGACATGAACCTCTATGTTGTGGTGTCTGAGGTGAACATGGTAGGCTTAAACCTAAAGAAATGGTGGCTCGACACTGGAGCAACTCGTCATGTATGTGCTGATAAGAAGATGTTCTTCAAATTTGAACCCAGCACTGATAGGGAGATAATGTACATGGGGAACTTGGCCAAATCTGTCGTTGAGGGCAAGGGTAAGGTGGTTCTAAAGATGACCTCTAGAAAGGAGCTAACTTTGTACAATGTTGTGTATGTTCCTGATATCCTCAATAACCTTATCTCTAGTGCACTGTTGAACACTCATGGTTTTCATATTGAGATCAAATCTGACAAAATTGTTTTGTCTAAGGGTCGAATGTATGTGGATAAGGGTTATATGAGTGGTGGAATGTTCAAATTAAATGTAATGACTATTGTCAAAAATATGAATGAAGCTAGTACTTCCACTTATATGCTTGAGTCTTCCAATTTGTGGCATGGTAGACTAGGACATGTTAATTATGGTACTTTTCAAAGGCTAATTAACATGAAACACTTACTAAAATTTCAAGTTGATTCGAAACATAAGTGTGAGACTTGTGTAGAGACAAAACTAATGAGATCATCTTTCAAAAGCGTTGAAAGAAACAATGAACCTCTTGATTTAATCCATAACGATGTATGTGCTTTAAAACCAACATAGTCAAGAGATGGTAACAATTATTTCATTACCTTTATCGATAACAACTTGAAATACTGCTGTGTATTTGCTGAAGAGCAAAGATGAGGCAATATAGAAGTTTGTTCTCTATAAGAGTGAGGTGGAAAATCAACACGATAAAAAAATAAAAGTATTGAGAAGTGATCGAGGAGGTGAATATGAATCGCCATTTGCTGAATTTTGTGCTCAGCATAGGATTATTCATGAAAGAACCGCACCATACTTTCCATAATCAAACGATGTTGCTGAACGAAAGAACTGTACATTGATTGAAATGATAAATGCAATGCTACAAAGTTCTGGTTTACCACCTAACGTGTGGGGAGACGCCATTTTGTCGGCTAACTACCTTTTAAATAAGGTTCCCAAAAAGAAACAGGAGAAAACTTTATATGAACTATGGAAAGGAAGAAAGTCATTCTATGATTACTTACGAGTGTGGGAATATTTGGCTAAGGTGGTAGTCCCTAAACCTAAAAAAGTGAAAAATGGACCTAGAACAGTTGATTGCATTTTCATTAGATATGCACATAACAGTACGGCTTATCGCTTCCTTATGCACAAACCAGAAATTTTCTAATATACATGAGGGCACGGTAATGGAATCAAGAAATGCATCATTCTTTGAAAATGTGTTTCCATGTAAGTCTAGAGGGGAATCGAGTTCTTCGAAACGGACACGTGAGACTGGTACTGGAACTAACCAAGCTGCTAATGAAAGCAGTCAACATCAAAACACTGAGTCTGAGGTTGAACCCAGACGAAGTAAGAGAGCAAGGATAGAAAAATCCTTTGGGTCAGATTTTTTGACATATATGCTTGAAGGTGAACCTCGTACCTTTAACGAGGCAGTGAACTCCACTGATAGTCCTTTGTGGAAAGAAGCTATTAAGAATGAAATTGACTCTATTTTGCAAAATCACACTTGGGAACTGGTGATCTTCCACCAGGTTATAAACCTTTAAGTTCCAAATGGATTTTCAAAAGAAAATTGAAAGCAGATGAGTCAATAGACAAATATAAGGCAAGACTTGTAATTAAAGGCTATAAAAAAAAGAAATGTTTTGATTATTTCGACACTTATTCTCCTGTGAAGAGAATAACATCTATTAGAATGATAATTGCATTTGCCGCATTGAGAAATCTTGAAGTTCATCAAATGGATGTAAAGACCGCTTTCCATAATGGAGATGTCGAAGAGAAAATTTATATGGAGCAACTTAAGGGTTTCTCTGCTCCTGGTCAAGAAAGGAAAGTGTGTAAATTGGTGAAGTCATTGTATGGCTTAAAACAAGCCCCAAAGCAGTGGCATGAGAAATTTGACAACGCTATGATCACCAATGGTTTCAAGATCAATGAATGTGATAAATGTGTTTATGTCAAAGATACAGAAAATGGATATGTCAGTCTGTGTCTATAAGTTGATGACATGCTTATCGTTGGAAGCCATGAAAAGATGATCAAGTCCACTAAGGATATGTTAAATTCCAGATTTGATATGAAAGATATGGGAAATGCTGATGTCATATTGGGGATAAAATCAAACGAACATCAAATGGGCTTGTATTGACTCAATCTCATTATGTAGATAATATCCATGGAAAATTCGATAAGGATAATTCTAGAGTTGTCAGAACTCCAGTGGATATGACTCTACATCTCTCAAAGAATAAAGAAGAGAGTGTCTCTCAGTTAGAGTACTCTAGAGTCATTGGAAGTCTGATGTACCTAACAAGTTGTACAAGACCTGACATAGGTTATGTTGTGAACAAGCTGAGCAGGTACACCAGTAATCCTGGAGCTATGCATTGGCAAGCAATTGTGAGGGTACTAAAGTACTTAAGGTATACGAGAGACTATGAGCTGCATTATAACAATTATCCAGCTGTCCTAGAAGGATACAGTGATGCAAATTGGATTTCTGACATGAAAGACTCAAAATCCACTAGTGGGTATGTGTTCATATTAGAATGTGTAGCAGTGTCCTGAAAATCCTCTAAACAGACAATTATAACTAGATCCACGATGGAGTCTGAATTTGTCGCATTAGAAAAATGTGGGGAAGAGGCAGAATGGCTACGCCAATTCATAGAGGATATTCCAAGATGGACAAAACCTGTGCCTGCAATATGCATATATTGTGATAGTCAATCTACAATTGGTAGGACACAGAGCACGATGTACGATGGTAAGTCAAGATATATTCGTCGAAGGCATAATACCATTAAACAACTACTTTATACTGGAGTTATCTCTATTGACTATGAGAGGTCAAAAAATAATATTGTGGATTCACTAACTAAAGGGTATAACAGAGAGCTAGTTGATAAATCATCGAGGAGAATGAGACTAAAGCCCATGAATTAAAAATCTTTGCAGTGGATACCCAACCTAGCTGACTGGAGATTCCAAGATCTAGGTTTAAATAGAACAACCAAACTGTAGATACCATGTTGGATCACTGTGGGGATTTTCCTCATGTCCATTCCTATGACGAAAACAGTGATGCCCGTAAGGAATGAGGTTAAGCGAAAGATTTTAATCATTCTTATGCGTCGGAGATCCGAGCGGAGTAATGCGGGTTACTCTTAAGAAATCACCTATGTAAGAGAGAAGTGGGGCCGCTTCTAAGGGAATTATTTAAGGGATCAATTCCTATCAAACTCTTACAGAACCAGGCGCGTGTCCAAGGCCAAAATGGACACAAAAGTGAGAACTGTAAGTACTAAGAAGATTCATGTGTGAAGTATGTTATCATTTACACAAATGACGAACAGTTCAAAGACATCACGTCTACTGTCTAGTTAGTAAAGTCATCATACTTTCACAAGGGAAGGTTCAAAGGGTAAAACCTACATATCCTAAGCAGGTTTCAACCGTAGATATCTATCACCAAGAATATCGAGTCTTTGGTTGCCTATATCATTCATGTGGGGAATTGATGAAAAAATGATAGAAATAAAAGATTTTTTGTAATCATTTTGATAGTTAAAGGTGAATGAAAATAGTCATTAAAGTAATGCATGTAATAGTTGATCTTTCAACTTCCTTGTCTTTTGGTTTTTGTAACAACATGAATCAATGACATGATAATGGTCTAATGAAAGGTTGTAACCTTATTCATGGCATTCAAGTTTTCCTCCAATCCCACCAATATAAATAGGTGACTTCATCCGTCATTCTAAACACACCAACTCAAAGCATCTCTCCTTACTTGAGTTTTCTCTCTCCTTCTCTAAGTTGTGTTCTGGTGATAGACGAAGCTACTTCAAGTTCATTCAGTGTCCTTAGTAGCAGTGCAGTTTCAAGGGACAAGCAGTCGTTGTATCTTGGGAGACAAGTGTCATCAAACCTTTGCACCGAAGAGGATGCATAATTTGTCTTAAGGAAGTGTGTGATACACACGACTCGACTTCCTTCAACATCCTCCTATCCTTGAATTCGAGTTGGTAACATTGGTGTTCATCATCATATTTGTATTATAAGTTTTTTAGTTATAATTATTTATTTAATTATAATAAATTTATATTATTATATATTTGCAATATTTGACATATTTTCTAACAGATTCCACCAAAATGCCTCATATAGATGCAGATATAGGCGTTTTCGTATGTTAAGTGTTTAGAAAAACTGTATCTTGAAGCTTTAAACGAACTCGGATGGCCAAAAAATCTCATATGTCTTGGCATTAGCGATGAGTTTTACTCGTACACCCGTTCCGCTTCCAGATTGGTATCACAATAGTCAATCGGACATCGAAATATCCGTAGTGCAATTTTGTAACTAAAAGTTATTTATTCAAAAACAACAACGAAGCAAACTTGATCCCCTTGCCAAACAGTGTATCTTTATTGGGTATACCGATTTTCAAAAAGGCTACAAATGTTATAATCCACTCACAGACAATATCCATGTATCTCTTGACATTTCTTTTCGCGAATCAGAGCCTTACTATTTAAGGGGAAAGAAGTCGTTAAAAGAATTCTCGAAATTTATTTGAACTCGAAGAATTTAAAGAATTAGAAGCCATGGAGTCAAGATTTAAAGTTGGAATAAATAAAAACAATGAAGAAAACCATAACAGAGCATCACTACCAGCATAAACAACATAGCCGACGAAAATATAACTTAGCAGACGAAAAAAAAAATTTTGTCGGCTAAAGTCCATTTTAGCCGATGAATTTTTATTTCGTCTGCCTGTTTTTTATTTTCATCGGCTATGTTGTTTATGCTGGTAGTGATGCTCTGTTATGGTTTTCTTCATTGTTTTTATTTATTCCAACTTTAAATCTTGACTCCATGTCTTCTAATTAATTCTCTAAATTCTTCGAGTTCAAATAAATTTCGAGAATTCCTTTCACGACTTCTTTCCCCTTAAATAATAAGGCTCTGATTCGTGAAAAGAAATGTCAAGAGATACATGGATAATGTGTGTGAGTGGATTATAACATTTGTATCCTTTTTGAAAATCGATATACCCAATAAAGATACAGTGTTTGGCAAAGGGGTCAAGTTTGCTTCGTTGTTGCTTTTGAATATGAACATAAACGACATATCCAAATACACGAGGTTCCAAGTTCGACAACGATGGAATTGAAAGTAGATTATGAAACTGTTGCAGAGAGTTTTGAAATTTATTTACCTAAGGAGTACTATTAATGAGATATGCAGCAGACTTCACAACTTCTCCTCAATATTCAAGAGGTACATTCATACCAAATAAAGAAACACGAACAACTTCAAGCAATTGTCGATTTTTTTGTTCGGCTAATACATTTTGCTGAGGAGTGTAAGAATTTGAAGTCTGATGTCGAATTCCATGGGACTGTATAAACTCTTGCGTACGACCATTAACATACTCTCCACCATTGTCAGACTATAAGACTCGAATAGTCTATTAATATTGTGTAGACATCATCTTATGAAATTCTGTAAAACGAGAATAGACGTCGCTCTTGTTCATTAGTAGACACACCCAAGTCATACGACTACAATCATCAATAAACGTTACAAAATATTGATAGCCACTGTAAGTATGAATTTTTGCAGCCCTCCAAACATCGGAATAAATCTTCATGAATGGAACAAGACTTCTATGCAGACTTAGAGAATATGAAATATGATGTCTCTTGGCCAGTTCATATATGTCGCATCAGAAATTTGAATGGTTGATACCTAAAAATAATTGTGGTTGCAGTTTCTTCAGATAATTGGAGTTTATGTGGCCCAACAGATAATGCCAAAGCCACACATTTTTTCTAGCACTCTCAACTTCATAGGCCTGATTAGCTTGACCTAAAAAATTCTTTTATTTTTCTCCTGTATCTGTCAGATCCATGTAGTATAATTTTCTCTTCCATACACCATAACCTTGAATCCGTCAAGTCAGAATATTTTGAAATACGCAAAAAGAATGATAGAAAGTAACAGTACGTGATAATGCTTGCATGATTTGGCTAACTGAGAGAAGATTGTATGATAATGAAGGGACAACTAACACAAAATCAAGAGTTAACATGTCTGATAGGACAACAGAACCTTGTCCGGTAACCGAAGTTGGAGTACCATCGGCGGTAGAAACACTATTTTAAGAGGAAGATTGTAATTTTTGTAAGAGGGTATAATAATCATTAGTCATGTGATCACTTTCTCCAATATCAATAATTCATGAACTATTTATAGATACCTTATTGTTCATACCTAACTGTGCGACATTGGAAGCATTGGACGATTGTTCTTCCTGTGTAGTGGCTATGACAACTTTTGCTTGATTCTTTCGGGGTGTCTTGGTGAAATCCCACCAATTTGGGTATCCAATTGTTTCATAACACCGTTGTTTGCTATGACTGAAATATCCACAGAGCGGGTATTATGAGTTTGTATATAAATTTGGTTTGTGATATGGTGAAATGATGGTGTAGTTGTTGATTTGATATGTCATGAAAAATAAATTCAATTTGTTGAGATTAGAGATTTAAAATTTGAGATTTGAAATTCAGGATTTTAAAATTTGGGATTTAAAATTCGAGATTTTGGTATGATTACGGTACGTAGCGGAATATGAATACGAAATTCGGGTTTGTGGCTATGATGTCATGTAGAAAAGAATAATTTGATATGATTTTGAATACTTTGATGTATTATTCTCCTCCAAATAAGAAGGTATATATAGAGATATAATTATAATGCTAATTGAAATAATATAACCTACACCTATAAAAAAAAGTAAATATTGATAAAATATTCTACACCACTGTCTTTTACTTAACTAATTTCAATTTTTAACTGTATGGATGTAAAGCTTGTTGATTTCAAACACCAGCAACTAGCTGATCTACTTATCATCATCCCTTTGAATCTATAAAATTCTCACATGGATGAATGATTTATAGAGTGCTGCAAATGCTTACATCAATATTCATAGATAGGACTGTCACTAGATCATGGCTTGAGATATGAGTTGAGGTGAACATATATTCCTCTTTTCTATATCTATACAGCTAATTCTTCCAGAGTTGGGTTTGTAATGGAGGCAATCAAAGGGACACAACCCTATTCCTTTCACTGCCTCCGGTTCTAGTTCTGGTTCTGGTTTGTAGCAAAAGAAATAATATTCGATTCCTCTCTTTACTTTACTACTGGTTGCAATCAAGTGCTCCATCTAGATATACATATTTCCCAAAGTGCTAATGGCTTGCAGATAGAAAAAAACCCTTCTCTACTAAGATACTGCTTCAAATTCTGGTCCTAAATATACTGCTTTAAATTTTAAGTTTAGTTTTCTGTTTGTTGCTTTGCTTTCTATCTTTGCTTGTCTTCTTTGTTTGTTGTAAGAAGTTTGGTTTCAATCAAAAATAAAAAAAATTAAGTACAAAACTTGTGTGGTACATAGTTAGAGCAACTTGAGCTCCATGCCCCCTACCCCAACATTTGCCAGAGACTGTACGAATGACTTCTATGGGAAATATGTAGAAAACAAGTAATATAACATATATTGCTTCTTACCCTTTTCCAATTAATATATGGTTGTGGCTAAGAAATATCTACTCCTCAGTAACAATGGGAGAGTGAGTTAATTTATATTTCATCGTTTTTCTTTTTTGAAGAACCATAATAATTTTATTGATATTAATCATACCGCCATACTAATTAAGTCAAGATGCTTAGAGAAGTCCGAAGATCTCTATTTACAATACCATGTACGCATCGTCTACAATCCTAAGAAAATTAGGAGACTCGTACTAATTAATAAGGAAACTGAATCCTTGAATTGACCCCCTTTCTCCATTTCTTTTCATCACCAGAGCTGATCGATCACAAAGCTTACTCGATACTTCATCATTTCAAAGTTCAATCATTGATTAGTACGTAGTAGCTATTAGGTATTGATACCTCTTATCGAATTGTACGATTTAATTACAGAAAATCAGAAATAAAACTGTGGATTAAAATGAAGGCAAGTACATGATGGATATAGACGAGACATTTCGGATAATTGATAATTCTGCAAATAATAAATTAAAAATAAATCGTCGAGTGCATAAATACATACGTCACTATCTGCAAACAAACTGATGAATACATAAGAAAATCAAAGCGAAAATGAAGAAAATCAAAAGAAGAAGAAAGCGAGGGGAGGGGAGTTATGAGAGCAGTGATAATTGATGAAGAGGTAGGAGGAGGGATCGGTGGGATATATTAGGGCAAAGGTATGCAGCTAGCTAGAGATCAGATAGGAGCAGTTTTCTCATTCACTTTTTTCCTTCCTTAGGTCACATTTACACGCAAAGCTTTTATGAATTCTTGGTGGAATAATATAACAGAGTAAGTTTTACACATGCTGCCCCTGCTTACAGCGCAGCACCACCAGTTCTGCAAAATTTTGGAAGGCAAGGAAAGAAAGCAAGGTAAGGTTAACCCGGATCTTTGGCTCTGATCATGAATATGAATGATATATTGCTTGCTGCTCACACCTGGTTTTCCTTGTTTGTCTCTCTTTGTTGGATTCGCTGGATCATCCGCATCATCATGCCATGTACAGACATGTGGGTGTGGCTCTAGCGAGCTCCTGCCTTTTCACCGTTATTTTTCACCATGAATAGTACTCGTCCTTTATACTGTATATATATCAGGGGTATATAAGAGAATAAACGAGGAAATGAAAATAATATATATAGCATCTTTGTGTTGATAGATCATTTCTTTGTGCTGCTCTGCTCTCTATGAGTAGTAATAATGCTAGATAGAATTTGGAGGACTCGATACCCCACGCGCCTAAAGAAAAAAATAACGTGCCTAAAGAAATCCCGAGTAAGAGAGAGCCGTCTCTCTCCCGGTTGGAAGTTTGTTGGCGGCAGCCATGCCGCAATGCTTCCATCTAACAGAGGAAACTTTTAGCCGGAGTGGGCGTCCGTTTTTGCTTGGTTTCTTCTCCTGTTTTTCACATGGGTTAGGTGGTCGAGATGGGGGAGGAAGAGATGGGTTAATGAACTGCGGATCCATCTGAGATTATCAGGGAATGGTTCAAGTCAAAGTGCGAGCGACAAGTGTGTCTCGTGGATCATTCGTGTATTGATATCGTCCTAACTTAACTACTTTTAAGGTGTTGGGTTTTAATCACAAAAAGTCTCGGTACAATTAGGAATGATTCACTCATATATATGTTGTATTTTATTTCTCACTTTTCTGATGTGGGATCTCTCCTCTCCAACACTTCTCCTCGCATACAACGTAACTTTTAGGTCTGTACGTGAAACTGATTAAGAAACTGAACCCGAGCCTCATGGTTAACCGAAAGAACTCTAAACTTCAAACTACAAACTCCAAACTCTGAAAGAACTCCAAACCAAACTCCGAAACAACTTCAACTAAACCAGAGTCATGACCTGTGAAAAAACGCACCCGGCTCGTGGGAGAAGCAATTGGAGAGGGACACGCTCTGATACCAAGCCAAAGTGTGACCGACAAGCATGGCCCGTGGATCATCCTTGTACTGATAATATTCTAACTTAACCACTTTTAAGGTGTTGAGTTTTATCTACAAAAAGCCTCAGTACAATTACAAATGATTCACTCACATATATGTTATATTTTATTCGTCACTTTTCTGATGTGGAATCTCTCCTCCACAACAGTTCAGATCTGCTTATTCATGAGGCTGGTCGTGGTTGTTCTGGAGTTCCTTTTACCCGATCTGATTTCCTTCTGTTCAGATCGGGTCAGTCTTTGAGTTTCCCGTCATTAGATCTGAGATCGATGAGTAATCTGAGTTCAGATCAGGTCTCCGGTCGTGTTACGGCGAGTTATCTCAGAGAGGTGTGACCGAGTTTGGGAGTGGTGGTTGCGGATCTGATGGTGGTGACCTCGGCGATCTGAGTTTATGTATGCTAGTGGGGTAAGCCTTGATCTGTTGCTTGGTGCAGGTCGACGGAGGAGTTGTCAGAGGTGTGGGGGTTCGATGAAAGCAGGATGGTGGTAGATTTGGGCCACGGACTAAGCCGGTTTTGGTTGAGCTTCAGATATGGGGGAGCTTATCTAGGCCTATGCCGAATTGGTTTAGCTTCGGTGGTCAAGGTTGGGCTGTTGCATATTTTTTGTTTGGGTGTTCTTAGTTTTTGTTCCTATTTGTTTCATGTTTTAGCTAGTGTTCGGTTATGTTGATCCTTTGAGGTTGCTTTGTTTGGATCTTTACAAGCATCGTTGATGAGTGATGACGGTTTTCACCCATTTCTTATCACGAGTATTCACTACTCAAGAGGCGGAGTTGACTCAGTTACTTCATCTTTCATGGGATTGAAGCCATTGCCATGTTGGATTTTCTGGCGTTCCGTACCAACTATGTTGGCAATTTTTCGATGAGTCTTTTGATCTTGATGGTCATGTTCTTAGCCTCATGGTGTACAAGAGAATTAGCTCTAGTAAGAAGTTAAGGTCACGCATGTTGGCTTGATGTTGTTATAAATGGTCTATTAATGGCTCTTGTTTGTGTTGTTTTTGCCATTTGTAACTACTTCCGTATGAATGAGAACCATATTTGATCAAAAAAATTTAGTAATAATGCTTCAAAATCCGTATGAATTGTCAAGTTACTAGCTTGTTAATGCTTTTTAGAGAAGCACGAGTGCTTAATGAAGTGTTTCCTAAGCATTACGATCAACAGAAGTGATAGTAGTCTAGAAAAGCACACTAGTAGAATCCGAGACCTATGCGACGAAATTAAACAATTTCGTTTCATAAGTTTCAAGTTATGTCATGAAAATAATTTTCTCGTCAAAATTATAACTTATAAGACGAAAACAAGGATTCGACGAATCCAGAACCTAAACGACGAAAATAAGTTATGAGACGAAAATATAATTTTCATCGCATAAGTTTTATACTTATACGATGAAAATTATATTTTCGTCCCGTAAGTTTCAAAATTTTGAAGAAAAAAAATTCAAAAAATTTCAAATTTTCTGAATCAATTTTCCCGCTCAATCTCTCTCTCTCTCATATATATTTTCCAGACGCAAAACCGGCCCTCCACAATCCCTCATGCATCTCTCTCTATCAAAACCGGCCCCAACCCTCCACAATCCCTCATGCACCTTCTCCCCTACCACTTCTCTCACCTTTGCTGCCACCTACTCCACCACCCTCACCCTCTACAACCCCCAATCCCTCTCCTCCACCTCTCCACCTCCCTCACCCTAGCTCAACAACCCCAACTCTCTCTCATCGACGTCATCTCCTTCGCCTCCTTCCACTGCCGCCAACCTAGCTCACACAGACGCCTCTGACTTCCACCTCCTCCGTCGACGCCAACTCCGACCCCACCGTCACGTCCATCTTATCCACCACTCAAAGCTTCTTCAACCCAGCCACCTGCCTTCTCTCTATGTCGACTTCCACCGCCTCCGAAGTCCACCTCCTCCGCCGACGCCAACTCTGACCATTACGACGACTCCGGTAACTCCGACTTCCACCACTCGACGATTACAACAACAAATCGTTCTCTACTCTGACGTTGTCGATGAGCGTGGATTTGGTGGATAGAGGTCGGTGGTGGTGGTGGCGCGTGGGTGGTCGACGGAGGAGTAAATGAACTACAAAAAAAATCACATTCGAAATTTTCCCGCTCTTTTTTTTTTGAAATTTTGTAAACACTAAAGCGACGAAATATTTGGTCACTTAAGTTAAAAAAATTCATCGCATAAGACTATAACGGTGAAACATTTTTCGTCGCATAGGTGTATTCTATTGAGACGAATACTTCATTTTCGTAGTATAGGTACCAGTGCGACGGTAAGTATGCGACGACATTTTTGTCGCTTAGGTCTCGGATTCTACTAGTGGCATTGTTACAATTTACAAACTCTATAACAGTTTTAGGATCCAGATTAACTTAGTTAATTTAAGACTTCTGATCGTGATTGTCAAGCAAATATTCTACATATGTTATGATCATGTTTGAAACCTCATATCTTCATATTCTTCATCTCTTTGTCAGTATTGTAACTTGCATATTCAATTAATGTTGGTTTCCGCTGAATCATAGTTTGGAACCTCAATCCTAAGTGGTGTCGTATCATGTCATGTAAGCAAATACAAATATTTTACGAGTAAATTTTAGCGCCAGTATTCAAACTCTTGTTGTACGGTCAAAATGATATTCAAATTTACAAAACTATCAATGCGGTACACAAACTTTATTTTCACTACCAACAATAGGTCTGAGACCATTTTCCATTACGACGTCGTTTGTTTGATGACGTATCTTGTATGAGACACACCATAAATATTTTTTGTTAGTAGATAACTACATCAACAATCCACGAACTCTTCTAGAATGATCAATGTGATACCTAGAATTAAAACTCAGGTTTTCCATGTTCAAACTAAGGAGGAAAATAGAACCGTAAGTTACAATTTTAGAGATTTTGAAAGGAAATGAGATCTATGAAAAGTCTAAATATCATCTAAACCCTAAATCCTCAACAAAAAATCTCTAAACACTAAACCCTTGAAGGAAATAGGATCTATGAAAAATCTGAAAGTCATCTAAACCTTAAATCCTCGACGAAAATAATCTATTGCCTTTCCTAGATCTCATTTCATTCTAAAATCTCAAAAATTAAATCTTACCGGTCCATTTTTCCTCCTAGTTTGAACATCGAAAACCTGAGTTTTCATTCTAGATATCACATTGATCATTATAGAAAAGTTCGAGAACTGCTGATGTGGTTATCTACTGACAATAAATATTTATGGTGGGTCTCATATGAGATGTCATCAAGCATACGGCACAATGACGGAAAATGGTCGTATACCTTTCGTTGGTAGCGAAATGAAGTTTGGATACCATATTTATAGTTTTGTAAGTTTGAGTATCACTTTGGCCGTCTCATAAGAGTTTGAGTACCGACCTGCCAAAAACTCATATTTTACCTAAGTGCATTTGATATTGTCCGGTGTATATCCTTTATGATGTTCACGTAGCCTGTAGGTCATTTGCACCACTCTCATATTTCTTAACGTGAAGTTATAAGGTATAAGAATTATTTAACTTGATCATCATTACTTTGGATCTCATCCATTGCGTTTGTTGATTTGCAATTGTCTAGATGTTCATTGTCTGCTCATTTCCTAATAATTCAGATGAGCTAGTGTGGCTGTCCAACATTTCATAGCTAGTGTGGCTGTCCAACATTTCATACTAAGCTCTTCATTAAGAGCATCATTACACACTGGTTTGCAGAAGCCAAAAGGAGAAAATCCCCACAATCATTAGAAAGCTCTGCTGAATATTTTTTTTTGCTATGGGCGTGAGTGATGCAATCAATTCAATGCTCAAACTCACTTGCTGGAAGCCCATTTATGCACCTATATTTGCTGTCAGCAGCAGTATCAAAGGTACCAGAGGACAGATTCAGAAATGATCAATGATTTTACACAACCAAATCCTTTCAACTCTCTGTCCCAATAACCTGTGCAATTGTCCCTACACGTACGTTCCCTTTACCATGTGTGGTAAACGTACGCCTCGCTGCTCTGTTAGTTTTTTTTCTTCTTTGGCTTAGCATAAGATGGTGATTCAGTGTCATTATAAGCTACACCCCCTGAATCTCCCCCTTCAATAGTACTCAAATCTGTTGAGACATCCATTAGATACTTTGTTTTCATCCAATGTGGAGACAAACAACGTGGAGAAACCATTGTTCTAACGTTATATACATCGATAAAAACTTCATATGTTATATATGTTGTCGAATTATTAATCAAGAGCAGAGTAAATAACAATATGATTCCTGATTAATCATTTACCATATCAAAACTATTAAGCAACAGTAAATTTCTAATCAATCCAATCAATTGATTCACTTAGTTATTCATTTTGCAGGGTCCCAACCCTTTCATTTGCAATGTAGCATGAAATGCCAGCTGAGGTGAAAAGACATCTAAGTTAAAAACAAATCACTACCCAACATTTGTATTTAATAGCAGGCCAAAGATAGAAACACTACCTTGCTATCCCCTGTACCACCCTCTTGCTCTATGTGGAAATCCAGAGTAAAAGATCAATTTGATCCTTTGTCTGCTCCCACAAGACAAGTGAAACTTCATAATTGCACCCTCTCCTCTCTTTTTTTCTCCCCCAAGTTCACTCCCAGACTTTCAAACTAGAAAGCAAACTAACATAGATGACAGATGAAAGCCTTATCTTCACATTGTTTCTTCTTCCATTGTCTTTAATAGATTGTCACTGAAGGGAATTGACATTCAGGTTTCTAATACAATTCCATGCCAATGCTCTGTTAAAGGTACAGAATTGATAATGAAAATAGTATAAATCATGCTTGAACCTGCAGAGGAATCTTCCTTCATAGCACTTTTAGACACAGCACCAAACAGTAACAAACAAAGGTCATTGGAAAAGCATCAAGGATCATCCAAAATGAAAAGAAGAAAAAGAAAAGAAGAACACACAAAGAAAAGCAAAGGTATAACAGAAACAAAACCATATGGGGTTCTCAACTATAGAGGCGTCTCTCTTCTTTCTTTATTGTCTTTCTGTTCTCTTTTTAGGAAGAGTTCTCTAATTTTGTGTGCATTTTTCTTTTCAATCATTCAGGGCTGTCTGTGGTATGAAGATTCCCCAGCTCTTATCAAATGAGTGAACTACCTTCTTCAACTGATTAAGATAAACCCCTAATTGGGAGTTTCGGACTAAACCCTTTCTGAGTGCTATGTTGGATCATTTCTTTGAGTCTTGAACAAGCACTTCAGGGTAGATATATGAACTCAATGCATTGCCAAACTTAGGTGTAGCTTCTTCACAGAGGTCCACATTTAGCAGCAGTAACTGTTACAGCCTCACCTAGAATATAATGCACGAGAGAGCTAGAGAGAGATGCCTGCTTGGCAAACTAGTATGTCTGAAGCACTGAACTAATGACCTTCAGATACTGCTGAAAACAGTCTACCATCAATTCTTCTCATTATATAACCTCAAACCTTACTGGTTGTGAAATTACATCCTTCTCTTATATAAAATTAATGGGACTGATTCTACCTTCAGTTCATCTTTTGCCTTGTATGCTAGAAGAGCCTTACTTCATCAGATTGTGCTAGCAAGCTAGTTATAGCAGTTCGACCAAAAAAGCTAGGTATTATCAGCTTGCTCTGCCATAATTAATAGTTGAAAATCAAATCTGTTTTCGTCTTTATATGAAAGAGCTGAACATTCTTCACTTTCTTTACAAACTAGTTTTGTGATGATTTTATCTTTCAAACATGTCAAGTGTCAACTACAGAGAGATGAAAAGAATGACACCAGAGTGGAGAGCGTTGCATCAAGTAATAGTGGCATCAACGATCTTCCCCTGCGAAATAAATCAAATTTATAACTGTATTTAGAGCTGAAAGTCTATAAACTAAGGAATTAGACTAACAAAAAAAACACAAAAGGGCAGCTCAGTTTCACTAGACTACAATATAGCTGTTCACCCATATTTCAAAGGACAATAGAAGACTTCACCAACAAAGAGAGGCTTTTCAACACATAGTGGCTTACACTGGTATATCTAGGAATGGTGTGACACCTGTGAACCTGTATCCAAACCGAAGCCTCCAGATTCTCGTGTCTGGCAGTGAATTTGGACATTGAGTTTATTGCAGAAACAAAACTTGGAGGGTTCATTTCAGATATTTTTCCTGAGTGAAATGGAATGAAAGCCTTTTGTATGTTTCATAGCCATTTCTTTCTCCAACTGGGAGATATTTTGTCACCAGATAACAATCTCGGAAGACTTAACAAACTATTAACCCGGGTAACGCCTTCCAGTGCTGACCAATCTTCTTCTGTTGAAATGCACTCTGCTAGACTTCTTTTGGACTGGGCCCCCAACTTTGTAGGAAGCATTTTCTCTGTTGACTCCAATACAGGAACAATTTCATCAGAGCTCCGTACAGTACTGGAATGCTCAAGAGCAATAGCACAAGAATCACCGAGTTCTACATTACTACCCGAATGCTCACCAGCGATGACTTGAGAATCAACAATCTCTACATCCTCAGTGTTACTTTCTGCTGTTTCCATCCTCTCCATTCCCTCTCCCTTATTCTCTGTAACTTCAGTCTCCGTCACAACCTCATCTGGTACAGAAAATTGTTCTAAAAAGAGGCATACAACAGCACAATCATCATTCTTGGACGTAGGGTACTTAAGCCTCCAAGCTCTAACGGCACAGTCTACAAGAGCCCTGGCTGCTGTTGTTTGAGTAGGAGCAGAAGCCACAATTTTGATTGCTTCCTTGTTCGAAAGGACATCCCAAACCTGCATGATGTACAGTTTGTTATCTGTTTTTAAGTGGCAAGAAACCCGAATATATATAGAAAAGAACAGTGAGTTACCCCATCAGTGGCAAGTATAATGAATTCATCTTTTTCTGTAAGTTGGCGATAGTAAACATCTGGGACGGAAATTAAACCAAAATCCTTTAGACAGAAGTCCCCAAAGGCTCTAGCCATTGCTAAACCAGGAGAATCATTGTTAGGCAACCAAACACGAGCAACCTCTGGCTCATCTTGCAATGCAAATACCCTCCCTTTGCATTGGTGAATCCTAGCAGCTTCCCCTAATTACAGAACAGAAATTATATACTTATCAGCATTCTTCCAAAATAGTAGCTCAGTACTAAATTGTACATGACATCTGCTGTGTGTGATAAGAGACAGAGAGAGATGTATACTGGGAAGATCAGGCTTTAAGTCTACTGTCAATTGTACAGCAATCAAAGAGTTGTCTTTGTCTCTTGTTGCCAGCACAGCTCTCGAATCACCAACATTTCCAAGTACAAGATTCGGACCCTAAAAATCCAAACATTACAAATTAGATGCATGGCTCGCAGGAAATTTTATTATCTTATGCATCTATGTAACACTTTCTCCTATAGCACTTTGAATCACTCAAAGCAATGCCGTTATGATAAATCTCTATCGTGAATAAAAACATGAATAGAGCAGGGATGACTTGACTTAAGCTTCAAGGCAATAATAGTGAAAACAAGTAAATAAAAACTGCTTACCCACAGATCAGAACTATAACCACCATATGAGGAAGAAAATGCATATAATGGTACAAAAATTGCTTTAGAAATCTATAATCTTTAAAGTTATAATCAAACAATGTGACTGATGAGATGGTAAACCAAATTTCCAGTGTTGTGTGGTGTAAGGATCTTATGTTTTCAGCAACCTGACCTTCGCTTCAAGAACTAAGTTTTCCATAATTTAAAGTATCTTCAAAACATCAAAGTTTTTCTACTTTCATGTTTATATCTCAATGTCTGCTTGCTTGCAGTGCACAAATACAAAGGAGTACGGTGGCACAACAAAATGCATACATTTTTACAAATGTTGATAAACTCTGTGTATGACAATTTCATGAATAATTACCTGCTTTATCAAAGTAACAGCAGTCGTCCCACTGCAGAAGCAATCGATTGTGGGATGCAATCTTAATTCCTTATCCATTAACTTGAAAGCCTTTAGGAATGACTTTTTTAGTGGTGCATACATGTCTGGGAGATTTTCAGTTTCCTGAACCTCCATCGACTTGCGCCACTCATCATCAATGCTTGGAGATGCTGGTTCTTCACAATTAGAATTTCCTTGTGCATTTTCTGTCTTACCAAGGTTACTCAGGTCACCATCTGAATTAGCTTTCCACAGAGTGCATAGTATGACCGGAAGAGAATCACGTACTTTCTTGGCAACCATATGACCAAACGGACCATGGCCATCAAATACCCCACAAAATACTGTATCACTTCTTGAATTGAAATCCTATCACACAGACATTATAACCAAATCATCACATACTGATGCCAAAGAGAGAAGAAAAAGGATAACCATCAGAATGCATGTAATTTGACCCCCACTTAATGATCTTTGAAAACCAAATATGCTGCATACATAACAAATTCCAAGGCTAAAATAAAAGCAACTACTGACATACAGATTCTGTGTATTGACTAGTTTATTAACCTGAATATGCTCTGCAGTTTATATTTTGTCAACAAGGAAATTTTATGCCATATGTGTCGGGCGTTTACAATCTCAGTTAGTTATACACTCATACCCTACTCAAGTCACAGGGTAGTGCAAGGTTCTTTACAGCTCTAAAGACTAGTTCATCTGCAAAATAATAGAGGTAACCTGCATGCAGAGCATTTGTACCATTATTCCTCACCAGGGTCATTCCACATTTTCACGATCACAATGAGCTTAAATGTATTAGTTTATGTGCGAGAACTGGATTAGCGATATTTGCACGAAAGTGTGAAGTGTGAACATGATGGACGGCATGTTGAACTAGAACCACTATGAACTTATACTAGCCTAAGAATGAGTAAACCCTGAATAAAATAGCACTAAACAAATTGACCAGCAACTGTACAACAGAAGCAACAACATGATCCAGTCCTTCTGTTTTTTTTCATTTCAATAAAACCCTCTACTATATCTTCTCCAAGTCAACCACATTTCCCACACACTATATCCATCTTTCCCTATTGGCTTTACAACCCCATTCTCTACTGAACACCACAGTAAATTACAGTAAGAATTGCAGACATGGGTTTTGAATTTGGGCCCAGATCATAGTCAAACAATATGGTATTGCTGATCATACACAAAGCAACAAAACAATCAAAGCCAGAACAAATAGTAAAAACTAAGGACCAAGTCATTACTAACCTTCCAAACAAGCATGGCATCTTGATTGGTTCCCTTCTTGCCCTGCTGAGTATACAAGCAAGCAACTTTACTTTCTCCATTGCCAATCAACCTTCCTGGAATCTCAACCTGATGACCCACATCTCTATCAGCCACTCTTTCACCTCTGGTTTTCTTCCTCGTAATCCATCTCTTTGAGCTTTTTGGAGGAGAAGAAGCACCACCATCATCCTCCACAGTGCTCAGCTCCATAGTATCAATTCTCTTCCCCATTCCTTTGGAATCGGTAGAACAACAAGAACCCATTTTGAGATGCTTCAACAAAAACCCAATTGCCAATCGGATCCAAAGCGCCCCAGAAACGTTGCAAAGGAATCTCACAGATTCAGAAAAGCAGGGCAAAGTTGTGAACTTGGGGCCCAGAGACAACCCAAGTAGTTTAAACTTCAAACCAAACAATATAAATGACAGTCATGAAGTTCCATTGACATTTTTTACTCTTGACTCTTGTTCAAAGTTTCAATTTTTTCTTCCAATTCTAATGGCAAAGATGGTCTTTTTGACTCTTTTCCATTCCACTTCCTTTTATTTTTCACCTTTTTGGAAAGAGCAAAAAAAGAAATAAACAAAGAAAAATTTGTATGTATCTAAGTAAAGGGTTTTTTTACTTTTGTGATGAATAGTAATTATGAACAGTGAAATTACAGTTTTATCTCCCCTTTCTTTATCTTTTTACAAGCAAACTCATAAATTATATAATTGACAGTTTTACCCTCTGTTTCAATATAATTACAACTCTTTCACTACTTTTACTTTTCAAAAGGGAGTATTATAAGATATTTATCATGTATGTTTTGGTCTAATGTTGTTATGATATGTATATGGAATATGACTATATATTCATTCATATTAACATATTAGTACTATGTAATACCTTATATAAAAGGTCTCCTATTAATAAATATGATGATGATTTTTTTCCCTATCTTCTCGCACATATTTCCTTAATCAATAATAAATTTTATATATATGACCCTTCCACTAAGGAATTCTTATTTTTAGTTTATTTATAGGGATAGGCATTCGACAAACTTTTCGATCACATTTTTCAATCTTAATCATTCAATTCTTAGTTCCTAATATATAGATCACCTCTGTAAAATTTCATCCAAATCGGTGATCGTTAAGATGTTAAAAACTGTGAATTAAAATTATAGACATTATCGGTTCAAGTTTGACATATTTGATCTGTCAAATGATTTCAGTTATTTCAAAGTCTTAACGATCACCAAATTTGATGAAATTTTGCAGAAATTATCTATATATATGCATCTACATATTGAACGGTGAAGATGTTGTCATGTGATCGAAAATTTTGTCGAATGTCTATACCTATAAATAAACCAAAAATAAAGATTCTTCAATAAAAAATGCCTCAATATATATATATATATATATGAGCTAGAGAGAGAGGGATGTCATTATATGAGTATTCATGGAGATTCATATTGTGTAATTTGTTGCAATATTAGCTAGGGACGAAGACTTTTGCTAGATCGGGTTATATATACTAGCATTGATACCCGCGTCTGTCAGGCGCGGTTGATTTGATTTTTTTTTGAAATGAATCGCAGTTGATATATTTTCACTTTAGTATGATAATACTTAATTAATAGTATTAAGAATATATTGTTGGCATGCTGCCATACGTGTCGAAGTTTCGGTGGTTCGATCAATATTGTGCAACAACTCTTTGAAACTCTAATAAAAATAACACAATTGATTAAGATGAAGTTAACGCTGAATTTAAATTAACAACCAAGATGTCAGGAATTGCAAGTAAAAAACAACAATAATGTTAATGATAATATTTATAATACTAATAATAATGTAAAAGAAATTAAGTCGCTCTAAACCTAAATAATTGTATTGCTCAATATATATTGATTGTTCAGGGTTTATAATCACTTCTATAACTTTTTAAAAATAGTAGTTTAGCGGTGCATATTAGTGTTGGTATGTGGATTTATCTAAGTTAGGTTTTGAATTTAAATTGGGTTTTGGGTTTTGGGTTTCGAGTTTATGACATTAATTAATTTTTCTATTGATCCAGTTTATCATTTTTATCTTATGACATGTATTGATCTGTGTTTCTTACTTACAATTCCAGATATCTTGGTTGTTAATATATATTTGTTGTGTAAATCAATTATGTTATTTTTATTAGAGTTTAAGAGAGTTGTTGCACAATAATGATCGAACTGCTGAAATTTCACAATAATGAATCAAATCTACAGAAACGCACTTCGACATGCGCGCCAACTCTTCTAGATTTTATTTTTTCTTTTTGAGAAGAAGAAAAGGGTAGGGCTTTATTTACAAAATGAAAAGTAAATAAAATTTATAGAACTAACATACATCCATAGTTAACACATTTTACCAATTTTGATATTTTAACTAACTGTTGATGGATGCCCTTTATTACATATATTCTCAAAAATTATCAATTTTGATATTTATTGATAACTTACTACATGTGATTTAGAAATTTTCGTTGTTGATTATTGGTCTGCTTTCTTCCAAAATGAAATTTTCATTTGTGGTAAAACTGTACATAATTGATCAAATAGCAAAAATTGCACAATAATTGAATCAAATAGCAAAAAAATGGACAATAACTAATCAAACCGATGGAAACCACACTTCTAATTCAAGCTTTCCCTCTAATTCAGGTATTTAACTAAGTAGATCAATGTTAAGAATTTTTTTCCTTCTGCCACTATTAAGTATTATCATACTAATGTTAAAATATATCAACCTCGAGTGATTTAAAAAAGAAAGAAAAAATCAAATCAACCATGCCTGGAAGGCGCAGACATCAATGCTAGTAAATATAAATATGAGGTAATTACCCACAGTTACACTTTTGAGATCATAATTACCAATAGCAAGCAAGTATTTTATTTTTACTCATAATGTTCTAGGAGAACTGAATTGTGTATATTCATCAAATGAGAGACCCCTTATATATGGGTTTACATGGAGCCTAATAAGGAAATGTACTACATGTACTATGTGTAGTATAAAGAGACATATGGAATGAAGTACAAGTTTCCTATTACAACTAAGGCTCATGGGCTAAAACTCATATACATAGCATGGACCTAAGACACACATAATGTCTGAAATATCCTTGAACACTTCCCCTTGTGTCGTGCATCTTCATGCTATACGGTGCTTCTAGTGTTGTCTCATTAAAAACCTTGTCAAGTACAAAACCGTATGGGAAAAAGTAAACCTTGATCGAAGGACAAAAAGAGTGCAACGCACCATGCTACTTTAACGAGATGTGAGGCTCCCCCTGATGAATAACTCAGTCGAAGAGGCTTGACAGCTTGCGTAGTCCAATGCTCTTCACATGTTTCTCGAAAGTAGACTTAGGCAGAGACTTCGTGAACAAATCTACAACATTAGCTTCTGAACGCACTTGATTCACTTGGATGTTGAGGAATGCTTGTTGTTGCTGGTTGTAGAAGAACTTCGGTGATATATGCTTTGTGTCGTCACCCTTGATGTAGCCTAGTTTCATCTGCTCTATACAGGTTGTATTGTCTTCATAAATGCATGTGGGGTTCTCGGTGGTAGAACACAATCCATTTGTTCCTCTAACATGCTTAATGATAAACCTTAATCATACACATTCACGAACGGCCTCATGAAGGGCAATGATCCCTGCATGATTTGAAGATGTCGCCACTATAGTCTGTTTAGTAGACCTCCATGATATCGCCGTATTTCCCATTGTAAATACATAACCAGTTTGAGACCTTTCTTTATGCGGATCAGATAGGTATCCTGCATCTGTGAAACCAACCAACACATTGTTTGATGTTTCAGCATAGAAGGCTGCAATGGTGCCAAGAGCATAAGGGCAAGTGTACTCGACTACGGCACCTACGGTGCTGGCGGCATTGGCACGGTCCTGAAACCTGTCGAGACCATCAAGGGTATTGTGCTCATTCACGGCCCTAGTTGGGTTCTCATAGGGAAAGAACAAACTCATGTCAATGGTTCCTTTGAGATGCCAGAAGATAGTCTTTACACCAGTCTAATGACGTTGCATTGGCGCAGAACTATATCGACCTAACAAGTTCACTGAGAAAACAATGTCTGGTCGTGTGCACTGAGCCAAGTGCAATAGCACACCTATTACACTGAGGTAAGGGACCTCCGCTCCAAGTAACTCTTCATCATCATCTCTAGGACGAAATGGATCTTTGTTTACATCCAAGCTTCGATTGGCCATGGGGGTGCTAACTGGATGCATTTTGTCCATGTTAAATCATTTGAGCATCTTATGGACATATGCTGACTGATGAATCATTATTCCCCACGCTCTATGCTCTAGTTCAATACCTAGGTTGAATCGTGTTTTCCCCAAGTCTTTCATCTCAAACTCAGATTTCAAGTAAGCCGCGGTTTCTCTTATCTCATCAAAAGTACCGATCAAATTCATATCGTCAAGATATGAGGCTACTATCGCAAATCCGGAACTTGTTCTCTTTATGAACACGCACAGGCATAACTCATTGTTCTTTTATCCATTCCTAAGCAAGTAGTTACTTCGACGAGTATACCACATTCATCTGGATTGTTTCAATCCATAAAGTGAGCGTTGCAACTTAATAGCATACGCACTTTGTGGTTTGGAGTTTCTTGACTTAGGCAATGAGAAACCATAAGGTAATCTCATGTATATCTCTGTATCTAGATCCCCATATAGATACGCAGTAACCACATCCATAAGCTGCATGTCAGGTTTTTCATACACTACCAAACTAATTAAGTAGCGAAAAATTATGATGTCCAGCACGGGAGAATATGTCTCATCATAGTCTATTACAGGGCGTTGTGAGAAACCTTGCGTCATAAGGTGAACTTTGTCTCTAAGTACCTCGTTATTCTCATTACGCTTTTTAACAAAGACTCATTTATATCCTACAGGTTTTACACTCGGTGGGGTTATCATAATGAGAAGAATGACATTCATTCTTATCTTGCTCTTTAGCTAAGTTCTTAGATACGGAACAAGCTAAAACTTAGATACGGAACTTTGATACGAAGCTTGTCCTGCATTCTGTAATTTGCATATTTTGAGAAGAACGAAACTTGTAGAGGACATCTATACGAGTTTGTGGACATGTAGCACGCTCAAATCGGAGTTCGTATGAAGAAGTTATAAGAGTCCTAAGTCAGGGGCATATGGATAATTTTGTAAAAAGGCTCTAAATAGCCCGAAAAACCCAAAAATCGGAAGAAAATCTGCCGGAGCTTCTCGACGTCGCCGCTGCCGATCCATGCCACCTTAGGCCGCTGCACCGGTCCTAAAAGGAGCATCTCTAAGTCTACTTCAATCCAGGAGTTGGAGGTTGATTTAAATTATTCATGGAAGTGCTGAGTTGGTTTGTAGAAAGGGTTATCTATTTCAAGAGGGTTTTGATAAGTTCCCTTGAGGTGGTCCCCGCAAGATTTACTCTGGGTTAAAGGGGTTTAACCCAGACTCGATCCTGACAGTGTTGATGCATTTTATCAGATTTCACCAAGATGACAGCTTCCAATTCTGTTAGCATGACTTATTCGCAGATGATTATTATATCCACCCCATCTTCAGGTTGCTACTGTTGGATTGAGCAAGTTCACTTAGGTTCGAGCAATCTTCATGCTTGTTTTTTTCTCATCTATTCTACCTATTTTTATATTTCTTATGTAGGTGTATTTTTATATCTCTCATATAGACAGAATTAGTAAATAACTTGGACATGTTTACAGATGTACATGCTTCTATTACTTCACCAAACTAATGAATTTCAGTTTTTTTAAAATGTTATTACTGTTATTAGTTTATGAGTTTAAGGTTGATCAAAATAGAATATGATATGCACAATAACCTTGGTTCTATTATTCTCTATGGAATAGATATGTGGTGTGATAATGGCTTGGGAGCCTACAAATGAACCAAGATGCTCTTCTGATCCATTAGAAAAACCATTCAGGTTTCTCACAAATTCAACATTTTTTCCTAACTTTTTACCTTCTGAACTTTTTTATATTAGTTAATAATAGACATGAAGCATGTTCTGTGTTTTATCTGACGCTGACAGACTTAGATTACAGAGATGGAATCTTACTTAAAATCTATCTATGTAAATCACCTGCTTCTTGAAGGCTTATGAAGAATCAAAGCAGCAAACTATTGCAAAATACTTTCATAGATGGAACAGGTCTTATTGCAAACTACCAGATTCCAGGGGTTGACTTTGCCATTGTTCACTAATACGCTGATCAATGGTAAATATTCACAAAGTTATGTTTTAAAATTTTACAATTTTATAAGGGTGACAAGTTTCTAAATTAGGTTGTTTATTGATGATATGCAGGCTAAATGGATAAAGTTATGAAGACAGTCTCTTCCTTGAGCAGTTTGATCACTAATCACATCTAAAATGCGCATAACGTTCAATTCTCTTCGCGAAGTTTGAAAGAGTCGGGTTATACCACCAGATTTTCAGCACTGTCTACTCAGCTGTCTATACATGGTATAGTTATTGAGCCAGTAAATGTGAGACTCAATGCTTTTTTGTTCCCTTTCTTTTGGTTGGTCTGTTGATGCTTTTACGATTGCTATTTATATTTGATGGTTGTGACCGTCTGGTATGATTAGACAGCTGGGATCAGAGATGCACACTGGGATATTAGCACTCTCTTTTGGGCTTGCCCTCTATAATTGTCCTTCCGTTGCTATGTCAAATGCTCAAATATGAGATGACATAGATATGTGCAGGCTCATTGCATTGAATTATATTTATTGCGTTTTTCAAAATGTATCTCTATTTCTTAAGAAACAACATTTCAGCTGTCTTTTCTCTTTTTGTCAGGGTTTTTAGACTGAATGTGGTGGGAGTTGTATGAACACAAGAATTTATAGGTGGTTTGTTATGTATAGTAGTAATAATGCGATAAAGGATCCTGAGTTCATTGGTAAATCATGTCCTTGGAGATTACCCTTTAATTGTATTCTTTCAATACCAAGTCCAGTAAATGGTTTAGTTTAACTTCAGCTGAAATGTCTATACAATTGTGTGATGATTTGAATTATTGGTAGTACTATAATGTCGACTTTAAGATGCTGTGTATGTCAATAAAACGAGTTTGCAAGAGTACCAATCCCTGATCAAATTTCCATTTTTAGAAATTTGTATATATGCCACTCTGGCAAAACACTATCTTATACTTGATTGCAATATTGTGTCTTCGGATAACATTGTATTCTTCATGATTATTGTTACATAAAATTCAGGAATAAAAAGTTGTAACCTGCAACATTATGTAGGCTTTCTACCTATAATACATTACGACAACTAGATCGATTAACTGTAGAACCCGATGCAACGCGCGGGCAAGCTACCTAGTAGGAGTCTATGGACAACTGTTTGTAGTTGACTGTTGACATATGTTTCTGCAAAATTTACTATGTACTAAAACAGAACGAGTTCTGTAGTTGTTCCTAAGGGAACAGTGTGCATACTATTTTGCCCCTGCTGTGAGATCCCGCACGTTCTTACAGCGGTTAATGATGAGTTACTGAGGTTTAAGTCGCACTCGGTAACTTCGTAAGTGAACGACCACATCATTTTTCAGTTTTTCTAAACTCTTCAAATTCCTCATTTAGGGACTCGATGTCTTAGTACGTGTCGACACGAGTCTCCCGGTATTTTCAGAATATTTTTCGGAGCTTCCGTTTATTTTCTACGAATTTTCAAAGTTTCTGGTAATTTTTAATTACCATTCCGGTAAAACAGTTTTACCATTTAACCTTTTACTTTTTACTTTCTTTGAATCTAGGTCGTTGGATCTTTCCTAGATTTACTCTGGACCGTCCATTTTAGTATAAATAGGGGTGAGACTTTTGACCGAAGTCAAAGATCCCAAATCGGTTAACTCTCTCTCTCTCTCTCCTTCCTCTCGAGCTCACCCGAGCTCCGGTCACTGTCTCCACGACGGAGCTCCACCGTCCGGCCACCACTGGCCAACGGACCACCTTCGTTCTCTTCCTCCTCTATCTAACACAGTCCTCCAATCATTCAAACATCTACTCTGGGTGGAGATCGGAGGAGGGAGCTTCGACTGAGTTTTCCGATCTCAGGCGAATCTGGACGGTGACGACGCCTCAGGTGGGTATATCCTTGTTCCTTATCTTCTTTTCTTCATCCCCATGCCCTTAAATCCTCGATTTAAGCCAAAAATATGAGAATCCCTCTTTCTCTGTTCATTTCTCTGGTTTTTCTGCTCCTCCCTCCAGCGACGGTTTCTGGCGTCCTTTCTTCCTTCTCGATAGTGACTCGATCTTCTTATGGCCAAGTCGAGCACGAATGGAGGTTTGGGACACCGCTATAGCAGTTTTTGGCAGAGGCAGAAGGTAAGATTTCTCCCTCTCAGAACTATGTAATCGCTACTGTGTTGTTGGATTTGTTGTTAATCTGTGATTTAATTGGAGTTGTTTGGATTGTACATGTCGATAACTGAGAGACGAAGAAACGGGAGAAGTTATGGTGAAATTCCGGCAAGTTGACCGAAATCCGGCAAGAGATTATGTCGAGTTGTCGGAATCCGGTGTCCGTTTCGGTGAAATAGTGAATCCGACAGAAATGCCGATGAGGTAGTATTCGACTCCTTTTTTAAAAGTGTATTGTTTCCGTTTAATTGAGTTAATGACCGTAAATCGGAAATTACGTATAGATAAACTTGCTAAAAACGGAAATTAACTGTAATTGGAATCTTTCCATTTTAGGAAACTTTCTACTTTGAGAAAGTTCCATTTTAGAAAAACGGTTTAGTAAAGAATTGAAGTTCAATGAAGTTTGGTAAAGTGTTAAATTGTTATCGAAAAATGATAACTGAAATTCTAGAAATGACAAGTAAATCGTTTTAAGAAAAATTAGTGTTTCACGTAAATCGATAAATCGACTCAAGGTTAAAGATTTGGTTAATGTAATGCATTGGGTGTCTATAGTAATTCAACGAATTATTATGTGATACCCTAACGTCAAATTAAAATGGTAAAGGGAAGTTCGGAAGTTAAGTCAGACTTCTAGTAAATAAGTAAAGAGTCGTTAATCAGAAAAGCAAGTCAAAAAGGTTAAAGTGCCATAAAAAGGAATTGGTTGGTCAACTTAGTCAATGTGGTCATTCCTGGTCAAACTATGAATGTTGAGGTCAACATGACTGCTATTATTTCTTCGTTGCTAAGCTACTCTAATTCTGCAGTGATTCATTAGACGAGGTAGCTTACGCGGTGACCTCGGTTTACTGAGGCGGTTCCTAGAAGCTTGAAGCTTACGTAAGGAACAACAATTCCAGGTAGGGAAGCTAAACCCCCTTTGTTAGTGGTTTTGCTTGATATATGAAAGTGCATGATTTTTGTATGCTCATGGTCGATGTCTCGGGAAAGTTTTCTTTATATTATGTGATAAATGATTTATGATTAGGCCAAGAAAACCCGAGGCTAGACGTAAATGATTTTTATGTGATGACTCGGATCGAAAAGTAGTACCGTTATCCTGATTTCTGGTGCTTGACCAGAGAGAGGCGGGACCTAGTATATAGTACTCCCACGGTGTCGATGACTGTGAACCTCCGGAGGAGCAATGCCCTGTTTATTTTATTTTCTCACTTACGCTTGTCTCGTACAGAGTTAAACGAGCCGTAAGTGCGGTGTGTACTACAAGTGATGTGTTGGGCATTAGCTGTAAATGGACAATCTCGCTACTATTCGTCTTCGGACACATAGGTAGTTGGCCCCGGTTTGCTGTATATACACGGTTGGTCTTTTAGATCAAGTGATGAATATACATAAGAAGTCTGACTAATATGCAGGCTGCAGTTTTTGGGGAAATTGTGTCTGAGCAGAATCTTTTGCTGACTAACATTACACGGAAGTGCATGTTCTTTGACAACAAATGAATTTGGTTTGAGAACTTTTCTTCTGAGGTCAATTCAGTTGTTGCTTTGATTTGGTTGAGGGGTGCCTTTTGTTTACTGTGTTGATCCATCTTCAAGTTGCTACTGTTGGATTGAGCAAGTTCACTTAGGTTCTAGCAATCTTCATGTGTGTTTTTTTTATCTCGTCTATTGTACTTATTTTTATATTTCTTATGTAGGCTGTATTTTATCAATAAAAACCCATTTCGCCTGCATTTCATTGCATTTATTGATGAAATGCAGACAAAGTTTCTTTCTTGAGCAGTTTGATCACTGATCACATCCAAAATGCACATAACGTTCTTTGAAGAGTCGGGTTATACCACCAACCAACGTGACGAGATTTTCAACTCTGTCTACTCAGCTGTCTATATATGGTATAGTTATTGAGCCAGTAAATGTGAGACTCAATGCTTTTTCGTTCCCTTTTTTGGTTGGTTTGTTGATGCTTTTACGATTGCTACTTAAATTTGATGGCTGTGATTTTGCTGTAAATTTTTTGAGTTCAGGTCACAACCAAAAACTTTGTGACCATGTCTGGTATGATTTTGCTACTTAAATACATTGGTTGTGACCATGTCTGGTATGATTTTGCTACTTAAACACATGATATTTATGTTTTTAATTTCTCTGTGATATTCATGTGTCATAGTACATAACTGGCTTTACTTTTGAAATTGAGCAGTTGCTTCGGATGAAAAAAGTAGAGAGAGAGGACGATTATAGTGTTTTAAAGATTGAGTATTGTGAAGAGTGATTAGTGTGATCAGAGATGCACATTGTGAGATATTAGAACTCTCTTTTTGGGTTTGCCCTCTATAATTGTCCTTCCGTTGCTATGTCAAATGCTCAAATATGAGATGACATAGATGTGTGCAGGCTCATTGCATTGACTATATTTATTAGATTTTTCAAAATGTATCTCTATTTCTTAAGAAACAACGTTTCAGTTGCCTTTTCTCTTTCTGTCATGGTTTTTAGACTGAATGTGGTGGGAGTTGTATGAACACACAAGAATTTATAGGTGTTTTGTTATGTATGACAGTAATAATGGGATAAAGGATCCTGAGTTCATTGGTAAATCATGTCCTTAGAGATTACCTTTTGATTGTATACCTTCAATACCAAGTCCAGGAAATGGTTTAGTTTAATTTCAGTTGAAATGTCTATACAATTGTGTGATGATTTGAATTATTGGTAGTATTATAATGTCGACTTTACGTTGTTGTGTATGTCAATAAAACGAGTTTACAACGGATGTAGGACAAGAACGAGCTCAAATTAGTGGGAATGAGGTTAAAATAAAGAAGCGGCGTATAACCAAGAAGAATGATTTGAAGATTGGTAATTCGCGTACAAAGGCATATTGAAGAAATTGGTATTTTAGACTTTTCAGGTTGCCCGTGCGAAAAGTCAGATATTAACCGTAAATCAGATTTGGAGTAGCTTTTGGGTGGAACGTCTGTTTGAGACGCATGATACCTTTTCGACATGGGAACGACGAGATCTATAAGACTCACGGTGAGTCTTGTCAGATTTAAACCAAATAATATCGTTTTCATAATCCGATTCGGGATTTAATGTTTTTATGTTTTCTAGTTCTATTCGGATTTGGTTTTAATTCATTCATTGAGTTTTTAGGCTTTGTTGTTAATCGCTCTAGGGTTTTGTTTCTCATATATAAGCACCCTTATGGGTAGCTGACATGGAGTTTATCAATTTTAATAAAAACTCTATGAGTTCTTTACTCCATATTTATTCTATAGAGTTCTTCGCTTGAGATCTCTCCATCTATTGGGGTGTAACGCTGGTTAGCTCTCTATTCTTCTACCGCGTTAGCAAGAGTACCAACCCCTGATCAAATTTCTATTTTTTTAAAATTTGTATATATGCCAGTCTGGTCAAAACACGATCTTATTGCAAAATCGTGTCTTTAGTTAACATTGCATTCTTCATGATTATTGTTACATAAATTCAGGAATAAAAAGTTGTAACCTGCAGCATTATGTAGGCTTTCTACCTATAATGCATTACAACGACTAGATCGATTAACCGTAGAACCCGCTGCAACACGCGGGCAAGCTACCTAGTGGTATCTGGTTTTAAGGTCTGTTGTTTTTCGTCTGTTGTTTTTTTATTTTCTATGGCCTCAGGTTTATAGGGAACAAAATGGTAGACCATGCTCCTAAACTTCTTGTCCAGCACTCCAGCTTCTAGTGAGGGGACTAGGATAAGGAGTGTCCTGGTTCAGGTGCTGCTCCTAGATGGGTTTGTTTCTTTGTTTGGAGTTTGGCACGCTAGAGCTTTAGGAGAATGTATTTGAGAGTTTACATGAGGATATGTGAAACTCGGGGAGTTCTATATTTTCTTCTCAAGTTAACTAAATGAAAACATAAACTGAATTTAAAAATTAGTTGCTTTCGAAACATTAAGGGTTTTCTTTCTTCTGACGACAAAAAGAATATAGAGTCGGTATTCTCATATATATATATATAGTCCTTTTAATGAAGGATCTCTTATTATAACTTATATGAGGGATTGAGTTTTTGACCAACTTTTTGATCAAATTTTTCAATCTTCACTATTCAGTTTTTAGGTCCTAATACGTAAATCAATTTTGTAAAATTTCATCCAAATTGATGAGTTAAGGTGCTCAAAACGGTGATTTTCAAGAACGGTTCATATTTGACAGATTTGAACCGTCTATTGATTTAAGCTAGTTTGAACTCT
This sequence comes from Comarum palustre, assembly GCA_951800085.1. Lineage (NCBI taxonomy): Eukaryota > Viridiplantae > Streptophyta > Magnoliopsida > Rosales > Rosaceae > Comarum > Comarum palustre. The sequence continues at coordinate 1,790,236 of OX637587.1, forward strand.
TAACGACCAACAAATGCTCAATCCCTCATAATTGAAAGTGATCTTTAAACTTGTTGGTTATGTTGCACGGACACTGACTCGGTGACATAACACGGCTCGGACACTGTAAACAATTAATATTTTTAATATATAAAAATACTAAAAACATGAAATAAAAGAGTTATTATATATATATAGTTGCTAATTGAAAGTGATCTTTAAACTTGTTGGCTGTGTTGCACGAACACAGACACCGACTCGATGACACAACACGGCTCGGACACTGCAAACAATTAATATTTTAATATATAAAAATACTAAAAACATGAAATAAAAGAGTCATATATACATATTGAATATTATTTGAACCAACTTGCTTAAATCTATGTTAATTAAGCACATAAAGTAATACTGAATTTGACATCCATTGTCGATTTGCCCCATCAAATTGTCACCTTGCTTGAATAAAAATAGAGTCAGTGCCTTAACCCTATCTGAAGATAGAAACTAGTGACACAACAATGACATTTTTGAATTATAAGAGCAAATGCACCCCACTAGGCAAAAGGCAAGGGCAAAAGGCAAGGTTTTGCCTCCTATTTGTTTACTTCTGCCTCTGCCTCTGCCTCTCAAATTTTACATGCACTCCAAAAAGGCAAGGTCAATGCCTCTCAATCATCCATTATTTGATCTAATGGTTCTTGTGTAATGATATTAATCTAATGGCTTTTATGTAATGAGTTTTTATTGCATCACATGTATTGAAAACAAATATCAAAACATTTTTCACAATATATTGATCATGACCAATATAATTTATTCGTCAAATCAAAAAAGAAAAATTAATGAAAAACCTTATCGTCAACAATTTGATTAATGACTAGTTGACAACTAAGTATATAAGATATCGTACTCTAACTATGAAGATTTTGTCATCCGTCGTCACTCTTCCATTATTGTTTTTTCTGTTCCTGTTTTTCGTGGAGGGCGCGTTGAATGCTATAAGTTTTATGACTTCTTCAATTTGTTAATGACGGCTCAGTATTTAAGATGTCCTTCATTGTCACTATCAAACAACTTCATGCTTCAATTAAGTTGATTCACGCTCATTCCTTTTCCAAAAATTTACATTTGTTTCCATTTGTTCTCCGTAAGAAATGAATAGGCTGCTACCGAAACTTCGTGGTCATAGTGAGAAAGAAGAAGAACGACGCCAGGCGAATGAAGACGCCATTGTTGTTGCAACGGTCGGGTACGAGATTGAGTGTTTAGACCAACCGCAACAACGTGGTTCGAGAGCAGGCCGCGCTCCAAATTTGAACAGATTACGGGAGTCACGAGGTAAGGATCTCATGGAAGACTATTTTGTTGAACGTCCAGTGTTTCCTAATTTAGATTTTCGTCAACGATACAGAATGCATCCCCACTATTTGAGAGAATCTTAACAGCGGTGACGCAGTTTGACGATTACTTCAAAACTGTGCAGAGGTTCACAATTAAGCTTGCAGGATTACTAACCTTCAGTGATGCATAAGTCTACGTTAGATAACAGATTACAACTTTTAGCTGAAACAACTGAAAAAGCATAACCTGCTAATGATCATGGTTCAATGAATCACAAATGAAATGAAAAGCACCACATTATATGTTTCTGCCTTCTCAAACTAACAAAGATACAATCAAATTCTTCTAAAGGGTGAACAAAAGCCACAAGTCAAATGAAAATGAGCACAATACTACACCATATCCAAAATATTGTACACCAGGAAGAACTTGCTTCCTGTTTGAGAAAAAATATGCACATCAGTAAACACATAAATGCCAACAGACCAACAAACTAGGCTATCCTTGTTTTCCAACATTCATCAAGTCTGCCACAGATTTGCCACCATCAGCTTGGATATGTATGGGAAAAAGAAAATCAACCGAAAGTTTAGCGACATTATCACAAAATTACGGTGACGAATTGAACTTTCCACCTTATATTCCCTATTTCGGTGACGAATTAAGCGACGGAATCACATGGCTCCTTTCTCTTCAATCGTCAATCTTGTCCTTGCCCCGATCGGCGATCAAGTTTTCTCTCAAGCTCTATATAATATTAATATATAAATAATCAAACATATAAATTATTATAAATAATAAAAATTATATCGTATATATACATATAAAAATTCCCCTGATTAGATAAGGAAATATAACATAGGAGAAAATACAACGAGAGGAAAATCCGAGGCCACGAATTTTGAAAAAAAGAAGGAAAAAACCGTTATGTCCGTGCCTTTTCCAAAGACGAGTTTAACGGGAAAACGTTGTCCAAACGGTTATTCTTATCCACTACGAAGTGGCGCCGTTTTGACACATTAGTACAACAGACAACATGAGACGTCAAGGTTAGGTCTTGAGGGGTTCATCTGTAATCTCTATCCACAAGCCGAAATTTTCTCAGCAGCTCAGGTTTACTGTCTTTCTCTCTCTTACTTTCTCTCACCTCCTTCTTCTTCATCATCTTTAATATGAATCAGATGCTTTATGGTTTTTTAAGATTGTTCTAGATGAGGATTCTCTGTTTTACTTGTATTGGGTTTTAAGATTTTGTTGGAGTAATTGTTTTGAGCTTGTGATTCGTGCTTGATCGATAGGTTCATATCTTGATTGTATGTTTTTAAATGAAAAGTTTGAATCTTTGGGTTTGAGAAGTGGTTTTGAGTGTTGGAGTAGTGGAGGATATAGGATCAAGTTTTGATCTTTGTTGAAGATTTTGACTGTGGGACTTAAAGTCTTGTTCTTTTGACTTTTTTTTTTGCTTGGATTTATAATTCCTGGTTGCTTGGATCATCCAAAATGGATCAAAGATTGACTACAAAAAGAAAAATAAATAGAATGAAGTTTCAGATTTGCACTACTTTGAGGTCTTTGGTAGATTAATGGATTAGCCATCCATGTTGATTCAATTGTAGGGTGAATTGGTTTCCAGTATCAGATCTAGTTTTTGTGTAAAACCAAACCCCATAGAAATCTGTAATGATTAAGATTTAAATGGAAAGACCCCCAATAATAGATGGAGCAAGTAAATCAAAACTTGAACAGTAGTATGTTAGTCTGAACTCTGAAGTGGAATTCGAGAGAAATGATTCTGTTTTACTGTTTTTGGTTCTATCGAAGGCTTATTCTTTAATCTTTTCATTCTTGTTGTTGATGAATGTAACTTGTCTATTCAAACAGGTAATAATGCAAGGAGCACTTAAAGCTTTTTCATCACAGGGGAACTTTGTGAAAAATGCAGTTTTGCGACATGTTCGTGTTGTGAATCCCATAATTCAGCCTGCTTTGTTTTCACGCTTTGAGTCTGCTGCGCCTGCCCACATAGAAGAGCATGGTTTTGAAAGTACTAAGATTGCAGACGTCCTGAACGCAAAAGGTAAAGGTGCTGATGGTTCCTGGCTGTGGTGCACTACAGATGATTCTGTGTATGATGCTGTTAAGTCGGTAAGCATTTCTGAGTTTTCTGAAATTTAAATTATTCCAATGATTTGATTAGCTGTGGCATATAGCGTTTATCTCATACATCATGATACATTGATCATTTCCTTTGCAGATGACCCAGCACAATGTTGGAGCCTTGGTGGTCGTGAAACCTGGAGAGCAAAAGTCTATTGCAGGAATCATAACAGAGAGAGGTACGTTTGCATTAAAGCTTCTTTGTCTGATGGCTGGGTATATAACACATTTCTCATCTTGTTAAAGATTATGTTAAGGGTCCTTAAATTCAAAGTTGGATTGTTGTGTTGTGTGAACTTTAAGGATGATGCCATTGTGAAATTTGTTGGGCAGAACAGGTAGCCAGCAAGCATGTTTAGAATGTCAATTGTTTCTCTCAGAATATGTTTTGGCTTGGGATCACTTTGAATGAGGAAAAAAGCACCAATATGAAAATCCATGTTCATCTATAATGTTAGTCAAGTCTGAGCCTTATTATTGGACCACAAATTTTCAAGTTAACAAGGGTGAAGAAAGGCACGGTATAAAAGTTTGGAGTTCATAAAATGAACTTGTTACCAAGGACAAATTCTCTTGAAGTTTCTGTTCACTTCTAATGATTAATTTACTATTGGCAGTATCATGATGTTTCGATGATAGATTCTGAGTGCTACTCAACTAATGGTATTTATGTTTGCACTGGTCAGATTATCTCAGGAAGATCATAGTGCAGGGAAGATCATCCAAGTCAACAAAGGTTGGAGATATCATGACTGAGGAGGTATAGCTTGTTAAAAATTCCATCCAGCTTTTCTAGGAAACTGGTGCGTTTCTAGGAAAGTTAAAAATTCCTTGACTGAGGAGGTATATCTAAAGTTAAAAATTCCATCCAGCTTTTCTAGGAAACTGGTGCTTTTCCATCTAGTTTCCAGCTTTTCTAGGAAACCTAGTAGGAAACTAGAGTTTACATTTGTTAACCATAATATTACGTATCCTTTAGTGAATGTATAACAAATTCTGATGGAAAATGCTGGTGGCTGCAGAACAAGCTTATCACTGTCACCCCTGACACCAAAGTTCTGCTGGCAATGCAGCTGATGACAGGTAATATGATGTGCTACTTCTTGTATTTGAATTTTCCTACTTACCAGTCTTTTCATGTATACAAGGAAGCTAATATCTGATATTCAAATTCGTTTTGTTCCTGAGCAGAAAACCGAATTAGGCACATTCCGGTTATAGATGACAGAGGAATGCTTGGTATGGTGTCCATTGGTGATGTGGTTCGTGCTGTGGTTAGTGAGCACCGGGAGGAGCTTGACCGCTTGAATGCTTTTATTCAAGGCGGTTACTAGATGATGATGAAAAAAGGATGGCAAGATGCTGGTTAGCTGACATGGTGGAATGACAAGCAGTAATAAGCGAGAGTGCTTGTATATATTTGTGCTTCGCCTGTTGTATGGTTGCTGTATTTCCCACTGTCTACAATCTATCATCTGAACTACCAACTTGTGGACCATCAAGTTAAATACGTTTGCTTAACTTTTGCCTAAATCTTTTGTTCTTTGGGATGGTATTGCATACAAGAATGCAACTGTCACATGAAGCTCCACATCCACATCCACATCTTTAGAAACATCAGTTAAGAATATGGACTAACGTATTTTCAGGACCCAAACAGTTGCTATTTTTCAGGACTAACATAGAACTAACTGTACTGATTATGGAGAAGTATCATTACACCAGTTTGCACATGCGAGTCTGAGCTGGCTCATGAATACATCATTTTTTTAGGCAACCAGTCTAGTGTGAGTCAAACTTATGAATATCGTTGTTCCATTGGCGTTGCATGTTTTCTACAAATCAACCAGGTTAGTGATCAAATATTTCTCACTTCCAGTTTCAAGGGTTATTTCTGATTCAGTTTCTGGACCCGTTTCAGTTCGGTTTGCTTGTTGAATCAATTTTCAATCATTCTTAGTTCTGGAATTTGTTTCATTTGTCAGATATAGCTGAGCATAGTCACTAATTCTCATATGTATTTATACGGATGATGAATATGGATAGTTGAGATAATAGGTTCTAAAGTAGAGAAGTTGTTAGATGAGTTAGTTGCAGAGGTAGTGGTTCTATAGTGCAATTCAAGCAATCGATCTCAATTGGACTTCCTTCTGATCTAGAATGGTAAACAGATTACCACAAAATTTCCAATAGTGATAATTTGAGCACTTTAAGAAAGTTTATTTTGCCTATGGCCTCCTCTTTTTTCATTTCCCCCTGTTCTGATTGACCTTAATTCCTCTCTCAATGCAGTTGGTAGAAGCGGTTTTCGCAATACATGTGTTGTCCCTGCAACTCCCGCTGCTATTTACTTCACTGCTACAAGGTAATTTGGTACTGATTTATTATGTTTTGTTTTGGAATTAGAGCTCAACTATGGAGTGTTTAAGAGTTTGTTTACAGTAATACGGAATCATCAAATAAACTGAGGGTGCCATTAGATAAAACTACAGTTCATATGGAGTATGGGGTTTAAACAGGTTTGTTTTGGTGTGAAAAAATAGGGTTAGATTCAAAGTTCTAAAAGTCGCTAGTCGCTAGTTGGTTGGCCGGCCGGAGACTAGCGAGTAGAGGAGTAGTCGGAGAGTACTCGGTTTTTAATATTTAGATTTATTTTTATTTTTAAAACATATAATTAAATATAATTTTTTAAAAGGTATTATAATGTCCAAAATAATAAAAATAGTCAATAAAATGCCGAGTTTGGCCGATGTTTTTCCGAGTTAGGCCGATTTTTTTTCTGAGTTGGACCGATTATTTTATCGAGTTGAGCCGATTTTTTCCGAGTTGGGCCGATTTTTTCCGAGTTGGGCCGACTACTCGGCCGATTTTCTTCCGGCCGACTTTGTACTCCGATTTTCTTAAAATCGCCTCGGAAGGACACCGACTAGCGAGTACTCGGCCGACTAGGCCGAGTTTTAGAACACTGGTTACATTATACTTGAGTTTGGCTGTTGTGAACCACTGTAGTGCTGCAACAAAGTAAGATGTCAAGTTTAAAGAGGGTTGTGATTTGATGATGTATTGTGCAGTACTTTGATTTCTGAGTTAAACGAACTTGCAGGTCATATCTGTTTTCAGTTTTTCATTCATTGATTCATCATTCAGTAGGTGCATCATTTTGAACAGAAATCTAGGATACGGCAAAAATTTTAGTATGCTGTATCGCACCCGTATCCGATATAGGTACACACGAGATACGTAATAGATATGTATTCAAAGATAGTCAAACGTATCCTAAACCATTTAAGGAGGTTTTAACCAAATTAATACTAGGTTGTTGACTTTTTGTAGTAACATCTTATCTAATTTGTTGGAATCACTGTTATGTTTTAACTCTTTCACGATTATAATTGAATATTCTTCTGTATTTTCCTTAATTAGATGATTTAGATTAGATTTATTTAGAATTTATTTATTATTGTAATTTTTTTTGTCAGATAAATCTAGTAAAATTAGGCTACTTTAGTATTATTTTTCATTAAAATTATCTATATATTTTCAAATTATATTAAATATATATAATATCAAAACGTATCCATATCCTAATTTTTCGATAAAAAATGTATCTGCGTATCGAACCCGTATCCGTGTCCCGTACTAGTGCATCATAGGCTTGGTCACATTGGGAAGTCAGCCATATATGTAGTTTTTTTTAAAACAAACTGAGAATAATTTTGTTAATATATTATACGAGTAGATATCTTATTCAATTAGATAGTTGATTCAATTAGATGCTAGAATTAGTTTATTGAAAACTATATTTGGTTTGTGGTGGCCAGTGCATGTCATGCTCTAAAAAAATATGACAACATGAACAATCTCTCTTATTGCTTGGACTTCTTCCCTTCAAACTGTCCTCACCTATAAAAATCGGATTACAGAATTTGATAGAGCTTTGGGAAAGAAACATATATATGTAAGCCACACTTTCCTCAATAATGTCTACTGCATATATGCGATCATTATAAATTTTTCTTTCCCAATTGCAATAGCTGGCAGTAGGAATTATATATGAAAGTTTAGCAACACATGGCTCCACATTTATCATAAAATAAGGACTAATCATAAATTATTCTTCCAAGGTGACGCCTGAGACCTACAGTCTGTTGACACGAAGCCAGGTGGTGCGCATTCTTTTTCGCATTGTGCGGTGGCACGCCCCACAAACTTCTTCTTACTTTCTTTGTGATTTACTTTGTACCGCTGTCATTCACAAGCCTTTGTACTACCTGCCACCCGAACTGGGAGCGAGACCCAAAACATAAGGGTAAACAATATCAAATGTCGGTATTTACCTCACGGATCATATATTTATCCATGGGCAATTATACGTAGCTTTACCACGAGGGATTTTCAAAGCTACTACGAAAGTCTTGATCAAGAAATGCTCGATAGAGGAACATGAAGGGGTGTTCACAACAAATGTTGTCTACAAAGAGATCTTGCTTCATCATCCAAGTTAATATGATCCATGAGGTACTTATAATGATTAAGGTTCAAACCCTATAATGTTGTTCGTTACATTAATGTGGAAAAAGTGGGTGGAATCGAAGTCGAATTTGACGAATTCGAATGGATTCGGGTTCTAGGTGAAGCAGACCGTGGTGATGGCAATGCCGATCAGGACGAAAATCAAATGTTGTTTGGTTATTCCCAGAACATACACTACACATGCATCTCGATTTGTAAAAAGGATGATGAGCTTCGAGGAACACGTATTAAGTATTAGAGAAGACACCGAGTCAGACGAATTCAACTCGATGTGAACTAAGTTGTGGCGAGTACGTGTGTCACTCATCTGATTTTCTGAGGATGATCAGCTCTCAGTTGACTAGAGGGTAATAATGAAAACTTATTTGTCACATAAAGCTGAATATTATTAAAAAAACAAAAAAAGAATGTGGTTTGTAATTTAAGGAGTACAAATTTCACTCTTTTTTGAATATATTTTGTTCCGTCTAATGTAATATAATAACTAATGTATATATCAAAATATTCAACGTATACTAATGTTTATATAAAAAGTTTCATAAAAATCTTATTTTAACATTTTCTACCTCATAAGTCCTATCCTAACGCCAAAATTCATCAGGCTATCTTTAGACTGCCTAAAATTGGCTCCATTATATCAAAACCAAATCTCTCCGTCTATGTTAAAACTCTCTCTCTCTCTCTCTCTCTCTCTCTCTCTCTCTCCAAATCGTAGTACCAAACCCAGCGACGGCGATGATCCTCTCATCTCATCAAAAAGACTATATCGGCACCAGCAACCCGTATTATCTTCCCAGAATTTCGTTTACGAGGCCTATATCGTACTTCGATTATGCTCTTCTGCGTCGATCTGCTCCTCTGAAGATGCCACCTCAGATTACTCTAATTGAAAAAGATCGAAGGCATTAAGATCTGGAAGGAGGTCAGAGCTTTGATGACGGCGTTGAAAGACCAAAAGGTTTGCTCTGCCGCCTCGATGAAGACTCCTAGTCCTCGACCTCGATTGCATGACGCTTGTCAATGCTAAGACTCATCGACCTTTGGCTGCAAAACGATGATCTGAGAGTTTTGTAGACGACTTCTGGAGACGATTGCGATGCTCGACATCATTCTTCCGCAGTTCCGCTTCTCGGAATGATCGACTCCGATGACGTTGATATTCAGATCACATCACTCTATGTTCAATCTCACGGTAGACAATGAGGTGTTAGCTACTTTAATTATTTTCTTCCTTTTAATTTCAGTTTATGTTTATTTTTCTGGTTTGATTAATCATGCCCATTTTGTTCTTGGATGATCGATCTCTTATTACAAACAACATTTAAAAAATAATTGTATAATAGTATAATTGTATGATAAGAAAGACTTATAGTTTATGATAGTAGATTTTTGACACTGTATTCCTATTTTATTTTTGACAATTGAATAGATTTATTATTTGGTAGTAACTTTTATTATGTTTGGTAATAGCTTTGATCGTAGTAACTTTTGTGAATAGCGACAGTATATTTAGTTTGTGACCGTCGTAGTTTAAGTTTGTGTCTATAGTAGGCTTTGTTGTCGACGGTATGGCTGTTTTTTTAGACCGAAACCCGGACCGGTGCTGCTCGAACCGGGACCGATTGGGTCGGGTTTTGAAAGTGAATTTTCTAGATCGGGCTAAACCCGAATTGAATTAAATATTGTCGGGTCGGGTTCCATTTCTTAAAACCTGGACCGGCCTGAAAACCCAAAATGTAGGTATTGCTAGCTTAGGTGTCGTATTCCTATTGGGTTGGGTTACTACTATCTAATAAATAGCAAAAAACCATATTCTTTCACTGTTCAGTCTCTACTCTTGAATTGAGAATAAATCGAATCAAAAAAAGAGGAATTTGTTGACTTACAACATTGCCGAGAGCGACGACATTGAGGAAAGTAGAGAAGCGGTGAGTGGAAGGGGCGGTTGAGATGTCATCAAATTAAACATACAACTCATGCTCACTTTTTTACCATAAAAACATCCAATTAAACCCGTTTTATAATAAAAAAACGTGTTCCGCAAACCTTATTCAATAGTAAACTTGGACTTTTTTAACCTGAAAATTATCGGGTTTCACCTAAAAAATACCCGACCCGGACCGGCCTCTAAAATTTCGAGTTCGGGCTCGGGTTTCGTTTTTTCTGATCCAGACCGGCCCGAAAACAGCCCTAGCCAACGGTAATAACTTTGTTGTCGGTGATAGTAGATTTAGTTTTAGACGGTAGTAGTTTGAGTTCATGTTTATAGTAGCTTTTGTTACTAGTGATAGTAGTTTTTGTTGTCTGCGGTAGTAGATTTAGTTTTAGACGGTAGTAGTTTTAGTTCATGTCTATAGTAGCTTTTGTTACCAGCTGTAGTAGCTTTTATTGTTTGCGGTAGTAGCTTATGTTGCCTGCTATAGTAGATTTAGTTTTAGACGGTAGTAGTTTTAGTTCATGTATATAATAGTTGTTGTTACTAGTAATAGTAGTTTTGTCTGCCGAAAATTTCATCGGAGGTCGGTCGAAGACATCGTCGGAAGTCCACCGTAGCCTTGCCAGAAACCTTGTCGGAGATTGTTTGGTGACTCGTCGGAGGTTGGCATGAGTTTTTTTTTTCAGAAAGGAGATTGATTGTTGACTTTTAACACGGTAAATATAAGAGATAATCTATTTTCTTTGTTAGATGACAGTCTGTAATTTACTAATTTTATTGAACTTCAACACTTAACACAAACCTAGCTTGAATAACTTACGTGGATAAAGATATTTTAGTGGATTTATTCCCGAGAAAAATGTTTAAAATGAACTTCTACGTAATTGACCCATATCTATAACGTATGACGGCAACTGTGTTTCATTTGGCTACTTAAAAAAGTCAACCACCGCGGGCCTTAGTATGAGAAAATTGAAGAACAACATAAATACTTAAATAGGACTACTCTATGGTAAAACGGCAACGTTTCAGTAGTATAAACGTACAATTATGTAAAAATAAAAATTCACATTAACATAGCTAAAACCCAAACACCCATAAGGCTCAGCTCTTTTCGCTACTAATTCCTGCCTTTCCTGGTACCCTTCAATCCTTAGTCCATAAAGCTGATGTTTTTTCTTTGTTTTCTAACTTAGTTTTATTTTCCATAATTGTGGCTGATATTCTCTGCCGTCTCTGTTTGACTGTTGGGTTTCTTCTTCTTCTGCCTGCCCTTTGGATTGTTGTTTGTTAAGGTGAAGATGGTTTTTTGAGGCTTATTCTGTTCCATTGTTGTTAAAGTTCAGAGCTTTAGAGGCAAATTGTTTTCTTTTGTACCAAGAAAAGGAGTTTACCTGCATTTGATTGTGTGTTTTGGAAGAGGTTTTGGGTCTTAACTGTGGTTTATGGCAGGGTTGGAGGGTTTAATCCAACAGTGGAGTATGGTGGGGTTTGCATATCCTCTTGGTTTTATGTCCATCAGTGGCTATGTCAGCCCAAACAAAGAGTTTCACTGGCTGGCTTCAGCTCTTTTTGGCATGCTTCTCTGCAGAATTGTAAGTAGTAATCTATCAGCCCTTTTTTTCCTGGTTTGTTGGTGTATACTGAAGAAAGAAAATATCTTTGAGGCACTTGGTTATCAGTTGTTAAATTATGTTATGGAATAGCCAGGAGTGAACTCATATGTGGTTTTCAGTTTTCACTATTTGGCCCTTCAGATCTATGAGGTTGACTGGTAATTTTTGGGCCTAACTTTATATTTGGGTGATTGTGGAATTTAGCAAAAGATATAATTAGCTAGGAGCTTTAGATAGAAAGCTTTGCTGAGAATTTCTTACATCCATCTTTTTGCTACTTCAAATTAAGTTTGTTGCCCTGTTGGAGATTATACATGTAATGTGGACTTGATTCCCCCTTGGATTCCATTCAGGGACTGAATGATATAAGAAAATCTGCAGTGTTTATTATATCATTGAGAGGATAATGTATTTTAGTAGTTCTTCTTCCATAGCTCCAATACTAGGTGCTTTTTGTGAGGTCATTTTGTCATATTGCTGAAGAAGTTATTCTTATATGTTCTGTCTATTATAGATCCTAGTTACTCCCACATGGAAGTAAGAATGCATCATGCATCTCTCTTACCATGTAGTTTTGAACTTGATTAAATTCTGCTCTTGAAGGTTTACAAATTAACAGGTCTTATTAGCCTTCATAGCTTCAAGGGATATCAGAAACTGAGCAAAGCAGAAAAAGTTGAATGGAACAACCGGTAAATATCTTTTGCATGACACAGATGTCTATGTGCAGTCTTTTATCAAACTATGATTGAGTTTAATGATATTCCTATCAACTTCAGTTTGATGTTTTTTCCCCTTCTGGACAGGGGGTTCTCAACTGTTCATGCTATTGGTGTAGCAGTTGCATCTTTTTACCTTATACTGTTATCAGATACATTCCATGAGAATTATAGTGATGAGCTGATCATTAGTAGAAGATCTACTTTGTCAGATACAACATTGGGGGTAGGTGGATGTGTAATACACATTAATTCATAGTTTAATTCCTAAAAGTTGTTATTGTGTGGTCGAAGTGTACTTTTTGCTTGTAATTTCAAACCTATTTGACTATGCAGCAATGGGTAATGTTTACGATTATGTTAGTCCTATGGAATGCTAGATAATATTTCTGACCTTTGTGTCTGCATCTACCCTCACCATCCCCATTAGAAATGATCTACATATATGAATCTAAGTATTGAACGGTGAGATGGTGATATGTGATCGAAAAGTTGGTCTAATGCTTGATCCCTCATATATGTTAAAAAGGGATTCTTTAGTGGAATGACCGTATATATATATATATATATATATATATATATATATATATATATATACTTCCGGCATTTCTAACCCGAGTTCTATTGCTTTTATTTGTATGGTTTTGAGCTACTTTACTTGTAACCAATGCCCCCTAAGTGTATCATGAAACTAATAGGAGGCTGTTGTTTCTTCATTTTTGTTTCTTGTTTCTGTTGAGACTCATTCGGTCACTTAATATCGTGTAAACAACTAGGACGTTTTCAAACTTAGATCATTTGCTGATTTATCTTGTTCTGATTAATATTTCTATTTGGGCACTTTTGCAGATCTCCATTGGTTATTTTCTGTCAGACATAGCAATGATTTGTTGGCACTTTCCTGCTTTGGGTGGACTGGAGTATGTAAGTACATAGGTTGAAGGATGATACTTTTTAGACATGAAATATGATTTCTAGACTACTATCTTTTACGATGCATTTTCCTCAAATCTTGACAAAATTGTTTGTTAAAAAAAAAGTTGGTTATTTCAGTGAAGTTTGGGAAAATCTCAGATGTTAATGCATCGCTTGATTCAGTATCCTAATTGTTCAACCAAGTTCTGGGTATTGGGATTCTTTCCCCCCTTTTATTTGCAAGTAAAAGTTCATAAATTTGGTACAATTATGTTCATCTTATCATTTCTATTTTGTAGGTTTTGCACCATGGACTATCTATGTTCTCAATCTTCCTTTCCCTTATAAGTGGTGAAGGGCAGATTTACATACTAATGGTTCTGTTCTCTGAGAGCACAACTCCTTTCGTAAACCTAAGATGGTGAGTTCAGCATTTGCATATTCTTGCGTTTGTCCAGTTCTCTTGTTCATTATTGTTGTGTTACTTATGTACTTGTCTATATGCTAATAAGGTACCTGGACATTGCTGGTAAGAAGAACTCTAACCTGTACGTCTGCAATGGGGTAGCATTGTTCCTGGGGTGGCTGGTAACGTCTAACATACTTAAAACTGCAGTTTCTTTTAGTTGCCGATTGTGTATATGATATCGTCCAAAACACATGGTTATACTTGTGTGTACACTGTACACACATCTTGTGAACTATTATTATTATTATTATTTTTAAATGGCCATTGAAATCTCTTACAACCAGTTAGTTGCTTATAGTCTGTAGTAGATTTTACAGCATTCAAAACAAATTGTTTGAATTTACTTCTTCATTGCTTCAACTAACATAATTGATTCGATTTAACATTATATAGTTCTTTTTCTCCAGGTTGCGAGGATTCTGTTGTTCATGTACTTTTTCGTCCACATGTTTTTCCATTTTGATCAAGTGAGTTGATCCTGCATTTACTTCTCCTTTAAGTTGAAGGGTTTAATTCATAATCTTTTATCTGTCCCAGTAAGAGGACAAGTTAAGCTTCTAACCTCTAAAATGCTTGAACCTCTGCATCGTTTCAGGTTAAGACAATTTTCCCGCTTGGATATTACAGCTTGCTCTCAATACCTCCTGTGTTGGCATTGATGAATCTGTTTTGGTTTTGGAAGATTGCCAAGGGTTTGATCAAAACAATTTCAAAGGCCAAACACAAGACCATACACAGTCAGTGATCCTGGTTAGTAATTCAGAGATGGGAATTTGACAGTGTACATTGTTGGTTGTATGTCCTTTTCCTTTGTTTATTGATTGAAAATGGTAGGTGAATATAACAACCAATAGACACGGATAACTGTTGTTAATCTTTTCATGGGTTTGAAATCAGCATTTGGTGCATAGGTTTTTGTTACTATCACTTTCCAGTTGAAAGATTTGGTTTTGCAACTTCCAATGGGGCAAAAAGGGAGCATGCATGGATGTGAGTTTTCAAGAGAAGAGAATAAACCCCTGATGTGGTATGTATGATCAGTCATCTTTTATGAGGTGATCACATGTTTATGGACTCGGAATCCAGAAAAGAATGAATCATAAAGAACTGAGAAGTTGGCTCTTAAAAAGTCAGGATTGAGCCATTGAGGTTTCAGTACATGGAACCATGTCGACATTTCTAACAAGTGGAAAAAAGAACAAATCAACATTGTATCACCTATCCAAGAATCAAATATTTGATCTTCCTCATCGACAATGTTTTTCATAAATTAATTACATCATAAATTACTTACATCCTATCAAACAAAGAATCTTATTTATCGATAATGTTTTTCATAAATTACTTACGATTTATCTTGTTCTTTTTCATTTTTTTTCTCTCATAAGCTCAACCACCCTATGTCCATAACTATAATGTATCTTCTCCTTGTGGAGGAGTCGGTACCAAGTAAAAAAAAGGTGTTGCTACTTGCTACTTGCCTAGTCGAGCAAGGCATTGGGAAAGTAAAGGAGGTAAAAAAGAGGGAAGTTGGTCCCTACAAACCTCAATATAAGGAAGGTCGGTCCTCAATGGCTTCTACTATTGAGGGGTAAGATACCTCCAAATATTGCAAATTTGTAATATAGTGTGACCAAGTGTATCCAAAAACCCAGAATAAAGGAGGAAAGGAACAAGCCACGAACTTGGTTGAAAAGAGTCGAGAACGCGTTGAGGTGAGTGTGCCTCACCAACTTTCCATGTATATGCAAACTCCTCGACCCCGTTATTTCGATTAGCATCCAAGCGAGGAAAGGCAGAGTCAAGGTCAAAACTTTCAGTGTCTAAATTGTGTTTGGTGTGTGTGGGGATATAGAGGGAGGCCTATAGGCTGTTAGTTGAAACGTTTGAACACTCTCTCCCTTATTTAAAATTCCCAAAAAAACAAGATTTAATAAAAGGAAAAAACCAAGATTTAAGAGACCATTTTTGGCGAGATAGAGACCGAAACTTTGAAGGGTCAGAAACATATGAACCAACGGAGTTGGCGGTCCGGCTTTGCTTCTTTGCCTTGTAAACTACAGTGTTTCCTGCCTTAGTTTCCTCGTCCACTCTATTATTATACCAACTAGTCTTTCTTGATCCCATTGCTCAAAGTTTCTTGCTTCTTCTACTTTCCCTTTACAATTTGGTTTGCAAAAGGCTAAAGATCCAATTCTTTAGAGGTATTGATGGATGGGTATTGATATATAGGCGTTTTGAGAGTGACCCAGATAGTAAAGTTTTGATCTTTTTGGTATCAATATGTGGAGGAGTTGTGGGTGGAGAGCAGCCAGTGTTGTGCTTAAGGATCTGGTGCACAATGGAAGACCCAGAAGCCAAAACCCATATGGTGTGTTGGGTTTGAGGCGTTTTGGGAGTGATGAACAATGTGGGGTTTTGGGTTCTGGTTGGAATTTTCAGAGGAAGGCTGGGTTTGCTGCTGGTGGGGATGGCAATGGTGAGGGTGAGAAGATGAGTAAAGGTGTAGGTGGGGGAGGACTGCCTATTAGTTTTGGGGAGGCAAAGAGGCTGATGAGGCTTGTGAATGTGGAGGCTTTGAAGACCAAGCTTGGTACTGAAGGGAAAGAGGCTATTCCTTATGATGATTTGCTTGAGGCTTGTCAGAGCATTGGTGTGGCTAGATCTAAGGAAGAGGCTGCTGCTTTTGCTAGGGTGCTGGATGAGGCTGGGGTCATTCTTCTCT
Organism: Comarum palustre; assembly: GCA_951800085.1. Lineage (NCBI taxonomy): Eukaryota > Viridiplantae > Streptophyta > Magnoliopsida > Rosales > Rosaceae > Comarum > Comarum palustre. The sequence goes on from OX637587.1 coordinate 1,806,629, forward strand.
TCAGGGATAAGGTTCTGCTTCATCCTGATAGGGTATGACCTCTTTAACTTGTTCTTGTTGTTGTTGCTTGAACTTAGATTAACTTGTTCTTGTTGTTGTTGCTAAACTTAGAGGAATGGAGGTGATTGTGGTGTTGATTTGTTTCTATTTCAGAAGTGTATGAGAGAATATATATTGTGCTTTTCATCAATGGCCCTTTTGGGATTAAGATATATTGATTTGTGGTTGGTTCTCTTGGTTGGTCCCTCTTCAATTGTTATTCCTTAAGCTTTTAAGTTTTTGTGGTGTATTATCACGGGATGTGTATGGTTCAGGATCCTGTGAGTCTCTTAAACACATAATCATTAACTGTAGTAGGATATTTTATTTTGATGGCTTTTGTCTTGATTCGTGTTGGGTCTTATTTATGCACTAGAAAAGCTTAAACAAAATATCAGATTACAAAAGGAGGTTACTTGGTTTGCTTGCATGAGAACTAGGGTGGAGTCCTGCACCAGCTACCTGTTCTTTTTTTTTCAATGCTTCTTACTTGGTTATTGATGGGTCTATGTTTTATGTTGTGATTAAAGTTTTCTAGTTCTTCCAATCAGACATGTAGAACATGTCTTGACTGTTGAGATGTTTTCCAGGCAATCAGAGTTCCGTTTCATTACAAATAGTCCTAGCAATATTCCATTTGTCTATTTCTTCATGAGAATGCTACTGCTATATGTGTATTTTCTCGTTAGCTGCTATGTCTCAGGCCATGTTAATGACAAATTTGGCAAATTTTGAAATACGATGTGCATTGATATCGTCTTGAATCTAAGATTGCATTTGGACTTGCAAATACTATCCAAAGAAAACAAAGGAATTTACTTCAAATCCAAATATCTTTTAAATCCAGCAATCCAACATTCATTTCTATAATCATTTTTGGTTTACTTTTATCTTCTACTGTTCCAAATTGTTCATGGTGAATTTGGATCACTGTGTTAATATATTGTGGCAGTTTTATATGTTTAAAATTCAAATTTATTAGTTCCTGTCTTCTTTTGTTGTTATTAGCATTTGGATTTGGATAGGATCTTGTGTATCATCTTTTTTCCCTCTTCAAGGCTACAATCTACCCACATTCTGAAAAGTGGTTGTACCTCCTTTTAGATTAACTCTTTTTATGAAGTCTGCTACTGCCATCTTCTTTACCTCACCGTAATCGGTTGCTCTAGTTAGTCCGAATATGATTTGTAGTTGATAAGGAAATGCCAACTTCTACAAGTCAAATGCAGAATTCAATCATAACTTTGTTGGCTTGCACCATTCCACATGCCATGTTGTGGTCTATTAAAGAATTAACAATTGAGATTTTGAGCTAGTTATGAGATTTTCCCAAAGTCACCTGCATCTATTCATGTGCCTTTGATTAGGTTGACTCATGCAACTTCTTTTGCATTGTTGAGTGTTCAGGTTGTGGATCTTGTTAGAAAAGCAGTACCCCTTGCTCTGACTCCTGATAATGACCCTGTGTGGGAAGAGTTAAGGAAGATGCAAGAGAAGAAGATTGAAATTGATATCTTGGCACATAAGCATGTCCGGCGCGTACTCTGGGGCGGCCTGGCATTGATTACATCACAGCTCGCCCTCTTTTTCAGGATGACATATTGGGACTTCTCATGGGATGTCGTGGAGCCACTTGCATATTTCACCACAACGACTTGCATTGGCATAGGCTATGCTTACTTTTTGGTTACTTCAAGAGATCCGACTTACCAAGACTTGATGAAGAGGCTTTTTCTCAGGAAGCAGAGGAAACTGATTAAGAAACAGAACTTTGATGTTGAGAGATTCAGGGAGATGCAGAGAAAATACGACACAACTCTGCATGCCAGCACCTCAATCAAGAATAGGTATGGCATGGATGTGGAGCTGGACGATGCTTTACATAGAGATTAACACACTACACAATCATACATTTTGGTGAGAGCTGGGAAACTGCAGATGGTTAAACTCAGCTTTATGCTTGTTACAGATCTGGTCTCACTTGTTTTTTGTCTAAGTAGGGGCCCAGAATTTGATCTTAACATGTTTCTGATCTCCCTTTCAAGTTTTTTTGGCATGAAATGAAGCTCTTACTTTTAACTAGGAAAAAAAATACAATGAATACTGCTTCTCTTAATTAGTTGCATCCATTGTATTCAAGAATACTGCTTAATGCTGACTGCATCAGATCCTTTATTACTCATTGCTCTTCGGTTGTGAGGAGCTTTAGTCGTTACATCTTCTGTTCTGGCGTCATAATACAGTCCTACAGTCCTTAACATAACATAAATGTAAAATGCAATTGATTTATAACTGTTAAAGTGGTAATTGTATGTTCTTTGGAATTTTAAGACGTGCATTGCACCGGTACGAGACTATAGAAACATGATGGCGTTTCCTACTAAGTTTACTGAGCGAAAATAGAATGTAATTGAATCGACACTGTCTGATCAAGGTGAGGGCAAACATACATTTCAAGCAGAAGAGAAAACATAAATGACTTGGTTGTTTGCATCCAATCTACTACTTAACTGCGTGTGTGCATCAGTTCTTCCATTACTCTCTTGTGTTCTGAGTACTTAGTTACATCAATCATTATGATAATAGTTGCATTTTTTTTCATTACATTTTAAAGCAGTTTGATGTTCAATAGTTCATTGTGTTATGAATAAATCCTGGTAACCAATAGCTTATGGTACCTAGTTAACTTCACATGCCTAACTTGACAATTTCGCACCTAAATCAATTTCATCTTTGCATATAGGCACTTGTTAGAGTCCTAACATGTGAGCTAGACTAGAGCGTTTCTGTTGATTCCTAATGTTGATTTCACACCCGTTGACAAAACCAATTGAAAGAACAGAACAAAACTAGAGAAAAATAGATACTTTTGACATCTAACGAATACATGGTCATCAACTCATCATTCATCAACACTTCAGCACTTACACAGCTAGGAACTTACATAACCAAACACATATTGTTCTTTCTGTATATCTCAAATTCACTTTCAAGGCTATTGAGGAGTTCAATGACAGATTTTTCTTCAGATCCATTGAAGTGCTCCAAAATCTCGGAGAGTAACCTGCAAAGCATCCACACTTCAAAACTCCACCTTAACAAAGATCAAGGACAATATAACTTTCTATAGTAGACTTGCTCCTTTTTCATATTAAGCCAATCCAAAACAGATTTCTATGTTGCCTTCAATGTAGTTTTACTATCCTCGGGACTACCAAGCTTTTGACGCTTCTTTGCGAGCAAGTCCTCAAAATGTACTTCAGGTAGCTTTAAACTTTTTTCTCCATTGAAAAGAAGAGAAGCTGTTTCTGTATTTTGATCCAAACTGTAAGCATCTGAATCTCGGCCTGAGGTGTTAACTTTAGAAGTCGGTGACAATTCAGTTTCCTTGTTGACAAGGTGATCGGCTTTTCCTGCATTGTGCTGGCGGTGGAGTCCCATCCAGCGAGATCCCACACTTTTCCATTGTCAGGAAAGTCTTGATGTGTGCATAAGTTACCTGGCATTGTGAAGAAATTTTCAATCAGATGGAAAATATAACTCAATTCGTAATAAAATAGATTCAAGTACAGCGCAAACAGGCAAAAACATGCCACACTTTGGAAACATGGCAAAAGTAAAGCTCACATCTTCCTGTAATTTGTCTTTGATAGGCTTCAATTTTTCTCTAGAGCCAACCCTTGAAATGGCACACTGAATATCTGGAATAACCACGTAATCTGGCCCAATCAATTGCAAATCCTTCTTGAGCAGCCTCCATCAGATATTCTTGAATAGGAGCAGCTCTACCAGGGAAATTCTATGATTAAAGTGTGCTGTCCAAGAACCGAATAATGACACCAAGACAAGTAAAGAAAAGTCAATATTGAAAAGCATACAGCAATTTTTTTTCAATTGAGAGGCCGTCTTCATGCCACATTCTCCAAGCTGCAAACTTTGCTGGTGTTAACTTTCTCTGTTGGTGGTTATTTCTTCGTAATAGCAGTTTGTATGGGTGCCTCTCCATCCAATGAAAAGTTTAGTTCTTGTGCTAGATGCCGAATGATTTGAAGAAAATGATTACCGTGGGCCACTACAAGCTGCTACAGATATATAAAGCCAACAGTTAGCCTTCATAGTTCTAAATAAAAGTTAACAAGCAGGAAGGACCATATAAAACAATGCAGGGAGGCATTTATGTATTAAATTGAGAAATCAAGAACACAAGAAATTATTAGCCTTTTGTACCGGAGACAGTTAACAGAAAGCATGAATAGGATCCCCTAATGGAGACATGCAAAATAAACGTGAAATAAGGACTCTTTCTTGTTTTATTCTTATTTTTTCAAGGACTAAATTTTATATGCCACAGACCAATAATAGTTTAGTTTCAAGTATACAGAAGACTGTCAGACCAGTTAACTTTTGCAGACAACTTTTTAAGAAGCGGAATAAGAGGAACGAGTAAAAAGGAAGCAAAAGGGGGGTGATTTGCTCCATTTGACAAGGAAACAGACGGCAGTAATTGATATAACTAATAGCAACTCCAACCATGCTGTTAAAAGTTATCTACCGCATATCCAGGTTTCCTCCCAATTGATTCGGTGTCCGCTTCGCATAGGTGTCACCGGCAGTGGAGGTCTGGAGGAGTTGACGACATAGTTTATGCCCGGGATGGGCTGAAGACGAGATGGGATGTAGCCATTGCTACTTTCACGTACTGGTGCTAATGAGATCGAGATCCACTTTAGATGGGTTTGATTTGTTAGGAACTTTGATTTGTTGGTGTATTTAAGTATCATACGCTGAAGTAATTGCTTTGGATGATTCTTGTTCTGTTGGCCTAAGAATTTGCAGCAGCAGATGGTGAGAAAGAAACGTCTGTGGGGAGAGAGTGCAGAGGACATTTGTTGTTGTAGAGAGAAGGACCAATACAATAAAAAACTAAAAGACCTGTGAAGTGGGTCGTGTAAAACTTGAGAAATGTCATCCACGGTGGAGCCACCTGTAAATGACAACTGGGTTGGAGAAGAGAGCAATGGTCATTTGTTGCCGTCGGACACTCCAGGTGTCATTTGACGCTTTCACTGGAGTTGCTCCTAAGCATTTATGATATGGTCAAATAACTGATAGATGCTAGCAGAAAACCAGAAGATGTCTAGAAAAGGTGTGGGGTTGTGAAATGAAAAGAACCCAAATTCAAACATTTTGGCACACAAGAACATATTAGGATAAACAGATTGGATAGTTGAGATGGATGAACAAAATACGCTCAACTTACTGACCTCTGAAAATCCTTCGCATTCTAGAGTAGACAAGCTTTTAATTTCCCCAACTTCACCTGATGTACTTTTATTGTCCTCATCGTCTAGCATTTCACTGGTCACTGGCAGCACTAGAGGTGATTGATGATCAGGTCCAGCAGAACTTAGAAATTGCTTCCCTTTCTGACTGACACAGGAATGAAAAACAAACGTTCTTGATTTCATCTAGGGATTTTATGAAACAAATTTTATTTGAAAGCAGAAATATTCGGAAAAGATTCAGTGTAAAGTTTGAAAGAATAAATGAATAGCTTACCTTACAGTTCTGTACATATCAGATACAGTCTCCATCAAATAACCTGTAAAGGGCAGCAAATTTTACTTATAAACTGACCACTTAATTGTGCTATAAACTGAACATGGAGCAGTTACTACGAGCAGGAACGAGACTTATTCAAGCAACAACTTGAGGCACAGTACACATAACACCCAAGAGTTTAATTCATCAAACTACCACTAGATGTAAGTACTAACAGATTAATGAGTCGAACATTCATATGCCTTTAGTATTAAGGAGTCAAGCATTATACTGGGAACAATGAACCCAGCTAGAGATGACTATTAATCACAGCGACACCCACCAGTTACCATCAACCTCCCAATCTCCTCCTTGTAGAGCCTAAGAAAGGGAGGGAGGAGCAAAGTTGATGATTGTGGATGTCCAATGGGTACCACATGGCACTTTAGAGATCCCTAAGATCCGCTAATATAATATTAAGAATTGATATGAACTTATGCATATATTACAGTTCTCTGCATATTCAAAATGCTTCCCTACTATACCAGAAGAGATTAACTAGTAAGCAAGTGCTTTCCACCAATTTGCTGAATAGTCTTTCCCAATTCCATGCAGTGGAAGCTTGTCATATTGGGCATCAAGAATCTTTTTGGCCTGTATGGCACAGTGAAAGATCAGTACCAGTAAGAGTAACACACAACACATGAAATTTGAGAATAGATCAATTGAAAAGCATGAACGCTTAAACGTGTACTTCAAGAGAAGGAGTTCTCAGTAACAGAACTTGAAAAGAGAGACTGCAGAAAACCGTGCCAATCTTCTTACTGAACAGAAAAGCATTTAATCCATGGCTATGTAAAATCTTACCCGAGAGCCGCAAAGAATATCTACAGGCATATTCACACCCCATTTACCCCCGACATGATTGAATGCAAGCCAATAGAAAAAATGCTTCTCTAGACATGTCCCTCTCCTTTGAGGAAATACAATTATCACAATTAACTACAAAGATGATAGTATCAACTACAGAATAATTTACAACATATTAAGTTGATAGATTATTTGCAGAGGAACACTAATGCATGTGGTATGATCCTGAGCTCAAACAATTTCCTTAATATTTTAATTTAAAGAGCCAGTAATAGAAACTAGCTATAACACTACCACAAATGCAAATTGAGAGTCAAACACAAATATTAAAGGGGAGTTGCACAGACTGAAGCTAATAGTAAAATCAGATACATACCACATGTATCAGATGGAAAGATTTCCCCAAAGTGACCAAGCAAGAACTTCCTTCTGCAAGTTGTTGATAAGCAGTATTGATGTACTGCCATCAACGACTCTACAACAGCTCTTCATTGACTCTCCTGGTGAATAGTCGCAGACACAAACTCATTAGGCAACATGCCTTCTTAATCAGTGGAACTTACATCTACTTGGCCACTAGGAAAGAGCAAACTATGCCCTTCCTCCTTCCAAATAAGCAACTGGTTACAAATTTCCAACTCAAAGCAAATTGGGATGCATCATTACAATTACAGGGAAAATAACTACCATAAATATAGTAACATATCTTCACAGCAAGGGGACTAACTGTTTGACACTCTCCAGCATAAAATTAAGCTTTTGCGAAGTCGCTTCTTGTGTAATAGAGCCAGCAGACAGAAGCCATACCATCTCTATCACATCCTCCACTGGTAATAAGACTCCAAACTCTTCGGCAGCCACAGTGAATTACTTGTCTTATGTTTGGTTTATCAATACCAATGCCAAAAGCAATAGTAGAACCATCACATCTATTTCATCTCTTATAAATAACCTATAAAAATAATAAGCACAGTGAGCAAGACAAGAATCAAGTCAAGATTAATACAATCCAAGAGCAAGAAAGGGAAGGGAGCAGTGCTCTGCAGTTGCAGTAATAGCACACTAGCGCAGGGAACATTTATGATTGCTACTCTAAATACACATGGACAAGCGGTGAGAACCTATGGGATTCGGCACGAGATTTATTATCCATTTGACCATGGTTGATTCCAGCCTTAATGCCAACCTCCTTCAGTGAATTGAATACCTAGTACAATAGGGTCATAACAAACAATTAAGAAGATGCAAAATGTTTATTTTTCTTTACAAAATACATGTATGAACGAAACAAGGCATTGACAAAACTCATCAGAAACATGCGATAATGTGGACCAAAAGATGCCTAACAATAAATATGCTTAAAGTTAATAGTTATATAGCTACAAAAATGTTGGACAGTAATCAAAACCCTGTCAGGTGACATGCTATCCATATTATACTTTGACCTGGTTCCAATGTTTGCAAATAAACACTTGGTGCACTTTTGTATGACAACTCAGTAAAAACTTTGAATACTAAAGGTCGGCTAAAAAGACACAGGTTCCATAAAACAAACTCCGCATTCCTAAATACCATCATCATTTGTTAAATCAAGACAACAAACAGACACAACTTTTACTGTCCCTTGGGAAGTTGAATTTATGCTCAGTCATAAAGTTGCAGTCTTGAACCAAAGCTTATAAAGTGTGTAAAATCACAAAATTAAGCACAAGCACCTGATCTACGTCTTTAATTGTCATGCAGTAAATTATAGTTGAACCATCTGTGCATACAAATTTGGATACTTCTTGAACCAGCTCATGAACAAATGATTGAGTCTGACTGAATAACTTGACACCATAGAACAGATTTCCATGATCAAATGAGCCTACTTTCACATGCAGCTTGATCACCGATTCGCTCGGGATCTTCTCAGATATATTTGCAAAGTTACTTCACAGAAGTTATCACTGAAATTGGTTGAACTGTAACTATTTAGTTTTGACGTTCATAATGAGGCGAAGGAGGATAGCAAATCTTAAGTGTCAAGCTCCCTAAACACATAAGAACATGTATTGAAGACACAAGTATACATTCGCCAGCCAAACAAGACCTTTAATGCCCATTCGCCACGCATATATACATGCTGTCAATTTTGCGTTCATCCTGACCTTCCTGTCTTCAAATTGCAATAACTTTTTACTGGAACATCGGAATCACAAGCCGTAAACTCTATTAAAAAGTAGACATCCAGGGTTTTTCGGGCATATGAAGCTTGTCTTCTAATTCTTCCTGAATCTTTCCAGTTTATTCTATGAAGTTGCAACACATAAGTTGCTGCTGCAAATTTGTTGAACTGCACTCTTGCTTCAAATCTTCTGTATTCTACTGGCAGAATGGCTATAACTATGAAACACATATATTGTTTCTTGCATCCAAGACCTCAGAAATAGATCTCTAATAATATATGATAGAATTCAAATCTCTGTCAGGTAAGAACATTGTCTTGCATTTCGTCAAAACACAAAATGTCTTTTTGTATATTTTTGTTTTTTCAATGCAAGAATTGAATTGAAACTAAAAGACAAAGAATTAAAGTGAAGAAGGAAACTCAACATGATTAGTTAACCTTCGTATGACCACGGGGTAGTCCACCAATGCTTCACTCCAAGCCTTGACGTCTTGATATTTGCAGCATGGTGTTCTCTCTTACGAACATTCCCAGACATTGAGCAGAGATGCTTGGTATCATTTACTTGAAAACTTTGAAGAGGCTGCTCATAGGACCTGCTACATAGCCCATCATGCATCTTCATTGTTATTTGACAAAACATGATCATCAACTGCACCTTCGCATATGGCTCGATGTGAAAATCCCCCTTGTCGCCGACTACCATGTCGTGGTACATGTTATGTACAGTTGCAGACACCAATTGACTTTCATAATAAACCACTTGCTGGTTTATATCTTCAACACCAAGAGACTCCAAGTAGCTGACCTCTTGTGTGCAAGATTCGCTGATGTTAGAGCCAAGAATCAACTTGTAGTCATCGACGCATTTGTCGTAGATTGGCTCCGTATTAAAATCAAAATAACAATCACCACATATTGGTGACTTAACTTCTATCTCAGACATAGACAGAGTCCTGCTATAAACATCATTGAGAACCATTTGTTCGGCTTGACATGTGTCCATATATACAGTATCATGCGCGAACGGAATGACTTAGTCTTTGGAGCAGCTTGGTTGGTTGCTGACTTCATTGCTGTGCTCCTCATGAAATTCACCACAAATTGGCAAATCAATCTTTTTTGACATGACCAGATAAAAGATTTCGCCACTAGATTGATCAAAAACCGATTCAAACTCTTTGGCGAGAGTATCTTCGTCAGTTTTAGGTTCTACTTCTTGGGATAGTAAAACCTCTTGGTTAGTATTGCAAACATCATGGTTTGCTTCATCCTGCAGCTTTGTTGTCTTCTCATTGGCTGCTTTAATTTCTTGGTTATGCTGATCCATTGAAGCATTTATCTGATCTGCAGTTGCATTGATTTTATCAATTTGCTCAATGATAGCCTTCAATTTCTGCTTCAACTCGTCGTCCATGATCTACTCACTACAGCTAGTTGACTGGTAATCATTCAAAATGCGAAATCGTTTCTTCTACAGTCCTGACACGTTATGTCCCACTGGGCGTGCCAAATGTTCGGCGTGAAAATGGATTTTCTTTAAACAACCAAGCTTGAGGGCGTGTCAATATATATGGGTCAGGTACAACCTTGATCTTGATGCACGTTCGCCTTCTGACATCTCTTCAAACGACTGTATACAGGCACTGGTCAAGCCTGCATATAGGTTCTATAGACCTAGCTGAAGAGAAACTAGGATTTTTCTCCTCTCCTTGCGAAGCAGACGTATCTTACTCGGACCGAAGTGGTTGAGCAGAGCTATAATTCAGGATTGCAGGTCGGTCGCCAAAGGGTTCCTTGACAAACCGTGGATATTTGCTAAGGTTATTCACCATAACAATGGTTTTTACGGGTATTCGCCTACGGATATGGCTTTATGATGCGGTAGTGGATTGTTCGCTCACGGATGAGGCTTGTTGAGGTAGAAGCGGGTAGTGCTCACGGATGAGGCTTTGGTGAGGTAGCAGCGGATAATGCCGACAAGTTGGGCTTTGATGAGTAGCAGCGGAGAATGCTTACTGATAGGGCTTTGGTGGACAAAAATACTCGAGGAATCTTTCTGGTAGAAGTGCTTCGGAGAGGCTTGTTTTGCAGTGTGCAAAAGTTGTGATGAATCTTTGAGATGTGTCTTGTTGATGTAACTTGACCCCTTTATATAGTGAACACTAGGGTTTGTTCTTGCTTACGGATCAAGACATATCAATTCTTCTTCGGATCTTTGAAGGATTCCTTAAGCAACCGCAAATCCTTGTCAAACATGACTTCAAATGGAAAGAGAAATCTTTACAATTACTTAGACCGCAAGAATCGGTCTAATGGACTCGAGAAGTCAACATTCGCCAAGAAATATTATTTTGGCTCAAACACTCACCAGTTAAGTTGCATCCTAGACGTTATGCTTGACCTAAACCTAAATGATACATGAGTGACATATATAACATCTCAAACATATTTGTGTGTAGAAGTTTTTGAACTTGGTAATTTGAAAACGCAATAAATCCTATTTTTGTAATCTCTCTACGAATACATTACATTGCCGCGAAAGAACACCCAATTATAGAGGGAAAAGATGCAAAAGAATCATGTAAAAAAATTCCAGAGTCTAGACCAGTCTTAACAATATGCCCGGCATCATCAGTACCGGTTTCACATTCTAAGTATTTAGAAGTACTCGTTAGTCTAGTCATCTTTCACAGAAAACCTATTTTCAATCTCTAAAAATCCTTCATATTCTAGAATAGACAAAATTTTAAGTTCTCCTCTATCTTCTGATGTACTCATATCCTCCTCATCATCTACAATTTCACTGGTCAATGGGAACACTAGAGGCAGTTGATGATCAAGTCCAGCAGAACATGGAAATTACACCCTTTTCCGACTGACAATGGTGGATGGAAAATGTTCATGATTTCATCATGGATTTTATGAAAGAAATAATAGGAAATGAAAAGAAGTGATGGTACTGAAAGAATCATTCTGAACTTTCGGAAAAAATAATGAATAGCACACGCCTTACAGTTCTGAATATATCAAATATCGTCTCTGTCACAAAACTTGATTGAAATCCACACGCACACACATACATCTTTCCAAGTTGAAAAACATTAATCTTATTTCAACAGAAGTTAAAGCTTGTAAAGTTACTGATTCTAAGGGATGTGGAATTGTATTAGGAACTTCACATCTGCATTCTACATTTCTACATGAAAAGCTTTCTGTATTCCTCTGCTTCTCGTGTCATTTCCTCTAGGCTTCTGTCCTTCCTCTCCTTTTCCGAGTCAAGCTTCTTCTTTAATTTCTTCTCCTTCTCATCAAGCTGTACCATTTACGACATATGATTAGTCAATGGTCAAGGCAAAAAAATCATAGGCATTTGGAGGTGTTGATAAAAACTTAAATAGAATTCCACAACTTACTGCAACATCTTTGCGTGGAAGGATATGGATATGAACATGGGGTACAGTCTGACCTGCTTGGGGACCATCCTAGTGTTTAAACAAACAATGCAGTTAACTTCAAAGGACACAAAACCATCATATCAAGTAGTCATAGAGTTTCACAGCTATTTTTAAGAGCAAGAACCAAAGGAATTCTCTTAGGTTTCAGCAAACAACATAAAATTGTTCCGATTAATAACTCAGACAAAACTATTGCTTGATTAGAAGAAAGAGAAGCTAAAAAGCTTTTTAGCATGATCAAAAAAGATTGGCATAAAATAACTCATATTGTGGAACTGTAATCTAAGTTCACACTTCCATTAATGAAATATCATCAGTAATACTAAAAAACTGAAACAGTTATAGTGCAAATGATCCAGTTATTCCAATTCCTCAAATAATTTCTGATAAAAAGCGAGAACCAGGTCATGTGTATAGGTATTCAAGTGTTTGCTTATTTAAGTGATATCAGTAACAGACATCCATGGCGAAATAACTGACTAAAATCAAACAGAATTTTGATCAAAGGAGCTAGTTGCTTACTTGAATCCCAAATGTTAGAGATGTTGCTTTGTGGTAACTCTCAAGCCGTCTGCCAATCTTTTGTGCTGTGATCCAAAGATCACTGGTCTCATCAACAGTGAGATCAGCATAGCGTTTCACTTCACGCCTTGGGATGATAAGCACATGTACATGATGTCAAGATTAAACACATTGAAAAACTTACAATCTAAGTTCATGGTTCCATATAAAATTGCTACACATAAAGATGCATGCAAAACTAAGAGGCTTGTTCCAAATACCGCAGAATGGATAGGCAAGACACTGCAAGCATATGAACACATACGATAAGCACCATCATGTTTGCAATATGTAGATGTACACATCCATAAGTTGCTATATTTTCATTGCTTTCAGTAATCATAGTGAGGAACCTTTTACTTTGTAATGTATATGCTGATATGCATACTCACAGATGTAATCTAATCAAGCAAATAGTTCATATATACCGTTCTTTAGAAGCAACACAAAAGCACTAAAACAGAGAAAATACAGAGAAAATTCCCAACTTGCATAAGCAAAACAATGCTTTGACAGTTGACTGAACGAGAGACACCATTTCAATCGGACCAAAAACAAAAGGATATGACCTGCAGAGAAAATAGGGAAATGGATCATCAAGTTTGCAACTTTTAGATTCCAATTAGTACAAGTAATTAAAGGGTCATCAAGTTTGCAACTTTATACTTATATTTCTATGTTCTATTAAGTGTAAGAGAGCCAGAACAATACCAGGAACAACAGGGCGCAGATTAACCAAGGCATACGATAAGTTAGTGCTGTAAAATACTTCCCTGTGGTCTTTTTTGTACGGCCCAAATGTATACGACTCCAAAGCCATCTGTGTTCATTTTGCAGCAAAAATTAACCCAAATCATAATGGATCAAATCCAGAAACAACATGATCAATAAGAACAAGGAAGAGTTGGAATGATAATTACCTAGGTACAGGAGGTGGTGGAGGAGAAAGGGATTTGGATGATTCCTCTGCCTGTAAATGAGAACCCAGTCGATTAGTTTAAGTGAATTATTCTCTACCCCATTATATCAGTCAATATCAAGACAAGTCAATTTGATCCCGGTCGTTGATGAGTCCTTGTACAGTTGTACCACAGTTATTTATCTACTAATTTCTTATTGCATTCAAACCCAACGATGAAAAGTAACCAAGCAGTCGTAATAAATTAGGGCTACACAATTCGTGCTGCAATCCCGATTTCGTCCTGGTTTCGTATTGAAAATTAGCGGGGCAGGACGAGACAAAATTTTAAAATGGCGGTACCGTCCCATCTCGATAGTTTAGAAACTGGACGGGACAGGATCATCCTGAAAGTATAAATGTACTTGTATCTGATCATAACCGTCTGATTTTTAGGGTGTATAATATCTTACAATGAACTCAAAAACACTCAATGAGACGTCTAAAACCTACATATAAATTCACAATACTAGTTCCATACAACAAGGGTTATATAATTCATTCACATTTGATGATGATTATATAGAAGATATCAGTCGCCACAACGAAGCTATGTAGTGATAACTTGAGCTCCTTTGATTTTTCAAACTTGAGAGTTTTCTCGAGTTCTTACTTAATTAGTTAGATACAAATTACAAGTATTTAATTAATTGGTTGTTGATTTCCTTTTCATTTTTACAATTTTTGTTCGTCTTGTACTTATATAGAGTTAAAAGTTTAGAACTATGACAATTATACCATAAAAAAGTAACACCATATATATATATGAGAAATTAATACATAATAAAACCCGCATCAATATTAGATGTGTTCATATTGACTTTATAAAAATAGATATAAAATTTCTTCAAAAATTTAGAATCAATTTATCTCTTCTATGTTTTTTTAAAAATTTTTTCTATCGTTGCGGGATCTCGGTCCTGTCCTGGAACGGGATCGTCCGGTCCGGGATACGTTTTCAAAAATGCAATCTCGTCCCGTCCCATGCCCAGCCCTAATAAATTCATTTTCTTTATTATTTATCATATCTACAAATAAAATGACTTGGATTCAATGAGTATTGACATTGAGCAACTAAAAACTAGGGTTGCATGTTTGGTCCGAATTTAAATCAACTGATCCGAATAAGGCAGTTTGAAACAGATCTTGATTATCAAAAAAACATTTTGTTTGATAAATTTGATCCGTTTAACAAAGTTCTGGTTCAGATCAGATCCTAAAAAAATAATGAAAAAATCTGAATTACCGTTAAATTAAACTATATCTATTTTCGGTCGTTAGATTCTTAGGGTTAGAAAATCTCCCAATAGGATAAAACATAAAACTTCGAGGCTTCGACCCCAATCTCTCGCATAGTCGCCTGCAATTGCATTCTCTAAGTGATAAGCTAAACGATTTGGGTCACATATCCTTTTTTTAAATATATCTGATCCGAATGCAGCCCTAACTAAAACAATAAAACAATAATGTATGGACTTTAATGTACATTATTTTCTGCTTTAGCTTAGTAACCTGACTAACCTCATTAGAATTCTTACCATAATCATCTGAAACGTTCATGAATATGTGATACAGGATTCAAGTCACAAGATTTCGTATCACCTTTTGTGCAACTGAGAACTTGAGGACAAATTAACTTACCTAAATCAAGTCATCATAAATAATATCTAATTTAATCTTACAAAATCCTTGAGAACAAATTAACTTACCTAAATCCTAAGAATCAAAGTTATCAAACCCATGATGGCAAGGAAGCACAAACAAATCTTTCGGAGCAATAGATCAAACCTAACTTCATAATCAAGCAAATAATCAAAACATTATAACCAAAACATGAACTATTTTTGTCAGGACCCACCCCGAGTTAAATCCCTTTAACCCGAAGTAAACCCTGTGGGGACCACCTCAAGGGAACTTCTTACCGAAACCCCCTTCAAATGGCCAACCCTTCCTACATACCAATTCAGCACTTCCATGAGTATCTAACAACAACCCCTAACTCATGAAGGCATCCTGCTCCCTAACCTACTTAATTAGCTAAACTGGGTTAGTCAGAGCAGTCTACAAAGAAGATTACCCTAAAGAATTTCAAGCGGCAACAGATTGATCGACTACGCCTCGACTCTTGTACGCGCACGACCTCCGCTCGAGAACCCTGCACCACTGGGCATTTGAAAACGAAGGGCCCAGAGGAGAAACATTAAAAACTGTCAGGGTGAGTGGACAAAAATAAAACTTAAAAGCTCTAATTCCTTTAATGTTCACCCTCTATGTTTTTCTATAAAAATCCGCATGCAAGTAAAACATAAACAATGCCTTGGCTCAAATATAAACAATTATGTGGGGTGTTAACCTCATTCACGAGAAATCCGACCTGCTCTACACGAGAGGGTCTATTGACCAGCTCATCGGAGAGGGTCTCATGACCTGCTCTATTCGGGAGGGTCTATTGACCAGCTACTACCGAAGAGGGTCCCGACCTGCTACTATCCAGAGATGGTACCTGCTCCATCTGGAGAGGGTCCATGCTAGCATGCAATATATATCCTTATCCTTTAAATCCTTTTAAAACCTGTAAAACCTCGTAAAACCTCGTGGGAATAATAAATCGAAAACCAAGTCAAATCTCCATGACTTCACCCAAAATACATTGGATTTAAAAACCTTCCCAGGAACCAAAAACCGGTTCTCTGCCTTTACTTTAAAATCATTTAAATCCAAGAGCCAAATTTCTCCTTCTTAAAACGCCCCCTCCATAATCCCCAAAACGGTGAAAACCATTAAACCATAATCCGAGAGAATCCTTTAAAACCCCGGGAAAGGTAGGAACCTCTTTCCCGGCTCGTTTATCTTTAAAATGGTAAATCCTTAAATCTCGAAATCACCGTAAAACATTAAATGGAGGAAATCTCATAAATAAAGGAGAAAACAAATAAAGTCTATGTCATGCAGTTTAATTTAAAAGCAAGGTCCACTCACAGTACTCATCGCGACCTTCTTCCTGCTCGGAAAGTTCCTCGAGCGAAACCCTCGAACTAACCACGTAGTTGAGCCCGTCTCACGTCCGACCAGAGACTGTACAAATAAACCAATATATTAGTCATCCCACAGTTGACTTGGTCTTTTCCTAGTTTGACCAGGAATTCCTATTTGACCACGTGTTGACCAAGTTCCTTTTTATGGCACTATAGCCTTTTTGACTTTCTTTCCCGGTTATCGACTCTTAACTCAATTTACCGGAAGTCCGACTCAGCTTCCGAACTTTCATTTATCACTTTAACTTGACGTTAGGGTGTCACGTAATAATTCGTTGAATTACTATGGACACCCAACGTGTCACATTAATCAATGTATTTAACCTTGAGTCGATTTACCGATTTAACATCTTCTCATAAATGGAAACTTCCTAATTACGTCCAATTTCTCCGTAAATACTCCTCTTAGGAATTAACCGTACTCTTGACTAAAAGCTTAACAGGGATTCGATTTCTACCTCTTCGGCTTTCTCCCGGTTTAACTGTATTCCCAGAGCAGTCACCGGATTCCGGCAACTTTGCCAGAATTTCGCCATAACCTCCCCGTTTCCTTTGATTCACCAAGTTATCGACACAAGCAAACAACAACATTAACAACAATCTCAAGCAACAACAACAACACCAGAATCCACAACTCAGAACCCAAAGCACGAATCTTACCTTCAATTCTGTCCCAACATCAAACCGGCAGCTTCCCGGCCTCCTCCTTGCCGGACAGCTGACCTGCAGCCCCTCAACACCTTGTAACAGCTACACACTCGCCGACTCTTGCCAACACAGCCGCCGAAACACCAACAGTGGCTGCCATCCACCCTCTTGAACCAAATCCTTCCCAAAAAGTATGAAACTATATCAAAATCTTCCTCTCAACATGTAGAACACTTTGATGTAATATACGAAGCCCAAATCGAACCCAAAACCGAAGAATTAACAAAACAGTCGAACTGACCAAGAACTCAAGAACACAGATTTCACCTTTTTAACTCGAAACACTCACCTCCAATCGAATTGGTTCAAGCTGTTTGGAGGGATGGTTAGGCGAGTTGAGGGCTGCAAAACCCAAGCAAAATCTCGGCGAACGGTGGCCGCACGACGGAGTTTGAATCGGAGCTCCGATTCGCCTGTCCTCGAGGCACCGCTCTCGCCTTGGGTCGAAACAAGTCACATGGTGGGTATGGAGATGTCGAGGAGGAAGAGAGGAATCCGATGCCGTCGGTCTCGCAGTAAACCGTCGCCGGACGGCGGAGATATCGGTGAAAAACTGATTCGGGTCAGGTTTGGGTCGCCGGGTTTACAGATCGCGTCTGAGGGAATCGAGAGAGCTCAGTATGGTTCTGATGCATTTTCCCAAAATGGTAAGTCCTATTTATACCTCAACACCAGAATAGTAACTTCCCATTTTTTGACCATAACTTCTTCATACGAACTCCGTTTTGAGCGTGCTACGTGTCCACGAACTCGTAACGACGCCCTCTACAACTTTCAAGAATGAAGTTTTTCCAAATTCTTGACTTAAGGAAAAGTCAACTTTACGATCATTGTACGGTTAAACGGTCACTTTAAATGGTAAAAGACCAAAGTAACCAACCGTAAAATAATTCTAGGATCGGGATGTGACCATTCTCCCCACCTTATAAAAATTTCGTCCTCGAAATTTCTATACTCAAAGTCCAACATAGTAGGGGATAGTACCAATTAGATAATGATATTATTCTCCAATATCAACTTCTTTCTGAGAACTTTTCTGAGACGCCTCACGAATAGCATTGTCAAAACCCTAAACACCTGCCCTTTACGATCAACATCCTTACTGGTCCTCCTTAAAAGCCAATTTCCAGTACTAACCAGAAGTCTAATGACATAGGATGTAAGGTAGTAAACTTATTCTCGTAACAAGGACATACGTGACACTAGGCATCCATTAACCCTACGGACACCCAACACATTCATCAAACTCATGTAACCTTGTCACATGTCACATCTAGCCAAAGTAGCACTCCTTCCTACGTGGATGATAACCTCCAATACTTTCTCTTTTTCTGACACCCGACCACCCTTCTCGGGTCAAAACTAAAACACCTGAAGTCTTACCGTGGATCACAATGATTTTGTCTTGAATCATTGATCAACTGAATCACCGAATTCTTACTGTACTCCATCTCATTTATGAGGTGGAATACTACTCTGCCTATCACTGATCCACCAACTGTAATCCTCGCGAAAGTCACTAATGTTTTTCATGAAAAGATGACAAATTCTGTCATTCGCTGAAAACATCCTTTGGCAACAATTCCATGTTGCCTAAACCGGATTATAACCATATACTTGAAAATCCAACTGTATAACACAACAACTTCGACCAGTAACCAACCTCCTATCCCTTCTCGTTTAGCCAAACGAACACCAACAATTGTCCTTACCAACCGCATGTGACGTCGTCACAATACCGCTAATACTCATCTGATTCAGTAACCCCTCGCTTGTCGCGAGTAACATTTCTTCAAGAATACTTGTATTCTCTCGTTAAACTTAGATATCAGCTTACACATTCCCTATGCATGAACTGATTACCACACCTGAGGAGTAGGGTTCGATATCACTAATGGATTTAAATCCTCTGGTAACACAATACCACGTGGAGTCAAATCTAATGACAACAAGTCCATGAGAAACCGTGACGACTTGTGTTACGCGAACCATCACCTCATTTGAATCAGGCCCCCTGATTTGGCATACGCTTTCTATAATTTATTCTGTCATGATGCCCTGTTGTAGAGTAATTGTCCTTCCTTGACCTATCCTTACTCAACCCACTTGCACACACAGGACGTGAATTGCCATGAATTTTAGCGTAAAACCAAAACCATAGCCTTTAACTCAGGAAGATCCAAAAGCTCCAGACATCGAGATCCAACAAAACTTACTCCTCGCATGGGGATAAATTTTCAGGCTTCACACTGCCTACAGAGATATTCTGACCGGATAAATCTTGATTTTTCCAACAAGCCGATCATTAAAGTCGCCAACTCGATTAACACTTTGTGGAGTTACAGCGTACTTTTCCACGGGTAATACATCCCCGTACTACTCATAGGCGAGGTGACACCGACCTCCCTATCTCTTACATTAGTTTGGAATGACGCATAGTGCAGAACTTGTACTTCAACCATAACTGTGCGTCTAATAAACTTTATCCGAATCACAATCTGGAAAAGACTTACCACCAGAAGAATTCCAAGCCTTACCCGCTCAACAAGGATATTTCCTTCATAAATACCTCCATTGCCAAACCGTCTGGTACTAACCGACAAATTTGGACATTTAACCAGATCGGACATCTACATAAAATTTAGTGTCACTAGTGCACACCTAAGGTAACCTCTGATCAAAGCACTGGAAATTAATTCCACGCCGAACTTAGCCACACTAATCACCAAGCATCCAGTTATCTAGGCACAAATTAACAAATGCCATCACCGCACTGGGCGAGTACACACCACAGAGTCAACTCGTACAACTAGATAGTCTCTAACAAAACTGTCCCTCACGCTCTGCAAGTTTACCAACCACCGCATCCTCTATTCGGTAAGATTCAAGATTCCCAATCACTTACCATTCTAATTGAAGAGGAATATAACTGCGTGCACAGGAAATCACAATACCACTTCAGATCCTAGATTACAATATCCACTGCCACACGTTAACATCCCATCAGATCATAACTTAATCTGAACGTGGCTTTAACACTCCACGATTTCTAATAAGATGTCACTCCACTGA
This sequence comes from Comarum palustre, assembly GCA_951800085.1. Taxonomy (NCBI): domain Eukaryota; kingdom Viridiplantae; phylum Streptophyta; class Magnoliopsida; order Rosales; family Rosaceae; genus Comarum; species Comarum palustre. Next base: position 1,827,041 of record OX637587.1, read on the forward strand.
GCAACATACCTTACTGCTCTTAGTAACAAATATTACCAAACTTAGACTCGTAACACCTTCGAGTCATCAAGGAAAATCTTTCCTAGTTCCACCGCATTTCACACTCACCGAAATGTTGACAATTTTGAGAGTCACCTCCAATGACCTTTCTTATTACTACTCTACACTTGTGGCGCCAAGATCTGCCGCTAGGTCAATAATTCCTAACAGATAGGGTCACTACTCCAATGACCAATGACCATAGCAATTCCAACTATACTTTAATCCTCTCAGGATTTCAATAAATTACACCAATAATTGATACTCCAGATCAAATCCTCATTCCAATCTTGAGAGTATTGTCTGTCACTACAGTGGATGTAACTTATGAACCCCAACACGACTAAGTACACCTTCGGTTACAATACTTGATTAAACCACAGCCAGTGAGTGCACAAATTCCCATGCCATCAAGCTCAGTTAATCGTCCTCGAAGAAACCAAGTGTCATAACGGACGACTTGGGTTGCAGGTTCAAGCTTGAGCAACTACAAACATTCTTACTCAAATTCAATGATTCAGTAGACCTTGCCCCACTGCTGTCACTTCACCCTTTCCGTGCATTTATCTCGGAAACATCTGACCACTTACTAACGACATGTAATAACCTCGCTAACCATCATAAAAGTCGGAGCGACTATCAACGACCCACTTCCGACATATACTTAAACGGTTAGACCATTTAATTGACGTTTTGCATAAAACTTCTAATCAAACGTCCTTAATCTCCGTTCTCAATAAATGGAACTCTCATGATACATTCTTAAGATGATGTCATCATCAGCCTTAGTCACTTACCTGGTGTCATTTTGACCACACACAGCTGCACACCATAATTATGCCTTACCAGCATGTGCTACCCAAATTTCCACTTTACCACTTCCCTACACAAGAGGGTACACGTGCTTCATGTGGGGTATACCCATGTACATCATCAGCCGTCGAAACAGTGCCGTTTGCACGACTGGTTCCTACACCACAATAATACAAAGTCAGTCAAGACTCGTATCACTATCTCCGGTACCCCGAGCACTCCTGGTCCATGACCCGGTGACTTGTTGCCACTTCCATCATCCCCTTAAATTTCGAAACCATAAACCTTTGGCTACAAATCAAAACGCTCACTAGATCTGTTACCGAACTTCAACACAACCAACCTAGAGACCCCTCCGCAGGTGTACTAATTAAAATACTTTGACCATAGGTGGATAACTCACCTTATGGTTGACATGAGCCCCAAGATCTGGTGACGCGATTTAATTCCTGCCTCCACGATAAATGGCCTAATGACCACTGTCACCAACAATTCAAATCACGCTTGGACTCACTAACAATTCAAATCCTGCTTGTACCCCAATCATGGTGGCTGAAGCGTTAAGAATCCACTTGTAGCTAATAGCAACAATGCAAGCATCTGGGGTAGTCCCAACTATTAGTCTTTGTGGTTGTCCCAACTACATCAAGTGACCAAACCAGCCTTCACTTCCTTAACATTCTCCAGTAGTGTCACATCATGGACTCGTCACCAGAAACAAGTCCATCGATCCCAAAATGACTGCACTTAAATCCTTGAGTCATTCTACTTTGACACATTCGCCAGTCTCTCTGGAACCATACTAAAGACGACAATCGACAAAAACTTGGCAATCGTCAAATCTTAATATTCATCTTCTCTGAATAATCGCGCTAGGCGACTTCAACTCCTTTTCCAACGCAGGATGCAACCTCTTTCATCAACTCTTACGACTCTTCACTTCTAAGAGTCCCAGAACTCGAATACCAAGGCCTCACCTCACGCCTCTAAAACATTCCTGCCAATCAACACCATAGCCTTCCAGGCAAGAATTAACTGTTTCATCACCGAGCACTCACACCAACTGCTCAACCAACGTTATACAACGTGAGTTTCCAGTTCTATCCCCCACTCAAATCTCAACTACTCATTGGGAAACTCATAACATTAAATACGTAACGAGCTTACCTTGTTCCTTACAGGAGCTCTCTGTGAGGTCGGCGTACTGAGGCATAGTCTTGAAGATTCGAACGTTTATAGGACCACTCGGTCCATATCTCAACCAGGAAGTACTACTCATATCCTTGATAAACACTAAGCGTCCAAAGCATAAAATGCCGATGGATCCGCCGCGGTCGGCCCATCACTCTATAGACACTAAGTGATACCAAGTATATGAGGTAGTAACAGGAAACGTTAACCTAATGCTCTGATACCAATTGTCAGGACCCACCCCGAGTTAAATCCCTTTAACCCGACGTAAACCCTGCGGGGACCACCTCAAGGGAACTTTTTAACGAAACCCCCTTCAAATGGCCAACCCTTCCTACATACCAATTCAGCACTTCCATGAGTATCTAACAACAACCCCTAACTCATGAAGGCATCATGCTCCCTAACCTACTTAATTAGCTAAACTGGGTTAGTTAGAGCAGTCTACAAAGAAGATTACCCTAAAGAATTTCAAGCGGCAACAGATTGATCGACTATGCCTCGACTCTTGTACGCGCACGACCTCCGCTCGAGAACCCTGCACCACTGGGCATTTGAAAACGAAGGGCCCAGGGGAGAAACATTAAAAACTGTCAGGGTGAGTGGACAAAAATAAAACTTAAAAGCTCTAATTCCTTTAATGTTCTCCCTCTAAGTTTTTCTAAGAAAATCCGCATGCAAGTAAAACATAAACAATGCCTTGGCTCAAATATAAACAATTATGTGGGGTGTTAACCTCATCCACGAGAAATCCGACCTGCTCTACACGAGAGGGTCTATTGACCAGCTCATCGGAGAGGGTCTCATGACCTGCTCTATTCGGGAGGGTCTATTGACCAGCTACTACCGAAGAGGGTCCCGACCTGCTACTATCCAGAGATGGTACCTGCTCCATCTGGAGAGGGTCCATGCTAGCATGCAATATATATCCTTATCCTTTAAATCCTTTTAAAACCTGTAAAACCTCGTAAAACCTCGTGGGAATAATAAATCGAAAACCAAGTCAAATCTCCCTGACTTCACCCCAAATACATTGGATTTAAAAACCTTCCCAGGAACCAAAAACCGGTTCTCTGCCTTTACTTTAAAATCCTTTAAATCCAAGAGCCAAATTTCTCCTTTTTAAAATGCCCCCCTCCATAATCCCCAAAACGGTGAAAACTATTAAACCATAATCCGAGAGAATCCTTTAAAACCCCGGGAAAAGTAGGAACCTCTTTCCCGGCTCGTTTATCTTTAAAATGGTAAATCCTTAAATCTCGAAATCACCGTAAAACATTAAATGGAGGAAATCTCATAAATAAAGGAGAAAACAAATAAAGTCTATGTCATGCAGTTTAATTTAAAAGCAAGGTCCACTCACAGTACTCATCGCGACCTTCTTCCTGCTCGAAAAGTTCCTCGAGCGAAACCCTCGAACTAACCACGTAGTCGAGTCCGTCTCACGTCCGACCAGAGACTGTACAAATAAACCAATATATTAGTCATCCCACAGTTGACTTGGTCTTTTCCTAGTTTGACCAGGAATTCCTATTTGACCACGTGTTGACCAAGTTCCTTTTTATGGCACTATAGCCTTTTTGACTTTCTTTCCCGGTTATCGACTCTTAACTCAATTTACCGGAAGTCCGACTCAGCTTCCGAACTTTCATTTATCACTTTAACTTGACGTTAGGGTGTCACGTAATAATTCGTTGAATTACTATGGACACCTAACGTGTCACATTAATCAATGTATTTAACCTTGAGTCGATTTACCGATTTAACATCTTCTCATAAATGGAAACTTCCTAATTACGTCCAATTTCTCCGTAAATACTCCTCTTAGGAATTAACCGTACTCTTGACTAAAAGCTTAACAGGGATTCGATTTCTACCTCTTCGGCTTTCTGCCGGTTTAACTGTATTCCCAGAGCAGTCACCGGATTCCGGCAACTTTGCCGGAATTTCGTCATAACCTCCCCGTTTCCTTTGATTCACCAAGTTATCGACACAAGCAAACAACAACAACATTAACAACAATCTCAAGCAACAACAACAACACCAGAATCCATAACTCAGAACCCAAAGCACGAATCTTACCTTCAATTCTGTCCCAACATCAAACCGGCAGCTTCCCGGCCTCCTCCTTGCCGGACAGCTGACCTGCAGCCCCTCAACACCTTGTAACAGCTACACACTCGCCGACTCTTGCCAACACAGCCGCCGAAACACCAACAGTGGCTGCCATCCACCCTCTTGAACCAAATCCTTCCCAAAAAGTATGAAACTATATCAAAATCTTCCTCTCAACATGTAGAACACTTTGATGTAATATACGAAGCCCAAATCGAACCCAAAACCGAAGAATTAACAAAACAGTCGAACTTACCAAGAACTCAAGAACACAGATTTCACCTTTTTAACTCGAAACACTCACCTCCAATCGAATTGGTTCAAGCTGTTTGGAGGGATGGTTAGGCGAGTTGAGGGCTGCAAAACCCAAGAAAAATCTCGGCGAACGGTGGCCGCACAACGGAGTTCGAACCGGAGCTCTGATTCGCCTGTCCTCGAGGCACCGCTCTCGCCTTGGGTCGAAACAAGTCACATGGTGGGTATGGAGATGTCGAGGAGGAAGAGAGGAATCCGATGCCGTCGGTCTCGCAGCAAACCGTCGCCGGACGGCGGAGATATCGGTGAAAAACCGATTCGGGTCGGGTTCGGGTCGCCGGGTTTACAGATTGCGTCTGAGGGAATCGAGGGAGCTCAGTATGGTTCTGATGCATTTTCCCAAAATGGTAAGTCCTATTTATACCTCAACACCAGAATAGTAACTTCCCATTTTTTGACCATAACTTCTTCATACGAACTCCGTTTTGAGCGTGCTACGTGTCCACGAACTCGTAACAACTCCCTCTACAACTTTCAAGAAGGAAGTTTTCCCAAATTCTTGACTTATCAAAAAGTCAACTTTACGATCATTGTACGGTTAAACGGTCACTTTAAATGGTAAAAGACCAAAGTAACCAACCGTAAAATAATTCTAGGATCGGGATGTGACAATTTTGGTATTACCAGTTGTATAAGAAATGAATCAAGCACAATGAACCCTTGTAAATTTTATGGTTATTTAAATAAAATCTGGGCGTGAGCCTGAGTCTCCTAAATAGGTTGGGTTTCAAACCCTATTCCCAAAATAAAAAACCGAGTTGTATAAGGAATGTAATACCTAGAGTAAATTACATTTCCGGTACTCAAACTTGTGTGGTACGGTCAAAGTGGTACCCAGACTTTAAAAACTATCAATGCGGTACCTGAACTTCATTTTCGCTACCAACGAAGGGTCCGAGACCAATTTCTGTCACGCCACCGTCTGTTTGCTGACGTGGCCGTGATGGACCAGACTAAAAAAAGTAAAATGAAAAAAATAACCTTCTCTTTCTCGATCGAGCTTCCACTCTTCTTTTTCTTCTTCTTCTTCTTCTTCTTCTTCTTCTTCTCTCTTCTCTCTTCTCTCTTCTATACTTCTTGGCTTCTCTGCTCTCTCAAATCCCACCCAGGTTGTCACATCCTGGTCCTAAAATTATTTTACGGTTGGTTACTTTGGTCTTTTACTATTTAAAGTAACCGTTTCACCGTATAATAACCGTATAGTTGAATTTTTCTAGAAAAAGAATTTAAGAAAAAGCTCTGCATAAAAGTCTTAGAGGACATTGATACGAGTTCATGGACACGTAGCACGCTCAAATCAGAGTTCCTATGAAGAAGTTATGATAAAAAAAACGAAAGTTACTATGTGGTAAAAAGTCTATATATGGGGGTTTACTGGGGTGAAACGGTAGAAAGTCAAAAAGTAGAAAAAAATTACTTTCACCGTTGATTTTCTCCCAAAACCCCGATTTTTTGCCGGATTTCTCCTCAGTCATGCGGAGTTAGGGCGCGTGTTTGGTGTCCAATTGAAGCATGTTGTGCCATGTAGAAGTTGGGTGGCGACCGGAGCTAACTCGCCGCTGTTAGGGAGAAATTACGGTAAGAAGGTGCGACCGGAGCACTGTTCATCGTCACCAAATTTCTCTCACCTCATGCCACCAATCCGGGCAATCTAGATATGGTTTTGAAGGGCTCCTTTAGTACAACAATCCTATAAATTATGGTGATCTAATTTGGAATGTGTAGGAAGAATTAACGATTTGAAAATCTAGGGTTTATAATTTGGGAGTTTTGGGATTTTTCACATTTCTATTCGATTGACATAGTTAGGCTAGGAATTGGCCTTCGAACTGAACTACAAAGTTGTTCAAAATGCTGAGTCGGAGCTACTGTTAAAATTTGGTGGCAATTTTTTCTACCGGCGGCGCTGCCACTTTTTGGGCAGATTTTTATATTGAAAAATAGTATACTGCAACAGGAGTCTAAGATTTAAATTTGGTAATAAGGGCTTCTAAGCTATTGATGAAGCTCAGGAATTTTTGTTGATTGAGTTTGAGAGTTTTGACTGAGGGTACCATTATTGTCAATTTTAAATAATTATTCGTTTAGGGATTGAGATTTAATATTATTTATTAGACATGAGATGAGGAGTTCTCGCTTGAGAAGCGATCCCTTCGTTTATTTTTAAATATTTTCTCCTGAGCCCTTTGTTTTCAAATGCCCAGTGTTGGTGGGTTGTTGAGTGGAGGTCGTGCATACAGAAGACGAGACATAGTCAACTAATCTGTTGTCGCTAGTTTGTGTATTTAGTATTGCTTCCATTTAAATTGCTCTGATTACCCCAACTAGTTTGGTATTAAAATTGATTAGTGAAGCGTAGATGTGTTTTGGGGAGCAGGATGGCTCCAGGTGTTGGGTTTATTTTTATTATATGTGGAAGTGCCTAGTTGATTTGCATGAAGGGTTTAGGTAAGAAGTTCCCTTGAGGTGTACCATGTAGAATTTACTTCTGGTTAAAAGGGTTAACCCGGGATGGGTCTTAATAGTTGGTATCAAAGCATTAGTTTATCGTTTCCTGTTACTACCTCATATACTTGGTAACACTTAGTGTCTATAGAGTGATGGTCTGACCGCGACGTTTCCATCGGCATTTTATGTTTGAGACGCTGAGTGTTACTAGGTATATGAGTTAGTAGTTCCTATTGTATTTATGGGCCGGGTGGTTCCATAAATGTCTGCATCTTCAGTGACTATGCCTCAGTACACCGACTTCTAAGTGAGTTCCCATAAGGAAAAAGGTAAGTAATTGGTGATTTCATTTTGTGCATTTTCATGATTAATTGAGATTTGGAATAGAGATATGAGTCGAGAAACTCTAGTAATGATGTTGTTTAGGCATCTTGTGTAAATACTCTGAGGGTGAAACATTTGATTCCTACTTATAAGGTTGTTGTGAAAGTTGGCAAGGATGGAGTTGTAGAAACCTAAGACGAGACCTTGGTATCCGAGTTACGAGACTCTTAGAAGCGAAGAGTCGGAAGAGATATTAAAAGTACTTAAATTCTCGTATTGGAAAAGTAAGTTTATTACACATCCTCTTATGAGTTTCACGTGTTTAAGCTGTATATTGAAATACGAGTTAGGAACTTGTTTATGAGATATTATTTGGGCTATGGTGGAAATGTTAAGTTGGATAAATGAAGAAAGTGTTTCAGAAGAGAGAGGATAAAATTAATAGTAGTCGAAGAACGATGATAATTTTGATTATTTTCGACTAAGAGGAGACATTGGAGTTGAGTAAAGCATTAAGCTGTGATTTTAGTACTTTTATCCCTCGAGGTTTGGGTAAAATAAAAGTTGTCGGCCCTAACATTGTGTCCAACTGGATGTTGTGGTTCAGAGGAGGAATTATTTTTAGTGATTAAATTATGTCACTAAAGTGTGGAATTTTTTGGTGTTTAATTGATTATTAAATTATAATTTGGGTCAGTTAAAAGATGCTGATTATGAAGCCATGGTGAGAACTTTAGGATAGTTGGAGTAGGAGGTCAAACTTCTAGAGTTTTGGATGTGGCGTAATCCAAGCTTTTGAGAGACGGGATGGTGTCACTTAAATGCTTTGGATCTCAAGCTAGGTTTGAATTGTTAGTGTCGGCCGTGGTTATGGTATTATAGTAAGGCCGTTAATAGGCCTCCTAGATAGTCATGTTGGAAGTTGGACCTGGGTTTTGTCGAGTGTTCTTGGTAAGTTAATAATTGTAAATGACCTTGAATTTTAATGATAGGTCTGAACGAGATGATTGTGGTCTTTTCGGCTGGATGACAACATATAGAGTGTTTAAATGTGTGTGGTCATGGAGTTTTTAATTATATTCGGTTGTAGTCGAGTGACCGTAGAAGTAGTAGTAATGGCGCAGCGAAGCCCACTGTATCATGGAGTTAGAGGGTAGATGTCCATGGTTAATTTCAGTATATGTTGTTATGAGATTATTTTTTGTAAGTCTTGAATTTTTAGTCAAAGTTGGTTATTAATATGATTTCGTTCATAATTGGTGACCAAATGTGGCACATTAATGCGAAAATTTGTTCACTTGATTTATGATTAGATTGGCGGTCGAATCAGAGTTTTAGATGAGGTGTGTTTTGGAGTTATATATGATGTCTTTGCTACAGTATGAGGTAGCATCCTCACATCTTGTTATTGTGAGATAGAGACACTATAGTTAAATTTCAGAGATTCTGGTTAGTTTGTTGAGCTTGAAAGTGGACGGAATGGATGGTAGCATGGAAGTCAGCGGTTATAGGTATTTAAGTGGGTGTTCACGTGTAAATCAGTGGTTGATTTAATGATTAATCTTGGGCCATAGATTATAATTGCAGCGAGAGAGTTGCGAGGTGCGAATTATAAGTGGTTGAATATGAACTGCAGGAGCAGCGAGTAGGGACTACGGGAGCAGTGAGTGTGAAATTTCTAGAGCAGGTATTGACTCATGAAGTATTTTAAGCCAAGGATTATTAAGAGATATGATATTGTGGGTGACAATTTACTGCTACGTAGAACAGTAATATTTTTGAGGACCGTAATGGGGTGGGATCTCGTACTGATCTAGGAACGACATGTGAGGTCATAGTTGTTGCGGATTTGGCCATTAATCTGGGCTACGGTAATGGGCCGAATCATTAAGTTGACGTTTGGTTCTGGTATTACGGTTTTAAATTTAGCCATTAATAAACATTTAAGAGGTGTAGGACTTTTATAGCTTGAAATTAGAAATTGGTTTTCTCTTAAGCGGGAGCTGAGAGTGGTTATGTGTTTTGATTTCTGCCCTAGGCATTAGATTTGGGTAGTTGGCGAGCTTAATTTGTGGTACTAGTTTCAAGGGGAAATTATTTGGTTTTTAAAATGTGTCTTGGTATTCAACGCACGGGTAGTGTGGAAGGGTGAATATCAAAATGTGTTTTCCAGAAACTGCCTTTTTGATGCCCAGTGTAGCTAGCTAAGGTGAGACGTTTTTATTGTAGCTTTTCTTATTAATTTTTTTATCGATGGAAAGTAGTGGCACTTGAGAGGTGTACGAGAGTTGAGTATTTATGTTCTCGAATTGTAAATTGTGGTGAGACTGTGTATTGTTGGTGATAGGAATAATAGTGTGAGGTCCTGTTCAGGGTAGTTGTAAGGTGAACCGGGAGCGTGGTAATATTGGTTGTATGATAAGGCTCTTTAGTTATGGAGGATGTTGATGTTCTCATTAGTTTGTCACGGGGATGACATTTGCTTTGGGGCACGAAATTTGTTAATTGAGTTGTAATGTAATTATGTATCACTCAAGGTTTGATGTAGAGAATGATGAGACTCGTGACGTCTCATCGAGTGGGTTAGATGACTCGTTGATGTGTTGTGTAAGTATATTTTAACTCCTAGAGGTTATTGTCTTGAATAGCGAAGTAACAGGGTGTATTATTGACTTTTCAAGACTTCACAAGTTGACTGTCCTTGTTTATGAGACCTAACTAAGCTTTGTGAGTTTGGTTTTGTTGAGTAGTGGGGATCCGGACACGCTTAGTAGTGTGGATGCTTAAAAAGGTGTTTAACGTAGTTTTGCGTTAAATTTTCGCCGAGAAGTTAGTATTTTGGATTCTCACGTTTAAGGATTCGGGCACCTTAGAATCATTAATTTCAACTTTTATTAGTGCATTGTATCCTTAGAATATTGTTTAGCGTATGCAAATGGGAGCACTGTAACAGTTAGGTGAAGAAAGGAAATTATTTCTAATCAGACTCGAATAACAGAAACTCGTGGAAACGTGAACCAGATTATGTGATCTAGTTCATTGGAGGAAGAGCTCATATATCTCAAATTCGGTCGTGATTTTTCTTGGTGGATTAGTGTGGTCATTGATTATACGACTTATTTTGCCATTATGTCTTGATTTCCTATTGTTTAGCAGGATACGAATTCTCACTCGATTCGAACAGAGGGTTGGTTGTTCGTTACGAGCTGGTGTGAATACACGAGCTGCAGTGTTAACGAGTGGGTTTTGATGCCGAATTATAGAAGAGTGTGATGACGAGTTGTTGCTTGACGTTATGAGGTTCAAACTAGGTGGTGGATTCAAACATTTCCCTTGTTCGGGTTAGTCGCTTTCAATGAATGGGAAAGCGTGAACAAGCCTATAGGTGGATATGATCTGGCTAGGCAACATGGAATTGTTTCCAAATGATGTTTTCAATGTACGGCAGAGTTTGTAAATATTTTCGTAGAAAACATTAGTGATTTTCGCGTGGATAACAGTTGGTGAACGATTGGTAGACAATGTTGTATCCCACCTCGTAAATGGTTTGGAGTATAATAAGAATTCGATAATTTTGTATAATCAATGACTCAAGGAGAAGATCATTGTGACTAGACGTAATATTTCAGACACTTTAGTGTAGACTTGAAAATAGTGGTCGGGCTTCAGAAAGTAATGGAGTATTGTTGAGGTTATCCATGTATGAAGGAGTGATACGTTGGATAAATGTGACATTTGACTAGGTTACATGAGTTTGCGAAATATATTGTATGCCAAGGGTCACATATGTCATGTTACGTGAATAAGTCTATTTCCTTACATCCTATGTGAATAGCCTTCCGGCTAGTACTGTAATTTGTCTTATAAAGAGGATCAGTAAGGATGTTGATCGTAAAGAGAAAATGTATAGGGTTATAACAATTCTATTCATGAGACGCTTTAGAAGAGTTCTCAGAAAAAAGTTGATATTTGAAAACAATAATATTATTTTAAGTGGAAGTATGTCCCACGGTGTTGGACTTTAAGTATAAAAATTTAGAGGAACAAATTTTTATAAGGTGGGGAGAATTGTTACATCCCGGTTCTAGAATTATTTTACAGTTTGTTACTTTAGTATTTTACCATTTAAAGTAACTGTTTCACCATATAATAACCGTATAGTTGACTTTTTCTAGAAAAATAATTTGAGAAAAAGATTTGCATGAAAGTCATAGAGGATGTCGATACGAGTTCGTGGACACGTAGCACGCTCAAATCGGAGTTCGTATGAAGAAGTTATTGTCAAAAAACGAAAGTTACCCCTAACATGACGCCTACTACCCTCACTCCGGCCATAAGGGCTGGAGTAACTGCTCTATGCACACATGCATATCATGCTTTCCACAGAATCATCATAAACACATACTGTAATCTCAATCCTTTTCCGTTCTCTCTAACAAATTAATCAAACTAGTACCAAAATCAATGAAGCTAAGCCACCTATAAATACATGTATGATTGATCAACCATATATCATTGTATACATGACAAACAACCATTAAGTTTGAAACACTAATAATTCAAAGACATTGGAAATTAAAATCATAAGATAAGATAGTCATAATCTGAATCTAGATGTGAAAGGAACTAATAACTCAAAAAAACCTAGAGGCTACAAGTCTACAAAAACTGTAACAGAAACTTTGATGCAAAATTGCGACCCCAAAGTTGCCTACTTCGATCTCTACCGCATCTTTTAACGCTTCCTCTCCAACTTCTTCCTCTTCTTCCACTACACCACATAACCGATTCGATATCAATTATTATGAACAATTCATAACTGAATTTAAAGCAAACTTTGGATTTATCGAATTCACTCCTCCAATTCAGCTTCCACTTTAGAATCAGATAGACGACGTCTCCTTGATAGAGGTCTTCATGACAAAATGTGATCCAGATCTGGAGACCATGACGGCGGAAGGGCGAGGTTTGATTCGAGTCCTGATGTGTCCGTTTCCTCACCAATGACGAAGCAATAGGCGGCGGCCAAGCAATTCATTGACGAAGCAGAAGACGTCGCTCAGCGAGGCTATGACGACGCCAGCGACTTGCGAGAGCGGAAGATCGGTGTGGTTTAGGAGGAGAGAGAGATCTGATCTGATCTGAAAAGACGAAGAGGAAAGAGAAAGAGGTAGTTTGGGAAGGAAGCTTAGTATGGTCAGCAAAAATCAGAGTATCTTCAATACACGGTTGTGTATGTGCACGATACATATGTATGGTTGAGATTAGATGATATAATATTGATACATGGATGGTCAAACATACGAATTGTTATGAATGACTAAAATTGTGTCGTATACATACACGGTCATGCATACAAGAATTTTCTAGCAAAAATATGTGAAATCCTGAAAATTTGGTTAGTGGGAATGACATTCTAAATTTGGTGTGTTTAGATACTGGTGAATGCCCAAAAATTTAATTAAAAATAAAGAATGCACAATTTTTTAGGTCTATTTATCTATTTTGGATATTTTTGCAAGGAATTATTAATTTCTATAGAAAATAATCGTGGAATTTAATAACTTAAATTCCAGAGTTAAATTCCTCTCAAAATAAGTGCCATTTGTCAGTTCTCATGACTTAAGTTAGTCTAAACACAAATTCTTATCATTTTAAAACTTTGCATCATGAAATCCAAACAATGAAATTTAAATTCATGGAATTGTAATTCCTGGAAATTTTTCCTAATATTTAAAATAGAAGTATGCATTTTGAATCTTATTTTTAATTAATACCAACACACATCCAGGGCGAAATAACTGACTAATAACAAACAGAAGCAACAGCCAAATTTTTTGATCAAAAGCAGCAGTTGCTTACTTGAATCCCAAGATGTTAGAGATGTTGCTTTGTGGTAGCTCAAGAGCCAATCTTTTGTGCTGTGATCCAAAGATTCTCATCAAGACATCAAGTGAGATCAGCAAAGCTCTTCACTTCACGCCTTGGGATGATCAGCACATGTACATGATGTCAAGATCAAACACATTGAACAACTAACCAATTTAAGTTCATGGTTCCACATAAAACTGGTGCACATATAGTTTTGCATATGCAAAAAAGAGTCAATCCAAATACTGCAGAATGGATAGGCATGCTACTGCAAGCATATAAACACATCAGATACGCACGATCATGAATCCAATGCGCAGAACCTTTCAACCCTCTAACCAGTATGTGGTTAACTATTCAAACTAGTCCATTATTTGCTTACATTTCAGTGTTATATAGATTAGAGAGAAGCAGTATTTGCATACTCACATCAGGGATATTTGTAAACCATGAACTATAAATACATGTCCTTCCTCTCTAAACGCTACCGGACAGTTTTTTGAATGGATATCTATTAGAAATTTAGAATCATGTCTGCAATGATCAACAGTTCAACAATATAAACTGCAAGCTAAACTGTTTGTCTAACAAGTAAACTGGCAGCCATTATCTCACCAGTCAGAAAACACAGATGATATTCAATCTTGAATAAATTGTTTTCTTGCTCTCAGTGACATAAATCGATTGAACCTACTAAATAAACAATAGTTAACCATCCAAGCACACCAGAGGTGATTCAGAGAGTATAAATTACAGAACAGTTTGCTAACATTAATGTTTCTGATGCCACTGATTCTCTGTCAGGCAGTGTGAGTAGGAACTTCACATCTGCATTCTATAAGAAAAGCTTTCTGTATTCCTCTGCTTCTTGTGCCATTTCCTCTAGGCTTCTGTCCTTCCTCTCCTTATCCAAGTCAAGCTTCTGCTTTAATTCCTTCTCCTTTTCATCGAGCTATACCATTTATGGCATATGATTACTATATACTCATGGCTAAATAATAGGAATTTGGATGTGTTGATAAAAACTCAAATAAATTTACTAACTTACTGCATCATAAATGTCGTCATTGTTCTCAAAGTCACCACCTTTGCGCGGAAGAATATGGATATGAACATGAGGTACAGTCTGCCCTGCTTGGGGACCATCCTAGGGTTCAAAAGATGCAGTTAACTTCAGAGGGCACAAAACCATAATACCAAGGAGTCAGAATTTCAGAGCTATTGTACAAGCTAATGAGCATGAACCTAAGGAATATCTCTTAAGAGTCTCAGATAGCATCACAAAATTGTTCCATTTGAACCACAGAAAAGGCAGATGGCACACTCAATCTCAAATAATCACTCAAAGATATAATATTGCATGATCAGATGAAAGAGAGAAGCTAAAAGCTTGCAGAAAGTTTCGGAGTACCATCACACAAGAATGTCATAAAATAATAAATGTAGAAGATTGCGGAAAGTTTTGAAGTATGATCACAAAAGAATGGCATAATTAACACATGCAGAATTGTAATCTACATGCACCTTACGTAAAAAGAACAGCATCAGTATCAGTAACACACAAACAGTTACAGTGAAAATGATCCAATAATTCCAATCTCTCATATGTACACTGTTAAAAAGCAGAACCAGACAATATGTATCAAGTGCTCACTTAGTCAACAAGTGATGTCAGTAACAGATATCCACGGCAAAATAACTGACTAAAAACTTAATAAAAAAATTTCACCAAAAGGGCTTGATTGCGTACTTGAAGAGTAAGTGTTAGAGATGTAGCTTTGTGGTAACTCTCAAGCCGACTGCCAACCTTTTGTGCTGTGAGCCAAATATCAGTGGTCTCATCAATGGTGAGATCAACAAAGCGCTTCACTTCACGCCTTGGGCAGACGAGAACATGTACATGATGTCAAGTCAAACACATTGAACAACTTACCAATTTAAGTACATGGTTCCACATAAAATTGCTACACATATAGCTGGCATGCAGAAGATATGAATGCTAGTACAAGCATATAAACACATACGATATGCATGACCATGTTTCCTATACGCTGATATACACACCTACCTATCTTGTGCAAGTATGTGCTGAAGTATTGGAACTACCCAGTATATGCCTTAATTATTGGAAAAACCCAGTATTTGCTTACATTTTAGTGTCAGAAGAAACCCAAATTCAAGCATAGCGAGGAACACTTATCTTTGATAACGGATATGCATACTCACAAGTGTAATCCATTCAATCAAGAGTTCAACTCATACATTCAAATCTTTACAAGCACAGCACAAATGCAGTAAAACTGAGAAATTTCTCAACTTTCATAAACAAAACAAGACCTTACTGAACCCAAAGCACCATTTTCAATCAAACCAAAAACAAAAGGATATGACCTGCAGAGAAAAAAGGCAAAAGGGTCATCAAGTTTGCAACTTTATACTTATTTCTACGTTCCAATAAGTGTACAAGAAATTAAAGATCATCAAGTTCGCAACTTTACACTAATTTCTACGTTTTTAACAAGTGTAAAAGGTAAAGAAGGGTACCAGGAACAACAGGGCGCAGATTAACCGAGGCATATGACAGATTAGTGTTATAAAACACTTCACTGCTGTCGATTTTGTACGGTCCAAAATTGTAGGATTCCAAAGCCATCTGGGTCCAATTTGCAGCAAAAATAAACAACCCAAATCAAAATGGATCAAATTCAGAAATAACATGAATGAGAAAAAGGAAGAGATGGAATTGGAACTACCTTAGTGGAGGAGAAACGAATAGTGATGAGGGCTCTGCCGGTAGATGAATGTGAAAGGAGAAACCCAACTCTGGAAGCAAACGTTGCCAGGGACATAAAGACCAGAGGCGGTTCTTTCTGGGTATAACACTTGGACAGAAAAAGAAAAATACTTGCGTCCGACCGGACACCGGACGTTTTTTTATTTACATATTTTTTTAACGTAAATTGTAATTTTAACTATTTAAAAGTTAAACTAACCAATAACGATCATTTCTGTGAAAAATTAATGCAACAAAAATCGTTTGCTCAATCAAATGCATCAAACAAATGAACGACTGATTATGAGACTGTTAACTTTCACTAGAACTGTTGATTAGTTCGATGTATTTGATTGAACAAACGATATTTGTTTTCATTGATTTTTCACAGAGATGATCTTTATTGGTTAATTCAACATTTGAACGGTTAAGATTACGATTTACATTGAAAAACGTATGCAAATAAGAAAGAGTCCGGACGAGTGCAAGTATTTTCCCTTGCGTAGTGGCCTCATTTTTTTAAAGTTTTTGTTATTGGCACGGCCTCTAACTATTAGTGTTCTGGCATATTCGACCTGATGATTTCAGTAGTTTCAGTTTCATCCAAGTAGTGCTCAAGTGCTTAGCCAAAAAAAAAGTAGTGCTTAAGTGTGTATTGTGTAACACACTAACACCAACTACAAGATTACTAAGAGAAATCGACAAAACTACTACATTTCGTCCCAAAAGGGGTCATATTGTTGTTGATGGTTAATACTTCAATCTTATGATTTTTGTTGAGAATGAAATAGTAAGTCATCTTGGTTACACTAGTAAGTTCGTAACACACTCACCCATTAGTATTCAGACCGAAGTCTACAAACCACAAGAGTATGGTAACAAAACCGGGTGGAAGTTTCCTAACACCATATTAATCTTTTGTCGCATGTGCATGAACCGGGAGGCCCCTGAGAGTATCCTAACAACACCGGATTAATCTCTTGTTGTATGTGTACGAACCGAGAGACCACTCAAACCTGCGAGCCACGAAATGGTGTGACTTAAGACTCGAACTCATAACATGACGGTTCCGTACTAAGCAACTCATACCAACTTTCCCACCAAATTGTTGGTCTATTTATTTATTTTTTGTTATAATTGCTAATTTGCTATCCAAACTTTTATTTCAGTCAATATGCTACCCTAACTTTTATAAATTAGCCAATTTGATACCCTATAACTTTTATTTCAGCCAATTGCTACCATTCCATCAAATTCGCTACTTTAGGCTTTAAAGATTAAGCAATTTACTTCTTCAAATTTCATATTGACCAATTTTAACATTCGATTTTCAGAATTAATTCATGTATGGATGATGAAATGAAAAAAATTAAAATGACAAAAATGTAGCAATTAACAAATAGAAAAATGCCTATTTGCACAAAAAATAGAAAAGTCAGACTCCAGTTCAATAAAAAGAAAAGTCAAAACCTCATTCAAATTAATCTTGGATAAAGGACTATTTTACCCTAACTATCTTTTTCTTACCTCTCAACCACCGATCTATTATTCTCTCTCTAGAGCAGATGATGGAGCATCAGAGACAGATGGAAGCAATGGAGCAAACTTGATTAGCGCAGGAGGCTGAGACCTGTGCTTATGTGGCCACCCAACAGTCTCAGATGTCTTCCTAGTATCAGACGTTTTCTGCACATCTACAGGTGTAAGGACTCCCGCCCCCACCTCCTATGCCACCAATCCAGCTCCCTTTAGATACTTCAGAGCAGTAGGAAGCTCCGTAGGATGAGGGAAGTGCTCCTTCATATTTGCAGAACATAAATTTAGATAATAATTAGTTTAGTTGTTATTTGGGTTTAGTTTGAACACTTAACTTAGTTAAAGTGGTAAGTTTAAAACGCACGCTTGTTTTATTATTGTGTGTTTGCTAATGAAAATATGTTTAGTTTTCATTTTGGGTGTTGTTAGATATTGTGAAAATAAAATTGTGGAATTTAGAGGTTTTGAGAATATAAATTCCTAATCTGCAGGTTTTGTTTGAGAAACCAACAACTTTAGCCGACGAAAATGACACATCTCGTCTGCTAAAATAGACTTTAGCTGACAATATTCTTAGCCGACGAGATTCTTACACTTTAGTAGACGAAATATAAAAAAATTTATCGGCTAAAGTCTGATTTAGTCAACAATTTTGACCAGGATTGGAAGTTTTGTCTGACGAAATTTCGTTGGCAAAAATATATAACTTTTTCGATTAAAGTCTAAACTTTAAGCCAATGAGGAATTATATTTAGCCAAAAAATTGAAAAATTATCGTCGGCTAAAATATAACCGACAACCTTTTATCAACGACACTTTAGCCAACGAATTTTTGTCGTCGGCCATTTTTTCTGGTAATCTCTCTCTTTCTTAGATCATCGTCTCTATTCCTCGCCTTTCTCCAGCAACGACGACTCTAAGCACGTCTCAGCGAGAATCTCGATCGAAGCCACTGCCGTTCCCAGTCTCGAAGCATCGAAATCCTCAACCATCTTCTGATCAAAGTAGCAAAAGCCATCCAATCTCTAAATCCACGAAATCTTCAAGGTTTGACGCCATCGTTTTCGTCTCCGTCAGAGCTCCAACACATCCTCACCAGCATCGGCAAGAAATTGGAGCCCTCCAAGTTCATCTGCTCGTCTGGAGAAGATGAGCGCGACGACGTTAAGAAGAGCGTTGCGCTGGCTCTTCATGATGGATTTCTAATGGCAGAGGTGGTCGAACGGTGTGAAGGAGTCAAGATTTGATTTAGAAATGTGGAGAGTTCTGGTTAGTGTGAAAATGATGGAGCGTTTTGGTTCATGTTTATCATTTAATTTGACATATGGGTACAAATTGATGTTTGACTTATTGTTTGTTTTGTCTTTTTCTTTCTTTCTCTCATGACAATCCAATCCAAATCCTCGGTAGTTAGAGAGAGCATTGTTTTTTAGAGAGAGCTTCTAATAAGGACCGTATAATGAGGACCAAGTAAGGACTTTCAAATGAACGGTTGGATCAAGGTTTTCACTTTTAATTGATAGTTTCTAATTCTCATGTGCATTTGATCCAACCGTTCATTTGAAAGTCCTCACTTGGTCCTCATTAGAAGCTCTCCCTTGTTTTTTATTCCCCAAGTACCTAAAAAGCAACTATGTAACTCCTAATCCTCTTATTCCTCTCTACCATTATTTCTACATTTTTGTCAACCTATTCAGTCGCCAGCTACAAATAGCATTAATTGTGCTTTATTGACCTCAATAAGTATTTTTTAACATAAGTGTCCCAATAAAACTTCGGGTAATATGCACCAAAGGTGTCTAGACTTTTAAGGGACTGTCAAAATGATACATGAACTTGTAAAGTTAGCAAGGTAATACCTAAACTCTTAATTTGTTATCAATAAGATATCTGTAAGGAATATTCCTTTAAAAAATATTCTGTTATTACCATTTTAACCTTTATTTTGTGTGTTCTATTGTTTTCTTTTAAAAATTGACGAAGCATGGTGGTCCTAACTCTATGAATTTGTTTATCTAACATACTGCAAATATAAACTCATCCTCTCACTCGAAGGTAAACAGTTATTTTTCATCATCAAATAGCAAATTAAATAGCTACCTAACTTGATTTAATAGCTTATGCTAAAATTTCTCGCAAAGAATTGCAAGAAGAAAAAAGAAAACTAAGAAGATTAATAAAATATAGAGATAATCTTCCTAGAAAAACAAAAAATTATTGGGATATTATCCTCAGAGTTCAGCAAAGAATCAAACGAACTGAAGAACAAATTGAAGTTCTACATGAAGTTTTTTATTACGATTAGACTCCGCTGAACGTTTTGAGTCTCGGTTAGATCCGCCTCAGCTAGTATCAGAGCCTGCTTGGCTCAAAAGCAGGTTATCAAGGCTTATGCCACAAAGTTGGCTTCTCTTGACTAACAAAAAAGAATCCAAACTAAAAAATTACCAGTCCTGCTGTATTACAAGAGGTACTGATAAGTGGCAAAAGTGCTTTCATTCAAGGCATATTCAGGAAGATCAATACTCGATAGAGTACATCTGTAGAGTATTAAACACACTCTACGACTCTTGTCTACCTCCAAAGAGAAGTTGGGGTTGAAGCGCTTGATCCTTCCAGACCAAGCCTAATTGAATACCTAGATCATCTATCTAGGAACACGACCTCAGACAAGGTTGTGCTACAACTTGAGAGATTTCATCTCAAATTCAAGCAATTTGAAGAGATAAGTGCAACACGCAGCAAACTTGAATCCAAGCTTGATATCTCAAAGAAAAACAATATATATTGGATATTGAAAGAAAGCCAGTTCGCACTGTGTATTTTGCCGACAACATTCGTCAGCAAACAATTGAGCTAAAATCTTCTCAAGAATCGCTGAAAAAGCTTATAGAAACTCTAATCACCCGATTAGGATGAATCATAGAGTTAAACTAAAAGTAAAACAGGAAGATGATAAAGCTCTAAACTTTTTCCTTCCTACAGAAACAGTGCATGATAATATCAAAACAATAATTCATCAGTAGAACTACAAGATCGCTTATCTCCAAGAGATGAGTATTGATCTCGAAAACAATTTTAGGAGATAAACAGCAGGATAGCAAGGCTGCAAACAAGTATAGAAAAAATGAAGATATAAGAAGGAGAAGGGATCAATGAAGAACAACTGGCTCAAAACGTAGCTAGTAAAATAATTATATCCCCTTTACCAAAAGGAGAAAGTGACTTTAAGTTTAGTGAACCTAAACTCCTTACATGGTCCTCGTCTAAATCTGCATCTTCAACCAGAAGAGATATAAAAATGCTGAGTAGCATACTCAGTAAGAGAACTACTATAGTTGTACAGCTAATCAACGCTCGAGAATTTGAGTATAATGAAATTGAATCCAGCATGAGAGAAGCATCTGTTCCCAGATTCAAACTCAATGAGATCTATAAGAGACGATCTTTCCTTATGGACTCTCACAGATTCAAGATTCTTGAACTGACTATTCTTGCCACAGGAAGAGAAACAGACATCAGGTTAATCACTCCAAAAGAAGTAAGAGAAACATCTTAGACGAAATATTTCTAAATGCATATTAGGGCAATTCATGTAGGAATAAAGCTTTTAGCCAGAGATGATATCGACTGTTCTGTTCTATGTATCTTACAAGATGATAAAATAACAGACTTTAAGAAAAGTTTGTTAGGAACAGTAGAAGCTTCTTTGTGCAACCAAGTTGAATATTTCAATGTTTTCCCAAACTGCACCACACATCTCAGAGTTGCAGCACACTGTCTAAGATTGTGAATCAAGATAGATTCCATGAAGAAATGGATGATGGAGCTTGCGATAGATTATCATATCTATTATAAGCTAATGTGCTCGAATGTAACCCCAAACACCAGATTTCTCAACAGTCCCGGGATTACAACATCAATCCTCACTAATCCAAGAAATCATACTGAACAGAAACATATCACAATATGACATGAAGTAACATTCCTAAGAGAATGGAATCTAACACCTCTAGCTAGATACGTAGAAAATATCAATGTTTCTATTTATGAAAATATGAGAGGAAAAATAAGCCTACAATTTCATAGGCATTCATTTGCTAGCTATGAGGAAGCTAGTACTTCTGGAACCAAACCAACTTCTTGTCTTGAAAAATCTTTCGAGGAAGAAGATGCTAAAAGACCTATGATGATGCTAAAGTCAGAAGAACTAAAGAGCTTGTATGAACAAGCGGAAATCTGTGAATCTATAGAAGAGCTTGAAAAGATTATGAAAAAGATTTCTTAGGTGCAACTAAGAAAGAGCAAAAACAAGATTCTTCCTTATCATGCCGCTAAGGAAGAACTAGGCAAATCCTCAACAATGGAAACTGAAAATATTCCCTAAGGAAGCACTGTAGTTCAGAACATCACGAACTACCCCACTAAAATCATTCGAGAAAATAAGATTAAACTTCCTAAGGGATAGGCTCCTACAGGGAAACCAGGAGAACGAAGTTCTCAGAAGTACATCCCTACGGAACCCAAATGGGGACAGTCAATATCTGAAAGAGGAGTTTACCTTGATCTCAACAGGGTAGGAGACAAGAGAAAGACAATAGACAACTGGGTAGCTAGCCTACGGCTAACTTAGGCTTTGGTATTGTCTAAATATGCCTATGAGGAAGCTCATGCATATTATGAGTCCACCTTAACTGGCATAGTCCAGAAGTGGTATCAGTCTTTCAAACGAGGCTCTCAATGGCCTGACTGGGCAACCAAATTAGCTCAAACTAATAACCTCTAGATTTTGCATGCCTCATCTATGCACAATTTTGTGGAGACGTTACTGGGCATAGTGAGCAGTATAAAGAAAGAGCTAAGACAAATATTCAAAAGTTGAGTATTTACAACATGAGATACTTTGAAGATTATACTAATGAGTTTCAAAATTACTACTGTACCATTAGAGACCTAGATAATGAAGATCTGGTCAGAACCTATTACAGGAAGTTACCAGAAAAATAGAACGATGCAGTAGCACAATCTCTAGAAGAAAATCCTTTGTCGTTTTTACGATAGAAGGAATTGCTGAAAGAGATAGGGATCTCCTGAGAATGCAATGTGTTGAAAACAGAAAATCCAAAAATGCTAAGAAGCAACTTAGAGGTGTGGAAAATATGTGTCCCAAGATATTGGAGACACCAACGCAGTGGGGATGTTATACAGAGAAAAAATACAAGAAAATGTTCTCCAACAACAAGCAGAGGAAAAATTTTGTTTCTAAAAAGAAGTATAAATTCAGAAAATTCTCCTTCAAAAAGAGCTCTGCAGGAGAAAGATCTTCTCCTAAGAAGAGATTTTTTAAAAGAAAAAGAACTAGTTCTTCGAATTCTTTTCGAGAAGTGAAAAAGTGCAGATGTTGGCTTTGTAAAGCTGAAGGATATTATGCAAACGAATGTCCTAAAAAGAACAAGAGATCTGCGAAGGTTCTAATTGAAAAATATGATGAAGCAATAAAATATGCAAACCTAAAAGGTTCTGAGATAGCCTATTCTGATGAAGAGAATGATTCAATATATTTTCTTGAGTTCCCATCAGAAAGTGAAATAGAAAATACTAAAGAAGAAGAGGACGGATCTCGTCCTAAGTTTGCCTTAAAAGTCTTAAATTGGAAGGAAGATGCTACCAGTAACTTCCACCTCAATCCAGGAAGATTTACATGTGATTACTGCAATTGTGATGATAGTAATTCAATTCCCATGTATTGTAAAAATGAAATAATCATGGTTATTATGGCTCATGACATTAAAGTTTCCTTGGACAGAGGAACTTTTGTCATAAAAATCATCTAGCAATGTGAAAGTCAAGGAGCGGACGTGTTAATTGGAAATGACTTCCTTCTTCAATAGACAATAGTTCAGAATCCACAAATGATTGATTTTGAAAAGAATAACAAATTCTTTTGGGAATCTCGTCTTTCTAACGCTGTAAGCGTTACAGGTCTGGGATTTACAGACCAATATCAGGGATCGTCAGCGAAGAGTGGTGATTATAAGCCAGTTTTAGAACTAATTCTACTGCTGAAAGACCATTTGAAGGGTCACAGTGAAATACTGGTAAATGAAGGGATCAATTCAGAATATTCTAAGAAAGAGTATGAATCCCCTTTAGATGAGTCTGATTCAGATTCATTAGAATAAGAAAGCTCAGACGAAGAAGAATAATTTATCAGAGAGCATAACCTAAAAGTTTATGCTAACAAAATCGAGCAGAAGAGAGTACCAACTATTGTAGAAATAGAAAACTTACTGAAACCAGTAATCAGTGAAGATCCTTAGTTGTACTGGGAAAAAGATCCAGTTTACTGTCAGCTCAAAATGCATGATACAAATACTATTTGTCATGTTAAAGCAATCCCTCATTACAGGGAAGAAGACAGAAAAGAGATGGAAAGTCAAATTCAAGAGTTGCTCGAAAAGAAATTGATCAGACCTTCTAATAGTCCTCATCATGCTCTAGCCTTTTTGGTAAGAAATCATGCAGAGCAAGTAAGAGGAAAGACTATTGTTTATATGTGGAACCTAATATTTCTCCTTTACCGGGTTACAATTCAAGAAATAACACCAAGTGTGGTCAATTATTAAATATGTATCCTTTATTATGCTTGAAGTACTGTTTACAGGGCCAAAGGCCAGTCAGACTTGAGAAGCCACACTGGGTCCTTTGTCAGGGCCCAGTTCATTGTAAGTTTGAGGCAAAGCAAGGGAGTTCATTCCCACATTGGAAAAAGACAAAGTGCAGCCTTTAATGCTACTATAAATACCGGTGAGGACCTCCCGGTAAGGGGACGGACAAATTCCTTAACTACTCTTGAGTTTTCTGCTTATCTGACAGTGTCTGACTTAAGCATCGGAGTGGCTTCCCTCGGTAAACCCGGGGACGCCCTTTGACGTGTTTGCTCTTTACACAGGAAAACTCGGGAGTACAAGGAAGTTCGCTATTTCTGGAACCGTGCAACCCGCTAAAGGGGCCACGAGCATCCCCGGAAACAATTGGTGCTCTCGTTGAGAGCTGAACTCAAGACCTCCCAAATACGTATTTCGAAGAACGATGGAAATGGCAGGAGAACAAGATCCAACTAGAAGGCTTAATTTCTCAGGGGATGATAACCCAGGGACCTCCGGGACCCAGTTTGGCCAAACAGATTTAGCAGCAGCATTCGAGCTCTTGAAAAAAGACTTTCTCGCTCAAAAGGAGCAATCTACTCGAGAACATGCCGAGTTAATAACGGTAAGGGAGCAGTTAGCGACTATCCAGGCCGAGCATGGGCTTCTTCAAGCAACCTTAACTCAAAGAGCGAATGCCATGGGGGCGTCAGCCAGACTTGCTGATATCATCACCCCAGAAGGGAATCCTCCGGGTTGTGGAAACCCGCGAACTTTTGACGGTGCATACATACCACCCGCTATTCTCCCAAACACTGCCCACCCTAACCCAAATCCACAAATGATCCATCTCTCAAATCCTTTATTTAATCACAATCTTACAGGACCTCCTCCACCCCCAGAGCCGTTGTTAAATCAACCACTTCCCCCAGCAGATGCCCAGACCCAGCTGCTGTTACAGTTGACACAAACTGTGACCCAACTTGAGCAGCGGCTAAACTCGGGTACGGGACCACAACAATATCAACCCTTTATTACCCGTGCAAGCCCATTCTCCGCACGGGTTCAAGCAGACAAAAAGCCACCAGAAGCAAAGCCATTTAAGATTAAGAGATATGCCGGAATGGGGTGCCCGTATGCACACCTTGAGTTGTTCCAGTCTCAGTTGGATTCAACCCGGTTCACGGACGCCCAAGCATGCCATGCTTTCCAGGAAACACTCAGTGAGGAGGCATTGAGTTGGTTCCTCAAGCTACCGGCTTTGTCAATAGAGACCTATGGTCAGTTGACACAGAGGTTCCTGTCCCGGTTTATCCTACTGTCAAGTGCCAACCGAAGCACCACTTCGTTATTCAAAGTCCAGCAAAGGGATGATGAAAGCCTGAAAATTTTTGTAACCCGTTGGCTGTCCACGACTTCCAAGTGTGGGCACTTGGACGAGTCAGTAGCATCAGAGGCGTTCTTACAGGCGCTCAAACCAACCCTCTTTGTGGTGGAGCTCAGGAAGCAGCGGTTCAGGTGCTACGACGATCTAATTAATGAAGTAACTCGGCAAGCTCAAGCCGAGTACGACACCTTCGGGGAACGACGGTCGAACACCGGGTTCACAAGCCAGCGAGCTGATGGATGGAAAAAGGAAGGGCAGCATAAGAGTGGCCAGGGATACTACGGCAAAAGTTCAAACAGACCAAGGGAGAAACCAAGAGAGGCTCCATACCTTCGTCATCCAACCCGGGAGGAAAAGAACACTTACATCCCTCGATATGAAGTGTTAACCAACTTGACTGCCTCCTATGAAGAAATTTGGAACCGCCATAGGAATGAAGTTCCCCCGGCTCCAAAAAGAAAGTTTCCCAAAAGGACAGGGCCGGACAACGGGCAACATTGTGCCTATCACAACGAGTCTGGCCACACAACCGACCGGTGCTTTTCTCTTCGGAACACCATTGAGTACATGATCCAGAACGGCAAGTTACAGCAATATAAGTCACCCGCCACAGGTGTCAACCTGATTGAAGTATATGGGGAGATAATGACGATTCACGGGGGTGGCACCCAAGGGGTGTCCGGTCACCGGGCCAAAAGACTCTGCCCAAGAGGCCCGGAGTTTGAGATAATGCAGCTTCGTCAGGAATGCCGCAAGGAGCTGGTTCCTTGGGATACCGTGTCATTTTCTCAGTCTGAAGACACGCTGAAAGTGCATCACAATGATCCTTTCATTATCACTCTTCAGATTGACCACTGGAGAACTCGGAGGGTTCTAATAGACACGGGAGCCGCTGTCAGCGTCATGTTCAGCAGTTGCTATAAGGGGTTTAAACGAGGACGAGATAAGCTCTATAGGAACCACGAGCCATTGATCAGTTTTTCAGGAGAGACGACTCAACCGTTGGGGTCTGATCAACTAACGGTTACAGTTGGAACTGGCCACCAGTCCACAAGAATTGTAGTTCCCTTCATAATTGTGGACTGCCCATCCTCCTACAATGCCATACTCGGGAGAGATGCACTCTGGGGCCTACAAAGTTTTATAGCGGGTCACATGCTGCTTATGAAGGTGCCTACACCCGGGGGTTGGGTTACAATTCGCGGAGACCAAGAAGCCGCTGTCAGATGCAACGCGATAGCAACTCAGTCCCAGCACGAGATGTTTTCGGCCGGTTTTTCCTTGTCTCCATTTGACAAACCCGATGACCCCAGGGATGACCCGGATTCTTTGCCCATCAGCAAGACGGCACAAAAGAAGAGCCAGAAGTATCCTGCCAAGTTCCCCCGGCCAGCCCCAATCGAAGCAACAGAATGGATTCATATTTCGGAAGAATACCCGGAGAGGAAGATTTGCATTGGCACAGGCCTTGACCCCGAGGTCAGAAACCGAATGGTTGAGCTGCTAACCCGGAAACAGAAGGTGTTCGCATGGTCATATGCAGACATGCCCGGGATTTCTCCAGACGTTATGACACATTCCCTCAATATTATCCCGGGTGTTAAACCGGTAAGACAGAAGCGTCGTGCATTTTGCGCAGAGAAGTACAAGGCCATTCAAGCAGAAGTTAAACGTCTTAAAGACATCGGGTTCATTGGAGATGCAACATACCCGGATTGGTTGGCCAATGTGGTGATGGTCAAGAAGGCAAACGGAAAGTGGAGGATGTGCGTCGATTACACAGATCTGAATAAGGCTTGCCCGAAGGATAGTTTTCCCCTTCCAAAGATTGATCAACTGGTGGATTCAACCGCGGGCCACCCCCAGTTGAGCTTTATAGATGCATACTCGGGGTTTAACCAAGTTCCGATGAATCCCGCGGATCAACAGGACACATCTTTTACAACAGACAAGGGGATGTATTATTACAGAGTGATGCCTTTTGGACTCCGGAATGCAGGAGCCACGTTCCAGCGCCTCGTAGTGGGCATGTTTGCAAACCAACTCGGGGATACTATGGAGGTTTATATAGACGATATGTTGGTCAAAAGCCGGGAAACAAGCAAACACCCGGATGACTTGGAAACCGTCATCGACATTGCCTTGAGCAAGGGTATGAGGTTAAACCCGGAGAAGTGTGTGTTCGGTGTTTCAGGAGGAAAGTTTCTCGGGTTCATGGTCAGCGCTCGGGGAATTGAGGCAAACCCCGACAAAATTCAAGCCGTCTTGGCCATGCAACCGCCGAAAACCAGGAATGAAGTTCAGCAACTTACTGGCAGGCTGGTAGCCTTATCCCGGTTTATATCCAGGTTAACAGATAAATGTGCCCCCTTCTTCAAAATTCTCAAGAGTCAACACCGCGAGCGGATTACATGGCAGGAAGAGCACAATCAAGCTTTTGAAAGGTTGAAGGAATACTTGGCGTCAGTCCCTTCTTTATCCAGACCAAACCCTGGGGAAATACTCTATCTGTACCTGGCGGTGTCTCAAACAGCTGTCAGTTGTGCCTTGATAAGAAAGCCAGACTCTGAAGAACTGCCGGTCTACTATACTGGGAAAGGATTCAATGATCCTGAAACTCGTTATCCAGATATTGAAAAACTGGCCCTGGCCTTGGTTGTAGCAGCAAGGAAGTTAAGACCCTATTTTCAAGCACATTCCATCCATGTACTCACCAACCAACCGCTACGGCAGGTTCTGCAAAACCCGGCGACTTCGGGCAGACTGGTCAAATGGGCAATTGAGTTGGGGGAGCATGATTTGCACTTTAAACCGCGAACGGCAATCAAAGGGCAAGCAGCAGCAGACTTCATTGCCGAGTTAATCCCAGCAGATTCAACAGTTGCTGAAACTCTTCCTACACAGGCTGAACCGGAGAGTTGGCAAATATTTGTAGATGGATCAGTCAATCAGAGGCAATGTGGAGCAGGCATTACGTTGGTAGACCCGGAGGGTAATATGTTTGACTATGCCTTACGCTTTAACTTCAAAGCATCAAACAACACGGCTGAGTACGAAGCTCTAATCAAAGGGCTCCAACTCGCTAAAGATATGGGCGCCCGGCATCTCCGCATACTAAGTGATTCACAGCTGGTAGTGCAGCAGGTTAACGGCGGATTTCAGGCAAAGGAAGCACATCTTTCGTCCTATCAAAAGTTAGCGGCTTTCTTGCTGGAGAAATTTGATAGCTTTGAGGTTACTCAGATACCGAGGCAGCAGAATGTGAGAGCAGATACCCTGGCTAGGATTGCAACAGGGGACGATTCCAATACCGAGTTTAAAAGCTTACTGGTCGAGACATTGGAGAAACCAAGCATCTCACTCTCCTTTTCTGAGATTTTCGCGGTAGAGGCAAACCCGCCACCGTCTTGGATGGATGAGTTCATCAACTTCATCCAACATGGAACCCTACCTGAGGACCCGGTAGCGGCCAAACGACTACGGGTTCGAGCGGCTCGGTATAGTATCCGTGATGGGAAACTGTACAGACGAGGACAAACTTTTCCTGATTTGAAGTGTATTACACCCGAGGAAGGAGACCGGGTTTTGCAGTCGCTTCATAGCGGGGTATGTGGAAATCACTTTGGAGCCCGTAACCTGGCTTTCAAAACCCTAAGAATGGGATATTACTGGCCTTCTTTGGAACACGATGCCAGAATTGTCGTAGATTCCTGTCTTCAATGTCACCGATTTGCAAGCTTTCCACGTGCACCATCAGTCCCACTATCAGTAATAATCTCTCCATATCCATTTTGCATGTGGGGGATCGATTTCATCGGGCCGCTACCCACAGCTCCGGGACAGCTCAAACATGCCATTGTCTCAGTGGACTATAATTCCAAGTGGATAGAAGCTCAACCCCTGGCACGGATCACGACCGCAAATGTTAAGAAATTCCTTTGGAACAATGTCTTTTGCCGGTTTGGAATCCCGGAGACGTTTATCACAGATAACGGGACGCAGTTTGACAACGATGAGTTCCGGGAATTCTTACACTCTAATGGGACAAAGGTCCTATATGCCTCCCCTGCACACCCGCAGACTAATGGACAAACTGAAGCCGTTAACAAGCTCATCAAGCAAGTTCTGAAAAAGAAGCTGGAGGACGCAAAGGGTTTATGGGCTGAGAAACTTCCAGAGGTTTTGTGGGCACTAAGGACGACTCCAACAGAAGCCAATGGGGAGAGCCCATTTCTTATGACTTTTGGATCTGAAGCAGTGATCCCGGTAGAGATGGAAGTCCCGAGTGACCGGGTACAACTGTTTGACAGAGAAACCAACGATGAAGGCATCCGCCTTAACATGGACCTCCTGGAGGAACGCCGGGAGCGTGCACATCTCCGAAATATCAACAAGAAGCAAAAGGTGGCTAAACACTACAATTCCCGGGTTATCAACCGCCCGCTCAAACTCGGGGATTGGGTAATGAAGGAGGTTATCCCTAAGCCAACGGGGTTTAAAGCTCCATGGGAGGGTCCATATGAAATCGTTGAAGTCGTGGGCCCGGCAACGTTTTACATCCGGGGCACAGATGGAGTTACGCTTCCACGACCATGGAACGCCCAACATCTGCATCTCTTCCCCAAATAGGTACCGAGTTATCTATGAATGTCCAATTTTATTGTTTATGATGTATATAAAGCCTTTCAGGCCCACAATGCATGAATTCCCCTACCGGGTTATGTTTTATTAAAGAGTTTGTTGAAGTGAATGCAGCCTTTAGCGGCCCTACTGGTATGCCTTAATCACCAAGCTCCGATATCTCCGATAATCTCCATGACATGAAATATTGCAAGCCTTTCACGGCCTTATTTCATGGTCAAAACTCGCCAAGCTCCGATAATCTCCGATAATCTCCATGACATGAAATATTGCAAGCCTTTCACGGCCTTATTTCATGGTCAAAACTCGCCAAGCTCCGATAATCTCCGATAATCTCCATGACATGAAATATTGCAAGCCTTTCACGGCCTTATTTCATGGTCAAAACTCGCCAAGCTCCGATAATCTCCGATAATCTCCATGACATGAAATATTGCAAGCCTTTCACGGCCTTATTTCATGGTCAAAACTCGCCAAGCTCCGATAATCTCCGATAATCTCCATGACTTGAAATATTGCAAGCCTATCACGGCCTTGTTTCAGTCTTTAAAAGTCTTAACGAACCCATACAGCCCTAGCGGCATTATTTTTACTTACATGCTAAACCGGCATTATATATGTAAATTATCACTTGCATATTTTGCATCAGCTTATCGTGTTGTTTGGCAAAGACGCCCTTGGAAGTCCTAACGGACCCGTAAAGCCTTACTGGCCCTATTTTCACTTTATAAATGTTAATGTGCCAACCCGGCACTATGTGTGAGTTGTCAACACTTGCAGGTTATGCATCGGGTTGAAAGTCCTTATGAACCCGTAAAGCCCTAGCGGGACTATTTTTATTTCCCATAAACCGGCATTATATGTGTGAATTTTCTCAACACTTGCAGGTTAAGCATCGGGTTGGAATTCCTAACGGATCCATAAAGCCCTGGAGACCTTTAAAGCCTTAGCGACACTATCTTTATTCACATAGAAAACCGGCGTTATATGTACATTTTTTGTACTTATCAGGTTACCGTGTTTTGGCACAGGAAGGATTGCGAGAAGGAAAAATTTTATTACTTCAAAAAATATCGATTACAAAAAAGTAGCAAACCGCTACAGGTAGACTAATCTTACAGAAATGAAAAACATCCTAAGGCTCCGTTGACGAACCCCTACCCCGGCCAGTGCTAGAACCGCCACGACCTCCCCGGGGCTGTATGATGAACTGACCCCTACGCAGAGGTGGCCGGTTCCTAGGACCACCCATAATCCCACCACGGGAAGCACCTCTCCCGGCTGCTGAAGAACGAACTGGGGGACTCCGAGCCGGGTTCGCAGGAGCCCTAGGGTTCGTAGCCACGGCAGGAGTCGACCGGGAGGTGCCTGCAGCCTCGTCGGGTCTAACATGACCTTGATGACCGTCATAACCCGCCTTGTCCAGCCACCCTTGGCGAATACCAGCGCTAACTATTTCGGCACGAGCCTCGGCCCTGGCCGACCGCAGCTTCAGGTCAAACTCCGTGCTCGCCAGAAACTCGGAGACCGCTAAGTCCTTGGCCCGGGAAACTGCCTGGAGCAAGTCTCCTTTTTGTTGCTCCAGGGAGGTGACCTGTTGCTGCAGCCCCTGGTTTTGCTCGGTCAGCTGGGCTATCGCGGCGTCTTGAGCACACCGGTCCTCCCGGTGACCTTCGATAACATTCTCCAGTTCAGAGTTCTTGGCCACCAGGTCTGCTATGTGTTCTTCCGCCTCGGCCAATTTCGCACTCGACGCGATCGCTGATGCGCTTGCGAATTCCCGGACCCGAGCCAGGTTTTCTTCGCTTGCCGTCACCTGGTCCCGGGCGGCCCGGAGATCATCCCTGAGGACTCTCTCTCGCTCGGGGATGCCTTCGGTTATGAGCCGGTCAGTCGCCAAGTACGACAACCTGACAGCCTACACAAATAAAACAACGGGTTAGTACAAGGAACCAAAAACAAAAAGATAACGAGTTACAGCAGAAGACTAACTTACCCGCATCAGCTTCTCCTGCGCCCTCCGGGCTACAGTCAACGGGTCCTCGTGCTCCAGGACATAGGAGTCAGCGGCGCAATTCTTCAAATCCGCCACCATCCTTTGGATGGCCGCGTCCGCCATTCCTGCACTCGCCAACTCCTCCATTATTTCAGTGGTGTCCCGCTGCTGCTTTCTCTCCCTCCTCTCCTTCCTCTCCTTCCTTCTCTTCCTCCTCTCGGACCTCCCCGAGCTGGATGCCTCCCGGGTACGCTTGCGAGAAGGCACGGGCTCCACTTCAAGAACCTCGTCACTCCCCTCACTCCCCTCCGGGTTCTCACTACCTATTTCCCTTTCCAACCCTCCAACCTCTTCACCCCCTTCGTCATCCTCCTCGGTAAATTCCTCCTCGCCCGGGAACACAGACGAGGGAACCGCGCTCATCACCGGTTCTTCAGTCTCATCGGCAAACGGTTCTGTAAATACCGGGTTGTCGCCCGCCTCCGAGGGACTCCCTTCAACCTCCTCTCCTTGTGGATAGATTTCTGGCCCAAGAATCTCAGCCAAGTACGCGGGAACCTCGTTGTAGTAAGAGACGTCAACGTGGAACTGCCGAGTTTCCCCTTGCTCGGCGTCTGGGCGCAGAAAAGCCGCCTTCGATGTCAGGTCGATATCGTACGCCAGCCCCTCCGTGCCTTGCGCCCGGATCCCGGCCCATACAGCCTTGTCCTCGAACCCGTCGTATATTCCCGGGTTCTTTCGCTTCGTGAACTCCATCGGGAGAAGAGCTGCAACAAAAGATAACCTGTTAGACCGGGACATGTAAACAAAAATTGTAAAGGAAACGAGACAAACCTGGAAGCTCCATCAATCGGCAACGGCTGTACACATACAGCCTGCAAAGCCGGTACGAGCTCCGGTCATCTTGACCTCTGAAGGCCCATAGCATCCTCCGGATCCTCTTCTCCATCACCGGCTCCAGAGGAATGTCGGGAACATCTGCAAAACATACAATATAATTATAACCCGGGAAAGATAGAAGAAAGAAAAGTACGGGGAGAAAGGACTCACTCATCAGTGGCTGGAAGTCACCCGGTACTTGAAACGCATGTCCCGGGTCTTGAAAGTTTCTTATCAAGAAACTTTTTTCCCTCCAGGTCCGGCTCACGGAGGTAGGCAGGTCCTCCACGATCTTCTTAAAGACCCCTTTGGACTTCAGTTGGATGGTCCCACTAAAACCCGCCTTCCGCGAGTACTCGGCCCGGTACATGGCGTGTAACTCGTGGTAACTCGGCATCTGTTGCTTCAACACCTTGTACATCACGCACAATCCCAGCAGCTGCCTCCACATATTCGGGCCAACTTGCCCGATGGCGAAGTTGCTCGCAGCCAGGAGATACTGCACCTCCACCTTTAGCGGGAGTGACAGACCGCAACGTAGCTGGTACTCGTGGCACAGCGTCCACCCATCCCCGGGAGCGAAGAACTGATCCTCGGGTTCTAAAGTCCGAATTTCAACAGACTCGGGAATCTTCCAATTGCTCCTTAGCTCCACAATCTCCTCCGCGGTCAGCGAGTACCCGGGAGGGTCAAGAGCGGTACCATCAGTGAAGGTAACTGAGGCAAACTCGGGGACATGAGCATCCATTGCGGGGTTTGTCATCTGCAAAACAAGAAACACGGGGACATCGTCAAAAACCCAGATAAACCCGGCGACCACAACGATAAACGCACACACTAACGCAGCAACCCAGTTTGGATCCCAGAAAACAGTACACAATATCGACCCAAAACATTCAAAAAGATAGGAACAGAGAACAGTACCTTACTTGTAAGGGTTTCAAAGGATGTGGGTGTCGATTTGCGTTTGGAAATCCAACAAGCACAGCGACAACAGAGGACGAGAGCAAAAGCACAAAAAAGTTTTCGATTTCGAAGGTACGACAAAACTGTCACCCTCAACCCCTATTTATACAGTTAAGAGACGTACACTGAAGGGACGTTTGAGAGACGTACACAGAAAGGACGTTTCGGTTTTTCCAGAAAATCGACACGTGTCGCGCATGCCGCGTCCCAAAACCGAAAAACTTTTCTGTTTCCCCCACTTTAAAACTGAAAACTTTTCGTTTTCCCCCACTTCAAACCGAAAACTTTTCATATTCCCCCACTACAATACGGAGACGTCATTTTTAGTTCCCATAGTCAACGTGTCTGCGGGGCACCCTTGCGTACGGACTTGGGGGACTGGGTACACCGGGTCTGGATGATACCCTTGTAACCCGGTAAAGAAATGGTTTCAAGTCCCCACCCAAGCGTACCCCTTGACTGAGGACTTGGGGGACTTGTTTATATGTGGAACCTAATATTTCTCCTTTACCGGGTTACAATTCAAGAAATAACACCAAGTGTGGTCAATTATTAAATATGTATCCTTTATTATGCTTGAAGTACTGTTTACAGGGCCAAAGGCCAGTCAGACTTGAGAAGCCACACTGGGTCCTTTGTCAGGGCCCAGTTCATTGTAAGTTTGAGGCAAAGCAAGGGAGTTCATTCCCACATTGGAAAAAGACAAAGTGCAGCCTTTAATGCTACTATAAATACCGGTGAGGACCTCCCGGTAAGGGGACGGACAAATTCCTTAACTACTCTTGAGTTTTCTGCTTATCTGACAGTGTCTGACTTAAGCATCGGAGTGGCTTCCCTCGGTAAACCCGGGGACGCCCTTTGACGTGTTTGCTCTTTACACAGGAAAACTCGGGAGTACAAGGAAGTTCGCTATTTCTGGAACCGTGCAACCCGCTAAAGGGGCCACGAGCATCCCCGGAAACAACTATAGAGACGTAAACAAAAAACAGTCAAAGACGGTTACCAGATAGCTCAGGTAAGAGTGCTTATCAATCGACTCAAAGGAGCCAAGATCTTCTCTAAATTTGATGCAAAATCAGGATTCTAGCAAGTCAAGATGTATCCAGACTCTATTGCTTTAACAGCATTTGGAACACTTCAAGGGCACTATGAATGGCTGGTCATGTCATTTGGCCTCAAGCAGACCCCGTCTGTTTTCCAAAGGAAAATGGATAATATTTTCAAATCCTACTCAGATTTTTGTATAGTTTATATAGATGACATTCTTGTCTTCTCATGAAATATGAACGAACATCTAAAGCATCTTGAACAAATATACAAGTTGACTGTCCAGAAGGGAATCATCCTTGGACAAAAAAAGATTCACCTCATAAAAGGAGAAATCGATTTCTTAGGCATTCATGTTAAAGATGGAGAGATTCATCTCCAATATCATATTGTAAAAAAAATTAGTCAGTTTCCAGATCATATTCCTGATGTAAAGTCCTTGCAAAGATTTTTAGGAGTTGTCAACTTTGCGAGAGATTTTATTCCTCAAGTTAGTGGTCTTACTACTCTACTCTCTCCAAAGATAAGCTCTAAAAAGAAATGGTCATTCACAGAGGACGATAGTAATACTGTCAGAAAAATAAAGGAGCTAACCAAGAACCTACCTCCTTTACAGTTACCTGAAGAAGGAGATTCGATCATTTTGCAGATTGATGCAAAATGATTATTACTGGGTAGCAGTTGTCTTGGCTAGTACCCCAGATACAAATCATGAAAAGATTTGTAAATTTCTCTCAGAAAAGTTTAACGCAGCAGAGCTAAACTATTCTACTGGGGACAAAGAAGTCATTGCTCTTATTAAGAGTATAAAGGGGGCTGAGGCTTTTTTGGGAAACAAATTTGTAGTTAGGACAGACAATAAAAGAGTAAAAAACTTTAAAAACTACAAATTAACTGATGCTGCAAATTAAGGAAGAGTGCTGAGATGACAAATGTTTTTATCTCAGTATGAATATGATGTTGAAATGGTTGCAGGTAAAAAGAATTTCCTATAAGACGCCCTTACAAGATAAATGACAATGTTTTAAAGAGATGACAGGGATAAAGGAAGCAACCCAAGAAACAAAAAACCAGAATCAAGAGAGAAAAATCTTTGGGAAAGATACAAGTGCGGTGATAAGACTGTAGGCCCTCTCCATGATGGACCAGGTTATCAATTCATCGTATCTTATGGAGCAGCTGAAACAAGTCAAGCAACAGGTCATCCATCTGATTGGGATAAAAGCTCAGATCTGAAAGATGAAAGTCAGTCCGTGAAATCAGGTGAAGAAGAAGAAAAAAAAACTCACTCAAGAGTATTTGTTGTATCCAAAAGATACAAGCACCACTGACCGGTCTCAGGATAAAAGACTGGCTAGCCCGTCTCAAACGGCAGGCGGTAAAGGCATAGCAAGTCCGTTAATGGCTGCTGCTTTTCTAAAAAACAGAATTGCCCCTTTTAGGGGAAACATATCGCATGTGGTTACTGGAAAGAAAACTGTTCATGGTCAGTCTTTGAAGATTTTTAAAGAACCAGTTTTCCAAACAAAAAGGTTGTTAGCATTCAAGCAAAAGATTATCATAGACAATATTCTTTATGCATTCCATGAAGAAAATGAAGATCATCTGCTTGGAACCCTTGAAGCACTTACAGAAGAATTGCATGGAATCCATGCAAAAGAGAAAGAAAAGTTTAAGGTAGTGTACTTAGAAAATCCAGAAAGTGCTAAGATCCCTATGACAATAATGAAATGGTCTGCATGGTTCAAATTCCTTGAGCATTTGAGAAAAGGACAGTCGCTTCCACCAACCTTGTCTATTGTTCTGGACCCATATTATGGGAGATATCTGCTTAATTTCCAAGCATAACACCCTTAGAAACAAAAACTATGGTTAATAGAGAATAGTTTTGTTCATAATCTTTGGACAAAATCTAATAAAGATTTAGAGAGATTCTCTGAATTGATAGTTCAAGCTGTCAAGAACATTAGGCCAGACGGATGTATCCTGAGATTAAAGTTCATAGCAATTCCACCGGAATGGATAATGCTGAAAGAGCAAATGAACTATATTTCTCCTTATCATTATGTCAGGATAATTCAATGTCCAATTAAAGGAGCGAGCAAAATGAGCGGAAATGGTAGTCCTAATCAGAGCATTCCATGGATGAAGGCCATGACAATCATGTGTATCAAAAATATGATGCGAAGAGATTATGAATCAAGCCTTCTGGCAAGTGGAGAAAAAATAATGGTTTTCTACTACAATCATCCTCCAACTGTGAATTGTGATTTTTCTCAACCATTATGAGAAATGAAGTAGACTGCACCCTAGCTACTACAGAATGGCTGGAAAAAGTGAAAAAGGATATAGGATTTCTTATCCCTTTCCTTATGATTCGGACTTAGATAGTGAAGAAAAAGATTAAAGAGCATTAGAAAAACAAGAGGGCCAAGATTCGTTGGCTGATTATGAGTGCACTGATTAAGAATACTACAATACAGTAAACTTGATGGAGAAATGAGTGGTGGCCGACACATCAAGACAAAAGACTTTTCTTTTGTTAAAATTAGTGCACTCACATGATAGAGAAAAAGAGCGGTGGCCGATGCATCACGACAAAATATTTTTCTTTTGTTAAAGTTAGTGCGCTTTTCTTTTTGTTGCCGACGCATGAAAACAAAGAACTTTACTTTTGCTAAAGTAAAGCTTGATTCCTCTTGTCCCCCACATTCCCTTAGCTGTGTTTAATTCAGGATTGAAGTCTGAGTGTTATATAAGGACTTTCAAGCTTCCGAGAGAAGGCATTGAAAAATCTGGAATAGAAGTTGGAAAAACCTCCTCTCGAAGTCAGAAAATCAGAGAAATAGTGTGTGTAAACAGTGTCTTTAGTATAAGAGTGTGAGTATAAGTACTATGTGAAGATTTCAGACTATAATCATTATGTGTGAAGTGCTTTTATTACAAGTATCTTATGCTTGTAACTATAATTATGAGTAGCTAAACAGCTTATAGCTGTTTATCCAAAAGCGAGGCTCTGGGTTCTGTATTTGTAGTTATGTTATGTTAAATAAATTCTAGCGTGTGCCCATAATTCCATCACAAAAATAAGTTATGTATTTTTTGTTTTAGAATTATTTTACTTTAAGTTGTTAATTTGAATTTGGTATTTAAGATATTTTTACACACTAAAATCTATGAATTTTTTAATTCAAGACAACAGTGATTCCGTCAATATAGTAACCGTTTAGACAAGAAGTTGTTAGGTGAAGTTTTGGCATGTTGAAGGCTAGTTCTTAAACTGAAAGGTGGATATGTTTTAGGTTGTAGAATATCCTAAATACAATACCAAAAATTAGGTAATTTTACCCTTTTACCCCCTAACAGGTATGTCATTGATACTAAAAGAAGAGTCTGGGTATTATATTATGCACTTTGTAAGTTCAGGTACTACATTCACAGTCCTTCAAGAGTTCAGACATGTTGGTGCTAAAAACTGATAAAACGTCCAACAAGAGTTTATAACCTTTTTTTCGAGGTTGTTCCAGTGCGATTCCATCTTTGTTGTATTCTAATAAAAGTTTATTGCCCCTAAAAAACAAACATTCGTTAAAATTATTACTCCCAAAACTTCCAATAAGTGTTTATAACCTTTCTTCATGGTTGTTCAAGTGAGATTCCTTTGCCATCTAATAAATTATTTTTTGCCCAAATAAAAATTTATTGCCCCTTAGTAAAACAATCTTCAACATTACTGCCCCTAATAAAACTGATAACACATGTACAGTATGGTTACGGCAAGGTCCGATGATGTTTTAAAAAGTCCAATGAGATTTCACTAATCGGGATGAAACTGTAACGCCTCGTACCTAAAACTTACTATTTTACTGAGATCATCATGGTTATTCAGGGTCTTAACCGTGCTCGGTGACTTTGCTAGTTAACGTCCAAGTTAATTTTTGCGTTTTGGTATAATTTCAAAAATTTTATTGTGATGCCTCGATGTCGTAGTGCACGTCGATACGAACTCATTGGTATGTCCGGATTATTTTTCGATGTTTCTGTCTATTTTCTACGAATTTTCAAAGTTTCTAGTAATTATTAATTATCATTTTAGTAAATGATCTCTACCATTTAATTTTTACCATTCTTTAAATTTGGACCGTTGATCTTTATCAAGATATGATCTGGGTTGTTCATTTGTCTATAAATAGAGAAGAGAGATCTGAGTCGGGTCAAACCTCTCATCTCCCTCCCTCTCGACTTTCTCGTCTCCGACGAGCTCCACATCGGCACTCCACCGCATCCAACCACCCTTCATCGGCGCACAACCAACAAAACATCCCTCTTCCTCTCATTGACAAAACCTTCAAAGAAATTTCTTCACACCACCAACGCAAAGAGAGATCTCACGAGTTGAGAAGCTTCGGTGTTCGCCGATTTCTGACGAGTTCAGGCAGAGACGACGACTGTGAGGGGTAGGGTTCTCCTTATTCTTTCTTTTTCTTCAATTTCATACATCTAATTCATCCAATCGAGCCCAAATCTCATTATCCCACTTTCTGCCCAATTTCTGGGTTTGATGGTGAGTCACTGGCGACGAGGTTTTAGACCACTGGTGAGCTCTTTATGCCCAGACAGTGATGGCAGCACGTGTTTGGGGCCAAAACAGGAGAAGGCTTGGGCAGCATTGGAGGAAGCCGATGAAGTTTTGGTGAAGGCATGAGGCTGTCTGGCGGCTACCACGGCAGACGAGGGCCACTAGCTGTGTTCTGGACTTAATCAAGGGTAAGAATCAGTCCCCTGATCCTCTGTGTTGATGTTGTTGTTGTATTGGTAATTAATTTGTTGCGTTTTGTTGTTGTCGGGAACTTGGTGAATGGAGAAAGCGAGGAAGCTATGCCGAAATTCCGTCAAGTTGTCGGAATCCGACTGAATATTATAGTCGACTGTCGGAATCCGGTAAACAATTCCAACAAAAGCCGAAGAGGTAGAAATCGATTCTCTCGATAACCTTAAAGTCGTAAAGTTTTCGTAAAATAATAAATTGGGTTAATTACTGAAAATTGGACAAAATTAGGAATTTTCTATTTTTGAAAACTTTTCATTTTAAGAAACTTCCTATTTATGGAAAGTTAGTAATTTGGGTTGGTAATTTAGAAGAAAGGTTAAAGAAAAGAGTGAAATTCAAAGTTAAAGGAATTGGAAATAAATAGTGAAGCATGAAATTAAAAGAATGTTAACAACTTTAGTTGTTGCGGAAGATGATAATTTCAATCAACGGAAATTATCGAGTTGATCGTTGTAAATAATTTTGATAAAGGACTTTACGATGTATTGACTCAAAATTAGTAAATTAGTTTAAGCTGTGGATTATGTTTCCATAGTAAATCCATAAAATTACTATGCGATAACCTAACGCAAAATGAAATAGTAAGACATAGGGATGTTTTTTTACTGAAACCCGGACCGGTGCGGCCCGAACCCGGACCGATCGGGTCGGGGTTTGAAAGTAAATTTTCCAGGTCAGGCTAAACCCAGACCGAATTAAAAACTACAAAGCCGAGTCAGGTTTTATATCTTAAAACCCGGGCCGGACCGAAAACCCGAAATGTAGGCATTACTAGCTTAGGTGTTGTATTTCTATTGGGTTACTACTAGCTAATAAATAGGAAAAACCCTATTCCTTCACTCTTCAGTCTCTACTCTTGATTTGGGAATGAATCGAATCGAAAAAAAGGAATTTTTTGACTTACAACATTACCGAGAGCGACGACGTTGAGGAAAGTAAAGGCGCGGTGAGTGGAAGGGGCGATAGAGATGTCGTCAAATTAAACATCTAAATTATGATCACTTCTTTATCATAAAAACATCCAATTAAACCCGTTTTATAATAAAATAAAAAAACGTGTTCCGCAGACCTTATTCATTAATAAACTTGGATTTGAAATTTGAAATCTTTTGACCTGAAAACCCGGAAACCCGGCCTTGCCCGGACCGGCCAGAAAACCCTCGGGTTTCGCCTGGAAAAAAAAACCCAATCCTGACCGACCCGAAAATTTCGGGTTCGGGTTTCCTTTTTTCTAACCCGACGGGGCCCGAAAACAACCGTAGTAAGGCAAGTCGATATGTGAAGGTTGTGTAATCGAAAACTAAATTTCAAGTCGGTAATCAGAAATAAACCTAATGATTGAAAAGTTGTTAAAAGGAAGGCATTGGTCAACTCTTGGCCAAATTAGGTTTTTCCAGTCAAACTAGGAAAATATCAAGTTAACGGTAATAAAGGCTGATATGTTGGATTAATTTTAGTCTATGGTTGAATGAAAGACGATCTCGATCATGTGGATATTTTGAGGTAGCTCTCGAGGAGTGTTCCGAGTAATGAGGAGATCGCATTAAGTACTGTGAGTGAACTTTTGATTTTAAAGTCATGCATGCTCCAATAATTATGAAAATTTATAAACAACATAATTTTATTCGTTTGTTGAGCCGGTGGGGCCGAGAAGGAGGGTTGTTCCCCTTCCGTAAGCTCCTTTGTTATGTCGGCTGAAACTTGTGTTATAATTATTTGTTTATGGCCATTGTTATGAGGGTGGTCGGGGAACAGTACATTATGCATGAAATTAATATTTTACTTTTGGGGAAGAGTCTTTAATAAATTTTTGATTTTTTTGTTTTTCTTCATCATGAAGTGTCGTTATATTTATATTAAAAATACTAGCTAGTCATACGACCCCCCACTTATGGAAGTGGAGCGGGGTAATAGTAGCCTTAGAAGACTCCGACCTTAGCCTGAGAGGTCATTGTCATGGTGGAATCTCTCCACCATGAAGGGTTGTTATATCACTTAGTAGCCTTGGAAGGCTTCGAACCTAGTTTGTGAGACTCTCTGTCATGGTGGAACCTCTTCCCATATATTTTTAATATTGATTTTTAAGCCAATGAGATTGGCATGACTTTGTTTTCTAATAATTTTTTCAAAAATTACTATGATGCATGCATTTGAGGTTTTCAATGCACAAGATGTTGAGAAAACATAAAGTTATGTTTTAGTATAGAGAAAAATGCACTAATAGTGTCTGAAGACTTGGTGGACTTTCAATATGATACCCAGACTTTTAAATGTATCAGAAAGGTACCCGAACTTGTATTTTTGTATTGACGTCGTACCTATGGATGTTTTCCGTCACCTCTCTGTCAGTTCATGTCACAAGTGAAGCACGTGACCTCTTAAAAAAAAGAGAAAAATGCACTAATAGTGTCTGAAGACTTGGTGGACTTTCAATATGATACCCAGACTTTTAAATGTATCAGAAAGGTACCCGAACTTGTATTTTTGTATTGACGTCGTACCTATAGATGTTTTCCGTCACCTCTCCGTCAGTTCATGTCACAATGCATTTTATTTAATCTGTCTTTCCTCGTTCAAAACAAAGACTCCACCTTTCTCATATGTCCTGGAGACCCCCATATCAGTTTCCACTATCTTTGTACACAATTGATCAAGAAAAGCTCGGTCATGAGATATGATAACCATTGGCACATCCTGCTGATTGAGACAATCTTTGAGCCACTCAATTGTGTCAAGGTCAAGGTGATTTGTAGGCTCATCCAGCAGAAGTAAATCAGGGTCCTGAAAGTACATATTTTCAGCCATTATTCTCTGATCCACAGCTACACCGATATACATTCTAAGGTAATGTCCTATGCACATGAGCATATCTTACAGAATAGTGTTAAACATACAGATGATAACCACTTCCAGAATATGATGATTAATTCTCACAGATTAAAAATAACAACACTCAAGCTCAATTGCAATCATGATAACAGTGCTATTTAGAGTAACCAACTTCATATTCAAAATTGCATCTCCCTAATCAGAAACCAAGTAAGCAGTTCCCCTTGTTAACCACTAATCACAATGCACCATGACACCATTTCAGCAACACACACTACTGCATACTATACTAACAATCACAGAAAGCAAGTAAAAGTATTTTCATCTCACAATTCCAACTACATTTCTTATATAAAAACACATAAAACTATCTACCTGAAGCAAAATCTTCCCAAGGGACATCCTCATCTGCCAACCACTACTAAACAAGCCACCAATCTATCCCCATCCTCAGGCGCAAACCCAAGCACCGGCATCAACTTACTAATCTTTGCATCATCATATTC
Organism: Comarum palustre; assembly: GCA_951800085.1. Lineage (NCBI taxonomy): Eukaryota > Viridiplantae > Streptophyta > Magnoliopsida > Rosales > Rosaceae > Comarum > Comarum palustre. Next base: position 1,870,195 of record OX637587.1, read on the forward strand.
AAGTCACACTCCTGCACCCGATTTTGCAGCTTATCAAGCTCATCCAACAGCCTCCCCATCAAGTTCACATCCTCCACATCATTCTCCAATGCCTTCTGCACCCTCTCCAGCCTCACAGCCACCTCCATTTCCTCCTTGAAAGCACTCATAAACTCCTCCCTCACCGTCTGACTCATCGAACCTCAAACTCCTGACTCAAAAACGCAATTTTCATGTTCGAATTCCCCTAATCCGGCTCCTCCAAACCAGTAATGATCCTAATCTGGGTCGTCTTCCCTGCACCATTCACACCCACCAGTCCAACCTTGTCACCCTTCTTCAATTCCCACGTCAAATCCTTCAACACAGTCACACCCTTTAGCGCTTGGTCACATTCTCAAGCTTCACACCGGAAGAAACGCTGGAAGCTCCGGAGTCAGAGTTGTCGGAGAACAGAGACTCAATGTCGGTGGTCTCCGACGTGGCCACCGGAGATTCGACTGCTAAAGCTTGGAACTTTGTCCGGATATAGGAAGTAGGTTTGAATAAAGAAGTGATTTTGGGTGATTGGGGAGCGGAGGCGAGGCGGGAGAGAAGTGGTGGGGGCGAGGAACGTGGAGCGGAGGTCGAGGCGGTGGAGCTCCATACATAGAAGAGAAAGGTGGAGTCTTTGTTTGAACGAGGAAAGACAGATTAAATAAAATGCATTGTGACATGAACTGACGGAGAGGTGACGGAAAACATCTATAGGTACGACGTCAATACAAAAATACAAGTTCGGGTACCTTTCTGATACATTTAAAAGTCTGGGTATCATATTGAAAGTCCACCAAGTCTTCAGACACTATTAGTGCATTTTTCTCTTTAGTATAAGTAAATCAGTTATTTAGTCCACTCACTCTAACGTCGTATTTTTAAATGCTTCCCCATAGGCCCATCGTTTTTAAATGCCCAGATTTGCAGGTTATCACCTAGGCGGTTGTGCGTACAAGAGATGAGACATAGTCGATTAATTCTGCTGATGCTAGTATTTGATTAAGTATTTATCTGTTTAGATTGCTCTGATTACCCTAGTTTAGTTTAGTTGATTTTGATTTGTGAAGCCTAGATTAGATTTGGGAGCAGGATGACTCCAAGTGTTGGGGTTGAATTATTAATACTCATGGACGTGCTTAGTTGGTTTGCAGGAAGGATTGTCAATTTAAAGAGAGTTTCGGTAAAAATTTCCCTTGAGGTGGACCCTGCAGGATTCACTTCTGATTAAAGGGGTTAACCCGGGTTGTGTCCTAACAGAAACGACCGGTGCGATTTCGGTGAGCGGAATCCAACGACCCGATCCGGTGAGATTCCGACAAAGTTTTCTCTATCTTCTATGTTTAGGGGTGATGATAAAATGACACTAAAATAATATAGTCTCTTAAGAGTTTTAATAAAGATTTGTTTATTTGTGCACAAAATGAGTGACCTTATATTGAAATGAGCTATTAATATTTTTTTCATTTGAATGAGCAATGAGAGGTTAAAATTAGTACTAAAATGACATTTATTGTTAGCAAATAGACTAATTTTGAAAACATAAGGTAGCAAATTGACATAAATATTAATTAGAGTAACAAATTGACTAATTATGAAAAGTTAGGATTGTAAATTGGGTGAAATGAAACATAAGACAACAAATTGACACCAATGTAAAAGTTAGGAAAAAAACCTTATTTTTTTACTGAGTCGTTGATCCACTTTCTTTTGTCGTTGGTACACTTCTATTGATTGGGATTTCAATTTTTAAAAGAAAATAAGAAAAATGAACCTGATACGGTAATACCTATACAAAAGTGCATATAGTGCATGCTCAGCCAAAATTATATCATCCATTACTACCATATACCTGTCTAGTTTTTTTTAAAGAAGAAAAATAAAAGGAGGGCAATGGCTTCTAGCTAAGAGAAAAGTAGTATAAATACTGAAATTAAAGTGCAGAAAGTAAATTATACTAAGATTTAAAAGAAATTGTGGGTGTGCCACCGCACGGGTACGGAATGTAGAAGTCTGAGTAAGGAGGGGTTGCACACCACCTGACTTCACTTCAGGGGACTATAGGTCACTATGTCATCTCAGAAGGAAAATTTACAGTAGTTTCTTCGCCACCAATATCGATACTCGTGTAGAGACGAGCAGAGAAATCAAAGAAAAAGACAGAGAGAGTAACGCTCCGGAGAGTTTGGAAGGAAACAATGCTAAGGAGAGATGATTTAGAGTCTTGGGTTTCGACTAGGTCAAGGTTGTAGCTGTTGTTTTGATTGTTGATTGATTGAATGATTGTGTGTGTAGACTGATCCTCAAACCTTTCTTTTATAGTGGTTCACATAGAGATAAGGTTGCGGTCTTCTCTGCCAGTTGGTTGAGTTGCACAAGGTTTCCTCTTACTTGGCAACTACGTAACTGGGTGACGCAGTTCCAATCATGTACAAAGACTTATTTTAGGGCCACAAGGACTGTTCCCAATCGAGTCAAAGACTTATAGAAGACTTCAACGATAATGTCGTAGCATAGGCAAATATGATTGCTTTGTATAGTTATAATCTTAAAGGCAAAAGGTTTCCTTAGAAAACAACTCTTCGAGTGTACGTCATATAGGCATAGTGTTGCCTACAACTCCGCCGCAGTGCTTTACTCACTTAAGGACGCCGCTTCACCATGCAAATATATATATATATATATATATATATATATATATATAACCAAAGATATGAATGTTTTGTCCAATTAAGGACGTTGCCTCCTCATGCAAATACACTTTGGTCATGCTAGTCTTTAATACAATTAAGGATACCTACTATTCTTGTCCAATCAAACATGGGGTTAGTCCGCACCTCTCCTCTTTGCAAGTTTCGTACGTCATCTTTGAGTAATATTATAAGACAAGTCATGTAGCACATGTCTCTGTCCTGTTGTACTATGTGGACTCCCCTTCAATTAAACATGTTATTTCGCGTGCAAGTATATAGCTCGCGGCATGCACAGCTCGCGGCCTTTAATCTTCCACTTATATACGGCGAATTCCTCTTCACGATCCTATACATAGTCAATTTCTCCGAAACGGAGTCAACTTCTCATATGCGCGAAGTCAACCTCTCATGCGAACTATATGCAGCTCGCATGGTTTTATAGGTCATCACCTGTAAACCTAGTATTACGGCTCGCCGGTGTAATGCGGACCACAAACTAACTAATATTCACTTAAACAATTAATGTCAAGTAAATTATTAATTTTTAGATGCAAACAACAATTTTTCATGTTGTGAGAGTTATCCTTTTTTATAGAAGTTATTCTCCTTTTTGGATATGTGAGAGTTATACTCTTATAATTATTTAATATTTAATTTTTTTATTTTAGTTTTTCACTATTTTGTTCATCCAACGTATCATTTTTATTAAAATAAAAGATGTTTAATGTAATTCACGTAATAACAATTTCATAAGGTAAATTATCTTAATTACTATAATACTGATTTTTCATATAATTGAAATTGAAAAGATAAAATGCAGATATCTAGATAAGGTGGCTCTTGCCTGTTTATTACATCAAACACTAGATAGAACACACGAACGAACATCTGTAATGGTAGCGACTCTCTCTCAGAGATGCTGGGCTGCTCCCGGCGTCAAGCTCAACCCGACTTCCCAGAACCGAAACCCGAGACCCGAATCACTCTCTCTTCCGCTCTCAGCCAACTCCACCTGCACCCTCTTCTCCTTCACTCCTCCCTTCCCCAAACCCTCCTCCTCCGTCCGCACCGCCGTTGCCGCCGTCGAGTCCGACCAGATCAGCAGCTCCTCTTCCGAAAAGGTAAGTTCTTTCGATACCCTTAACGTTTCTGATCCCGAAACTCAAAGTATCATGTTGTGAGTTTACAGTGGTGGTTGTTGAATTTGCAATGCCATGCAGAAACCGAGCAAGTACTACTTTGTTGTGGCCAATGCCAAGTTCATGCTGGACGACGAGGAGCATTTCCAGGAACAGCTGTTCGAGCGGCTTCGGTTGTTTAAGGAGAGGAACAATGAGCAGGACTTTTGGCTTGTGATCGAGCCAAAATTTTTGGATAAGTTTCCTGACATTACTAGAAGGCTAGGCCGGCCTGCTGTGGCTCTCGTATCCACTAATGGCCCTTGGATTACGTAAATCTCTCTGCTTTGCTTTACGGTTGCATTTTGCTTACTTATTTTCGATATGTTTTCCTTGTGATTCAGTTGCGTCAGTGGCGGAGCCAGGATTTTAGTTTTGGGGGGTACAATTATTTTTCTCGCGACAATGATTAAACTTCAATTTTTTCTAAGGAGATCACAAATTATGATATTGAGAACACGAAAGATATTATATTATGCGTATGAATTAATGTAAATAGATGCAAAGATGGAAACAAAACTTTCAAATCTGATATATTTAACACAAAGGATAGCTGATTCCTTGTATTTTACAGTGAATTTTGTTAATCCGGGGAGTCATCAATGAATTGGAGCATAAAATGAACTGTTATTAAGGTAATTAGGTGAATATAAGCTTGATGTTTTGGAAGTTAGGGGGGGTCTGAACCCTCACAGGCCTAAGTGTAAATCCGCCACTGGTCGTGTGCAAGTTTCGTTGTTTGTTTCTGTTATGATATTATATTGGGCACAGTGATTTGCCGAGATTGGTCCGCCACTGATTACTGTAATAGGATCCAATGCAGAATCACCATTGTCGATGTGCACTTCTGTTTAGTAGCAAGTTGATGCTAAGATTCTAGATCGGACTTGATCGCTATCATAAAACATGTTAATGAACCATGAGAGTTTGAATGCTTAGTTGTTAGAGAAGGAGTAGGGTCTTCTTTTGCTAGCGCTAATACCTTGTTTAGACAATTGTAATCACCAAAAAGTTGTGCTGTTAGGGAGTGGATGAACAATGCATATCATGCTAACACCATGACTTGGTGAGGTCACATGTAAACTATTTTAGGTGCACGTGTCTCTGTTATGTATGCTAACGAGATTGCAGTGCATGTTTCTCGGCTTAAGACATCAACTAACATCATGTTCAGGATACGAGGAAATCTAAAAAATGTTTATTTAGAAGTAGAAGTACTGAAGTTATAACCCTTGCAGGAATGACTGCTATGGCTCCTTATGACTCACCACACTCATCTCTTGGAATCTGATCATATTGTATTGCCTGCAGGTTTATGAAGCTGAGATTGGACCGAGTACTATCAGAAAGTTTTGAATCTGATAGTCTAGAAGAAGCATTAGCTTGCAATCCAACAAAAATTGAGTTCAAGAAGCCAGATAAATGGGTAGCACCATACCCCAAGTATGAATCTGAGTGGTGGGGGCCTTTCTTGCCCCCAGGATCGAAGGAGGCCAAAGTGTAGCACCAACCTTATTTTCACCTTGATGTTTCAATTTATATGGATTTTGTCGTCTATAGTAACTAGATTTGAAGTTGATGCATAATGAGTAGTTTACTTTTGAGAGTTTAGCACCTCAGGTGATACAAATTCTAGTAGTTGGCTATGAATTCGGAAAGAGAGGTTAAAAAAACCATAAGTCACTATCTGGTCTGAGTTGTTTGCTATGAATGTGTGAAGAAGGTTCAAATCAAGTATCTATTTCTGTGTTAGCACTTGTTCACAAGTATGCAAAAAATTTGGTAAATATTACTTTAGATCATCATCTGCAGCTGTATTCAGTCTTTAACTAAAGGAATATTGGCATACTTAACAATCTAAGAAACCAAAGGATGAAGAAATTTGAACATTAATGCATAGTATTGCTAATAGCTCCCTGACTTCATGTGCATCAGAAATTGTAATTGAAATGATGAAAGGATTTAAGGATGGTGAATGATTACTTGATTGTATTCCTGACGAAAAACTGAAGGCTATACCAGTATGACAGATGGGAAGCAACACAGTTTTTGCCTTCAATACTGCCTTGAACGGAAAAACTGAGATAACAAAATGAGCTCGAATGAAATATGACTGTACCAACTATATGAGCAGCCTAGCAGAACCTCAAGATTATTGTTGCTTACTACTCTTGTAAGACATTACTTTCTTCTTGAGATTTTGGAGAACCACTTCGTCCAACACTGCATACTGCTTCTTTATCTCAATCTGTGCTTTCTCTGCAAAGCTGTCCACAGTATCCTCAAGACACTCATAGAGTAGTGGCACTGTCATAGATATCCAAAACGCTGCACCAAACAACAGAGAATCAGCCTTGTTCAAATACACATTAACATAATGTAGCAGTGATACCAACCTCCGTAAAGGAAACTCAAGAAACTGTACCATCTTCCAACTATAGAGAGAACCCACAAAACTGCAACCGCCTGAAAATGAGTTTCTCATGTCAAGATTGCAAAATTCAGTTGGCATTGCTTTCAGTATATTTCAACAAACAAACCCAAGAAGAAAGATTCAATACCGAGAGTAAGGCACTAGTGTCTTGTCCAAAAGCTACATACCCAAATGCTCTCAATGCACTATTATATGCGCTCGTTAAGCAAACAGCCATGCTCATTAACAGGTCTTTTGGGACTGTAATTTCCGGGATCTCGGATGCCGTCCTGAGGAAACTGTCGGGGAATAAGAACTCAGACACATATATTGGAACCCTCAATGGACGTTTCAATCAATGGAAAGTTAAGGAGCTTACATATTGATGTAGAAGGCTAGATTGGACCAAAGGAATAGTGTTACCATCAAAATCATTGTAGCATGGCAAACAAATGTAAGCAAATGATAACCAAGCTTCTCAAATAGAATCCATGTTGTTGTTACAGCCATACAAACATAGACTGAGATCTGCTTATTTCTCCAAAGTATTATATCAGCACCTGAATACAAACAAATAGGAAAATTGGATCGTAAAAGAAACTAACGTGAGATTTACAGTATTGGTCAGAAAATAACATACATAATCCGCCGCCGAGGACAAAATGAAGAGGCTTCTGGCGACCAAACAATCGATTCTTAACAGTGTATGCCATGCAATAACTATCAATCCCAGAGTCTGAAGATTCATAACCATCACATTGGTTTTTGAGGAAATCAGAATCAGCAATATCCACATCCACAGGATTTAGCATTTTATGAAACGTTTAATGTTTCTGTATATTTACAATAATCACAACAAAGAGCCTTTCATAATTCATCATTCCCTACTTTCTTTCTCTCTCAAATCTGAATCCCAATTTTAGGAAGCTAGGTTTTGATCATTTCTTATTTGTTGTGGTGATTAACACCTTGTTTGTGTGCCATGTGCCTCTCAAATGTAGTTATGTACGATTGATCACATCTTAAATAACAATCATATAGAGGATATGTTCTACGACTTCTACCAACACAGTCTAAAACTCTGTATATTTTAACTATTTCCACATACTTACCAAAATACAGGCATAAAATTAGGCCTGACAAATTTGCACATGACACGAAAACGAACGAAATTATAAGCATTTGGTTTGAGATTTATAGGTTTGGTTTCATATAAGGTTAACACGATAAGAACACGATTTATAATGGTTTGGTTTAGGGTTAAACCGGTAACACGAAAAATCCTATTAACATAGAGGTATTTTTGTAATTTTCATTTCCTTGCCTATCATATATAAGAAAACCTAGAGAAATGATGGTGAACTATTGATTGATGATTCGGTCGAAATTATGAGAAATCTTACAAGTTTTTGCGTGGATGCATGGAACTTTGCCGTTTGTTATTTTCCTAAATTAAGCTTTTGCGATTTTGCTATCTAGCATATATCTTATTATTACATCCTTGAAGGTGTAACTTGACTTTTGAACTGAGTTATTGTTCAAGATTTATGACTTTCTTCAGCTTACAGATTATAATTTTAAGTCTGTTTTTTTATTCATAAAGATCTTATGTATTTTAGTATTTCTGTCGTTTACAGAAAAATTGAAAAAAATATTTATCATAATTTTTAATTTAACAGTTTTTTAACGGTTAACACGATAATTTATGGTTTGTTTTTGGTTTTAGCATTTTGCACACGATAACTTAATAGTTTATTATCATGTGACACGATAAATAGACGAAACCAAATAAATCTGACACGACAACGGTACTACAGTATGAAGTAATTGCTTGCTCATAATGCTTGTACATTATTCATGCTTCATTAACAGCACGTTGTATTCCTATGATCGTTTGGATTGTGATTTGTGCAGAGTTGAGGACTGTTGTGTTTTCTAAGGTAGCGTTGCGAACAATCCGATCAGTTTCCAGGAAGGTATTGAACTCCGAAAAGACTTCGCTTTTGTAGTTAATGTGATTGTATTGGCCTAAGAATGTAGGTACTGTGTATCCAAAATCAGCTGATTCTGAGATGCAATTTGAAATTCTTGCAGGTCTTCTCACATTTGCATGACCTTGATCTTCGATATCATCTTAGGTATGTCCTATAGTATTCTAGGACAGTTTATGCATCGTTTAATGAATAACATATATGATTGGGATACAGAGCTTGAATCAATAGATAACATATGTGTCCACACTTAGTGTAATAACACACAGAGAAATGAAGTTTGTGAATAGGAGGAAGGTTTATGATATCTGTGACTATGAGTATCTATGGCGTGAGTTCATGATAGAGGGGATGCTTTTCTTTAGGTACCCAGTCTGCCTTAACACAAGATAAAGTTTACACTTTTTTCCAAGCTACACAGGGGCCAGTATTCTTTGTACTTTCTATTTTCTTGACATTTTTCAACTTTCAAGTCAGGATGATTTGCTAAACATATATCCCTGGTCTATAATGACAGCCTTTATTCAATGGTGAATTGACTTTGCTCTATTAGTTCTATACTCACATTTCTTGTATCACTTGGCTAATATTTCAGACATGAAACTGGTGCACTAAATAGAATAATTGATCGTGGTAGCCGTGCTATAAATTTCATTCTCTTGTCTATGGTCTTCAATGTTGTACCCACCATCTTAGAGGTAAGTATTGTCACATATGCAGTCTTGCTATTCCTTATTGTTAGTGAACAAATCCAACTGATTTGACATGTATTGTTGTTAATATATGCCTTGAACCAGCTATTCGGGGATCTCGCTGCCCGGTCAGCGAGTCGGGGTCCAGGGGCGACGCGCCCTGGTCTGGGGGTTCGGGGGCGCAACGTGGCCCCCGATGGGGGTTCGGGGGCAACGCCCCCGAAGCCCACGAAACCTGTTGTCTGTTATGCTGGGTTCCGTTCGCGCGCATCAGCCGTTCGCGCGCTCATCAGTCGTTCGCGGGTCAGTCTCGCTCGCGGGGTCAGTTTCGTTCGCGGGGTCAGTCTCGCTCGCGGGGACAGTTTCGCTCGCGGTCAGTTTCGGTCGCGGACGTTTAGTATATAAACGTCCTAAACCTAATTGTATCAGTGTGATAATACTTAGTAGTGGGCTGTTAGCGCCGCACTCTCTGTATCTCTGTATTCCGCACTCTGTATTCTGGGTTCTTCCTCAATCAATAAAACTGTTCTCCTTCTGCCGTGGACGTAGCTAACATATTGTTAGTGAACCACGTAAATCTGTGTTCTTTCTTCCGTCCGTTACAACAAACTGGTATCAGAGCCCAGGAGGGGTTCGAAATCTGGGAAGAAAGATGTCTGGGCTAAACGTGAAGATTGATAAATTCACGGGGAGAAACAGTTTCAGTTTATGGCAGATCAAGATGCGAGCCTTGTTAAAACAACAAGGGATGTGGGCACCGCTGGTGAAGAAACCGGGGGATCCAGAAATCGCTGAGATGGCCAGTCTAGATGTGAAGACAGCTTTTCTACATGGAGAGTTGGAAGAAGAGGTATACATGACTCAGCCAGATGGATTCCAAGTTCCTGGAAAAGAAGACTATGTTTGCAAGTTGAAGAAGTCCTTGTATGGACTAAAGCAGTCTCCCAGACAGTGGTACAAGAGGTTTGATAGCTATATGATAGAGATAGGCTACATCAGGAGTCCGTATGATTGTTGTGTCTACTACAACAAGGTCACAAATGGGTCTCTCATTTATCTGGTCCTGTATGTAGATGATATGTTGATAGCTGCAGAAAACAAGTCTGAGATACAGAAGTTGAAGGGTCTCCTCAGTGCAGAGTTTGAGATGAAGGATTTGGGAGCAGCTCGGAAGATTTTGGGAATGGAGATTTACAGGGATAGAAGTCAGAAGAAGCTTTTCTTATCACAGAAAGGTTACATCCAGAAAATTCTATCCAGGTTTGGTATGTCTACATCAAAATCTATAGATACTCCAAGTGCTGCAAATATTCATCTGTCTGCTGCGTTTGCACCTAAATCTGCTGAGGAGAAGGAATACATGTCTCGAGTTCCCTATGCAAGTGCAGTAGGAAGCTTGATGTATGCTATGGTCTGCACTAGGCCTGATCTTGCACATGCTGTTAGTGTTGTCAGCAGATTTATGGGTGATCCCGGAAAGGAGCATTGGCAAGCTGTGAAGAGAATTTTCCGGTACCTCAAAGGTACGTCTGATGTTGGTCTCATTTATGGAGGTGATACAAAATGCTTAGTAACAGGCTATTCAGATAGCGATTATGCTGGAGATGTTGATACTAGGAGATCTATGACCGGTTACGTATTTACCCTTGGTGGTTCTGTTGTTAGTTGGAAAGCTACTTTGCAGCCTACAGTGACTTTGTCTACTACTGAAGCAGAGTATATGGCTTTGACAGCAGCTGCAAAGGAAGGAATCTGGTTGAAGGGACTGGTCAGCAGTCTTGGTTTGCATCATGATCAGGCTATAGTATATTGTGACAGTTTGAGTGCAATATGTTTAGCAAAGGATCAGGTCCATCATGAGAGGACTAAGCACATTGATGTCAGGTATCATTTTCTGAGAAGTGAGAGCAGAATTAAGGTGAAGAAAGTGGGTACTGCTGATAATCCCGCTGATATGTTCACCAAGCCGGTTCCTCACAGCAAGTTCCAACACTGTTTAGACTTGCTAAATGTTACAAGCTGTTAGTTGCCCTTCGGGGGCAACATCTGGTACATCTGTGTAACATCTGAGGCTGAGGAGCCATCTGGTACATCTGGCACTATTGTGGTGCATCTGGTACATCTGTGTAACATCTGAGGCAGAGGAGTTATTTGTACATCTGACACTATTATGGTGCATCTGGTACATTCAGGTGGAGATTTGTGAGAGGATTCAAGTCAAGGTGGAGATTTGTTAATATATGCCTTGAACCAGCTATTCGGGCGCGCGACTGTCGCTCGCGGGGTCAGTTTCGTTCGCGGGGTCAGTCTCGCTCGCGGGGTCAGTTTCGTTCGCGGGGTCAGTCTCGCTCGCGGGGACAGTTTCGCTCGCGGTCAGTTTCGGTCGCGGACGTTTAGTATATAAACGTCCTAAACCTAATTGTATCAGTGTGATAATACTTAGTAGTGGGCTGTTAGCGCCGCACTCTCTGTATCTCTGTATTCCGCACTCTGTATTCTGGGTTCTTCCTCAATCAATAAAACTGTTCTCCTTCTGCCGTGGACGTAGCTAACATATTGTTAGTGAACCACGTAAATCTGTGTTCTTTCTTCCGTCCGTTACAACAATTGTAACTTTGTAGATATGTATGGTTTCAGGTATACTGGCTTACAAATTTGAAGCGCCTTTTGCATGGATAACATCTCTATCAGTTGCTGCATATATTGCATTTACATTGACTGTTACACAGGTATCAAGTCTGTTCTCTTGTCAATTCTTGCATATCCTTTCTTAGGAATTACTTGCATATCCTTTCTTGTTTCTTGTTCCTCTATTAGTTGGCCAAGTTCTTTTTCTTGGCTGTGTTGGTTTCTTCACAGGTGGCATTGTGCCATGTTGTTACATTTCAATAAATATCTTGAACCATGCCAATTGTACTTTCTCATTAGCTCTTGTGTACAAGACTCCATTTAGTTCTTTTTTTTCCTTTGTTGATTTTTTTTCTTTCAAGTTTTCTCGCCTGTTTGATGTGGGAGGGAGGCAGTTGGTTGGGAAAGGGTTCCTCATCAGCCTATTTTGTCAAGATGCTGCTAATTAATGATTCTCTGTATTTGTAGTGGAGGACGAAGTTCAGGAAGGCCATGAATAAGGCCGACAATGATGCTAGTACGAGGGCAATTGATTCACATGTTAATTATGAGGAAAGTTTTCTGCACTTTGTATGGCTTTGCCATCTTTGTCCTTATTGTTTCAAACTTTTGATCTGTAATTTTATTGTTTCATTCTGTTTTCTTTTCCCAGACTGTCAAATATTTCAACAATGAAGGTTTTGAAGCTGATAAGTATGACAAATACTTAAGGATTAAGTTCTATTATCACAATATGTGGTTTCTTTGTATGGTGATTAATCATGATCTTGTAATTCGTCGAACAAGATGAGTTAAACTCGTGTGTTTTTAACTCACACACCGGTAAAAGCTGCTATTAATTTGCTGATAAATTTGAGTGTTGAAATTTTATGCCACTCTTGTGCCTGCATGTGTGCACTCTATTTTGTTCAGATACTTTTTTCAAAGCACATTCTGGTCGAGAGGTATGTTGCACTTATGTACTACATGATCCGTAAATGTTCTGTGAGGTGTGTGTGTCCACATATATGCATGTAACTGTTATACAATATACATTATGTGTGTTCAGCAAGTGTAATAGAGAGAGTCTCAGCTTCTTTGATAGAAGAATTTTGCGGTGTTGGGTTTCACTTGGGTACTGTCTTTTTTCAGTAAATTGTTCAAAATTATGAACTAACTTCCAATAATTTGAAGTTGCGCATAAATCTTATGCTTTTCTTTACTTAATGATTCAAAGAGGCTTTCCTTGACACATGTGATTAGAGAAGTGCATGATGATTATTGTTTTAATTTTGTGTTTCTATGTTATTATGTTTTATAACATTAAGGAACCACGTCAACATCATAGTTTGGCTGCTGCTTGAGCTAGTCCATTAGATACAGAAATCTACAGTCATGTCGTAATTATGGCCTATTCTTGAACTTCTCAAGACAATGAAGTGAAATTTGACGGTGCCTTCTGTTCCATGCTTAATGAGTTTTCTTTGGTACTCCCAGCTGGTGTTCTAGCAAGTCAACTGAACACCATTACTTTAATTGAATGTCTTTCATTGACAGTCGCCGTTGGATCTGTTTATTCTACTTCCATTAAATTTAGTTCAGACTTGATTTCCTCAAAAGGTTATCCTTGCTATTTTTTAAATGTTTCTTATGTTGCTTGTGGTGATCATGTCTTTCAGGGTATGAAGATGCTGCCTTAAAAACACAACGTAGCCTTGCTTTTCTGAACTTCGGCCAAAGTATCATATTCAGCACAGCTTTATCAACGGCCATGGTGTTGTGTTCAAATGAATGGCAATATGACAGTTGGTGATTTGGTGATTTACCCAGATATCTTAATTATTCTTTGATTTATTTCCCCATATATATGCAAAGAGATTCAATAATGACCATATGATTTGAATGAATTCAAAATACAGGTCATGGTGAATAGACTTCTATTCCAGTTATCACTTCCACTCAATTTTCTTGGTAGTGTTTATCGTGAGACTTGTTGACATGAAATCCATGTTTCAGTTACTGGAGGTAACCAGAGACACTAATTACAGTTGGATTGCAATTTGGTTTTCTATGGTTTTTTCTTTTATTAATCTCTTTTACATCGCTTGAATGATTAAGTTTTTTCTTAGTGGAATATCAAGGATGATTATTGATTGTATTCTTTTAGTAACATAATTAAAATGATAAATCGTGTATTTTCTTAAAATTACTAAATCTCTTTCCCTACTAAACTCATAAAGTCATAATATTTACTTTTGGTTTGTACTTGGCAATTGTTTAAGGTTGAAAATGAGTATAATAATTGGCACCTGTTCACTTGCTTTATCTTCTTCTCTGTACTATAGGTAAGGGCTGGAATTAGAGACAAAGATGATGCAAAGCCTCTGCAGCTAAGCAGGGGGAGCATTCAGTTTGAAAACATGCATTTCAGGTGATTCATGCTTTTCTTTGTATGTTGTATACTGTTGGAGCATTTTGTGCCATAGAAATGAGCATATAACCCAATAAACTGTATAGTAGCCAGTGGATGTTAGGGGTGAGCAACTGGTGTGATCAAAAGAAGGATAGATGAGCAGTAAATAAATTCTGGAGAAGAGGAAATATTCATTTCAGCCATTGAAATTTTTTCACTAAATGGAAAAAAGAATTTAGTTACCATGGAACAGACTAGAGTTAACACCTCAGCTTACACATTTCTGTAATAGTCAACATAGTTGCCATGATGCTGGAAAATGTTTCTTAGATGATTGGTGTGATCTTGACAAATGAACTTTTGGATCCATACTGTATATTCCTGTAGCTAGTTTGTTATTTACATAGTTCATTGCTAATACTATACATTTGTCATCCATTTATACAGTTACTTAGCGGAAGGAAAGATTCTTGATGGGATATCATTTCTTGTACCTGCTGGAAAGAGCGTGGCTATTGTTGGCACCAGCGGCAGTGGTAAGGCTTGACCTTGTCAGGTTTCTTCGATGTATTTCTACATTCTTATTATTATTGTTATTATTTTGGGTCCGGATCGGGGGCTACTAAATTTTACACACATTTTGAGTCGTTAATTTTAAAACATTCAAGTGTCTAGATTAATCATGAATTTGATGTCAACACACAATTAGATGATGTGGTAAATGACATGGAATTATATATTTTCATTACAAATTATAATTATATATATTATAGTTTTATTCATTATAAAAAAACCAGAAAGCCCAGCACCGTTTGGCTTAGAGGCATTAGTCTCTCTTTAGTATATGAGATGTCGTGAGTTCGACTTGCATTATTGTAACACGATTGTGCATTTGATAAAAATATGTTCGGAAAACTCTCCTTCTAGAACTCGCCGACGACGAGTTTCCAGCCAGAATGAAGCTCTGGACAGAAAACACCATGCTGGCCGGAAAACTCGTTGCCGGCGAGTTCTGGAAGGAGGGAAACGGTCCTGGAGGCTGGGTTGTTGTCTGGGAATGAGAGAAGTCGTCGCCGGCATGAAACGATAGAGAATAACCGACGTCCGCATTTTAAGCCAGAGTGCGGACGTCCACCTCTGATCTGGCATATATATATATATACCTCAGTCAATTGAGGTATGGAATGTTGATTGAACTACATGATTATCATTCTACCAAATTATTAGCCATCACAATTAAGCAGCCTCAATTGTACGAATTCCTCTTCATTCCTTACAGAAATAAAAACGAATTCCTCTTCATTCTCACTGAGAGGAAATCTCTTCTCCAGATTTTACTTTTTTATTTTATTTTTTATGAAGAAAGAGTTCAATCCTCAAATCTGATTTTGTTTCTTGTTACTGTTATTTACTCATGAATAAAAGTATAATATATATAATTATAATTTGTAATGAAAATATGTAATTCCATGTCATTTACCACATCATCATATTGTGTGTCGACATCAAATTTTCATAAATAATCTAGGCCCTTGAATGTTTTAAAATCTAACTGCTTAAAATGTGTGTAAAAACCTGTATAAAATTCAGTTGACCACACATATATTTCTTACCTATATCCAACCTATCTGTTTTGTAGAAAGGTAATGGTGAATGTGGATATTAAGAAAGTCTGATGCGGTTTGCTAAAAATTTGGGGCCAACAGCTCAAAGGATATCTGAAAGTAAGTTGGCACAACCTTTCAGCCAACTTACTGGTTGCCAGCTTCAAGCCACTCCTTCAATACAGACCCAAAATTACATGGCTCATGCACTGCCAGTGCTAGCTTTAACAGCACCAGAGGCACCTAGTCACCGTTTTGATGGTAACAATGGTCAAATGTGTCGTACTTCCCCATATTACTTACCCTTCAGTGATTCAAATGCTTCATTTTTTCATGGTGATCCTTCTGCACAAGAACATGCAAGAACCAACAATGTTGGTGTACATATCAATGACAGTGCTAACAGGAGAAACATGAACCCTCCTGCTAGCGCATCCCAGTTAGGCATGGTTCCGAACAATCGTGACAAGGGGAAAATGGTTGTTGATCTAAACCAAAACAGTGATCTCGTAGGGATTGGTGATACAGAAGCAAGGAGTTATTCTCAGAACCTTAACAGCAATGTTCGGTTGGAGTCCCATATCCGTGTTGTTAGAGATTACAGTAGTCCTGGGACTTCATGCAGTGGCATGAAGTTCAGAGCTGTGGACATGTTGGGGAAGCCAAACCTTCTAGAAAACCTTCAGAAGTTTCAATCAGCTCATCAGTTGACTAGTAGTAGTGCCACTTCAAACAATGGCATACTTTCTTGGGCTGTGAATACGTTGACCAATACTAGTCGCCAGGAAAATCAGCAGCTTCAGCCAGCTCAGTTGTCTATTACTGAATCATCTAACCAGTCAAGTTTACTAGATATCTTGGCTGGAAGAAGTACCTATTTGAAGCCGTCATCATCTTTGATGCGATCTTCATCTGCAATGTTATCAAGTTTGAGTGAGGCATCAACCTCCTGGCAAGACTTTGGCTCACAGCTGAACGGCAACAATGCAGCTAAATCTGCAGACAGGTCAGCCGCTTCAATGCAGCCAAAGCAGTGCAGAACAAGATCTGCAAGAAAGTTGTAGCTTTCTCGATATGCTCGGTGATAGTACTCGATGGGAGAGGTGTACACTTCTGGGAGAAGAACAACACCTTTATGACGGTAATTATTCTTTGGCGAGTAATACGCTTATGAGAAATGAACAACAGCTTGGAGAAATTAATTGTCAGTTGGGGAACAATACATCAATGAGAAAAGATAAAATGTGCGGTGAGAGTACTGCTCAATGGGGGAGCAGTACATTTCAGAGGAAAGAACAACAATTTGCCGACAGTTTTCAGCTGGAGAACAATACATTTTTCAGGAATGAACAACAGCTCAATGGGGGTAACTTTCTGTTGGGGAATGGTACATTTCTGAGGAAAGAGCAACAAGTTGATGCCGAAAGCTTTCACTTGGGGAGTAGTACATGGTTGTGGAAAGAGAAACAACTTCAGGAAGGAAACATCCATTTGGGAGATAGCTCATGTGTGAGGAAAGATCAATTTGGTGAAGGTAACGTGACTAATTTCCAATTTGGGAATAGTACTTTCTTGAGAACAGAAAAACAGTTTGATCAGGGTAGTTTTCTACTAAGGAGCACTTCACTTCAGAGCCAAGAATCACAGCTTGATCTTGGGACTCTTCAAATGGGGAATAGTATGTTTATGAGCAAAGAACAGGTGCTTAATGAGGGTAGTTTCAAACAGGGCAAC
The DNA here is from genome assembly GCA_951800085.1 of Comarum palustre. Classification (NCBI taxonomy): domain Eukaryota; kingdom Viridiplantae; phylum Streptophyta; class Magnoliopsida; order Rosales; family Rosaceae; genus Comarum; species Comarum palustre. Next base: position 1,887,532 of record OX637587.1, read on the forward strand.
AGTACCTTCTTCAGCAATAATGGACAACAACTTGATGAAGGTTCTTTTCAATTGGGGAAGAATACATGCATGAGGGCAGAGAAACAAATCGGTGAGGTCAATTCCCAATGGTGGAACAATTCATTCATGACAAAACAGCAGCTTTGTTACAGTATTAACCAATTGAGGACCAGTACATTTCTGAGGAATGATCAGCAGCCTCTGGGGAGGAGTGAACAGAAGCAGCCTTTGGATGAGGCAGTAATGCCTGATTGGTACACTGCAATGTGTTCTAACAATGAAACGGCTACTGGTAGTAGTAGTAGTAGTAGTAGTAGTAGTAGTAGTAGTAGTAGTAGTAGTAGTAGTAGTCAGTGGTACCAAAAGGAGCCTATTGATCAGTCTTTGGTGTCCTTGTTCTTGGTGGACAATCAGCAGCCTAACTTGGCTCTTCAGCTGTGAGCCTTGAACTGAGAATACTTCATTTGCCAACTCAGTAAGCTCTAGTAGTGAGTTGAGCTCAGAGTTAGAGGTAGTCTCTCTTAAGAATAAGGAGTCTTTCATTTTCTGTAAACAGGTTGCTTCTTCTACCCAGCTAAATGTTAGAATGAGTCATTGAACAACTAGATGTAGAATAATTCAAAAGATACTATATGTCTACATATGGTACTTGCTTTTGCTTATCATGAGTTGAGTAATGCCTTCCATTTGCTAGAAGTTGTATGTTCTAATGTAGCATGTCTCTATTCTATCCACCCTTGAACTGCTTGCTAATTAAGTATATATGGGATTTTCTTTTCTTTTTCATTGAAATTAAGAAGTGAACTTGCTAACACTACACAACAAAGAATAGAGAAGTGCACAGAAGATCTAGTATCTCCAGCTCTCATTACATCTCTGTAATATAGAGACAAGTATCTATAAACATGTTAAACATGAAAATGAACTCATTGGCTGTGAGATCATCCTAATGAACTTGGTAAATGTAACCCACATTGCCATAATCCAACACCTCAGAAGATTTATATAGTTCACTTCCGGAAAGATGAAAAATAGAATTGATCAAATAGGGCGTTTGAAAAAGTACGTAGACAAAAAGCACTTGGTTATAGTGAAAGCGAATTAAGCCTGAAGATGGCTGGCTCCTTACTCCGATGACTAGTACTTAACCGTCCAATGACAATGAAGAAGTACCCCATTTGTGATTAAACAACACATATGCACTGAAGCAGAAAAATAGACAATAATGGAGATTACTTTTAAATTACGTAAATAAATCTAAATTTAACATCTAACACAGATTACTGTTCCACTTTCATGCTCGATGCAGGGTTTGGCATTTTTAACGATTTCCAGACATTAGATTACTAGAATTTTCATGGTAGATTGTTGAAAATGTTAAGACTTGAAATCCAATGAAACACTTGATGAAAGAATAATTGGTGAGGATACTTTTTTTCATTGATACAGTACATCATATATACAAGAGAAGGGTCAGCTTAGATCCTAAGGATTTTTGCAATCACAGTAAAGAGTTGTCTCTCAGCTACAATTGTAATAATGTGCTGGGAATCGTGGGATCCTACAATCTACATTAGTGCATTATTCCTTAATTAATTCTCTCTTTTTTTCCCACCCACCTGCCATCCCAACACTTTCTGTTCATATATATATATATATATATATATCCCACATCAGAAATATAAGATTTGAATTTATAAGGGTTTGAGCTACTCTCTCAGTTTTTAATTGGTTTTTCTCTCTCAAAACAACAACAACAATCCCAACTCCAATCCCCCTGCCAAAACCATATGATTACGTACTACCCATACAATTACAAACACTACTACCACCACCTCCAGTTTTTAGACGATCAAGCTGGGCAGCACAAACTATTCTCTTTGGTTTGCTCAAATAACTCCACTTCTCAAGAGTAGAAATCTTATGGGCTTCGTTTCATATATGGTAAAAAACCTTGTCCTCCGCATTTTGAGAGCATATTTATGTACGAAGCTCATAAGATTACTGCTCTTGAAACGTGGAATTCTTTGAGCAAGCCAAAGAGAATAGTTTGTGCGATCCAGCTTAATCGTCAAAAAGTTGGAAGAGGTAGTGTTTGTGTTTGTATGGGTAGTACCTAGTCATATGGTTTTGGCAGGGGGATTGGAGTTGGGATTATTGATGATGTTGTTGTTGGTGATGGTGTTGGTAGCTAGGAAGTTCTGAAGTGTTGGCCATGGGAGGTGGGTGGGGGAAAAAGGGGAGAATCAAGAATGTTGTTTAGACAATGGCTAGATACTAAAGAATAATGGATGAGGATATTTTTCAAATTAAACAGTACATCATATGTACAAGATGACTAGATGAGTATATCATTTTAGATCCTAAGGATTGACAATCACAGTAAAGAGTTGCCTCTCGTCACTTACAATTGTAAATAATAATGAGCTGGGATTCTTCGTACAATCTGCATTTACTGTGTGATATCCTATAATCAACCTGTCAGATCAGAATCAGACCAAAAAAAAGCTGTCAGATCAAAAGGCATTCAACTTAGGAAATCAGTGTTTATCACTTATGGTGTGTCTGTATTTTTCAGAATTTAATTAGAAATAAGGATTTTTCAATTTCAAATGGTTTTTTTCTTGTTTGACATTATCATATAAGAAATTTGAAATTTCTATGGATTTGAAAACAAATGAATTAATTGTTTAAATTTCTCAGTTGAAATTTCATTAAAATATATGTCATTTACAAATGTATTTGCTGAAACATTTTTATTTCCACAAAACAAAACTTGTTAAAATTAATGGACATATAATCAAAACAATGAAGATTTCAATTAATGGAAACTCAAATGATAGAAATCTATATTCCATCATTTCAGAATTTTATAAAAATTTAAAAAACTCTCATCAAAACACAATGTTAATCGGTAATAACAGTAAAATTGTAATAAACAGAGTGAAACCCTAGTTACTCCAGGCTCACAGCCGCAAATGGGGACAGCTTAAAAAAGAAGAAAGAGACAACTGGCTGGCTCGACCAAGTAGACCTTCCACTGAGAGGGGTGCTTGACAACCATGGCTCATCGAGGTCGAGAGGACTTCATCTCTATAGGGGGAGACATACAGACCATTGGTTAGACTTGGCAGACTCATTGCTAAGCAATAGAGAGATAGCTAGGGTTCTCACTGGGAGATGTGTTTAAGTTAACCAACCCATTTGCTTGAGCATGCATGTGTTTTTTCTCAAAACACTTGAGCATAAATAATCGGAAACAGATGTCCCATGGAAAAAAGGGAAGCATCATATATATTACACTCCCACTACGAAGTACAAAGTATATTACAAGAAATTAACATTCGGTGGCTTTTCTTTGATAAACAGGTGTTATTTGTCGTCTGGGTGTTCTCTTCATGCATATAAAATAAGGGTTAGAACGGCAACATGAACTGAGCAGAGCTAGCTAAGAACCAACACAAGCCCCCTTCCGTATGGAAAGAATAATAACCTGACTATAAAATATCGTACTAATTAAACTGTATTTTCAAAATAAAGGAGCAAATCAAAGACCATTACTCGAAAAATACAATTAATTAGCCACTTCATTTGTACTTCCAATATCGACATCCAATGAACTGCTAATTCAAGTTCAGATGATCATATACATATCACACCTTTTGAAGTTCTAAGCCATTTTGGTTTCCCTACGGAAGAAAAATGGAAACCCAGAACACTATATCAGAGAAACTTGCAATTTTTGCATAACCTTGCAAGACTAATGCTAAAGATATCACATTTTTGTTGAAGGTGACTATATGCTACCTTTCCCATACCACTGCCCAAGCAGGGTTCTTCTCTAATCGAAACTATTCATATTCAAGAACAGAAGTCAGCAAAAATTAAAAAATGTAAATAAATCATTCATCTAAAAGAGTATATGAAACTGAAATATGAGGTTAATTAATAGACAAGGGAAAATTGAAAAAAGAGAAAGGTAACCTAGCTGGCTTTCACAGTTGCACTGATATAGATACACATGCTGAAAAAGTTAATTTTTTTTATCTATGTGAATCATGTGATATGTGATATAGCCATATAGGTTTTTCTATATTGTATAATAGGGCTGACGACACTACGGCAAGCTCCGATAGCTGCAAGTTCCAATCTCTGCTTTCCAGCTTCTGGGTTCTCTGAGAGACTGCCGTTTATCCCCAACCAGACAGTCATCCCAAAACGCACTGCTCTATATCTATTTTCTTCAACACATAAGAAGAGAGAACCAAATTACCAGTGGCTAGCTACCTCAAAATTACTACTATTGTATTACAATGATATGCGCTGCCAAAAGAATACAGACAAACCAAAGCCTCCATGTTTAACATGTAAAGCATCAATGGAATTCAGCTCTTTTGTGTGACTTCGATCACTTCACTCGCAAAAGTTGGCTTTCGAATAATTTCAGGCCGGCAAACATGTCTTCAAATATCTGGATGTTACTAAACTAACCATATAGGTACATATGCACCTTCTTCATTCTATACTGTGTAGTATATGAGTGAATCGTACTGAAAAGTGAAGTATGAGAGATTACGATCGATCGTTTGGTTAGAGAAATGTGCCTCAAGTACCTGAGATCTCATTCCACAGGCCCCAAATCATTTTGGCATTTAGTTCTGCAGACTTACACATACCTTGTTATCACTCAATTCTCAAGAAAATATGGATGGGAAAGCATATATATGTAACGAAATCGATCAGTTAGAAGACAGTAAAGAAGGGAGCTCCCTTCAGTCCAAGCAAAGAGAAGAAGAGGATGAAATTTATCTCCCAAATCATTCATACATTCGCGGCAGAGATTCGATCGGTTTTCTCCACTGTGTTTGAATGAATGAGTTGGCAGTTAATCCAAACCCTTTGCCCTTCCATGAGTGGACTGAAGAAAGCTCTCTTGCATATGTATCTTTCAGAAGTAAAAACATATGGAACATCTTAAAGACAAGAAAGAAGACTAGCCTCATCTCCTTAATTATTGAAAACAAAATAACAATTTACATGATGCAATCCCAGCTACTCTTTTTTCTCGACATGACTATCCCTTTTACAACAAATCAACAATAAATTTACATTAGGCAACCATGCAGACGGCCTTTAATTACTAAGGTTTCCTTAACCAGTCTGACTGAAAATATGGAAAAGGAGATCAAATATAGAATGTGATCAAAGAGTCTTAATCTCCCATAGTCTCGATGAAATTACTTCTTGATTAATTGATTGGAATCATACATCTAGAAATCAGTAAAATTTTTTGTTCTAGAACAATATTCCATTTCCAGTTATTACTGGTATCTGTAATGCACTATAAGATCCTTGGGGGTAATAATTCTTATGATTAGATGGGAAGATATATAGATCTTAAAGTTACCAGAAAACGGTGTCAATTCCGGCCGTCCAGCCAAAACTTGATTTCAGTCTCTGTACCTCTGTTTCCACTTTCCAGTATAAGCTTACACTGATCAGAATCATGTATTCAGGGTAAATTGCATGAACCCTAACCCTAAGTAATCAATTAGAGATGTTAATGCGAGATCTTTGCTAAAGAAGAACCAAATATACTTCGAGACTTACTAAAATTAGAAACTCCAGGGAAGAATCCAAAACCTAGCTTCTTGCAGCTTCAGGAAACAAATTTAATTAATTCGAGTAATCTCAACCAAGATCAGACTCTGCAGCCCTGACAAACCCAGAAACAAGTTTTAAAATAGAGAAATTAAAAATTAATTAGGAAAAAATAAGCATAAAGTTTAAGAGTCCTGCAAAAAGAATGAAATTCAAGGGTTTTGCATTAAACAAGCTAGTGTCATAATCTTCCATGAGAATCAGCAAAAGGGAAAGAGAAAGCGATTGAAGATCTATCTATCTCTCTGATCTCACCTCTAGCTTTCATACAAATCTGGCAAAGTAGTGGTCTCTTACTTGAAGGAAGCAACAGAGTAAACATATGAATAATAAAAGAGGGCTGAGTATTCAGGAGCTATTGAGATTTGAGAGTTATGACTCCTTCACCCACCCAGAATAAATTGAAGACAGTATTTACAGTCATTCATCCATGGATTCAGAGAGAGAGAGAGAGGATGGTTAATAATATGATGATCCATGGCCAGGTCATGATGCCTGAGCTGAGTGGGGTTTCTTTGACCGTCTGAAACTCTGAGTCTCTCTCAGACTTGTGGCAGTAGTCTACAGTGTACTGTTGTGCTGCACTAATCTCTAGACAAGGTCGTCCTATCTAACTCTCTTCCTCTCTTCTCATCTATAATATATCTTGAGGGAGAGCAAGTATTGCTATATATAGGGTTTTGAGGGCATACATAAGACTGGGGGAGGAAGGGATGCTCTCTCATGCTCTCATCGTGGATTTAGAAAACTACGTATTTACCCCTTGACATATAATGCTGCGATTTCTGAAAGTGCACGGAGGGACCGACCGCCCATGAAGAACAAAACTATATGTTTGTTTTTTAACGTAGATTTCAACTTCCGACTATTACAATGCCGGCTAATCCATTTCTCGAGTGTTGAGTATTTACTACCAATAGGAGGGTGATATTTCTCCACTAGAAACATCGGAAGAATTGATCTGGTTATGTTCTAATGACATACGATACATAGTTACATACAACTACATAGAATATATAATTAACTAGATATCGCAGTTGTAGCTTCGATATTTATATAAATTTTGATTCAGTAAAATCCTTGTTGAACGTATAACAAATTGGATATTATTCGCTTCAGATGTTCCGTTCTCTCCCAAAACAAAAGAATTCCAAGGAAAAACAATGTTGATCCTACACGAAATCGGACACCTACATCCTACAATGCGTCTGAGTTTGACGATTCGATTCCAGCCATTCTCATGTCTTCTGTACATCTTTTGCATTTGTTAACAAGGGTACTGGTTATCCCCCCCTCCCAAAAAAATTGTCTCTCTCTTTTATTTAGTAAAGCTTAATTTCTTTTGCCAATCCAACTTCCAAGCCACCCCATATGTCATCATTTGTTGTTATATGTGCTCTAACATGGGTTTGTCTAGTCAAAGCAGAGGACATAAGTGATGATGAAATGCAACGCTACTTCAACTACTCGGCAGTTTGCCAAAACCGGCTAGATTATCCATTACGTAATTCATATTTTGGAAACTGTTAATCAATACGTTCTACACGAGTGAAGAAGAGTGGCTAGTTAAGGAAAATGGGGTCATTGTGGCAGTGGATGGTTTAGGGAAAAAATATGAAGGAAGGGTGTTTTGGAGGTTATCATTTTCTTTTCACATGTCAATTAAAAATATTTTTTAAATTTAATCAAGTGCTGTTTGGTTTTTTTTTGACTGAAAGAAAGGGTAAGAGTTGATCTTTTGTCAGTGACACAAGAAGGAACTCCGCATCCTTGTCGAGTACCCATACAATAACTTGTTTTGGATCTATTCTTGTCTACTCTTTCCAAAATGAAACTCCTTTTAGGGCATATCATGTTTGATTAGAACTGTAAAATCTAAAGCCTACAATAGATCGATGTAGATTAAGGAAAATTGAAATGCTAGCTGCGTAGCTGGTTAGACTTTCCAACTTTCACCACCAAAATATTTGGAATTCACTTGATGCTACGACTCGATCGCGAGTTCAATTGATTACGTACACTCATTTTTATTAAGAAACAAACATATGCCTGTAATAATACTACTTAACTTCAGAAACTAGCTTATAATTGAGCAATTAGATGACTAGCAAGCTAGTAAAGTTTATGATGGGAGAGACCGACGACCCTCTTCCAGGATTCGCTGATCATAGAGAATATTTGGCTGTCTCATCATGTCCCAAGCTCCGCAGAGAAAATAGACTGATAGATTCCAAAGGTAATAGTTACGCAAACTGATCGAGCATTTCATATTGTTCATGTCTTCACTGTGTCTGTGACTCTGTGTACAATACACACCAGCACCATGTATGTTTCAAAGGTCATACAACCATTCAATGAATCCATAGTGAATATTCTCTCACCTTTTTCTTATATTTTCCAACCAGAAATAATGGAGTTTGCCACCGCCGTCGGGGCACCCTTTGTTTGCTTGTCCGGCAAAAGGGTGTCCATGCCAGCCTCTCTTTACCTACTATTTCAAGTTTCATTCACACTATTCCAGCATATAAACCCTAAACGTTCAAACTCATCATAATTGCCTCCCTTCATGTCAATTTTGAAATCATAGCATATATGTATGTAACGGGACACATTGTCAGAATAAACCTCGAGTTTATGTTTTTTTTGGTGTGTTTCCACTTTCCAAGAGAAAAGTAGTATTCAACTATATAATCGTATATGAATTTGTTGCATGCTCATTTTATCTGAAAGGAAAAATTTTGCTAATAGTACATACAATTTTTTAAAGTACTTATCTAACAATAAATTTATTGTTATTTTAATAAATGTAGTTATTATTTAGGTAATATTTGTTCTATTAGAGGTAATTACTCAACTTAAGACAATTTACAAGTTTATATATAATTTGTTATCATTTTAGTAACTTGTTATAATTATAAGCCTTATACCAATTTGTTGTCATATAATTAATTGACAATAGAGAGAGTAACCTAAATCCTTATAAGCCTAAAAAATGCTTAATTTTCTCGATATGGAATAGATATCTCAACACGTCCCTACACGTGTGTCGACCCCTCAAGCCTAACACATAGACAAAATTAGGTGTCAAGACCCACCTCGGGTTAACTCCTTTTACCCGAAGTAAATCCTGCGAGGTCCATCTAGGGTCGGAACTTTTAAGGCTACTAAATAATATGACGATCCTTCATAGTGAAGAGATTCCACCATGACGATGAGCCTCTTAGGCTAGGGTCAGAACCCTATAGAGCTACTATTATGGCTAGCTAGCACCTTTATATATATGACGACCCTTCATGGTGAAGAAAACAAAACAATATCGAAAAAGTCAATAATGACTTCTTTCCCGTAAATAAAATAAATTATGCATCTCATGCATAAAACACGGTTTCCCGACCGTTCTAAAATCAATGGTCATAAATGAATCAAATCATTAACACACATGTTCCAGACGACAAAACAAAAGAGCTTACGGGAGGGGAGCAACACATCTTCCTGGCCCCACCGGCTCATTAAATCAATAAAATCATATTATTTATAAATTTTCATAAATATTTGAGTATGCACGTCTTAAAAATCAAAAGATCCACTCACAATATTGAAATCTTAGCTTCCCAATATTCAAAACAGCGAGTCAACGTCACACCTAACAATAAGTTGTAAAACAAATCAGTTAAACCAAACTCTAAAACAACTACTAACTCACCCTATTTCCTAGCTTAACTATGATTTTTCTTGGGTTGGTCAGGTTTGACCAAGTTGACCACTCATTCATTTTTCTTATAATTTAACACTATTAGCTTGATTTTCGATCATCCACTCATTGTCTAGTTACTAGCGTTCCAACTTAACTCTTAGACATTCCTTAGTCATTTATAATTATTAGTTGAATTATTATGCTCCACATAAACCATTGTTAACCAACGGTCCATATAACAATAATAGAAATTCTTGTTGCAACCCTTCTTTACACACAACCAAATCCCCCTATAATAACTCAACTCTCAAATTACCAACACCCAAATAATACCACCACCCCATAACCAAAACCAATGAGTTTAGGGTATTCACCTTTCAGCCAAAAAAAGAATATATAGCTGCACCAGGTTTCTTTGTTTTTACGCCCAAGAAACTGTTCTTGGCACCAATGTCAAACTTGACCACTCCAGCACTCCCACGGCTCCTCCAAGCAACTCTTATGCCTTTTACCAAATTCATAACCATTCTCAATAACCAAACAACACCAAACCAGGTACCACACCAGACATTATAACATAACCAATGCAGCAGTAACTCACCTCCTTTACTTGTTTCTGGAACTCGCCGGAATTACTCTTTTCACCCAAATGTGTTTTGTCTGCTGTTGTGAAATTTTAATTAACTCGCACGTGTACGGATCGTCTGTAGTTTAGCCTAAATGCAAGGTCGTTCCAACTCAGGATTGAGAACTAATTAACTAAAAACTCTAACTAATTGACCAAATTACTGTAATCGATAAACAAAAAAACAAAAGATATTTTGATGTGTTTTGTAAACAAAGAAAAGAGCAAAACAAACAAATTAGAGGAGAATACGTTTAGACTTTAGGTGACGATATTTCGTTGCCAGAAACTTCCCCTATTGGTCAAAATGGTTGACCGAGTAAACTTTAGCTGACAAAAGTTTGAATTTCGTCGCCTAAAGTTTGCAACTCGTTGACTAAAGTGTGAATTTCGTCGCCTAAAATTTTTAATAAAAAAATTATATTTTTTATTTTATTTTTTATTTCTTTTATTTTAGATTCAATTTTTTCTTTTTCTTTTTTTCCGCCACCACCAACCACTGTCGCTGAGAGGAGGAGGAGGAGGAGTTAGCAACGAGGAGGAGTTGCCGGCGGCTAAGTGCTTGGGGGAGGAGGAGGAAGAGGAGGCGCCGACAAGGAGAAGGAGGAGCCAGGAAGGAGAAGGAGGAGGGTGCGCCGCGGTGGTGGGGGAGCAAGGGATGAGGAAAAGAGATAAAGAAGACGAGGGAGAGAGAGAGAGATGAAAGATATAAAATGGAGCGAAAACAAATTTTGGTGGTTATTTCACGGCTTAAAATTTTTGAACTTAGCCGACGAAATACCACATGTCGTCGGCTAAAGTACCATTTACAAGTTATACAAAATTAGTAGATATGTTGTGATTCTGATGATCAAAATTCACAAACGAAAATCTGACCGTCAGATATGATCATTATGTCGAAATATGTCTATGGTCAAAAATTCAACTCAATCCGACAACGTTAAGGGCTCGATCGGGACAGTCAACCCTAATTTTATAACCACTTATGACACGGAAACGCCCATATCTGCATCTATATGAGGTATTTTGGTTGAACTCTTAACATAACATACTCTCACCATGATGAGATGCAATCGCCAATCTAAAATTTTTAGACATTTACCCCTCAAAGATAGGTCTTTCCATAAGGATAAATGATGGTAAATAGGGTTGACCGCTACTATCGGCACTAAGACGTTACCCGAATTACATAATTTTCAACCATAGACGTATTTCACCATTCCGGTCACATCGTATTTTACGATATTTTTGAGGTTTTCGGTTCTATGTAGAGTTGGTTTTTAAAGTTGTGTATTTACTTAAAACTTAGTAACATGTTATATAACATTAGTAAACATGTTATGATGATCAAATTCACAAACGAAAATTTGACCATCTGATATGATCATTATGTCGAAAGATGTCTATGATAAAAATTCAACTCGATCTGACAACGTTAAGGGCTTAATTCGAGATATAGTAGATTAGATTTGAAAGATTTGTGTGATGTATCTATTATTAACTAAAATTTACTCCTTCAAGAAGTAAGAATTCAACTCTTTATGCAAATGCTTTTGGTTTTATAATATTGAAGTAAGAATTCAGATCTTTTTGCAAATGCTTCTGATTTTACAATATTACTCTGCATAGTGCTACATTGAAACTTTATTTAACCTGAACCAATTCAATATTATATTTAACCTGAACCAATTCAGTATTATATAACAACAAAGCGCGGGTGTAACGCCTAGTACAAGCAATATAGGGAGAAGATGGAGACTATGCCTAAACCACTCCCATTGACAAAGAGATATAAATCAAAAAAGAAAAGACACAAAGTGAAACCTAAAACGAGCCTAAGCAAAATGCGCACCGGGGAAATTGATAGTTATTTACTAGAAAACATGACTAATGCGACAAATATTTGCAACGACGAACACTTTTCGTTGCCTAAATCTCTCATAGGCGTCGAAAGTTCTCTCTCAAGCTATGTTGCTCGGAAGCGTCCCTCACCTCACACTTCTCGCTTCCGAAGTGGAAGCTTCTCGGAAACCCGGTGAAGCGTCCGAAAGCATGTTTTCAAGAAAAATGGATTTTGAAGCTCCAAGGAAGCGCAAGTTTCTGATTTGAAAACACGAACCTCTGTTTGAATTTCAGAGATGCGAGATTGGAGTGCGATCTAAAACTCAGAAAGTAGATTTCAGGAAAGAGAAGAGCGTGGAGGTGAGGAAAAAGTTTACACTTTAGTTTAATCAAAAGGGCATAGAAACAACGATTGTGAGAGACTGATATGGCTATGACAAAACCAGATGAGAGAGACAAAGGGAAGACTAGGAGACGTCTTTTCAATCTCGACAAAGACAAGATAAACCATATTTGATATTTTGGGTCTAATATTTGGCTTAAGAATGCAATTGAGACTTAATTATTGAAAGGAAATTCTAGTTACACCTTCAAATTTACTATCTATACCTTTTTTTTCATTTTTAAACAATTTTATTTTCAACTTTACCCTCTAACAAAAACAACAACAAATAAATTAAAAGTCACTGAGTCACTGATTTTATTCTTCTACAATTAAAGACTGTACGTGCTATAGAAGCGACGGTTGCTTGCTTAAGAAGACCTCCGAGATCGAGTATGTAAAATTTATATGGTAAGAACAAGTGGGAGGAAATAGTGAGGAACCAAATTAAGATACTGGTATAAGCGGCCTCAAACTAAATCAAACAGCCTGGAGAAGGATCAAATCAGCAGCGTGGCACTATACTCAGACGAAGAAGACGAATAAGGGAGGCAGTTCGTCAATTGCCCCCCTCTACAACTTACCCTCATGAATCTAGGAATAATGTATTAACCGTTGTCCATCAAGCGTTGGAAATCAAAACTAAAACGTTAAGTAAATTGAATTGAATAATCAAACCTAAAACCTCAATATACGAAACAATATGAAAATTATCACTGATCTTGAAAATCTAAATGCTGCCAGCAAGACAGGATTTGTTGTTGATGTTGGGAAGTTCTTCCCGTGATAACTATGTTAAATATAAAATAAGAAATACGGTTTTACAAACATTAATAGAATTATACTCAGCAAATTAGAAGGTGTAATAAAACTCTCCATTATTAAATTGTTTTGATATTGTTAAAGGTTTAATTGCTAATTAACAAGTATGGTTAATAACTAGTATGATTCATACAATTTAGAAAATACATGAACATATATACGTATATGTTATTTTATTTCGACGTCTTCAAAACAGTTCGTTTCCAACAAATTTTGAAAAAAAAACTCTTTCGCGTTGCCGAACACTTTGCTTCCACGTTTCAGCTTTCATTTCCATACAACATAGCTCTTAAGTGACAAACCCATATTTCGCCGTCTAACATTACTTAAACGACACAATGTTTTTCATTTCTAAAGTTTCGTCGTCTAAGTACATTTTCAAGTTATGTTAGTCGGTAAATAACAATATCATATATGATTCCTGGTTTTGATTAGTTGTGCTCATGCTTACCCGGTTGCTTTTTGGATCAGTAGTGACCAATGCTCATCATTTCAATTCAGGAAAAAAAGACGCTTACACTCAAAGTAGAGATTGAAGTTTGTTCCGAGTAGTGATCATATCAGGTTGATAGATATATCTAGGTTAACAAAAATGGTTAGCATATGTAAATGCATATATATATATATGGTTAGCATATGTAAATGCATATATATATATATATATATATATAGCATATGTAATATATATATTTATATATGCATTTACATATGCTAACCATATATATATATATATATATATATATTTTTTTTTCTTACTAGTTACTGTACATATTTGAAGCCGGAAATACGCCGTGGATGTCAAAATATGATGAAGTTACATCTTCGACACTTTTTTTTGAAAATTCTCATCGACAATTATGCCCCATAATTTGGGGATTTACACCAGTCTTCCTATATCCATTACTTAATGGACAGCAAACCCGACCCGTTGTCACGACAGTTCCAATCCAAAGGAAAGCCCATATCCGAAACCAAACCGGAAGGCCCACTGAAAAAGGGAGGAAGAGGTGAACGTTGACGAGGCGGAGACAGAAACAGAAACTCCAATCCAGAAGAGACCAGCTCACCATCCTCGGTGGGGATCGTAATCCCTGTGTCTCTGCCAGGTTCAAAAATTTCCATATTCCATTTTAGACAAGCCCAAAACGACAACGTTTAAAGCTCGCGACTTGGATGAGACCCGAGCCCCCTCAGTGGCACAAATTTAGGGTTTTGAAAGTTGGTTTTGGGGGAAATGGCGTATAGGAGGAGGCAGCAGGCGTCGGGGTTTCGATTCGAAGAAGGGGAAGAATCGATGAATCGGAATTCTGTTTTGCCGTCATCGTCGGCGGCGGAGTTGGAGGACGATTCGCTTGCCGCCAAAGCCATAAGACCGTCTTCGGCTCACCGGGACTCTTCTCTCTCCTCTGCTTATGCTGGTCACCGGGACTCGTACTTCTCTTCCTACTCCGACCCAGACGCAGGTTTCATTCTCTGTGTTTGAAACTCTTTCGCTAATAGAAATGTGGCCGATTGTTTGATGTGATTTCTAGTAATCCGTTACTTCATTTGGGTGCTATTTGCAAATTTGCAATAGTAATTTTGTGTTGTTGTATGTAGCCACATGAGTATATGTCTATGAAGAATTTGAATGAACCGAAAAATGGGTTCTGGAGTGTTATGGCTAGAAAGGCCAAAGCCATTCTTGAGGAGGACGAAGATGATAATGTAGCTGAATCATATGATTCTCCTGGAAGAACAAGGGTGGAAACGCCCCCTAGGGGTAAGGTGAGTCATTCTTTGTCTCCCGGCAAAACGCATTTCAGTTTTCTGAATTGAATCGGTTAAAATTTTCTTCATCAGTGGACTTATAATGTTTATCATGTATATTTGCAGAATTATGATCCAAATCCATGTGTTGAAAGCCGGGGAAAGACAGAAAATCCCACATTGCAGAAGGGATTGGGTGCATTTACATCATCCCTTAATTATATCAGTGGCGCCATTGGCAGTGCCGTAGAGGTAGGCCATTGTGAATTAATGTGCTAATTAACCTTAGTTTTTCATATGGTTGTAGTTAAAAGAAAAGTGTTTATAATCTGTTTTAGCATCTGTTCATTAGGCTAATAGAATGAAGAAGACTACCATCTGTGTCACTCTTTACATCTGAATCTTACTGAAATTTTATGTGTAGTTTTGAATAAATGTTATCTGGACCTTTCTGATCAATATATGCATATTTATGTTTTAATTTTGACAGGAGGGTTGGGCCATTGTTGAGAAAGGCACTGCAGACATCATTCAAGAAACTCGTAAGCATATTAAGAAAAAGCCGCAAAATCAGGCACCAATATCAGAATATCAGTCACTAGCTGACCTCGAACTTCAACTCAGGGCTTCTCGTGACGTCAGGTGGCAACTTTGTGTCACTGGTTAATAAAGTAGAAGTCTGGTCCTGTGGTCTATTCAAATTCTTGCACTTATGTCCTGATAGAATATGGCCAATGTTGGAGACTTTAAGATAAGGATAAAATTCAGTTTAATACCCTGAACTTTATTGTTAAAATCAATTCAGTCTCTCTTTTTGAAAATCCATCATTAACTTTTAAATGTCTACAACTTAGTCCAAATTTTCATGTTGGGCTTCAAATATGATATCATGTGCTGATATCATGTTGGGCTTCAAATATGATATCATGTGCTGAATGGATATTCCGCTTTCTTTTCCGTATTTTGTTAATCTTTCAATACATGTGTAGGTCATATAATGATTTGAGCTGTATATTAATTGCCCTGATACGTTAAATTGTTTATAGATGCATCTTTCTATATGCTCTGCAATGTTTCTGACGCCAATATATTCATCTCAGATACGGCTTCAATTAGAAACACTTTTGGCAGAAAAGGCAAGACTGGCACATGATAATTCATTTTATGCATGTGAAAATCGCTTCTTAAGGGAGGTTGTTGAATATTACCAGCTCACAATGCAGGATGTTGTATACTTGGATGAGGGAACTGAAGAAGTTACTGAAGTTTATCCTATCAAGGTACCTTCTAGTTTCGATTCTAACACCTGTCTCCCATTTACTATATATATCACTGTCCTCTTCAATGCCTTGTGGACTGAATTTGACATGACTTTTTCTCATGAACTTAGGTCATCCCTTCTCAGTCATCACCACCCTATGAAGTACGGGGTGTCTCCCCAAGATATACCCTATGATGGCAGGTATCAAAGGATACTAAAATGTTTGTCTTTGATCCCAAGGGATTTGTTATGTAGTTCTGTACTATACAGACCTAAAGTTGTAGGAATATGATTTCTTGGTTGTATTATACTTTCAGCAACTTAGTATCAGTCCTCCCAAGGGTATGGCGTGTATGTTATGTGATACCTAGTCTCCCCGAGTTCTTAGCTACAAAGGTTGTCTTACCTCCTTTAACCTACGATGTTAAAATTTGTTTCGTGCTTGGGAGTTGAAACTTTTGTTGCATTTTGACAATGGGGCATGTAACAGGAAAATGGATGCAATTCTTGCCGAATATCAAACAGTGTCGGACACTGTTAAGAAGCGATTACGGTCATGATGGTAAGGCAGGATTGTATTCTTCAGCTATTAAACAGTCACGATGGTTGTGTACAACCAGGCGAATTTACAGTGAAGAAAATTGAACCAAATGGACCAGACAGGCTCATCCGCTACACGTCTATATCTGAAAATTGAATGTTGTATACACCTGGTCTGATCACATGAAGTGAAGGGTTTTGGTACTCCTGGTCTTAATTTTGAATCAACAAACCAAATCCTCTAGTTCCTAAACACCACTTTCCATTTGACATTTTACCAAAAGCTTTTATAAAACACCTGAAGCATGTCCGAGGGTTGCCATTGATGTGATCTCAAGTGTTGTGTTTGGCACTTGTCGACAACATTGTTGTCCTTCCCACCAAATATTTCACTTTCCTTAACCCCCTCATCCCATACTTCTTTCCGAGTTTAACATATCATGTTATCACATTTTCAATCCACCTCGACATAGTTCACATTTTCAAATTTTCGAACAGCTAGCTAAAGATAGAAAATTTCATTAGGCGGCCAAATTATAATTGACATGAATGTGCTTAGTTTTGTTTTAGAAGAAATTTCAGTTTACCCTTCTAATCTTTTGTGTCAAAATCAGTTCAGTCCTGTAACTTTTTTAAAATCAGTTTGCCTCCTTAACTTTTGTAAATACATCAGTTGGTTTCAATTTTTTAATTTCCTTAGAACGTGACGTCACCAAAGCTTACAAAAGACTTCTAATTCAGTTTTATCTCTCCTCAAAAGGGTAAAATAGTCAATTTGACAAAATATTATTAAAGATAAAAAAATGCATTTATTTGGCAAAATTACATCTTCTAATCCTAACAACAAAATCGATCCTAAAATAGGTCTGTAACATCAAAAATCTCTAAAAAAATATGTGAAAATTCAGACAAAATCTATGACAACACACAAATTGTACAAAATAACAATCAATTTTTCATAAAATCTGCATACAATCATGTTCATAATTATCAAAAGTAACAACCAAATATATGCATATTAGTGTGTTTACATCCAACTAACAAAAACCAACAGTTTGGATTCAGCTACACAAAAAACTAGCTCTAATCATTCATGTAAAAGATTAGACATTTCATTGAAAATGAGGGGTTAAAGCTGAATTAAGGGTCATTCGTCAGCTTTGGTGACGTCACATTAGAGGAAATTCAAAAAATTGAAACCAACTGATGTCTTTACGAAAGTTAAAGGAGCAAACTGATTTTAAAAAAAGTTACAGGACTGAACTGATTTTTGCACAAAAAATTAGGAGGGTAAACTGAAATTTTTTCAAAGTTAAAGGAGCAAACTGATTTTAAAAAAGTTACAGGGCTGAACTGATTTTGATACAAAAAATTAGGAGGTAAACTGAAATTTTCTGTTTGTTTTAACAAAGCTGATATTGGTTTGAGAATTAAGCATAGGATTCTTCTAAAGGTCTAAGGTGTCTGATATAAAAGAAAGTAGATGTTCCCCTGAAGACAACAATTTGGGGGATCAAAACTGACCATGTCATACCATTTGGGAAGTGGGAACCTCCCTAAATTATTAAAATCAGGAGCATCTTGCAAAAAACCTAGGTCATTTTGTAATGTAAATTATTGTGTAACTACATAAATTTGATGTATTGGGTAGCTATACCAAACAGTTTATACATGATTTTAATAATTTTGTCATGGATAGTGAAGTTATGCATTGTTGTTGGAGTTAGTCAAACTATCAGAAATATCCAAATTCCATGTTGTGGTTGATAGAGCAACCGACTAGATTAACAGAAATTCTAATGTTCACAAGTGGAAGAAGACAACTAAACACTCCCATTGTTGGATTAAGATAACTCATTTGGGACCTTGATGGCTTGTTTATACTACTAACTCAAAACTAGTTTTACCTTCTAAAAGTTTGTTTATTGTATAAACAGTTCTCATTCGTTATTCCTGAATGTATATTTAATTGAATATATATAAATTATATTACTTATAAATCTCATCATTAACGATTAGAAAAATTCCACCATATAAAAATAAGCATATCAACTCAAACAGAAAATGTATAAACTACGCATACATTATATTACTTATAAAATCTAATGGGTTCATGATTAGCAAATCGATCGTAAAACCATAACAAAATAAATATATCAAAGCTTCACAACACAAGTTATTTCCATCAGCGTCAAGAAATCAACCTTGGAAACTGCAATAATGCTTAGATGCAATTTCCACTGATGGAAACACAGCAGTGAAAACCAAATCTAACCAAACATGGTAATTTGTTCATGTAGTAAATGAGACGAATATTCAAAGGAAACGAGGAACGCAAGGCCCACCGTCCTCAACGACGCGTGCATCCACATGGCGGATGCGGGGCCACATGCGGCTGACGGCTCCCACCTTCCATGACACCCCCAGCCTATGGTTCGGGCGCGTAGCCACACGCCCCAAATAAAGCGCGTCACGGGATCGGTGCTGCCAGTCTTATTGTGAGGTGTCAATCTTACAGCAACGACACAGAGTAGAAGAAAAAGAAAGAAGAAAGCTTTGGAAATCTGAAAACCCAACACCATTAAAACCCTGACCCTAAATTTCTAAACCCTCTTGGATAGCTACCCAACAAAGCCTGACCCATTTCTCAATTCTCTATCCTCAACAAACCCTTTGAAGCTTTTGAGCTCTAGTCGTCCGAGAATGTCAGGGTCGTACGCCCAGAATTTCTCGCCGGCGAGGGCTCTCTCGCCGCACCTGAGAACCCCGCCGGATGTGGACAGTCAGTACTTGACTGAGCTCTTGGCAGAACACCAAAAGCTTGGACCTTTCGCCCAGGTTGTGCCCATTTGTGGCCGTCTCTTGAATCAAGGTTGCTTCTTTTGCTCTAAATCTTTGGTTCATTTTGGTTTTGAGGGTTTGGAAATGTTATGTGTTGATTGTTTTATGAAACCCAATTGAGGATTATGGTTGTTGAAGACACTGTAGTGATGTTTAACTTTGGTATGAGTATTGAGTTATGTATTGGTTGAAAAGAATGTGGATTTCTGTGGTCCTAAATTCAGTCTGCCGGACTTGCTATTCTAGGCGATCGGAGTTGGGATGTTGTTTAATGTTACCTGTGCTCTTTTGTTTTATGTCATTACTGATGACTTTGGATTTTCTGTTTGATATGGTGATATGCTGAGCTTTTGTGGTATGTTGAGAATGCAATTACTGAACTTTGCAACTGTTCTGAATGGCAGAGATATTACGAGTTTCTGGAATGATGCCCAATCAAGGGTTTAGTGACTTTGACAGACTGCAACGTGGAAGCCCTAGCCCTATTGGTTCGGACATAATGCCGAATTATAGGGGTTCAAGCCTGGGGGGATGGAATGGCTGGCCTCATGATGTAAGTACTTGCAGTTGTGTTGCCAAACTGAAGCACCCTCGTTTTTATTTCTAGTCTTCTGTTTCTTCTTATCCATACTGCGATGGTGTATTAGTTACTTTTTTATTTGTTGCCTGAGTTGTTCTGTTTGTTCCTATACCTACATGCTTAGTTTGTACACACAGCATCAGACAGTCTAAAAAAACTTATTATGATACTCGTACATGAGAATGTGGAAGTCAACAACAAAGCATTATCAGATCCTGAGAGATACTCGGTAGTAATGTACTGAGAGTTGGAGTCTTTCTTGGATAGTTTTTGGACCTTGTAAGTTGATAATAGTATTCTTCTGTCCAGTGATTGAGAGACAAGGTTGCTTACTTTCTGTGCACTTGAAGACTGCCAAACTCAGTTATGTATCAGCGTACGATATTATTTCTTCCTGGTTCAGTTATCCACTGGCATTTTCCAATTTCATATATTTCAATTAGGTGGTTTCTGAACTTTGAATTTATTTTGATCCAGGAAATAGTCAAAGTGTGGTTAAGGCAGGGGTGTTCAAATGTCCACAGGCAACAAATACCTTTAGATTTATATTATATGATAAATAAAGAAAGTTTCAGCTTTATAATGAGGTTAACGCTATTGTTCCTAGTGCTAAATATATTGCTTGACAATCATGGATTACTCATTAGATTAAATCCATGCACAGTTCTGTTTTATCAGTATCAGTATCAGTATCTATGTGCTCCATTTCCTCATCATCTTTTTCCTATTGTTCTAGTTTCATAATTTGTATCTTGGTTACATGCTAAAGGGTTAGTTTCACTATGTTGCAGAGAATAGGCGGGCCGCAAGGAATGAATATGGAATGGCAAGTGGCACCATCAAGCCCAAGTTCCTACATTGTGAAGAGGATACTGCGGTTGGATATCCCGGTCGATAACTTTCCAAATGTAAGACGTCCACATAACTCTTGACTGCATTATATGAGATTGCGTTAAAGAACACCTGGTATTGGGGTCTGTTTGTGTATGTTTGTCTTTCTTAAAATAAGAACATTCTCTTTTTGTTGCCAACTATGAGATTTGGATATGAACAGTTGAAGATGCATGAATATCGAATGCATTACTTTCACAGTGCTTAGCTGTTACATAAGATCTAATGACCGAGAAACAAGTCCTTTCTTCAGTATGCTATTAAAGATTCTCTCTATTACTTGTGTGTCAAAACAATAGTAAGAAGCAAATTTCTGCGTCTTTTTTAATTGATTAAGATGTGGAGAAGTTTCTCACTTGTTGTGGTACTAAAACGTCTACATTTGCAGTTCAATTTCGTGGGCCGGCTTCTGGGTCCCAGAGGCAATTCACTAAAGCGGGTGGAAGCTTCCACAGGTTGTCGTGTGTATATAAGAGGAAAGTGTTCAATAAGAGATATAGACAAGGTACGTAAAATTACATTCCATGTGTGTTTTTACTCCCCATTTGAAGGTTTCTTGAATCTTATAAATCCATTTAGCTTTTCCTGAGTTGTTTTCATTTATCCTGCCTTTTTTTGCTAAAGTCTCTTGACATGTATTTCTTGCTTTCTCTCAAGGAGGAGTCTTTGAGGGGTAGACCAGGGTATGAGCATTTGAATGATCCATTGCACATTATAATCGAGGCTGAATTACCTGCTAATATTGTTGATATGCGGTTGAGACAGGCAAAGCAAATCATAGAAGAACTTCTCAAACCTATGGTATCTTAACTTATCCTCGTCTCTTTGTTCATTACCATTCAACCATAATATCTCTTGTTTATAAGTATTATTTGTGAAGCTAGATTTTTCTTAACAACATAAAGTATGATATATATTAATATGTAGCTGTCCAGAGGAAATGGTATTAGATGAGTTTGACAAGAAGTCTTGGGGGAATATGTCGTATGTGTTAATATACTGTTTGGGATTCTAGGCTAATTGAATTAAAGCACCATCTAGCCATCCTCCTAGAATACTCAATCTCGTGTTTCATTTCAGGATGAGTCACAAGACCACTACAAGAGGGAGCAGTTGAGAGAACTTGCTATGCTAAAATCAAATTTAAGAGAAGAGAGTCCTCAACCATATGGGAGTGTCTCCCCTTTCACTTCCAGTGGGATGAAGCGTGCCAAAACTGGTCTGTAGGTCTGTAACAAGTCAGTTTAACTTGATCTTCTCTCGGTTCTTCTGGTACAAATCTTGAACATTCTTGCCGTCATGTGCGCCTTTGATTTATGCATGCTAAGGCCAAAGGAGGACGTTGTGGACTCGGTTGATAAGGATGAATGCAGGGTTTGCTTCCCTGACATTGATGTATACGGATGAATCTTTGCTATAGCTTTTGTGGTTGATTGCGATTTAGGAGTAGAAAGTTTATGATTGTTTAATATGGTCCCCTTGTGGGTGGATTCAGTTCTCCTGATCATTTTATTGATTATTACAGTTCTATGAGAATCTTTATCATTTCATTGATAATTATTATTATTCTTAGTCAGTATATGGTCGAGTTGGTAACCTTCATTGCTACATTTGAAACGCCGACGATAATTGAAGTTTATATCCTAATCTCAAAAGAATTATTGCTATTCTTTCTTAATCTGTTGAGCTTGTTTCTGTTAGTTGCTTGTTTGTTGGGTTAGTTTGTTAAGGGTTGTAGATAGGGATTTGACTCATTCTTATTTGTGTTTACCACTAGCAATTAGTAGTGCTAAGAGTGGGCTGCAATTTCGTTTTTCTGTTCAGAGACTGCATGAACAAAGCCTATTTAAAGGTGTTTGGGTCAAAAAATTATCTTTCAGCAAATGCTTAAGAGAGTTCAGTGGACCGATTCTTGCGGTCTACGTTATTATTAATGTGTTTCCTTTCGACTGGAAGTCATGATTGGTAAGGATTTGTGGTTGCTTAAGGAATCCTTTGAATATCCAAGAAGATTTGATATGTCTTGATCCGCAAGAAAGAACAAACCCCAGTATTCACTATATAAAGAGATCAAGATACAGAGACAGACACATCTCAACGATTCAATACAACTTTTGCACACTGCAAAACAAGCCTTTCCGGAGCACTACTACCAGAAAGATTTCTCGAGTCTTTTTGTCCACCAAAGCCTTATCCGTAGGCATTCTCCGCTGCAACTCACCAAAGCCCGGCCCGTCGGCATTATCCACTTCTACCTCACCAAAGCCTCATCCGTGAGCACTACCTGCTGCTACTCAACAAGCCTCATCCGTGAGCAAACAGTCCACCACCGCTTCATAAAGCCCTATCCGTAGGCGAATACCCGCAAAAACTATTGTTGGAGTGAGAACTCTAGCAAATATCTACCGTTTGTTAGAGACCCTTTGCAGAACGCACTACACTCCTGATTTTTAGCTCTGCTCAACTACATCGGTCTGAGTAGGAACGTCCACTTCGTAAGAGGAGGAGAAAATCCTAGTTGCTCTTCAGCTAGATCTGTGAAGAACCTAAGTGCCGGCCTGACCAACGCCCGTACGACAATCGTTTGAGAAGAAGACAGAAGGCGAACAAGCATCAAGATCAAGGTTGTACCTGACCCATAGGTACTGGCACGCCCTCAAGCTTGGTTGTTCGAGAAAACACATTTTCACACCGAACATTTGGAACACCCGGTGGAACATACGTGCTAGGAATCACGGGTGTCAACGAATACTCGAAGTTGTACCCTGCTTGCAATAAACCACAACATTCGCGGGTTAATCTACATAACTCAGTGAACTGCAGAGGTTTATCAGTTGACGAAACGATCTTACGTTTCGGTGTGCTACCAGAAACATCAATGCAATCTGTTTGTGAGAAAGACATCATGGATGACGAATCAAAAGCGCCTACTAGCCGATTTGGCTGCCAAAATAGCAGTGCTCGCTGAAAAGATGGAGCGGACTCAGATGCAGCATAGTCATGAAATCAAGGCGACAAGCCAAAATGTTGAGAAGCTGCAGAATTCTACCACTCAGGGCGGTGCTAAGACTGATGAAAAGATCGACAGACAGTTTGAACGCCTTCGAGAAGTAGAGAAGGTCTTGGGAATAGAAAGAAGTCGTGAGACTCAGCGAATTATAAGGGCGAAAGGAAAGCTTGACGAAGAGCTAGATTCACAGAGTTTTGAAGAGGTGACTATCTCATCGTCATCTGCCAAAACTATGACTATTAAGGCTACTGGACCATTCACATTGGTTCGGACGGATACGAGAGAGACAGTAGCTAGGACGCCCGCCGGACATGAGGCGTCAAAGGAACCAAGATCTTTCCAGAGGTCTTGAACCAAGGATAGAAGTCTTTAATGAGGTGGCGAATGACCAAGGATGCACACTAGAGCAGGTGATGCAGATGATTCAAGAGACCGTCAGGACGATGCAGGGATAGCCACCTGTGAATCTGAACTATTCAAATCTGTATCCAGACGAAGTAACATATATGTCATTGCCTGAGCATTATAGGCAACTTCGATTTACAACCTTTTCTAGAGAAAGATCAGAAGATGCCGCCACCCATATTTCTCGCTTTCAAAGCGAATGTGGTCCTTATGGGACCAATGATATTTTAAGCTATGAGTTTTCGGGTCTTCTCTTACAGGGTCCACATTAACTTGATATACTAGGTTGGCTCCTAGGTCAGTCCCTAATTGGCCAACCATGGAGGCTATGTTCAGAACAACTTTTGGCACAATAAAGCCCCAAGTTGACTTATCTTCACTCACCTCCATGTATCAACAGCCGATGGAGTCCCTTGTGGAGTACTTGAAGAGATTCAAAATCCAGCAGACCAAGTGCAAGACTTCGATTTCAGAACAGGATGTCATTAACATAGCTATCAAAGGATTAGAACGTCGTCAGAGGGCTAAATATCATGACGTTCACTTTGCAAGCATGGCAGACCTGACGAGCAAGGTCGCCAGCTACCATAACTTCTTAGATGAGCTGGATGGAGGTCCTGGGGCATCACAAGGTTCACCAACATCTTACATTCCAGGGACCCTAAAACCCAGATATGGTCCCAACAGGGGCAGAATGGTGTCAACAGTGTACTCACACTTGGATCTTTTTTATAGTCCACAACATCACTTTGTGGAGTCATAGGGATATGTTGAATAAGATGACGAAGAGGACGTGACAGCAGTGGAGTTAGCTGAGAGACAAGTGATTAAGTCTAGGGCACTGCGCATGGAGAAGAACCCAATCAAGATAACAACTGGAGCATTCGCCAAGCTAGAGTATGAATCTTACACATATAATGGCCATAAGGCACCAGAGATCCTTGATGAGCTGTTCGCTCAAGGAAAAGTTCGACATGACTTCGGGGTATGTCCCAAGCCAGAGAAAATCAGGGGAAAGAAGTATTGCAAGTATCATAATTTATGGAATCATAATACCTCTGAGTGTATCAGGTTGAAAGATTAGCTCCAGACATGGATCAACACTGGTAAGTTAGATGTTGACGGCGAAAAGACAGCTGTTTGGGTTGAAGTGGATCCATTCCCTGAAGTCGTCATCGTAGACATTAAACCTGTAATCACTCCTGCTTAGAAGAAGAATATCAAGCCTTAATTTTTGGATTACACATATGATGCCAATCAGGCCCATGTTATTCTGGACACATTGATTGCAGAATGGATAATGGAGATTCCTTGGGGATCAGTTCCAGCTGAAGCGGTGATTACAGGTAAAACATATTGTAAATTTCGTAATGTTTGGACTCATCACACTGCAACCTGTATACAGCTTAAAGACCAGATCCAACAATGGCTGAATGAGGGATACTTGAAGTTTGAAGATAAGCCAAAAATAGAGGTGTCCATGGTGGAGCTTTCAACAAAAAAGAAGCAAGGAAGGTGACACTGGATTTGTGTGAAGAAAAGCAATCAGACCAACCGGTGATCATCGAGAAAGTCCAACCAGCAGTAGAGGGTTCGACAGTAGTACTATGCTCCAGGTGCAAAGTGGAATGTAGACTGAAGATGAGTTATGAAGAGTTCGCAAGGACTGTTAAGTCATCAGAGGCTGTTACCTTGCAGTCGCCACTAGACCATTATGCACTATCTAGTCCGCGAGGCATAAAAGACGTCAGGGCAAGTGAACCAGACCCTTTGAGGGACTGAGACAGTTCATCAGTTTCAAGCTTCTACAAGCGCTAGTCATGGAGTTGTGACGACGAAGGCAGTCAAGACAGAAGTGCAAAACATGGTCAAGGCAGGGATAATCAGGTCAGCAAAGTACACGCAGTGGTTATCCAACATTATTCTGGTTTGGAAGAAGAATGGAAAGATCCGTGTTTGTGTCGATTACCGAAACCTAAATATAGCAACACCTAAAGACGTGTATCCTATGTCCATGGCGGGCATGTTGGTAGATGCTGTAGCGAGGCATGAGATTCTATCCTTCATGGATGGAACGGCTAGATACCATCAAATACCTGTACACGAAGAAGACATGCATAAAACAACTTTTCGGTGTCCAGGATTTACAGGGGCTTTTGAATACATATGTATGTCCTTTGGTCTTAAGAATGCAGGAGCCACTTACCAGCGAGCCATGAATCTCATCTTCCATGACATCCTCAGCATCAAGATAGAGGTATACATTGACGATGTCGTGGTAAAGTCAAAACAGAAGGAAGATCACATCGAAGATCTGCGAATGGTGTTTGAACGGATGTGAAGACACAGATTGCGTATGAATCCAACAAAGTGTATTTTTGGGGTTCGCTCAGGAGATTTTCTGGGTTTCGTGGTACATCAGCGAGGTATAGAAGTTCCTGGAGACAAGGCTAAGGCGGTGATAGAAACTCCGGCCCCAAGGAACAAGAAGGAGTTGCAGAGCCTGATAGGCAAAATTAATTTCTTGCGAAGATTCATATCTAATTCCGCAGGAAAGATTGCTCTTTTCTCTCCACTTCTTAAGTTACACGCTGAAGAGAAGTTTATTTGGGATCAGAATTTGGCCTACCGCTGACAATTTCTAGAATGACAACACCATAGGCAAACACATCAGTCTTCTCGGTCAAGTGTCCGCGCATAGCATACTCCGGTGCAAGGTACCCACTGCATCATAAACAAGTGCATGCACTATTGGTAACTGACCATAGCATATGAGCGAAAAACAATATGACAAACTACAACAAAACAAGGTGACCAAAACGTTTGAGATCTTACATCGTTCCCGCAACCCGAGTAGTCATGTGAGTGTTTTTCTCATCATAGTGCTTCGCCAAACCAAAATCTGATATTTTGGCAACGAGATCAGATCTTAATCGTTCAATATCTAGGTATATATGTATGGATCATCTCTGTAAAATTTCATCTCATTTGGTGATCGTTAAGGTATTCAAATCTTTGATTTACCATGAAGAAAACTGACGGTTCCGGTTAAACAGTTTAGGAACCGTCCGTTTTCTTCATGGTAAATCACAAATTCGAATGTCTTAACGATCACCAAATGAGATGAAATTTTACAGATATAATCTATACATATTTACCTAGATATTGAACGGTTAAGATCTGAAACTAAGATTGAAAAGTAGGACAAAATCACACATCCACACCAAACCCTTTGGTGCGGACGTCCGCACCTGAGAAACTCTATATATATATAATGATGGATCCCTTTTTTGTCATTTCTAGGGATAGACTCACACCATTAGATTTGTTTTTTAATAGGCTTGGACGGTTGAAATTAAAACAAAAACTTAACACTTATGTCAAACCTACACCGTTCAAGATCATTAAAAATAAATCGAAACTTTATATGAAATTTTAATGATAACCAAATCATATGAAATTTTGTAGAGGTAATCTACTCATATAGCCTAACAAACTGAACGGTGGAGATACTGAAATTTAATCAGGAAGTTTGTGTAATAACTTATCTCTAGAAATAGTTAAAAAAAGAATCCCTCATCAGAAGGGGCTATATATATATATATATATATATATATATATCATTGCCACGTGTTCTCAAAGTGGTAAAGGGGAACTGAAACGCAGCGTTTTGGGCCGTTTGGCTAGCTCAGGCTCATCAGATCACTATAAATAAGATTCAGACTTCCTCTCTTCCATTTTTGGCGACTCAACATCTCAGAAAGGCTTAGAATTTGAGAGAAGAAGAAGATGGGGAAGGTACCGGTGAGGATGAAGGCTGTGGTCTACGGGCTGTCTCCATTTCAGCAGAAGGTGATGCCGGGGCTGTGGAAAGATCTGCCGAACAAGATCCACCACAAGATCTCCGAGAATTGGCACAGTGCAATCTTCGCCGTCGGACCCATCCTCGGAACCTATGCGTAATCCTCACCAACCCTTTTATTTCATTCTCTTGATTTCTAATCCTGAAGTCTAAAAATGATCGAATTTGTATACAACTATGGTGCCTGTGCCATTTGTTGAGTCATTTCTCACGGTATTGTGGATACCCAGTTCAGTAATCGTGAAAAGTTTGAAGCTTTTGTGGGGGTCGAGATTGGTTTGGACGTTTGGTTGTTTTCATTTTAGAGTTTGTCTATGAATAAGTTAGGAAGAGAAAAGGTGGATGCTTTTTTGTTTTTGTTATGATTGTGTGATTTATGGGTTTTTTTTGTTGTTGTTGCAAAGGCCAAAATTTGTTTTTGTCTTGTTAGTGTCTTATTGTATGTTGTTGGATAAGGCTGTGGAATGAAACAATGGAAAGCAATAGCTTGTATGGTGCTGTGCACAAAGTAGAACTTCAATTCTACAAATTGCATACTGTATTTATGAACAATGGTTGTGTATAAAAAGAATAATCTCTTTACATTTGAGCTTTTTATGCAAAACTTAGGGTAGGTTTGTATAATGACACCCTATAGTGGCATATTGACACTTGATGATATTGGGAGGATCTTTGTCTTGTGTGGTGATAAAGATCTTGTTCATTATTTATCAAGTTTGAAATTATTCGCACCTGTACGTCTTGGTGTTTGGGTATACATCAGGATTCAGGGCATTGCATTCTGGACGTATTTGATCATGACTTCCTTTTGTTGTTGTTTCTTTCCAATTGATTATCATTTGCGTTCAAAATCTCTCTTTTCTGTTCCCACCTTACCTCTGCCCCAGGGTTATATTCTAGTCAATACTACTTCCGCTACTATCTTTCCTGGTTATGCTGAATCTTGGAATGTATGCAGGTATGTTCAGAACTACAAGGAAAAGGAGAAATTGGAGCATAGGTTTTGATGTGATGTTTTCAGTAAAGCAGCCGTTAAAATTGCCCGAAGGCTCATATTTTTTTCGTGTTCCTCTTGCAAATAAGTCGAGTTTTTAGGTTTTTTGGCTTCTGTTCAAGTTGGTTGTTTCTTTGTTTTTTGCGTTTTACGTTGCACATGTAATTTTTAGACTCGACTTGTGCACTATTTTCTCCATTCTTGACCAGATATCCGTAATGGTTGTGGATTGAAGCGGCGAATGATCTATTTAATGCAATAAGCTGTGATCATAGCTTCCCCTAAATCCTAACCAGAAGCAAATGATTTTGTTGGCAACTATGTAACGATGGAAGTTTACATCTCAGTTCCTAGTCCGATATAAGGTCCTGCAATGAACATGTTACCATCATAAAAGTCGCACTTAAAAGCTCTTCGTTTCATTGAGAGTTCAATAGCTTCTATACTGTATCAATTCGGGTGACAAGAAAATTAAAAATGGAAAAAGAAGAGTTCAATGATTAACGAAATTCTGGGAACAAATATACTTATAACGAAGTTCTGGGAACAAATCGTGAACACGAAGTTCAATGACCAAGTATCTTCTCACTCGAGCAGCACAACAGGTACCCCTTTCCTTCACTCTACTCGATCCTCCTGTTGTTTTTTTTTGAGAAAGAAACAAACTTTATAGATCAAAGACTCTAGGGCATCTAGTTTACAATGTCAAATGATAAGGCTCTAGAAGCCTAATTAGGAATCATATCATTCCAACACAAATGAGAACCGTTAGAATGACCAAGATTTGTAGTAATAGCATTAGCCATAAATTGGCTTTACGAAAAAAAATGTCTAAAGCTAATAGAATCAAAACTAGTCGTCAACCTTCTAATGTCATGAATTAGCTCGATTAATCTCCAAGGCGGATCAATTTGACCCTTCACCGCTTCGATTACTAACTTGGAATCTTCTTCCACTTCAACTCTTGTAAGGCCTTTATGTTTTGCTTTAACAAGGCTATCTCTCAATATTACCGCCTTTGCAACCAGTACAGAAACTTCCAATATGGCTGAATGCCGCATAAATAGGTCTGCCATGAGCATCTCAGATGACAAAACCACTTGTTGCTAAGTCTCCCATAACTAAACCATCAAAGTTAATATTAACGAAAGAACTAGGGGTGTTTGCCACTTGATAGTGACATTGGTTTTGAATTTGCATACCATTAGAACTCTTGTCAAGATTAACACAACTCAAAGATGTAGAACCTCGATCCTCCTGCTGTTGTGGCCTTGTTTCATTCTCAACCCTTAAACCCTTCTACCAAATCAATCGAGCATATGTTCCATGAAATGGTTCGCATGCGTCCTCCGTCTCCTATTGCCTGCTTTAGCCAACTCTTGGCTCAAATCGTTAGATTGAAGCATTACATGGCCGGTCCTGAAGGATTTAAGGCTTAGTGCGAGAGAAAAAATGTGCCCTTGTCCACTTATATTTTTTTAATTTAAAAAATACCAAATTTTTTTAGGATTTGGAATCTAGCCAAGTACAATGCTATGAGCCTCATCCCCACGCCTAATTTTTTATTAATATGCTAAAACAAGATACAATTAGGGGGGTCAATAACCAATACCCAGAAATGAAAAGAAAAAGAAAGGTGAAACAACCAAAATGCATTCATAGAACTTTTCTCCACGTTTATTTTCGTTTTCTTTTTGAACAACTAGATGTGTGTTTCTTAAGAAACATTGATTTAAACTAAAAAGTAAAATAAAGTAATAGAACAAAGGAAAAATTATAGCAACAGTACACCAACTTTGCTCCACTGATAATTAAGGTGTGAACTTTGTATTTGGTGAAGATTTAATCTTATTTTATCAAGAAACATTTACATGATATATATATATATATATATATATACAATACAAAGCCTAACCGATCAGGGTTTACAGCAATACACAAATCCCTAACTTTTAGAAATTACATTGAGATTTCCTACCTCAAGTAGGAAAACATCATTTGTCATGATCATTATCCAGTCGTCATTTGCTATGAGTCGTCATTTGCCATCATCATTCGCTATGATCAATGGCTTTAACACAGATATCCTATACAAATTTCTAATTATTTAGGACAGCTTTCTTTAAGGCTTCAATAATTTTATTCAATCAGCACTGAAGAGATAAGTTTGCCCTTAAACATATAGAGTTGGGTTTTCAACTTCAGGTAGTGGGTTATGGGTATATATTACTGAAGTTACCAACACCCTTTCCCGTAAAGATGTCATTAGGTAAAAGGTGAATTTGAAATTCAAAAGTTAAATACACTGTCCCTGGAGCAGCAGCCCGCCCACTGAATCGACGCATTCATCACTCTCTTTGCCTCTTTGTTTCGGAAGCACCCAAAAAATTGTAGCCCCTTATGAAGAAGCTCGTAACAAACGCCTTGAAGAAAACAGGAAGAAGTTTCAGGTCTGTACTACTGCCTCTAATCCCCTCTTCCCAGTTTCATATCTACTTTTTGATCCATAAAGTTCCAATCTTTTTTCCTTTTGATCCATAAAGTTCCAATCTTTTGGCTTAACTTCCAATATTGTTCTTGTTTTGAAGGATTTGGATATCACCCAGATTTCAAAAACTCTGTCTGACCTCACAGCTTCCGAGAAGAAGCCCCAGGTTGATTCAAACCCAAAACTTGTTTGCTTGTTTTGGGTCTTTTCAATACTTGTAATACTGGGGCAGTACCTTGCTAATGTCATTGTCGCTTCAGCAACGAGTTTCAAAGCCGAAACCAACGAACACTGCTTTCGAAGTTGAGCCGAGACGTTCTACCCGTCAGAGAAACCCAATTCAATCATATGTTAATGAGGTGAGTGATGCACATAGTTGGTTTGAATCTTCTGAAATGTGGAGACCCATAACCCATTTTTAATATTCTAATGCACGTTGACATAGGCCTTCCAACTCGGAAGAGGTTGAGGTCCAGTTCATCTTCATTTCGAAGGTACAATAGACGTTTGATATTTGTGTCAAGTATATGGTGCTTGATTGTGTCTCTTGTGTGGATGTTTTTTTTATGGTAGTGATGTTTTGGATTGAATTGCAGCTACTTTGCAAGGCCTTTGGAGGAATGCCGAATGGCTTCTTATGAAGAAAGGAGTGCTGCTTTCGAAGCTGCAGAGGAGCTTCAAGAGAGTCTGGAGTCTGGAAACCCATCATTTGTTAAATCGATGGTTCGGTCTCATGTCTATAGCTGGTTTTGGCTGGTGAGTTGCAATGGAGTTGTGGTTTTAGCTTATTAATGGTTGCTTTTAGTTTAGAATGCCAATATTGATTTTTGTTGTGGAAGAACTAGTATTATTGGTCGTCAGGGTAAGCTATTTGTTTACTGATTCATGTTCTGACTTCTGATTACCAGGTTCTTCCTTCTAAATTCTGTGAGGATCATCTCCCGAAATCATCAGACTCTGATCTGGTACTAGAGGATGAAGATGGCAATGTATGTGATGCTAAATACTTGTGCAAGAGAACTGGTCTTAGCGGTGGTTGGAGAGGGTTTGCTTTGGAACACAAGCTGGATGATGGTGATGCACTTGTATTCGAATTGGTTGAACCCACAAGGTTTAAGGTGTGGTACATACAAACATTTTGACTGCATTATTACATCTATTATATTGTACCATGGAGCTTATAGTCCATGATCTAAATCTAGAGATTTCACATTTCAGTTTGATATTGATTCGAATATGAAAGGACAGTCAAGTTGTTAATGCCTTTAAGACATGCCTTGATCAGTTACTTGTTTAATAGCACTATATACGTATATAAGCTGGAATTTTGAGGTAGTCCAAGTATGGTAACACTACTCCAGTATCTTGAACATTAAAAAAAATTTCAATGTATATCCGATTCCAGACTTCTAGTTGCCTCTTCATCGTTTACCTTTCATGTTATGTTGTTTTGTGTCTGTTGTTATTTTGTCGATCTATGGTTTATTTTTATGGATGTCGTATATATGCATTTTTTGACAGTCATTCATTGAGCTGTAAATGTCATTACATTAGATGACCCTTCTGGACATGGTTTTACATGAGGAACTTGTGTTGCCCTTTACATTTTGATCCTTGTTGTTTATGTTCCGTCTTTAAATAAATTTTTAACTCAGCACAAATTTGGATTTGGATCTGCATATTCTCTAAGTTTTCCACTTCAGGGAGCAGGAACTGTTAAGCGAGATCACAGGAAATTTATTAGAAGTTTTCTGACTGCATCTTTTACCACTTTTGTGGTTTAGCCTCTTCTGAAGCTACAAATTCTATTTGACGTCTCTACTGCAAAATCTTTGTTTCAAATTTTAGTTTCAGTTCTCCAACGCTCGACTATATGCATTATTCCTTCACACTTGTATCGACAGATTTTCAAGTTTGGTAGGTTGATGCATGAAGTACATTATCATTTTAAGGGACACTTCGTGGCATTTGTAGACTAGTCTAAAAGTTCAGAATGTGCACTTGTATCTTTTCAGATATTGATTTTATTGTAAACTGCAGATCTACATAATCAAGGCGACAACTCAAGAACATTGCAAGGACAGTTAAGAGTGCTGGAAAACCATCAAAGGTAACCAAGATGCCTGACCGAGACTCTTCCCAAAACAAATGTTGAAGAGAGCTACCACTCCTGAAATAATCGACATGAAGACTCCACCAGAGCTTCTACCTGAGAGCCCAGAAAGTGAAGCTGTACTGCCATATAGACTTAGAAAGAGAGCATAGCAAGTGATGTTGTGACTAAGAAAACTTCACCGAGTTTTGGCATCCCTGACATTCTGCTTCTCTGATCACCCAAAAAGGAGGGGAATAGTTCAGTGCTTAGGGTGTACTCAATTAATCACACATCCGGTGTTTAAACATCCAGCTATGATATTTAGATTACGAGTTTGTCACACCTTTATGAATGCAACTGTAAATAATGAGAACATTTCTCCATGTATGACTGTCATTACGCATTTCCCAACTATGCTACTGTATGCCTTGTATTTTAAAGCATGCACATTTTGAAAATCTCAACTAAGGGTGAGAATCGATATGAATGGTGCGGTGCGGTTTATAGTTAATACCGGACATCAAATCAATCTTTTTTTTTTCAGTTCGGTTCGGTTTTAAAACTTTTAAAAGAAAAATCAATTGTGTTCGTTTTTTTGGTTTCGGTTTATTTCTGATTTTTTTTTATTTAAATTAATTTATAAAAACCTGAAATTAAATAACAAAAAACAAATATAGTAGAAAGTCTTACGTTATGTAACCATTTCTAAGAGAACTATCAAAATATAACAAATCTGCGACTTCAAATAATAATATAAATATTATTTTCTATTTTAAAAAATATTTAATATCGGTTAATATTTATATAAAATAATATTTATATATGTAATTTTCTATCTTTGTTAGGAAGAAAGAATATTAGAGTAGCCTTTTGATAACAAAAATTAGGCACTTGCACAGCAGAACAAAAGGAAAAAGTAAAATACTAATCGAGATATTTCCCAAAACTTGGGTACCAAATGAAAGATAGAAGCTTTCAGTCATTAAAGGACAATGCAAATTTAAAGTTGAAACTTTTAGAGTCATAGAGAATTTAAAACACAAACAGAAATTGGAATACACGAATTCAATTCCTAGACCAGAAATTCTAAGCAGCAGCATCGATGAATGCTTCCCCAGGTTTACGCAATGCCAAAGAACCATGGCATCCCAAGAGCTGCAATATCAACACAAGAATTGTTAACACATTATACATCAACCAAGATAACCAAACAGAAACACCACAAATGAGGCTTGTTCATCAGGAATCCACTAACCTTAGCATTGACACCATCAGGAAGAACACGCTTCTCTGACTTCAGTCTCACATAATCAACCCGGTTGAACTTGGTAAATCCCCTGAAAATTAAAAAAGTTGCAACGTAAGATTCAATCCCACAGAGGACCAAAACACAGTACACAATACGCTACCAAGGGAACATACAAATAGACAGCACATCACAAATGTTGAATCTCTGCAGACCTCAAAATTAATGCAAGGGAACCAGCACTAACAGAATCATTAGATATCAAATGATCACAATCGAAAGTACACAAATTAGCGAAAACACTGACCACTTCCTGCTCTCAATGATCTTCTGCCTACCGGGGAACTTAAACTTGGCCCTCCTGAGAGCCTCACAAGCATTGTTCTTGTTGCTATCCTTGCACCTAACCGACAACAACACCTGTCCGATATCAACCCTGGCACAAGTCCCGAGAGGCTTCCCGAACGCTCCCCTCATGCCAGTCTGAAGCCTATCGGCTCCGGCGCACGAGAGCATCTTGTTGATCCGGAGCACATGGAAGGGATGAACCCTGACGCGTAGATGGAACGCGTCTTTGCCCGCGAACTTCGCCATGTACTTGTTACAGGCGATACGCGCGGCCTCGAGAGCTTCGCTGGAGACGTTCTCCTTCTCCCAGGAGACGAGGTGGACGCAGAACGGGAACTCGTCGACGCCCTTCTTCTTCATGCCGACGTCGTAGATGCGGATCTTCGGGTCGGGGACTCCGCGGCAGAAGCGGGACTTGGGGTACGGCTTGTTCTTGATCTGACGGTAGCAACGCGCGGGGCGGCGACCCATGGCGGCTAGGGTTTTGTGGTTTGGAAAAAATGAGGAGGTAAGCGATGTATTTATAGTAGTGGTTTGCCCTACCACGCGTTTAGTTGGGTATGGGCTTGCGTCATCGGTTGGGTCCATAGTTACGGCCCAAATCATACAGGTGTGGGCTTGCGTCATCGGTTGGGTATGGGCTTGCGTCATCGGTTGGGTCCATAGTTACGGCCCAAATTAACTAGTCCTCAACTTAAAAGTCCTCATTAGAATAGTATATATATAGTGAGAAGGCACAATGATGGGTTCCATCTATCAAAGAAACCTGACCCTTTCGTATGTGAAAAATTCCAAATCAATTTCTTCTGTAACAAGTCTTCAGTTTCAAACATGCTCTGAGCACTGATAATGCAGGTACTGATCTGCAGAGTAGGACAGATCAGCTGCTGAGGATTGACCATTGGCCAATAAGACTCAGATGGAGAATTCCTGATTTTCAGAGACAGGGCAGACTGAGTAGGATTAATCATTCACCAGATTTTCAAAGATGCATATGACACTAAGTATTGACTATGTATCCCAGTTCAACTGGGAGAGAATAAATCTGAATTAAGATCACAAAACTATTTTGAAACTGGGATCAACTGGGAGCAATTGTTTTTGATTGTTAAGGACACTAGTGTTACAACAAAAGGTTCAAAACTTCAAACAATGTACTTCTGTCCCTCTAACTGTCATCCTTGCAAAATATAACTGTAACAATAAAGACTGCAAAAATAAGGATGAAAATTTGAATCAGATTTTAATTTTCTAGAGAACAAAAGCGAAATCTTCGGTATGGTTCCTACCTATCTTGGTGTGATTGTAGGTACAACTCCACTAACAAGGTCACTGCCAGAGACATCTTCAGAAACATAAGGATTCTTCCCTGCATTGGATGAAGATGGTGGATCGCTGACTACCTTTCCAGTACTACTACTGAGCCCTGATTCCGTTCTGCTCTCTGTCTCAGGCATCATAAACCATATGTTTTCAAGTTCCCGAACCACCTCTGCCATTGAGGGTCTTGCATCAGTCTCATCTTGACAACACTTGAGGGCTAAACTCAAGAACTTTTCCACACAGTCAGAAGGATAAGACCCCATTCGGGCATCAATTACTGAGAAGATCATACCAGACTGGAATGCAATATTTACCTAAAGTGGAAGAAAACCGACTTAAAATAACGTAAGAAATGAGGTTATGTTGTTTACAACATAGTAATCACATGATATGGTTTACATATCTACTTATCGAAGAAGTTACCTCTCGAACAATGTTTTTTCCATGTGAGATTGGCTGCATTCCGGTTAAGAGCTCCAGAAACACAACACCGAGGCTATAAACATCACTCTTGTCTGTTAGCTTATGGGTTAAGAAGTACTCTGGATCAAGGTAACCCTGCAAAATCAATACACATGTAGTAAGAGAGAGCAGGCACCTTCCTCAATCCTCATCACCTAAAGAGACAATTGACCATTTCATTTTTTATGCAAGTAGAATCTTAGTCTCACAGGCGTCCCCTTCACTACTGTGGATACATGAGCAGGCGTAGCTCCTTCAAGATCAGGTACTGGGGCAAGTCGGGAAAGTCCAAAATCAGCAACTTTTGCGACAAACTTTGAGTCCAATAGTATATTGCTGGCCTTGATATCTCGATGGAATATCGGAGGGTTGGCTTCTGTATGTAGGTAGAGGATGCCCCTGGCTGATCCCAGAGCAATTCTCAATCTCATTTCAAATGAAAGAGGTTCTTTTGACCTAACTGCTATACGAAGCATAATTTGATATCAGTAATAACATCTGACATGAAAGTTCATTTCATGTCAAGACTCAAACTTAAAATGCTCTATCACCATTTCTAAGTAAAATTAGTAGCATTGAGACAAAGCAAAAACATAAGACATAATGAAAAGTGAGCTGTTATTAGCTTACCAGAGAGGTGATCCCTTAGAGTTCCATGGGACATGAATTCATAGACCAGCATCTGCATGACAAAATCAACACACTGAAGCTTTTCCAAAATGAATATTTATTGGTTTTTCTATAGCAAAAAACAGCAAGCGAAAAGGATGCCAAAGGTTATTGATTCCTAACATCGATGGAAATTATTCCCTCAATGCGCCGTAATAGACCAATTTCAGAAAAACTTTTAACCTTAAACATCCATAGATGTCTTTTTAAATTTGGAATGAAGAAACTTCTCAAGAAAATGAAGAACTTAGAAAAGGATAAGCACATGTACCTGTTCACCTTTGTCATCGCAATATCCAACTAAGGAGACCAGATTCCTATGATGTAAGGGTGACAATAGTTCTATTTCTGTCAGAAACTCTTTCTCACCCTGTAATGATCCTTCTTGTGCCCGTTTTATGGCCACAAGTATGCCATCAGCTAGAGTACCCTTGTAAACCCTTCCATAACCACCTTGGCCAACTTGAGCAGAGGTGTTAAAATTGTTTGTAGCAGTGGCCATTTCTCCATAAGAGAAAGCCTTAACACCATCAATTTTTATGGAACTCTTCGATTCTGCATGTATACACAGCATAATTTAAAAATGGACATATCTAGATAATAAACCAAGAGGCACTATGCTTCCGAATCTTGTCACAATATTATGAAATACAAAGCCATATCGGTTCATCAGTACAATCCTAAGGGATAACAGGGTATCTAAAGAATATCAGGAACTGTATATACAGGTAATGGTTTCTATCCACACATTCAAGTGTGGTTAATCCTATATAAATTTGTTCACCCAAAGAAAAATACATATACAGTTCTACAACATAAAGAACTGTGACAGGGACAAAAATGCGGTCACAATCAGTGGCCAGATTCAAATAGGCTTTACTTGGGAAATGACTATCTAAACAAACAGCATTCTCTTTGTGACATAGATACTCACTATGACGTCTTCTAGAAACAGCAGGCTGGTTCCTCTGATGCCTTCTCAGTATAAATATAGAGACAACTGCA
Source organism: Comarum palustre (assembly GCA_951800085.1). Lineage (NCBI taxonomy): Eukaryota > Viridiplantae > Streptophyta > Magnoliopsida > Rosales > Rosaceae > Comarum > Comarum palustre. The sequence continues at coordinate 1,926,327 of OX637587.1, forward strand.
GATAATGCAACAGCAGCAGCAAAAGTTCCTACTATTATGCCAGCCAGAGCACCCTTGCTTACACCAGACTTCTTAGACGAGGCAAGTACTGTGAATTAATAAGAACCATGAGCCTCAATGACAAATAAAAATTCACCTACACGACCCTGTATGCGTATCCAACCACCCACAATGTAATAAAAGAAATCCATAAACTAACTTCAACCCTGATTTAGGAAAAAAAATAAAGTGAGGCTTCTGAGACGCACCTTTCTTGTAAGGATCCAATAGATCGATCCAGAGAAGCTCATAAGGTCCAAATAATTCACTGTCATTAATATTCCATGATGTGAACTTGTGAAGGATTCTTTGGACTTCACTATCATTGAAAATATGTGAAATATTAACATTATCAGCGACATATACAGGGAAAAGCTTCAGAGATATTCTCAGTCGAGGTCCCTTTTCCCATACAAATGATGGAATGTCCAGTTGATCGAGATCTAAGTTGAGACCAGATGTAAGATACTCCTCAAATGTACTTCTGTAAGGGCGAAAATCAGTGAATCCAGGACTTTTTAATCGATATTCAATAAGTAGTGGAACGGCACAGAAACAAACTACAGGAAGATATTCAAAAGGGGGTGGGCATGCTTGACTTGGACAGCTAGCAGTAGAGTTGGTTGAATTCTCACTGTCATCTTCAGCATCAATTTCAAATCCACATAAATTGTCCAGATTAGCATTCGAGCAAACTGGATTTCCGTGAAGCCTGAGCAATAATATTCAAGACAGGACATGATCAAATACCATTATATGGTACACTACTACGAAATTATTTAAAGAGCAAATCCAGATTTGTTACTGAGTAGATTTATAACTTTAACAAAGTTGCCAACTACAGATGCTGTGTGTGTGTACAAGAACAGCATAAATTTCATTTAACATAAATAATGTATGTAGAAACCAAGTTCAGAAGCAAACCACACAGTGACATTCTGTGGGATTTGAGTACTGCCAGATATATTTGTAAGCTGATTGTTCTGCAACTCCCTGCAATATCAGAAACCAGACACCGCCTCTAAGAAAATTGTTAGTAAGATATATACAAGTCAAAAGAAAAAAGAAGGTTAAAGCATATTCTTCGGTTAGAAAAGGAATTGGATTAGGATGAAAATTGAACACAACCCCACTGGCACACTCTTAAATCTTAATAGGAGTAAAGATCTTCACACAGTTCTTACACTATAAGTCTTTCTGTTGAATTGAGTGTCGTGTCATTCCAAAGGGCTGCTGGAACATTTCCACTCAGTGAATTGTTTGCAATGGACCTGCCATGCAAAATAGATTCTCAGTTTATTCCATTGCATAGTTTGTGCAACTGGAACTACAATATCGCATAGAATTGGATTTAGAATAGCTCCTCCAGTATTCACAGAGAAAGGTCGAACTCAGATTTAGCTAATTAAGATTAATCAACAATGCAATGAACCATCAAAATGATTGCAAAATAATGAAAGAGCATATTGAAATCACTCACAATCTTTGAAGCTGTGGAAGACCAGAAAAACTGGCAGGAATGCTCCCAGTAAGAGTGTTATTAGATAAGTTTCTGTGGACATGGTTCACTTGTTAAAATTTATACGATAAAAAATTTAAATATAAAAAAGTTACAATCCTTTTAGAATCGACTGAGTCCCTAAAGCTGAATAACGCGTCATTCAGAATAACTAACATTAGGTTCATGGTAAGGGCGGAACGGATGTATATGCAAGATAGATAGTCTTACATTGTTGTGATGTCATCTGAAAGTTTTCCCAAAGGTATGGATCCATTTAGCTGATTCCTACTTAGATCTCTGAAAATTTATATTATGGAGTACTGTATAAATAAGATATTGATCTTTCCCATGCATATCACATACTACTGGTAATTTGAACAGCCATAAAATCACTATGAAAAATGGAGTATGGAGAGTAGCCATTGAATTAACTCACAAATATCCAAGTTTTGGTATCCTGCTCAAATCAGGAATGGGTCCTTGTAAGCTGCAGTTCCTGAGACTCCTGACAAAACCAACCAAAATACAAACATATTCAATTGGATATAACCCTCAATATGACATATCACATAGTGCAAACTTCTTTCAGTTCATTCAAACAGAGTACAACCAACACACAATAATGGAAAAAATCAATACAATTCATGTATTTACTACTTATGTGTAGTAGTAGTAGTAGTAATACACTTCACTGTATGATGCAGTAACACCACCCAACACTTTGAGCAGATTTATCTGCTTTTGTTACTATTTGCATAGAGTGCTCTATTCAAATGATAGAACTTAGAAGCCACGTGATTGCTCCAACATACCTTCTCCTTACTTCAACCTTATACTGGTGAAACACTTCTATAACATTTAGTCTTAACCTAATAGCATTTCGCTTCACACCTTAAGGTGTACAGAATAGCAAGAATAAAAGGAGATGCTAGCAAGCTGACACATGTAGAATCAGATGATCCACTTACAACTTCAATAGTTTAGACATGTTGCCGTAAGAAGCTGGAATCGTACTCCCATCAAAGTTGTTGTTGTCAAGTTGACTGCCAAATAAAGACGATAGGGGTTAGACAAAATAGGATTACATCTGTAGTATTACATTGAACAAGGAAAATTTAGAAAAATTATTGACTAGAGGGACACAAAACAAAAGGCAATGATGAATACATATTACCCACATAACAAGAATTTAAAGGTAACAATATACAAAAGAAACATAATTAAAGTGGATTTTGAAGTAAGACATACAGTATTAACAAGTTCGGCAGATCTGAGAACTCTGGTGGAAGATACCCAGATAAGTTGTTGTTGTCAAGAAGACTGCAGTGTTAGATTCATTTATTTAACATAAGATGGTCACAATATTGACATTGAAGAGGAACAACAATATTAATAAACTCTGTTGAAGCAATTTAAGATTCTGGTTGATCTCACTTACAAGTGGACAAGACTCGGTAATCTGGAAAGCTCAGATGGGATTTGCCCACTAATTGAATTGTTGTTCATGTGACTGCTCAAAAGAAGGAAAAAATGTGAAACAGAAGAAAGAGAGATGTAAAATTAATAGAAGGTAAAATTATCATGTACTAGCTCAGCATCATCAAAGACCCTCACAAGTGCTTTGTTTTGTCTAAATTCGCAAATGATTTAGGTATTGGTCCTGAAATCTGGTTCTGGTCAATTTGTATCCTGTCCAAGTTCGGAAGATTACCAAGCTCTTCAGGCAGGGGACCTGACAACTGGTTTCCATTCAGCAGCCTGGAAACATGGAATATTAGTAGAATAGATGCTCCAGTAGCTTTATAATAAATTCAATAACAATTTGGGAATATTTCTAAGCTTATATAAGTTTCTGAATGGTTTAACACAAATGAATAGTCACAGATGCCAATGTAGACCTGCTGATATTTAATCCTATCCAAATACTGCCTAGGAAATGAAACAGATTAACTTACAGGAGTTCCAAAGATGTAATATTGCCTATCTCCTTTGGTATACTTCCACTTATTTTGTTCCACATAAAATCCCTGCAGCAGAGTAGATGGAGAAATATGCATCAGAAGGAAGAGAAACTCGCTAACCATGGAAGGAGGGTGGTATTGAGCGCAAAGGTTCTCCAAGAATTTACACTACTTTTTTTTTCAAGAACAATTTAAAATCAGACAGGAGTTCCAGATTTCTCAAGATTAGTGTAAAGGAGCCTTACAATATTCTCAGATAAGATAAGCGGCCAAGCTCTGGAGATAAAGTTCCTGAGAGATTCATACCTAGTAGTTGCCTGCAGTAAAGAAGTTGAACAAGTTTTTATGACATATACTTGAAGCGTAAACTTGTTTTCTGGTGACCACAGCATAATTCCAAACTAGAAACACCGGTAAAGTCTCTGATGTTACTTTGGGACAAAAGAAAGATCAAATTGATAGATGTTATATTTCATTTGTAATATATCTGCAAGCTTGTCCATCCAAGCATAGAATTCAGAACTATGTTGCATGTTTTCTTCCACGGTGAAGGGACTCTCATAACAAAGATGAAAAGAAAGAAACAAAGGCAAAGGGTATATCCCCATTCACTGAATCATACTGCAACATACAGATGAGGATAGAAAACATACAATTCTTGAACATGAAGATATCCATCATCTGATCCGTTTAAGCAAAAAACACCTGTCCAGTTTGTTGTACATGGATCCCCTTGGTTCCAATTGCTCAAATTCTTGTTGGGATCATCCAAACTCTTCTTTATGGCCTTCAATGCTGTCACTGAGATACAAAAAAAATGATAATGACAACTTCATCAACACAAACAAGTATGTGCTGATCAAAATAAGGTGGTATCACCTATATATACAGCAGGAAGGAGCCAATCACATATTATCACTCAAACATAAACGCGTAAATATTATATCATCCCCAGGTCTTATGCATGTAAAGTAAACTGTAATTGGTCATAAACACCAATCAATCAACAACAAAGTTAACTGGAAACTGGAAACAGATGGCTTGGTTCATTAATGGAATCTGCCTACAAGCACAAAAGGCAACTCATATTTCTTATTCGAAAACTTCTATAACAGACTAGCCCAACAACTTTTATTCCCCATACAACTAGAGCTGCTGGATATCAACTATGAAAATTGCAAAGCTGGGTAAACCATAAGCAAACTCACCTTCTACACGGTCGGTAATCCCCTGCACTTGTGCTCCGGCTTGTATTGAAGACCAGCACAAGCACACAGCCAAAATGGCTACACATGTCCAAGCTCTAGATTGATACATCCCCACAGTGTAAATATCACTAAAATTCTGATACACCTTTCAATCTTCTAAAGCCCAACTGCTGAAATTCATGCAGAATTCGGATAGTCCTCCTGGCATAGCAACAAGCATAACAAAAAGTTTGCAAATTGAATTAGTGGGCAACTCAAATATATTAAAAGGCAGAGCCTTCAACTTGCACACTTGAAATGAACTGAAATTCTCAATTCTCATACTACTCATTCCAAATACGTGAAAACAAAACATGGGAATCAAAAAATGAAAGGTAAAACCATATTCCAGACAGCTTGAGACAGAAAGAAGGAAACCCAGTTGCCAGCAAGTAATAGAAATATAAGAACAAACCTCAATTGGCCATATCCAATCTAAAGTCTTAAACTTTACAATGATGCAGAGATACAAGCTTATTGGGTTGAATATACAAACTGGGAGAGAAAGAAAAACACCATGGGAAAAAAATGAGAAAATTGACCTTTTTGTGTTTGGTACATATCTGACCAGGTCGCCATAACTACCATTGCTGCATAGATGCTTGATAATGGACTGATGGTTATAAAAACCATCATTTTCTTTGTATCTTTTTTTAATACAACTGCAATTTGGAAGATGAAAAATTAGAAAAGGAATATAAAAGAGGAGTGGGTTGTCTTCTTGAATGGGATTTGTCTTGACTTTGTGTTTGGAAGGTAGGCAGAGCTTTGAGATTCTTTGGTGTTTAGAAGAAGCTGAAGTCTGCGAAAAAATGTGGCAAACTACCCAATGTCATGTAATTAAACTCAAATAAATACAAAACTATTCTCTATGTTGGTGTTCCATTGTGCATTTGCTTCTGTTTTAAATCGTGAACATGATATTAGGCATTTTTTTACTAGTGTGAAAAGATGATTCGAAGAAAAGAACAAGTGTGTAAGTGTTGAGAAATGGACGTAAGAATTGTCTCTCCAATTAAAGATGTGGGATTGTAGTATGGAGATAATGAGATATACAAGTTAGAAACTTCTTGCGTAAAGTTAAGTGTTCTTAATTTGTAAAGGTGCAAGATTTGACTTGTGTTACTCATTCTTACTAAAATATATTTTGCCCTTACTTTTCTTTCCTTACTTATCCAACTTGAAATTTGAGTATGATGTAGTTGTAAACTACTCAGAACAAAGTGAGGTTAACATAATTGATCATTGATAAATGAAAAGTGACATAATTCATATACTATCGATTGTATCAATTAACCAGTACTATTAGCATGTTTAATTAACCAATATGACAGATGAGTCATTCTATTGTTATCTCTACCTTATATATAGCATTTAACGTATATTGTTCATTATTTAACGAGAAATACAAAATGTAGCCGTTTGAGATTGATTGTTTTAATTTTCTTGCTTTGTTTCAATTTTTGTTTTTCATTTCAATAAGACTTAAAATGCTAGCACAGTACATACAATTAAAGCACGTAAATCGATTATATCAATCATCCCTTATAATTGGTTGTGAGTAGATCGTCATGTTTTTTCGTCAATCTGTTGCAGTCTGCATAGAACACTTGATACACAGACAAACTCGGATCTGAGACTTTCAAGCCTCAATCGAACTCTCAAAGTTGGGTCCTCAAATCAAAATTTTCATTTAGATTTTTATTTTCTATTTATAAGGAAATAAAACTTTAAACTTAAAACTTAACTATAAAAAACATATTCAAAATGTTTTGATTATAATTAAGACTTGTCTTAAGCTCCAATAATGAACTAAACTAAATAGTATGGTATATTAACACTATTATGTTCCTTCTTTGACTCACATTTTATTATATATGCATATATAATTAGGAGTATGTAATTATAATCAGCTTAATTAGTTCATTTTTTTCTTTTAATTGCTACATGGACCTTTTAGATTGCTAGACCCTGAGTCGTCGGATTTCTTAGACTCGCATCAGGTCCAGGCTTGTACACAGATAACATTGTTAAAATAATTTTACACAGATAACATTGTTAAAATAATTAAAACCAATCGAAACACAGATAATGTTGTTAAAAATAAGTATGATTAATTAAGTAAAGAGAAGATTGAGTACTTCAAGGTACATATTAGCTAATGACATGAGCAGATGGACACGTACAATGCAGAAATGCTGGGATTCAATAATTTGTTTATACACACAAATACTTCATTTAATCTAATTTGAATATAACCAGTAAGTCAAGTAGCATGGGTTCATAATTTCTGGATGACATAATCTTGTTCATCAGCCGTTAATGACCAAATGGCACTTAAAGCGACTTCCATGGCGGTGACATTTCAAGTCAAATAAAAGATAGTTGTTCATCCATCAACGCTGTAAGTTCATGTAAATAAATTTATATCTAATTCTAGAGACAAGAGCAGAAAGTCTGATAGAAAGTCTGATTTGTTAACGTGAGTTCTAGTCTTAGTATGATTAGAAAGTATAATCAAACTAGGATTGTGTAAGTCTTTCTGTGTAATTAGTTTCCTTTTAGGATTACAACTATTCTTGTATATATACCTTGTGTTTGGGTATGTTCAATGTAGGTGAGAAATTCCTCAAACTCTTGTATTCTGTTTGACTTGGCATTAGAGCCTAAGTCGATACTGGTTATCTTGACAATCTGAACCTGTTATTCCTGAAACTGAACTTGTTGTTTCCGCTGCAAATCTGTTCTGACCTGTCCTAATCTGATCTGTTCGACGTATTGAAAGAAGCTTTCGCGTCCGTCGAATTCTGTCATATTTTGATCTGCCCATTTGTCATCCAATCCTCTTTGCAATGGAACTCGCAATTTTTGGTGACCAACCTGAAGTTACCCGTGATCAATTGACAGCTCTTCAAAACGAGAGCTACGGCTTTGGAGTGAAACTGGATGGCACAAACTACCCACTATGGCGAAGACTAATGAAGCTGCATCTTGGAGGTATGGGAAGGTGGGAGTATGTCGCTGGTACTCTCCATCGACCTGAAGAAGTTGGCAAGGCACAAACTATGTGGGATGCTGCAAATTATAGCACGATGATGCTTCTTTTAAAATCCATGACAAGACCAATTATGTTGTTATTTTCAAGCTATACGTCGCCAAAGGCAATGGGATGCAGTCGCAACCACATATTATGATGGAAGTGATTTTGCAAGAGTTCATGATTTGACATGTCAAGCCTTCACAACTACTCAAGCTGGTAAACCTCTTGCAGAATATTATGCCAGCTTAAAGGCTATCTGGCAAGAGTTGGATGAAAGAGACCCCAACCCTATGGTGTGTGATCTGGATATTGCTACACATAACCAGTCCCGAGACAAGATGCGAGTTCATATCTTCTTGAATGGATTAGACTCAAAATTCGCTACTGCTAAGGGAGAACTGATGCGACAAGCCACACCACCAACCTTGGAACAAGCTTATGCTTATATCCGCAAAGATGAGTCCAACCAGTCTAGTGTAAATGAGTTCCATACCGAGGTCTCCAGCCTCACTGTCCAATCTAAATCTCAACACGATTGGAAAACCAAGAACCAAAACAGTGAACTTCAGATTCAGCCTGCTCGGGGACCAGATCTCACTAAGGTGCAGTGCTTCTATTGCAAGGAATTTGGACACTACAAGACCTCGTGCCCTAAGAAAGCAAATCAATGAGCCACCTATGATAAGAGCCGTGGAGGCAAAGCTGCAATTCAGTTGGTTCAAGAACCTGATTTCTATGGAGTAGGTGGACAAGACCTCACTACAGAACTTGTCAACTCAGGCGATAATAGGCAGGGGAGATCTAAGGGGGAGACTGTTTCATTTGGATTGCATGTACAGCGGGGAATACAGAGCACCATCGCCAAATGTTTCCCTGTATCTCTGAGTGAGGAGGAGCAGCATGTTTTTTATGAAGATCAATTTGGAGAACTTGACGATGGAGTCATGGTATACAGAAACCCCACCGAAAATGATCCTTAAGTTGTCACCGGCCAAATCCAGTATTAGACAGACGATACTCTGAAACCGCAAGAAGTGGTTCAATCTATTGACCCTACTAACGTTGAGGAATCTGTTACCAGTTCTGAAGATATTCGACATGACGAGCAAGTGCCCGACACGTCGAAAGGATGAGAATTGAATACTGATCAACTAGTTGAAGATGTAAATGCAAGACCAGTCTCTTCCCCTACATCAACGATCTCTCCTAGCTTGTCATCACCTGAGGATGCAATCAAGGAGGAGAAGTGGGCCAAAGCAATGGAGGTCGAGATGGATGCTCTCAAGAAGAATGATACTTGGGATTTGGTTCCATTACCACCTGAAAAAAAGACTGTTGGTTGTAGATGGGTTCATACTGTGAAACACAATGCAGATGGCAGCAGTCTGAGAGAGCTGGAACTTGAATCTAGTGATTCTGAAGACAACTGTGATGAAGATGATTCTGAATTTGAGAATGAGGTTGAAGCAATTTTCCTAAGAGCTGCGCATGAAAATATAGAACGAGAGAATGTGATCCTGGAAGTGAACGGAATACGATTGTCATTCAACAAGCAAACTGCAGATTGTGTAGGAGCTGTATTTTACTCCATGATGAAATTGGCATTGGAAGCTCCATATGAATCGGCAAGCGAATTAGTACAAGCTGCTTCCAAGGTAATTTCAGAATGGAAACACCTGCTCAAGTATTACCTATTAGGCATAGATGAGGAGATAGAAGTGATTATGAAGTTTGAAGAAATGTGTTTGGAGTCTACCAAGACAGTTTCGTCCAAAACATTTAGTGACTCACTTGACAAGTTGGGCATTCAAGACTTGTATGCGCCAACTTGAGGAGGAGTGTTAACGTGAGTCCTAGTCCTAGTATGATTAGAAAGTACAATCAAACTAGGATTGTGTAAGTCTTTCTGTGTAATTAGTTTCCTTCTAGAATTACAACTATTCTTGTATATATACCTTGTGTTTGGGTATGTTCAATGTAGGTGAGAAATTCCTCAAACTCTTGTATTCTGTTTGACTTGATTCACACGAAACGAAAACTTCATTCGACTTCTTTATTTTAAAAATCTCATCCGATGTGAAGCTTCCATTTAAAATTAAAATGTAAAGTTATTTATTTGACTCACTTTTCAGTCATATTTCTACATCTTCGTTCTTTATTTGACTCACTTTTCTGTCATATTTCTACATCTTAATTGTTCAGTTTATTAATACTAACGTATCGATCATTCACAAGGCCGGCCCTGAGATGTTGGTTGAGGCCGCCGTCTTATGCCACCACTTCCCGCAGGGCCTCCGGCCAAGCAAAATTTCAGATCTGCAAAAATTTGCTATATGGTGTATATATATATATATATATATATATATACACTATATGCTCACAAGAGACCAAGGACTGCTTTAATCTAGCAGAAGGCATGTCAGCTTCTCTTCATCACGCCCAGATACAAACTTGGTGTTGCAAATTTTTTTTTCTATCTCGAATTTAACTTCTATAAAAGGCCACAAATTAAATAATAAAAAAACAACCAAGGGCCCAAATTAATTCTGTTCAACTATTTATGTATTTTAAATTACCCAAGTATACATAAAAATTCAAATATGTTTATACGATATAAAAAATTATGTTTATTTATTATAAAAAAATGCATATGTTTAAGAGGCCACATTTTTATTCTTCATCTCTGACCGTTAGAATCTCAAGACCGGCCTTGATCATTCATGTAAATTTTATCCATCGTATGATTGTTTTGTGAAATTTATACTTACCCTAAACCCTAATCTGTCTAACCAGAATGGACCATATGCATCGTATGTCTGTTTTGTTTTTCCTCAACTTTTATATGGTTTTATCTGGGTGTTTTTAGTTTCGTTTGATAAAATGATACAATATCGAGTAAAGTAGTTGTAGAAATGTAAGAGAACAAATCTAGAATAGGTCGGTAAATTTCACAGAGATAAAGGCAAAAATCTATGCCCTTATTGGGAAGGTCAACGACCTCACAAGCTAGTTGAATGCCGAAGCGGACACGCGTGTGGCATGATAAGTGGCTTTCGAACAACTATAAGAGGAATTTCATTCCGCAAACGACGAACATATGGATCAAAAGCAAATCTTTGAAGTAGCGCTTGACCATTTTGGCGACACACTCAGGGTTCACCAAACCCACCTCGATCAATAGGCTAGATGTTGAAGAAGCAGCAAGATGCTTATTTCTTTGGGAGTAAGAACAACTCGAACCAGCTGGCCAAGTTCAGGGAAGAATTCAAGAACGGGCAAGCAACGTTGTGGATGGGGGACAAAAGTATGTCCACCCCAATGCTTGTCTTCAAGCTAATCATAGCACTGAAACTCCACGGCCCCCGTCATGTAGCATGAACCCTAATAGAGCAAAAGGGATCCTATTTACACCCTCCCCCACCGGTCCTGTAGCCCGAACACGGCGCAGAGAGGATCCACTTGCCTCTTCCCTAGAGTTGGAACACAAGAAGATCTGGTTCTAGCCTTAACTACTCCGCCTCTCCGAAATAGGACCATGGTAGAGAGCTCCACACATTGGTTGGAGGGCGGTGATGAGTTGCCCCTAGTAACTGCGGCGTATCTTCACTAGCTCATATCTGGAATAGTGAAGGAACAGACTGGACAAGGTGACAAAAACCTCCACTACCGCATGCCCTATCCGGGTAGCGTGGAGCAATACCCTTTCCCACAAGGGTTCAAGAACATCGTCTTTACGACCTTCTCTGAATCAAGAATTTAGCTTTCCCTGAATTAATATCCGAATTTAATATCGAGATATTCTTGATTCTAGGGGGATAAAGAATTAATGTCCTGAGTGGTAGATTTTGTTAATATGAGTCATCTGGTACGTCCGGAATATTTTCCGGAGCTACGAGCTGTTTAATATGAATTTATTCAGTTTACAGAAATAGTTAATGTTATTTACCTTATCGTAAAAAAGTGACTTTAAGATAAGTCGAGAATTTGGGGAAGCCTCATTCGGGAAAGTTGTAGGGGGCGGTAATACAAACCTGTGGGTATGTCCTACTCTTTAATCGGAGTTCGTATGCGAAAATTATTAAGATAATGTGTTGTTACTGTACGGTAAATAGTACATAGAAAAATATATATTTACTGTTCATGGTAACTTTTTATAATTCAATCTGGGTCGTCAGATCAATCAGAGATTTGATCTGGGCCGTTAGATTTTTGTATATATATAGGGGGTTGACCGAGACAGGGGCTTTCTCTATCTTCCTCTCTCTCTCTCCTCCCTCGAGCAGCTCGAGACCGCCTCGATTGCCCTACCATCGGAGCGCATCGCGTCTCACCGCCACCATCAATGGCTTCGCTAACCCCCGGTGACCCAGCCCTGGCCTCCAACCATGCTAGAGCCGCCGTGAGTGCCTCCAGCAGAGGTGAGAGCAACTCCAGCTCCCTCGGTCTCGACACAAAACCAGGCGAGAGGAGGAACAAGGAGCTTCTAGGAAGCTTTCAGGAGCTGCAAAGAGGAAGGAGGAAGCCAGCGGAGCTCCGTCGGAGTAGCAGCTTTGGACTTCGATGTAGGAAATCTTGACATTTTCTTGTGTTTAAAGTGTTGTTGACCTGTCTAGACTATTTAGAATGTAGAAGCTCAATTTGGCCGGAAAAGCTTGGTTTTTCGGCCAGACAGTCGATCGGAGAAGACGCGGTAAAAACCAAAGCTTTTATAAGGAGACGGATACAAGGAGACGCACTCTCTTCATCCTCCAAGCTGCGACTTTCATTTTGCATCAACTGCATCGTGGTTTGGAAAATTTCACTGTTGTTTTGATTTATAGATTCATATTCATACTTTCAATTCGTATTCGCTCTCCTTCGTTTCTCAATCGCCCCTTTTTTCTGCTAAGGCTTCCCCCGAAGGAAGATGGTACTAATCACAATCAAGAGCTCTGACCCCAACAGAAAAATCTTTGAAGATCCCATTCGTGAGATTACTATCCCCCAAGTGACAAGCAAAATCAAGGCAAAAAGCTTTCTTTGCATTGCGGGCATGCTGTATATCACACTCGATGGTATGGTTGAGTTCACTGGAAGCATCATCTTTGTACCGATATTATCTCATTTTAACCACATTTTAAGGTGTTGAGTTTTAAACACAAAATGTCTCAATATAATTAGAAATGATTTATTTACTTATATTTTATTTATAAATTTTTTAACGTGAGACATCTCATTTCTAACATATGGATGAACTACGAGAGTATTTCGACGTCAAGGAACAACTATTGGATGAAGAGGATACTTGGATGTACGAGTATGTTTATTCCACCCCACAATTGACGCCCTTCGAGTCACTGCAAAAATTCTTACATTCGGTGGGGGAAGAAAGCAACATTGCCAGCCCCATAGATATTGGTGACGCCCTTCGAGTCACTGCAAAAATTCTTACATTCGGTGGGGGAAGAAAGCAACATTGCCAGCCCCATAGATATTGACATATAGTATACAAAGCAATAATTATGATGTCATCCTCAGCAATGTGATTTATGAGAGAGCCGATCAGTTGCGTCGGTCGAGGTACGAGCCTTTTGTCGGAACATGCCCATATGGCCCTGAAGTTTATGACCAATGTTTTCAAAGGTGAAAGATGAAGGCGACGTATAAAGCAATGCGAGGCAGAGCCTTCAGGCGTTGAAGTGAGAGCTTTTATAATCATTAATTATATATATATATATATATCATAAGTGAGAGCTTTTATAATCATTAATTATATATATATACGAAGGATTAGAGCGGCCGTCCACACTCTCCTAAATTGTGCGCGTTTCTGGTGTTGTGACAATTTGGTTTCGACGGCGGCCGTACTTGTTGCTGGATGGACAATACAGGCATCCTAAGCGACAATACCATGAAGAAGAACACCATGGAGATCGAAATCAAAGATCAGTGCTGTGACCTCATCCAAAGTTACAAGACCGATCAAGTTTGACCAGAAACTTGAGGTCGGCGAGACCACCGGCAAGGAAAAGCTATGTCTTAAGATTTGTAGTCTGTCTAGCAACAAGTACGGACGCCGTCGACGCCAAATTGCCTGAATACCAAAAACGTGCGCAATTTAGGGGAGTGCGGACGTCCGCTCTACATCTTATATATATATATATATATATATATATAATTTTTCTCAAGTAAGGACGCCCTTACCTAAGCTTTGAAAAAGATTTCTTGAACTGGTAAACCTTTAGATCATACTTTCTCATCTTAACCGTTATGTTTCGAGATGTATATGAGTAGATCATCTCTGCAAAAGTTCAGCTATTTTGGTTATCGTTAAGGCATTCATTTACATAGAAGAACACGAACGGTTCAAGTTGAACAAATTTAGTTCATTCATTGTGTTTATAAGTTTTCGAGACATTAACGATTACCAAATCTGGTGAAATTTTGGAGAGATGATCTATGCATATATATCTAGATTCTGAATGGTTAAAACGAGAAAATTTGATTGAAAAGTCGGTCAAATTAAAGAAATCAGCACCAAACTTTTGGTAAGAAAGTCCTTAGCCAAGAAGGTATATATATATATATATATATATAGAGAAAGAGAGAGGATTAAGGGATCAATTTTGTTTGACATATATGAGGGATTGAAGATTACACTAACTTTTTGATCAAATATCAACATATCCACCGTTCAATATTTAGATGCATATATGTAGATCATCTATGTAAAATTTCATCTAATTTGGTAATCGTTAAAGCTTCGAAGTAACTAAAATCAATTGACAGATCAAATCTGTCAAACCCGAACCGTTCATGTTTTAACTTTTAATTCACAATTTTGAGCACCTTAACGATTACCAATTTGAATGAAATTTTCCATAAGTGATCTACTCATATATAACTACATATTGAATAGTGGAGATGTGATTCTGTAATCAAAAAGTTGGTGTAAACCCCGATCTCTCATATATGTCAAATAGGATCCCTCATTGGAAGGATGCTATATATATATATATGGTCCTTGTAATGAGGGATCCCGTTTTTGTTCATTTCTAGGGATATGCCCACACCATTAGATCTATTTTTTCATAAGCTTGGATGGTTGAGATTAAAACAAAAAGCTTAAAACTTATGTCAAACCTACACCGTTCAAGATCATTAAAAATAAAATGAAACTTTGGATGCCTTAACGATCACCAAATCACATGAAATTTTATAGAGGTGATCTACTCATGTAGCCCAACAAACTAAACGGTGAAGATGCCGAAATTTGATCGGGAAGTTGGTGTAATAGCTTATCCATAAAAATAGTCAAAAAAAAGGAGCCCTCATTAGAAGGACTCTGTATATATATATATATATATATACAATCCTTTATCCAGTGTGAAGCTTCACTCTGAAATTAAAGTGTGGAGTTCTTTATTTGACTCACATTTTGGTTATATTTTCATATCATCACCTTTCAGTTTGTAGAACCTAATGCATATATCACTTCTGCCAAGTTTCACCAAAATTGGTGATAATTTGTGTTTTCATAATCGTTATTTATACAGACAATTTTGGTTAGACATAATTATGGTCAGTTCATTGATTTAATCCAATTCGATACCCAAATGATCACCAATTTGGATTGTAGCACCCCGGAGGGGAAACTACAGTAGCCACGAATTTAAGCCAATAAGAAGCCAACACGTCCGAAGGACGTGCCAACAACTTATTAACCTAAAGTCGTAGGCTTTTTAGTAAGTAAAATAAAATTTAGTCGAGGGTAATTCAGGACCTCAAAAGGTCAACACAGTTTCCAAAGCTTCACCACGCGTCGGAGTAACCACAAGCGTCAACGCAAAGCTTTAATAATACACTGGGAAGGATACGATACTCATCGCTCAATCCACTTCCTCATATGTCTCTTTCACATTGAGGAGGTTGATACCAATCACCTCAACGCTACATCACTATTTCCCACACTAGGGGAGGGACACCACTGATTCGTCGTAATTCATGCTAATACTCAACCAAGCACGTACGACAAATGCAAACTCAGTCTCAAAGAGTATGAGCAAACAACGGAGTCACCTAACTCCAATAAGATCTGGGAAACCACCTTGGGTTCCACCAACAATGAAATCTCTTTCAATCATAACTTTCTTTACAGGATCTACCACTACGGGATCCGCAATCTCTTTTAAACTCCAGGATCTACCACTACGGGATCCTCAACCTCAATTTCAAACTCAGGGATCTACCACTACGGGATCCACAATCTCAAACTCAGGGATCTACCACTAGGGGATCCTCAATCTGAATCTCAAACCCAAGGACCTCATCTCTAACTCACTATCTCAGCAAGGAGGGTCCGTAAACACAATCCAGATACCATGCTCATGTGCAACAAATCTCATACCCTGCGGCTCAAATAACATGCTCTGGCCCTACATGCGATCTCATAGCATAAACAATATCTATCATCCATAGCACATGCACAAGGTTTTCCTCCATATCATCAACAATCCAAAACAGGACGTTTTCACATCCATAATCCTCAAGTATGCCAAGTTTTCAAAGCTCAAAATCTATAGTTTCAATTTACTGCCACTCTTATCATATGTCGCGGCCTGTGTACTGTGAGAGAGCTAAGTGGAAAAATACTCGATGAAACAATGACCTCATTATCAAATAGGATTGGATATAACAGAAGCACAAGAAATTCTCCTGTAGTCATCGAGGTACTCAAGACAAAACAATGGTCAAGATACTCTGGCAGGACATAACATAAGAATAAGATCAAGATGACAACAAGACTTTTTTGCTCAAGGTGTAACAGTTACTGCCATAAAACAAACCAGAGTCACAAAGGGATTTCACATACTACCGGAAGGCAACGAGTCAGATTTAAGGGATGACATCAAGGGTAGGAACACGACTCGTGAATGACTTTAAAGTTGTCGCTAAAATTTAAAATCGTAAATGAAAATTCCCAAGAGAGAATTTTCAAAACCCTTTCTATGCCAACTCATGAAACTCTACTAGCTCCGAAATTTCTTAAAGACCACTTTCGGAAAAATTTTGACGAGCTAGCACAGACTTCAAGGCATCAGAGGTTTTAAAAAAAACATTTCAAAAACAAAAGTCCGAGGAACGATTGCTCTGATACCAATGCTGTAGCACCCCGGAGGGGAAACTACAGTAGCCACGAATTTAAGCCAATAAGAAGCCAACACGTCCGAAGGACGTGCCAACAACTTATTAACCTAAAGTCGTAGGTTTTTTAGTAAGTAAAATAAAATTTAATCTTTAATGCTTTGAGTGGCACCACATGAAATTCTTAAAACATTCATCAGAGTTTTTCTAATTTCGCGGAAGGTGGTCAAAATAAAGGGGACAATTTAAAACTTTAGCGACAACAATAAAAATATACAACAAGGTTTATAAATCAGGGTGACACCTTTACTGTTTATGAAAAAGGTTCTGGTAAATGACCCAAAGGGTAAAACCGGAATAGGGAGTACACTTGGACCAAACATCGAGTAAGGAATGAGGCTCCACACATACAGCTCACTTTATCTATCCCGTCACAGTACCTGCAAACAATTTGTTGTAGGGGTGAGCGTCGTCCTCGCGTGCTCATATATAGGCCCACCAATGATAGGTTTGAAAACCATAAAATCATAAATATACATATAGATTTGAGCTCGTAATAAAACCATTTAGAAAACCCTTGGCACACAAAAACATCATTTCATATCTTTCGGAAAAACAGTGCAGTATGCTAAAACAGGGGCCCAGAGCGCTCGATGATCAATACAGCCTGCAGGGCTTTACGAATCTCTGTGACCGAATCCCGGGTTTGTCTTCACAGCAAACCGGGGCCAACTACCTATGCGCTTGAAAACGCTTAGTAGCGAGAGTGTCCATTTACAGCTAATGCCTAACAAATCACTCATAACAACACACCGCACTTACGTCTCGCTTAACTCTGTGCGAGACGAGCGTAAGCAGGATAATTTAAATAAACAGGGCATTGCCCCTCCGGAGGTTCACGGTCATCGACACCGTGGGAAGCGTAGTCTAAATACTAGGTCCCGCCACTCTCAGGTCACGCACCGGAAATCAGGACAACGGTGCTCAACATATCTCATCATCGTATAAAAATCTTTTACGTCTAGCCTCGGGTTTTCTTGGCCCAATCATAAATCATTTATAATTTAATATACAGAAAACTTTCTCGAGGCATCGACCATGAGCATACACAAAATCATGCACTTTCTCATACATATATGAAACCACTACCAAGGGGGTTCAGATTCCCTACCTGGAATTGTCGTTCCATACTTAAGCTCCAAGCTTCCAGGAGCTGCCTCGGTGAATCGAGGTCACTGCGTAAGCTACCTCGTCCAATAATCACTGTAGAATTAAAGTAGCTTAGCAACCAAGAAACAATAACAGTCAACAGACCTCAACATTCCTCGTTTGACCAGGAATGACCACATTGACTAAGTTGACCAACCAATTCTCTTTTTATGGCACTTCAACCTTTTTAACTTGCATTTTCCAGTTATCGACTCTTTACTTATTTACCGGAAGTCCGACTTAGTTTCCGAACTTCCCTTACCATTTTAATGACGTTAGGGTGTCACATAATAATTCGTTGAATTACTATGGACACCCAACGTGTCACACTAACCAAATCTTTAACCTTGAGTCGATTTACCGATTTACGTGAAACACCAACTTTACTTAACATGGTTAACTTACATTTTTCCAGAAATTCCAGTTATCATTTTCAGATAACAATTTAACACTTCACCAATTTAACCAAAAAGTGTCAAACTTCGTTGAACTTCAATTCTTTACTTAACCGTTTTTCTGAAAATAGAACTTTCCTAAAATGGAAAGTTTCCCAAATTAGCAGGTTTCCAAACATAGAAGGTTCCCCAAAATGGAAGGTTCCCAAATACGGTTAGTTTCCGTTTTTATACGTTTCCTTATACGTAAATTCTGATTACAACACTTTAGCTCTACTAAACGGAAACAATACATTTTGAAGGGATCGAAGACTACCTCGACATTTCAGCCGGTTCCACTGCCCCGTTGGAATCGTTACCAGATTCCGGCAACTTGTCGGAAATTCGCCATAGCTTCCTCGTTTCTCCGATTACCAAGTTCTCGACAACATGCAATCAAACAACATCAAATTATCACCAGATCAATAACAAAACAACAAAACTGATTACACAGTTGATCAAGAACATAGAAGCAATCAGGCTCTCGATTTACCTTTGATCTGTTCCAAAACATGAACCAGTAGCTCACCAGCTCGACTTTCAGAGCTCTCTAAACCTTCCTGGACGCCCCTCCGGTCACCATCTGCATCCAGCTAGCACCACACCTTTACTGGGTCTCCTCCAAGTCACTGCTGCAGCTCCATTTCTCACCAACACAACTCATCCACGTGCTCGTGTCGTCGCCAGAAGAGGGGGCCACCGAGAAAGCCAAGAATCGGACTGCCGGAGGAGTTGCAGGGGAAAACCCAGAAAAGTTAGAGGGAGAACAGTAAAGATTGGGAACTCGAATTAGGGTTCGATTTGGAGATTGAAGAGCAGGAAAAGGAAGAAGAAGAGAAGGGAAGAAGAACCATACCATTCACGCGCCGAATCGACGATTGGATCGCCGGATTCCGACCGTTGATCGCCGAGCGCAGTGGCGCTCGATCTCCTCCCTCGGCGGACGTCGGTGCAAACTGAGGACAGGGTTAGGACGAGGAGAAGGAGGGGAAGAAGCTGGTGGTGGAGCGCCGTGGAGCTCACAGTCTCGACCGAGAGGCGTTGAGAGGGAGAGAGAGAAAGGGGAGGGGAGAGTTTTGACCGAGTCAAAACTCTCTCCCTATTTATAGGGAAACCAACGGCCGAGATCAGATCTTGGAAAGATCTGACGGTCCAGATTAAAAGAAGGTGAAAAGTAAAAGGTAAAATGATTAACTCTTTTTACCGGATTAATAATTAAAAGTTACCGGAAACTTCAAAAATTCAGAGAAAGTAAACCGAAGCTCCGAAAAATAATCCGAAAATACCGGGAGACTCGTGTCGACACGTACTATGACATCGAGTCATTAAATCAGGGATTTGAAGGATTTAGAAAAACTTGAAAATGAACGTGGTAATTAACTCGCGAAGTTACCGAATGTGACTTAAACCTCAGTAACTCGCCATTAACCACGGTTAAAACGTGCGGGGTCTCACATGGATGAAAGTTGACATGAGTGATCTATGTATTAGGTTCTACAAACTGAACGGTGATGATGTGAAAATATAACCGAAAAGTGAGTCAAATAAAGAACTTAACACTTTAATTTCAGAGTGAAGCTTCGCACCGGATATGGATTATATATAGGGCCCTTCCAATAAAGGATCTCTTTTTTTGACATATATGAGAGATCAAACATTAGACCAATTTTTCTATCACATATCAAGATCTCCACCGTTCAATACTTAGATTTATATACAGGGGTGGATTTACGTTAGGACGAGTTTAGGCAGTTGCCTAGGCTGGGTTTTGGAGTTTTCTTTAGATTGCATAGGTTGGGTATGGCAAATTATTTGAAAATGACAGAAATTTAGGGCAAAACCAGACAAATTAGGGAAGAAGACGAGCTGCAGCAGCCACCAGGTCGTTCTTTTTTGTTTATTGACTTCTTAAGCGATGTCGGTTGGGATATTCTACCGTACCTATTTGTTTCTAACAAAATAAATAAATAAATAAAAGGAAAGAAATAAATTGATGTACAACAGAGTTTAAACCAGAGAATGACACTTTTTATCAAAAATAGAGAAGGAATGAAGGATATACAAACCGATGCAAAGATGAGAAGAGTTTAAATAGACAGACTATACAATTTCTCTTCTAGATTCCTAAATAGAAGAATTTTGACATTGCTCTTTATTGGATTTTACCAGATTCGTTTGGTAATTGATTTTAATTATTACTTATTAATATTAATTTTTATGTTAATTATCTTTGAGCCTTGGCTTGCCTTCCATGATTTTTTTTTCTGGATCCGCCAATGTTTATATATGTAGATCATTTCTGTAAAATTTCATCCAATTTGGTGATTGCTAAGGCTTTGAACTAACTGAAATCAATTGACGCATCAAATCTGTCAAACATGAACCGTTCATGCTTATAATTTTAATTCACAGTTTTGAACACTTTATCCATCATCAAATTAGATGAAATTTTACAGATATGATCTATATATATAAATCTATATATTAGATGGTGGAGATGTGATTGGTAATTAAAAAGTTGATGAGATCCTTGATCCCTCATATATGTCAGGAAAATGGATCCCTCATATATATCGGAAAAATGAAGCCCTCATTAGAATGGAGCTATATATATATATATAACCAAACAAGAAAAGAAAACGTAGTGGTAAACCATATATATATTCCGGCTAAAAGCATACAAGTACTATAATGTGCCTCTCGATGGGTGTCTGGTAACCATGTGTATAGGGCTATGATCGATGATTTGACAGCAAAAGCAATCAGAAATCCAATATAGAATATTATTTCCAGTGCTACAGGCTATGATTGATTAGCTGACGTTTCAAAATTTAATGTCGGTTCATTGGAGCCGTATAAACCAATACCCAGAACTCCTATTAATAAAAAAACAGAACCTCCGGCAGTGTACAAAATTAATTTTGTAGCTGAATACAAACGTTTCCTTCCCCTACATGGATAGAAGTAGATAAACGGGAATTAATTCTAACTCCCACATGATGAAAAAAAGTAAAAGGTTTTGAGAAGAAGATGGTCCTATTTGACCGCTATACATTGCTAATTAGGAAATGGAAGTGGAATCTCGGGTAACGGGCCAAGCCGCTAAAGTAGCTAGTTGTAATAAATCTGTATATATGGTTTACCACTTCTTTTTCTTTTCGTTGTGGTTGTGGTCCGAATAATCTGGGCCGGTCCAGTAACCACTACAATTTGGGCCGAATTAAAAAAGCCCAAAACAATTAATACTCGGATTCGGGTTGAGCTATAAATACCCCACCCGGAATAATCTACTTTCATGTTGCCTACTCTAATTTCCCAAATCTCTATCAGAAGCCCTAGAAACGCAAAATCTGCAACCAACGATGGCGTCAGCGATGGTTCTTGACCCGAAACCCGTACCGGAGCCACCGGCATCGGTTCCCTCCCTCAGATCCGACCCGGCCTTCACCGACCCGACCTCCTCCGACGAGGACTCCGACCTCTACAGCCGTCTCAAAGGGCTCCAGCGCCAGGACGAGTTCGTCGACATCAAAACGGAGTACGTCAAAGACGAGCAGAAGAATCTGAAGCGGGAGATGCTCCGGTCGCAGGAGGAGGTGAAGCGGATCCAGTCGGTGCCGCTGGTGATCGGCCAGTTTCTGGAGATGGTGGACGAGAACCACGGCATTGTGGGGTCCACGACGGGCTCGAATTACTATGTTAGGATTCTGAGCACGATTAACCGGGAGCATCTGAAGCCCTCAGCCTCGGTGGCCTTGCACCGACACTCGAACGCTCTTGTGGATGTTCTGCCGCCGGAGGCGGACTCCAGTATCTCTCTGCTCAGCCAGTCGGAGAAGCCTGACGTCACCTACAGTGTAAGCCCCTGGCCTTTCTTGTATTCTTAGGGTTTTCAATTTGTGTGTGGAGCTCGTTAAAATTGGATGGGATTGAAATTGGATTAGGGATTTGAGGTGTTTCTATTTGTTTAGGAACTAACGATAATCATTAATTGGAATTCTCTTAGTATGACTGGTAAGGTGAAGTTTAGGAGAAGGCATTTATTGGGTTCTGGAATTTAGCAATGTAGCTTTAGATAAGCAAATTGTGACTGAGCAAGAGTTGGCTCTGTTAGTTTTTGGAAAAAGTTTACCCCTTGGTCTGAGTATGAGTGTTTAGGCTGACACGTGCTTTTCGTGTTGCCGTATGCATATAGTTTTTCAATATGATTAAGTCTGAATGATAGAAGTGTTAAAGTTTTGTAGCTGTAACAAAATCTTAGTTCAAGGGCTCCCATTTTACTACCAAGTTGCATCTCTGTATAGAGGCAATTCCTATGGATTTTGTTGTTCTAATTGGTGGTCGCAGTCGGATTTTGAAAATGTTTGTGTCTATGATTCATCTGTTTGTTAAATCTGTTTTGTTCCATAATAACATGGTACTGTAATACTGATACTGATTTATCATATTCTGTTTTAGGATATTGGAGGATGTGATATTCAGAAGCAAGAAATCCGTGAAGCAGTGGAACTTCCACTTACTCACCATGACTTATACAAACAGATTGGGATAGACCCTCCACGTGGTGTGCTGCTATATGGTCCTCCTGGAACTGGTAAAACCATGCTAGCTAAGGCTGTTGCTAACAGTACAACTGCTGCCTTTATCAGAGTTGTGGGTTCAGAATTTGTTCAGAAGTACTTGGGAGAGGTAGGTTAATCTGTGAAACTTTCATTCTTATTTTACTTTTGTCACCTATATATATATAATGTATTTTTTGTCTTTCATTTCGGAACAGCCATCTGAGGTTGGTGTTAGAGGTTTCGATTGTATTTAGTAATTCTTATTAAAATTTGTTTTCTTTTTCTAGGGTCCACGAATGGTTCGTGATGTGTTTCGTCTTGCCAAGGAGAATGCACCTGCCATTATCTTCATTGATGAGGTTGATGCTATTGCTACTGCACGGTTTGATGCTCAAACTGGAGCTGATAGAGAAGTTCAGCGAATCCTAATGGAGCTCCTTAATCAGGTAGTCTAGAAATTTTTTATTATGATGTGTAGAGCTTTTGATTGTATAGTGTATATCTATTTGACTTAGATAAGCAAACATCCCTTTTGGAATTGAAGAAAATATTTTGTTATAGCAACTTTTGTACCGTATTGCTTTATTTCTTGCCAGCTCTGAAGTTAATCATGATTTTTTTTTATCTTTTGCAGATGGATGGGTTTGACCAGACTGTAAATGTTAAGGTCATAATGGCTACAAATAGGGCCGACACTTTGGATCCTGCACTTCTGCGTCCTGGAAGGCTTGACCGTAAGATTGAATTTCCTCTGCCTGATAGGCGACAGAAAAGACTTGTTTTTCAGGCAAGTAAAATCCATATATCCCCTTGAATCATTTGTTCTACAATCACACTTGGGAATTTGACAAAGTTAATGTAGAGTAATCTAATTTAAATTTTTTGTTCATCCTGCAGGTTTGCACTGCTAAAATGAACTTGAGTGATGAGGTGGACTTGGAAGATTATGTTTCTCGGCCAGATAAAATCAGTGCTGCTGAGGTGAGTTGTGATTTTTCTTAATTAACCCATCAGAATAATATTTCTATTCTGCAGATGGACTTGGAAGAAAAATATTTCTATTCTGCTGGGTTAGAATAGAAATATTTTTCTTGTTATCGTTCTCTGCTGTAAGAGTAATCTTGTTCTCCGTAGTGGGTTAGGCTACTGAAATAGTATCGACGTAGGAATAAAGATTTACAGTATTGTTATATTTAAAGTTCCTATTGGATGAATGATAAATCTGCAGCATTTCATATTGCACCATTGTTTTCTGTACGGTAACTAATAGTTTAATACAATATGTCCTACAGATTACAGCTATATGTCAAGAAGCCGGAATGCACGCGGTCCGCAAAAATAGATATGTCATCCTCCCAAAGGACTTTGAAAAGGGTTATCAAACCAATGTGAAGAAGCCTGATACCGACTTTGAATTCTACAAATGATCAAATGCTGTAAGTTCTGGGAGTTCATATGACTTGGACACTAGAGTTGCTGGAGAGGCTCTGTTAAATCATGTAGTTGCATAATTCCTGCCATGTATGATCTTTGAGCTCCCAAGTGAAACTATACTGTTGTTTATTTGTGATAACGCAGTTCTTCTAGCTTGATATTCTCCTTCGTTCTCAGCATTTGTCAAATTTATGAAAACTTTCATGTTAACCAGAAGACAGGTAAAAAACACAAATTATTAGAGGATGTGAAAATGTTGCTAACAGTGCACCATCTTTTGTCCACTGTGAATTTGTGTACACCACATTCTAAATTTCAAACTTTCGTACGATGTTAGTTTGTTATATTTTGAGAGGTACAATAGTCACTCACTTCATCTTTCTAATCCCTCTTTGCTGTGAAAGTATTCAAAATTATAAAAGTATCTTTTTTAATAAAAGAAAGACAAACAAATTTAGAACCATTGGATTAGAAAAAATATGATTGTCTTTTTATTTAATAATGATGTGACATTGTATTTTAAATGAGTAAATACCTCCTATGGTACCTGATGTATGATCATTTAGATATTTAGGTATCTGATGTTTAAAAGATGACACTTTAATACCTCAAGTTATGCTTAGATAATTTAGTACCTCTATTAACTTTTTTGTTAAATATAAGTGAAAATTTGTTATTTACGTCTTGTTTATAAAATTAGATATAAAAAGAATATTTGTTTTGTTGTTAAATGACAATTATTCTTATTTTCTAGGTTTTTAGCTTTTTGAGAGTACATACATGAATTAATGTTTTTGGTTAGGTTGATAAAATATGACATAATTTTATTTTATGTTAAGAAATATGTATTTGTGATATGATCAAACACCTATTAGTCACAGTCACGTGAGTATTTAAGTTAATTGCACACCAATATTTCTTGCATATAAAATTCAATCATATTTTGAATAAAATATTAATTTATTTTTATATAGATAAATATTAGTTAAAATTTTAGATATATATTCTGACCTAATTATATACTTGAAATCACACAACAAATATTTTTTATGTTTATTTTTATAAATAGTATATAAATGTCTATTTTACCCTCATATTTAACAGAAAAGTTAACGGATGTATCACTGTCTAACTGAGAAAAACATGAGGTCCCAAACTGTCATATTTTAAACTTCGGGTACGTGATTGTCCAATTAGTCATATATCAGGTACCATAAGAGATATTTACTCTATTTTAAATATATAGATGATGTGGCTTGATTACTATGCATGCCACCTAGGATTATGACCCCAAATCTTAGGCCATAACATGCGAAAATACTTGGGTCTGATTTAGTCTAGACACACTCGTCTAGATTTTTTCTTATTTGCATATATTTTTTTTATGTAAATCGTAATTTTAACCATACAAAAGTTGAATTAACAAATAAAGATCATCTCTGCGAAAAATCAATGTAAACAAAATACGTTTGCTCAATCAAATGTATCGAACTAATGAACGACTGATTATGAGACTGTTGATTTTCACCAGAACTGTCCATTAGTTGGATGCATTTGATTGAGCAAACGCATTTTGTTTATATTGATTTTTCGCAGAGATGATCTTTATTGGTTAATTCAACTTTTGTACGGTTAAGATTACTATTTAGTATTTACATGAAAAAACGTATGCAAATAAGAGAGTCCAGACGAGTGCGTTCTTACTAGATCGGACTCAAGTATTTTCCCATAATATGGCCCCAGTGTTTTCCCTTTCAATTTCGCACTTTTTTTTTAATTATCAATGTATTCACCTAGTATTTTGAGTGACTGGTGATGAAATTCATAGTGTTCAAAAGATAAATTTTTTTTGAAGAAAACAGAAAAGGGAAGTTCTAGTTACACCTCTAAATTTAATATGTATACCTCATCTAATTTTTTGTGAACTCTTATTTCCAGTTTTACCCTTTTACAAAATAAAAATAAATAATAAAAGAATCAAAGATCATTGAGGATCAATTTGGGGTCTGGTATAGCAGAAAAACTCAAACGGCGCAAAGATGGAGAAGAATTAGATCGGCAGCATCACTTGGCATTGAGATGAAGAAGACGAATAAGAGATGGCAGTTCATCAATTGCTACCTCCTCTGCAACTAATCCTCATCAATCTAAGAATGATAAATTAATTTGGTAGCTTTCTTGGATTGGTTGGCCAAATCTCAATCTCTCCATGAAGCGGTGGTATGAATTCATGAACAATGGATGAAGCTTTTTGATCAACGAGCCCTATTGCCTCCAAATCACCATTTTGGTAGTCCAAGCATATCATGAATTACTTCTATTGATAATAAAAAGTTCAATAAACTGAATGATATAATCAAAACTAAAACTTCATTACAAGTTACAAAACAATTAATCCCAAATTGTTATTATTCGAGGTCTTGAAAATCTATCTATAGGTAGAAAATCATCATGTTATTTTCTAAATTATAATTATTATTTTTGAAGTGATAATCATGATAAGGGTAAAATAGGGAATACATTTTTACAAAAATTCAGAAAGGTATACTTAGTAAATATGGTGTTATAATTAGAACTCCCTAACGGACAAATCTTCTTCAAGCTGATTAAAAAAGAAAGCTCTATGTACTAAAAAAAGAGAAAGCTCTTTACTACTACATATTCTCAAGCTGGCGTCGGCTGGTAACTTTTTTTTGGTCCTCCACCGGCCCAATCGTATACATGGTTCTTTTTAGGGGTGGGATCGGTATGGGACGGTACGAGATTTGATCTATCCTGATACCGATCTTGATTTTTTTCGGTATTAGTACGAGATTGGATGTATGATTTTAAGGTTTGGTACCAAACCGTCCTGATACGGAAAAATTTGGGACAAGTTCGGACCAATCGGGACATATGATTTTAAGTTAGGATTTTATATCTATAACTTAAACAATCACTTTTGTACTAATATTTAACACTTGTTTTTAATATAAATCAACAAACTAACATAATTAGACAACTTCATCACTTTAAAATGATTAATTCTTCATTATAAATACATACTTTTTTTTCTTTAAAACTAGTAAAATTATAAATTTGGGAGGATACGGGATGGTACGGGACATTCGGTATCTATTTGGCTCATACCGATTCTGAACCGATTACTAAATTCGGGATTCGGTATGGTTCGGGACAACACTTTTTTCACTTTATGTCCCGACCCAATCGAGTTCGGTACGAAACGGTCAAGATCGGTATCAAACTCCCACCCCTAGTTCTTCTGCCTAGCTTGTTGCCTTCTTTTTCTTTTCTTTTCTTTTTGCGAGAGGCCGCAGATCAACTCATCAAAGACAAAATGATCGGTAACGAATCTTTGAAATTGGATCAAGCTAGCTAGGTTTACAATATCAAAAAACAAGGTATAAGATGCCTCCCTAGGCCCTAGCTAGGAATTCTATCATACCAAGTACTGAAGCCACTAAATCACTAATCATATATTGACCTAAGTTTGTCATAACATCGGATGACGTCATTGAAATAAATATACGAAAAGAAGGAAGCTTAATGATCTTAACAATCTTAAGATCATTAACAATCTTAAGCAACGCCCACAGTGGTGAAAACTATCCCATTTACCTTATTAACGACAAGCTATGGCCTTCAACTTCAACTACTCTCCTCATACCTTTTGCCTTAGAAAAAAGAAGACTGTCTCGGAAGGCTAAAGCTTCTGCCGATATAACTACTTGAACAACCTGAGTTCGTCATACAACCTCCAGCTGCAAAGTCTTTCTAAACCAAAGCCATCAAAGTTTATTTTGATCATAACATTAGAAAGCGCGCTGCCATCGGTTCATTGTCCTCATTTGTGCATTCAAACCAAACAGGAAAAACACAAACACATATTGCAGATATGACATTGAAGACAACTTGAGCTAGCTGATCATGTAGTAAACAATGATTAATGTAGTTGAAGATAACAAGGTTGAACATGCAGTCAGAAAATTCATCCATAAAGTAATTTTTATGAATCTCCATTCACAACAAACAACACTCAAATTCATGAAAACAAAAAGCAAACAGAATGTCGACCAAAAAAAAGCAAACAGAAGAAAATTAACCAACACCGAATATAAATTGAGGATACTTTATATTTGAAGGTTCAATACGAACTAACTGTGAAATTCAAAACAATAATGCTAGTATAGTATTGACTCGTTCTGATATAACAACCGAATGCATCATTCAAAGCTTATACTTGGATGATACTCCTCAACTGGGCATTCTTGAACCCTGTGGCCTCGCCTATGACAACGTGAACACCAACTTTCTACTTCGACTCCTTTGTTGTCATGCTCTTCCTGATTTTTACACGGATAGAGGTCGCTGCAAACGCTGCAAATCAATACATTTCTCTTCGGTTTATCGGTGCACATCTCAGTTTTATGGTCACCGATCTTCCTACAGTCTCGACAGAAAACGTAGTCCTCTACTTTGTCGCCGTGCTCTTCCGGTTTACTACAGAATGAGGGATACGTCTCACGGCAGATGGTGCAATACATTAAAACATTTTTCTTAGGTTTATTGGGGCAGGATGCAGTTTCATGGTCACCAGTCTTATTACAACGTTGACGAAAAATGCAGTCATAATCTCTTTTCTCTTATTCGACCACAAGTGCCAGTGTATCGGGGTAGATCTTGGAACCTTTTTGCTGCTCCGTTGCTGAACACAAAACAAAAGTAAAATCAGCGTATAGGCATCTGCTTATCACTAAGAACGTCTAGCCACCAACTGTAATGGTTGTCACGACCTGAATTTTAGGATAACTAAAAATCTCGAAACTCGAGACATGATAACTTTAACAACAATTTATAACCCACTAAGTCGCGTTCTAAGAAACTTACTACCGAACCAACGACAGCTTCAAGCAGAGTTTCAACACCGACAAGTAAGCTCCTAAGCCTCCACTCCGCAATCACTGATAATCTCAAACCTGCAAGATCAAACCCTACACCATAGATTGGTACACCGGGTTGTAAACAAACAAACCCGGTAAGCTTTTCAGCTTGTATAAGTAAATCTAAAGACAATTACAAACTCACACCCTAAAGATACGAGAGCTCCTAAAATAGGAAGATTTAAAGACAAAAAGGTAAAGATTTAAATGAAACAAGCATTCATAGATATAAAATCAATATAACGATAACAATAATATTTCCTGCATAAAGATTAGTTCAGGAAAATACATAGAAAATCGTAAATCAAAACAGAGAAATTCAAGCTAAAAAGATAGTTTCGGAATTACCCCAAAACGCATAAAATAAAGCACAATCAAGCCAACCTAGTTCCTAAGCTTACTTACAAGTTCGGCAACACTTAATCATTCCTCATAAGTAACCACACTACTGTCACCAACTATGACCCTAACAAACAAACTCGTACTTATGAGTTCGTCAACACTTAGTCGTCCCCCATAAGTGCCACTACATTACCACTGTGACCCTAACAAACAAACTCGTACTTATGGGTTCATCAACACTTAATCGTCCCTCATAAGTGCCACCTACCATCACCAACTGTGACCCTAACAAACAACACCACACACAAGACACTAACACAACTCTCACCACTAAGGCACATGTCCTCGGACTAAAACACGGGACACAACCACTTACTCTACTCTAAGTATCGCACAATTCCTGATACGCATTTCGAGTCATATAAAATTCTCACCCGGCACATATACCGTGAGTCAACATCGACGACCCCACTAGTCCATACTTTAGCTCTATCTGATATCCCACGATCATTGAGGTTTCAACGTCAACATACAACGGCCGACACATACATCATTCTCATTTTAAATATTGTCTAACAATACTTCATTCTCGATGATGACATAATCTCAAATAGTCATCACACATTTTTATAGTTCATAGTCGCAAAACCACTTAAAATCGTTTTATAATGAAAATCATTTTAACTTACTAATGGACTGTAGTCGATCAAGTCTATTTATTTTTAAATCAATAATTTGGTTTCCAAGAAAAGTAATTTATAATTTTACGACAATGAAACAAAAATGTAATAATGGTTCCACCATGAACCAAGTGAGATAATGCTCACCGCATGAATAACATCTAACCATGCCGCTCCGTAATATAATAACGATATATTATAATCATACGTATATATATAACTCATATTCCCAAGAATATTCTCACATAATATTCTATCTGCAACAAAAAATATAATTACCCACAAATAATCATATATAAAAACAATATGAACCCCAGTGAGATTAACTCACCTCGAAATCCTGCTGCGTCTTCTACTGTCACATGGTAAGTCCTCAATACTTGGTCGATCAATAAAACACCTAACAATATATAAAATCAACCTTAGTGCCATACCAAAGCAATAATGACTCGATTCCAACCGAACGTCACACTCCAATCCTCTAAATCCATCAACTCTCATTTAAACGAACTTCATCACCCTTCAACCACACCGAAACACCCACGGATTTACCCTTGGTAGAAACCAAAGGTAAATAAACATCAACAAACACTACTCACACAAAACGATAATAGAAACCGATAAATTATATATCCACGAGCTCGTATCTACGAGCACATGAACCTGGGATAACTCATTGCCCCTAAGGATGTCGAACGCGCCGCCACAGGCGACTGCGGGTGGGCCCCACACGCCACCACCTTTAAACCTGCAAAATTCACTAAAAACCCACCTACATGCAACCACAACAACCCTAGAAGCTTATAGGAGCAACCAGAACTGCCAGACGCACTTACACGCGCAGCCACAGTAGGCGGCGCGTGGGCCTCACGGGCCTCCACCAAAACACCGAATTTAAACACACTTCAAACATGAAAGTTGAAGATCAAAGCAAGGAGAACAACTTTAAAAACTAGAGTTTCGATCAATTCGGACTTAAAGCAGCTCAAAACTACCCTGAAAGAAATAATTCGTGATCTGAACCTCCATGCTTCAAATTGACCTTTAAAGAGTACACCATCGTATTTAGAAGGAGGAGACGATCACAACAAGGGTGGTTTTAATTAGCTCCTAGAACCACCGCAAACGGCGAGTTGAAATTGGGTCAAAAATCGGGTTGCCGCCGCTACTGTGCGAGCTCAGCTACCACGCCACCCCCACAGGGAGGCTCGCATAGAGGAGAGGAAAAGATTCTGACCGGCCTCGACGTCTCAGTTGACCGGAGCTCGCCATAAAAGTTTGGTCGGGTCAGTCACAAAACTCGAATACTGAAGGAGAGCGCGCGACTGAGAAAAGAGGAAGGAAATTGAATTATGGGGTTTCTAAAAATAGAAACCCTATTTTTTTATTTATACTAAAACCCACAACTTCCTCTAACCCTAACTTCTTCATACGATATCCGAGTTACCCTTGCCGCATGTCCACGAACTCGTATCGTCGAGCACTACAACTTTCGTGAAGGAAGTTTTTCAAGAAACTTGATGTAGCAAAAATCAACCTTTAATCCTTTAAATAAAACTTTTCCAAGCGTACCTTGACTCCGAACGCTTCGACGCTCTTCTCGAATGTACGAATACGCACAAATCCCGCTAATTAATTTCCAAACAATATTAGAAATTAACATTTGAATTTTCGAGTTATTACAATGGTAATCATCGCAATTGCGGCTTTGTGAAAAAGAAGAGAGAGAACGATGGGGTTTTATTAGGGCAGAACTTTGATTAGTGTAAATATAAAAAAGACAAAAAAAATAAAAACCTTTTATTCGTCTGAGTAAAGGCAGAACCCCATGGAATTTTGAGATAATGTTTCTCACGAACCCTGAAATAAAAGTCGAAAGTTTTCTGGGAGCACCGAAGTAGTGGCGTAGCCAGACATCTCACTTAGAAGGGTCAAATTTGATTAACAAAAAAATTAAATGATCTTCGGTTACTCTTTAGCAACAACACGATTTTGCTTAAAAAAGTGACACAAACTTAATTTTAACAATGTTCTATATACCAATTCAAAATGAAAATGCGCTCTCGAACAAACCATTAATTCATCTCCAATAAACTTCTGATTTTTAGAATTTCAATATGTTATTTTTGAAACATAATGTATGTCAATATATGGTAAACATCAATGCGTTGTTTTCATTTAGCTTATTTATAAAAAATTTAAAAAAATCATAAATAAAATTTAAAGTATTAAATTACATATTAGTATGGATTAATAAGGTAAGAAACTCTTGACACGATTTGTATTAATTGGATTAATTATTTAAAATAGTATAATTTTTTATTTCATTTCATTATTTTTGAAGAATATTAAAGACGGATCAAATATTTTTTAAAGGAGAAGGGTCAATTTATGTTTCATTTTCTTTAATATCTGATACAAATTAAAATTAATTACTTTTTAAAAAATTAAGAGGGGACAATTGACCCTTTTACCCACTCCCTAGCTACGCCCTTGCATGAGGTGACGGAGGAGGTTGTGGATATTATCGCAGATACTACTTATGGCTGTTTGTGTTATCTATGAAATTAAGGGCTTGTTAAACTTTAGTAAGAAAGAACAAAGTCAAAAAAGAGAGAGAGATTAGAAAGCCTATAGAAATTGCACTTAATCAAACTACAAGTTTCATGTTTTATTACGAGAAATTCTTATATACATGGTCGTGTAACAAAATCTCAATCATTTATATCAATTTATATATTTGATCACCCATGTATCAATATTATATCATGTAATCTCAACCGTTCACATGTGTAGTATACATACACGACCGTGTATTGAAGATAGTCCGATGTATTACTTTCCCCTTTGAGAAGTATATACTAGACCAAATCAGGCAACGAACACCGAATCAATTATTCTCAAATCTTTGATGATTAATTTCATATAAATTGGGGTGCCTCTCCTCGTATTGGGTTAATGAGTTTAGGATTATATTTTGCTTTCCTCTATTGGACTACAAGGAATATTTTTTTTATATATTTTCTTTCCGGAATTCTCAATTCTAAATTCTCTATATAACTAAGCGGTGAACACCACCTTAAACCAACAATTCTCTCTAATACTTCGTGTCTGTGTCAACTCAAAACCAACCTTGCCTAATAACGCCTTGATTGAAAACTATAGTGTTAATTAAAATGTGATTATGCAAGCATTACCTTTTGACGTGGAAAACACCCTTCAAAATGCTCCTTCTCCAGCCGAAAAAAATGCTCCTTCTTGATTGGAAAGATTAAACTAAGTGAAACACAACACTTTTGAACCTGATGTTAGCTTCCATTATCATTTTGATCGAGAAGTAGAACGGGGAAGTTCTAAGAACCTTGATCATCCAACTTCTTGCTGTCTCTTTTGAATGGATCCGAGGTCAAAGCCTATCCCAATATCATTCCACCTCTTCCAATTTGGCTCCTCTCAAACATTTCGTTTTCTGAGAATTGAAAATACTAGAATGCGATCGATATTGGTCGTCTTTGTCTAGTCCGAAGTGGGGAATGGAGCTCTTTGTTTTACTCGATCAATTTCAAGTTTAAAAACCAAGCAATCTTGGAAAAGTCAGGGCTTCACTTCGCAGAACCTTCTGCCTCTTTTTGAAAATTAGCTTTTTAATTTTCCCAAACAAAAATATAACATACAAAGTATTGTGTGTGGTTGAGAGTTGACATCAAATTCCATAAAACTATGTTTTCAAAGAAGAAATTTCCATGAAAAACCACGTCATGCATGATGATTTCATATCTTTGATGAGTCCAATACTCCAATAAACTTCCAACCATTTTAAATTGAGATAAACAGTGTTGAGTATCATTGGATTTAGTAATATAAGTCTGTTATTTATAAATAAAAAATTATAATTTTAATTGGGGTATTTGATATTTATTAATATCAGCCAAATGAGTGTCATGTTCCAAATGAGTGTCATGTTCCATTCCCCGTCATTGGTTATAATATCAGCTACTCTCAAATTTGCTAGAAGTGAAATTGGAGATATTACCTTAATGTTATATGGCTGTGGGATCCATTTATCTTGCTTCAGACGTATTTGGCTGCCATCACCCACTCTCCAACGCATACCGGCCTCTAGAACTTTCTTACCCCAAATTAGGCTTCTCCAAATCAAAGACGCTCCTTTACCTGCTGTCATATACAACCATTCCATATCTGCTCCATATTTCTCACGCAACAGCCTACTCACCAAAGAATGGGGTTATGCATAATTCGCCAAAAACCTCTTCGCAAGCATAGCTTGATTGAACACCTCCAAATCCCGAAAACTCAATCCACCCTCCCATTTGCTACAACAAAGCTTGTCCCATTTACACCAATTCATCCCTTTCCTTCCCCCACATTTTCCCCACCAAAACCTGGTTATCTTCGACTGAAAAGCCTTCAAAATGCCTTTTGGTAAGCGATAAACACTCATCGTATATGTTGAAATAGCTTGTGTCACTGCCTTAATTAACACCATCTAACCCACCTTCAAAAGAAATCTACTTTGCCACCCTACAAAGTGCATATCCAGTCACTCATTTAATCGCCTGTACATTTCTTTTTTGTTTCTGCTAGCCAAAGTTGGAAGTCCCAAATATCTTTCATGGAACGGAACAATCTCCACCCCTAGTAACTGGTGAAGTTCCACTTTAGTCTCCTGACTTACCCCCAGTCCCTCAATACAGAAGAAAGAGTTTGGGAATTACTAAATATGGAACCGTAGGGTTGCATTCAATCCTCAAAAAAGAGGATTTAATTGAGTATCAGGGAGTTAAAAGAATTTAAGCCAAAATATCAAACGAAATTATATCGATTTTTTCTCATTCTTGACGAAGTGCATATTTTACCCGACTCTTCTTCCATAATGGTACGGAACAATAGTATCATTGGAATAGATACACGAATAACTTTAAATACAAGAAGCCGAGTCGGTGGCTTGGTCCGAATGGAGAGAAAAAAGGATTGAACTTAAAATCTTTTCTGGACGTAAACAAAAATCCAGGATGACGGCTTTCAAAAAACAAGGGACGGGGAGGCCCTCGAAACCAAACGAGACTAGAAGGAACATGGGAATTAGCACATCAAAATTTATTTTCTGCCACCGCTGCCGCCTCATATAGCAACAAAATTTGTTTCAAATTAACCACTTCTTGTACATCTGCTCGAGTGAATACCAGGTTGTCGTCTGCAAACAGTAGGTGCGAAATTGAGGGGGCAGAGCTACTGGCCTGTATTCCATGGATAGAGCCCATCATAACAGCATGGGCGAATAAACTTGATAATCCCTCTAAACACATCAGAAAGAGGTATGGGGACAGGGGTCCCCTGCCTCAAGCCTCTTGTTGGTTTAAAATTACCAATAGACTGCCTTCCCATAAGACTAAAAAAGTCGTTGACTTCACACATCTCAAAATCAACTGCACCCATCTATTTGCAAATCCTAGTTTAGACATCATCTTCTCCAAAACCCCCCCACTCCATCCTGTCATAAGCTTTACTTATATCCAGCTTTAAAACTAAACTAGCCACTCTTTTCTTACCCTGCTTCCTAATAGAATGTACCGTCTCGAAAACAGAAATAACATTATCATGAATATGCCGGCCTGACACGAAAGCACCTTGTGAAGGGGAAATAACTGAATCCAACACACCTTTCATTCTATTGACTATAGCTTTTGAAATCAGCTTATACACCACCGTGCATAAACTAATTGGTCAAAACTCAGCAGTTCGTTGTAGCTCAGCTATTTTTGGAATAAGCGCTATCAGTGTACGATTCACCTCTCCCAACACTACTGCATCATTCAAAACGCTCAGACAAAAAGAACACACCTCATCTCCTATAACATCCCAAAACTGCTTAAAAATAAAGTTGGTAAACCATCATACTCGGGAGATTTCTGCGTTGGCATTTGCTTCAGCGCTCTTTCTATGGACTCCCTTACAAACGGCTTCAATAAATTCTGGTTGGCTTGATCAGTTACTCTACGCGGCACTTTCTCCAAAATTAGCTCTTGATGGTGACTACTTTCAGATGAAAATTGAACAAAGTACTCCACAAAAAGCTTTTGAATTTCCAATTGTTATGTCACCCACTGCCCTTCTGTGTCGAACAAACCTTGCACCTTATTCGTACTTCCTCTATTCTTCGCAAAACTGTGAAAAAATTGGTGTTGTTATCTCTCTCCTTAAGCCAATTCACTCGCGACCTCTGTTTCCAAATCTCCTCTTGCCTCTCTAACTTATTCAGTTCCAATGTCACCATTCTTCGTTTATGTTGAATCACAGAATAAGTACAATCAAAAGGCAGCCCCTTAATCATTTTTGGAACATTACCAACCTGCTGCCGACTCCAAAAATCCAGAGACACCATGCATCGCAGTAATTTCCTTCCAATCCCAACACTGAACATTAAAGCAAGACCATGTATACTCAATTACCCTCTTACAGCCCTCCTCCTTGACCCAGAAGCTCTCAAAGAGTTGTCACCTGCTCCGCTGCGGCCTTTCCAGAGCCTCCCCCATCGTTGTGACAAAAAAGGGCAGATGATCTGAAGACCCATAATCAATATGAGTGACTAGAAGTTTGGTAAAAGCTCCCACTGTTGCTGAGTTTGCAAAACTCCTATCTAATCGCTCAAAAATATACCCGTTGCTCCAGCTATACACCGGCCCCTCAAAATGGATATCAGTAAGATTACATCGATTAATTGCTTCTCTGAAACATCCGATCTGAGTCGCTGACCGTTCCACACCACCAAACTTATCACCAATCTCTAAAACCTCATTGAAATCTCTAACCACCAAAATCGGATCTAAAACCCTAAAAGCCAACCTCTGGAGCAGCTCCCAAGAGAAGCGTCGTTGTCCAGCTGTTGGGTTGCCGTAGAACCCTATAAGTCGAGTTGTTTTATCCTTGTGAGTCACCACTACCTCAATATGGCCCATGGACCGTCCACTACTGAAACTGTTAAGTTGCTCTTCCAGGCTAAAGCAAGCCCACCACACTGTTTTCGTTGTTTTCCTACCACGTAACATTGCGAAAACCCAAATCGTTGCACTTTCATACCATCTCCATCTGAGCCTTTTTCGTTTCCATTAAGAACATCACATCGGGGTTACGAGCCTTGAGTAGCCTACTCAAAGCATGGAACTTGTACGGGTACCCCAATCCCCGCATGCTCTAGCTCATAATGATCATTTCTCGTGATAGGCTCTACTCCCAAAGCTCATCACGGTTTTTTCTTTTGACATGTTTTGATGAAATTGCAATAGCTTACTTGGTGGATCAGAGCCCGAAACTGGTTTTTCCCTACAACCATTTCCAACTGGCAAGCCTAATTTCCTCTTGGGCTTAGATTCCATTTCATGTTCCTTAGTGATATACTTGGTTTTCTCACTGCTCCTCTCTCCTTGTTGAGTCTTGTCGGACCTTTTAACTTCCTTCTTGAGTAGACTCTTATTGGGTCGGCCCATTCCCTACAAATTCAACTCAATAGTGCCAAGTTGAACTGGAACATCAACAAGGCAGTCTGTCACCATGATTTCCTTTCCTTTAGATTTGGAGATTGTGTCCTTGATTTTCAGAATCCCATTCTCCCTCCTATGTGGCCTCTCTTCCATAAAATCCTCCATTAATACATTGTTCATTAAAGCACTTCCTGTTATAGTCTTTCCATCAATGCCCCCTCTTGTTTCCAAATCTAGATCCTAAATCGCCATGGTCGTCCTTCCAACTCTTACCATAACTGGATTAGGTTGCCACTCTAGCCGCCGGCGTTTCATAGGTCGTGGGCCAGTATCTATTACTGCAAGGTCATTCCGATCATAATCCTCCCTACTCCTTACCAAACTGGCTAAACCTGAATGTGGAACCTTAGTTTGCAGGCCACCTTTGTGACTCTTTCCTCGGATTCCATACATGGTCCCCTTCAACTCCCCATCCACCCTAACATTATAGACATTCCTAATCGGGGTCTTCCAACTTTCATATCTAACCTGCAAAGCTTCATCTTCCTTCTTCACCGGGCAACCAGAACTTAAATGGATGAATAGACCACAGTAGAAACAAAAGAACGACAGTCTTTCATATTGCACTTCAAATTTTTGGGTCTCATTGGGAGCAACCTGAACATTCACCCATCTCTCCGACGAGGAGCCAATTTTCAGTCGAACACTGATTCTCAAACAGCTCCCTAAGAAATCCCCATAATAGTAATTATCAGTCCACAAGTACTCTCCAATCTTATCCCCTATTCTCTCTCCCATTTTTGGGTTGAGAAAGCGTGGAAGCAACCCTCTAACCCTTATCCAGGCCTCGAAGCTCTCAATATTTACCTCTTTCGGATCTACAAATTCATCCATCTTTGCTAGCACAACCGGAGCATTGTCAAAAGTCCATAGACTTCCTTCTAAGATCCCCTCCCTATCATCCTCTGCTGCAAAGCTAACCAGGAAACGATCTGAATTGTCTACAGGCCACATCACAAAATTCTTTTTTGCATACCATAATTCCTTCATATTCTTACACAGCGTCGCCATACTCATTTTCTTTGAAGAAACAATTTTCCCAACCAAAAAGAACCTGTTGGAACCCAGATCTAGGTTCGAATCGACACCATCTATAAC
Organism: Comarum palustre; assembly: GCA_951800085.1. Classification (NCBI taxonomy): domain Eukaryota; kingdom Viridiplantae; phylum Streptophyta; class Magnoliopsida; order Rosales; family Rosaceae; genus Comarum; species Comarum palustre. Next base: position 1,965,496 of record OX637587.1, read on the forward strand.
TTATTCTTCTGCCTCCACCGAGAATATTTTCCGCATCTTCTTCCCTAACCAGTCTTCCATTTGACAAAACTTCTGTCCTACCACCAACCACGAATACCACATGAGTATAAAACTACGTAGTACTACCTCCGTTAGGCTTTTGCACCTATTACTGAATGAAACCATAAAACTCCACTCGAAACCCTAAACACAAAAAACTTTTTTCCATTTAATGCATGCCGTGTCATTGCTTACCGCCCCGCTTCTATTTGTCTAGACATGATCAAAGCGGGTTCAAGTGCTTGAAGAGCATGTCGTGTCCCTAAACAAAAAATGAAACAACAGTGCGCTACTGCATATCATAAATCCCGATTTAAATCACTCGTATACATAGATTAGTTTCAAACGAAAGAAAAGACCCTAAACTTCAGCATCAAGAACTTCACCAGTACCAAGGTTAACTTGAAAACCATCAATCCAATTTCCTAGATGATCTCTTAACACTCCGTCTGCCCAATTTTTCCTGTTGTAGAAGACCTAGTACCATCAATATTCAGTTTAAACCAGTTCATAGGAGGCTTGCACCAAGAAAGCATTGTATAACTAAACATGGAATTCATGTTAGCCTTAAGTTGAGCACCGCTCCATTCCTCACTATAATTCCAAATCAAATTCTCAAGACAAATAGGGAAAGTAAAAGCAGGATCAAAAATCACCTTATTTCTCTATTTCCATATAAACCAACAAACAAACACAAAAATATTGCACCATTAGATATTATTCTTGATACTGACCTGACCGTGTCCGTGAATTTGAGCAGCAAACCAACTATTCCAATCAAGAGTAAAGGAGCTAGCAATAGAACCCGGCTTAAGAAAGACATTCCAAATGTTCCTTGATCTAGAACAATATCTAAAAAGATGAATTAGAGTCTCATCAGCAGCCTTATAGATGGGGCAAGTAGCACTATCTGTGAACCTTCTTTTAACTCTCTGCACATTAGTAAAGATTTTTTTATGGACAATAGTCCACAAAAAAGTCTTTAATTTGAGAGGGCAATTTAACTTCTAGGCAATCTTTTAAATAGGATTCAAAGCATCATCATGCTCAAAAGTGGAATTGAATGCAGACTTTACTGAAAATTTACCATGAGCAGTAGCACACCAAATAAGGTTATCTCTTCCTTCAAACCCAAAACAAGTTAGAACATTGAAGAACTACGTAACCACGTACTGAGGGAGGGCAGAAAGAAGAATGTGTCAAAATTAGAGAGAAAACAATAAAATTAAAAAAAAATAACAAATAGTCAAAAAATGATTTGATGATCGGTGATGCTAACGTTAAAATATAATATTCAAAAAGATTTTGTTTTGAATTTTTAGATTTTAACGAGTTAACGGTCAGAAATTCGTGGCCCCATCAAATCTGTCGATCGAGAGCCTCCCGCCAAGTCCCATTCCCTATTATTCCAAATCCCATACTTGACATGTAGCCGCCGGGCCCACTGCCAAATCTGGGACCCATACGTGGCCCTCAATCGGTCTATTTGGTTCATGCATTTCAGATTCATCCTATGAATTTTCTACGGCTCCCATTTGGGTAACCAGTGAGCGTAAATATCATGATATTTGACTATAGGAATGGACAAAAGCCAGACCCAACGAATGACTGTGCCATCTCCTCCTAAATGACAATTTTCTGGCACGTTTTATTTACTATTCATGCCACTGTGACCCGCCGGAGAAGAAGATTCATCGAAATAAACTTTCCCAATTCCTTCATTCATCATACCAATTCACATAAAGCGAGTTCAATTCACATGTGTGAAATGTAACATACAGGTTATAATAATAACTAAAAATTCTCACTTATTAATTTTTATTATTAATTCTCATACATATAATTTACTAACTAATCACAATTACACTGTCTTAAATTTTTATAAAAAATACTTATAAAACCCTGTATTTTACAATAAAAATCAGTTACGTCCTCCTATTTTTAATTTAAACCGTTTTTAATTTAAACGCTATACTCTGATATTTTTAAATTCAGCCAAAAATTTAAAAATATAATGATATACCACTTTAAATTAAAAATTAAAAGACGATTTTAAAGATAAAATATAGTCTCACAACTATTTTCTCCATTAAAATGCTTAACATTCCTCACAAAATCGCCTGTTATTTGAAAAAAAAGGCATTAGTCTTTCACTCATATCATTAATCACACTCCGTGGTTTGACAAGGGAACACTCGGATTGCGTTCCTAGTCCAACGCTGACACGTCACACACACAGTCCCACCGCAGCAACAGCAACACTCCCTAGCGTCCACGTATCTTGGTGGGATAAGACACGCGGCATGCACTTGATTTAGGAGATGACGTCGACAAGGAAGTCGTTGACGTCAAACTCGCCAAACTCGTCGTGGTTCGCCGGGACCATTATGTCCGGCAGGTTCAGAAACGGCACGTCGTACTCGAACACAAAGGGATGGGCGTCGTCACAATAACGGAACCCATCAAAAGAGGCGGGGCCTTCGTAACGGAGGACTGACGTGGGAGATAACGCCGGTTCTTCATTGGGAGACGAGACACACGTGGCGGTCGAGACGAAGCTTCTCTCATATTCATGCGCGGTGGGGACCTCCTCAGCAACAACGCTCTTCACCTCCGTCTTGACGGCGTTAGGAAAGTTGGTGACGGCGTCAGGACCTCTGAGCTTCACGGCGGCTCTGTCGTAAATAATGGCGGCTTCCTCGGCGGTGTTGAAGGTCCCGAGCCAAAGCCGCTTCCGTTGAACCGGGTCGCGGATCTCCGCGGCCCAACGACCCCACGGCCGCTGCCGGACACCCCGGAAATGCTTATACCGGCCCGAAACCGAATCCGGTGACATCGTATCGGGTCGGGTATCGGGTACTTCTCTCTTTGGCACCTTCAAAGAGGAAGCAGGCTCGAAGCTGATCTCCTTTACATGTCGCTTCACTCTGCGCATGGCGGAACTCGCATCGTCGTCGCTGTCGGAGTCCGTGGCGTCCGGGTCGGTGAGGATGATCCGAACCCGCTTCTGTAACAGTCGGGTCTTTTCATGATGGGTGCTTTCCTCGATGAAGAACTTGCTCACCGAGACAACATGCTCTGAGAATTTGGCCATGGATGGTTCAGATGAGACCCTCATGTTGTGGGTCAGGGGTTTTGAGGTGAATGATGCGAGATTGAACGGGTTTGTTCATAAATGAAATTGAAGAGATGGGTTTGATGGAAAACAAGAATGGAGAGATGGGTTTGGTCACGAGCAAAGTGAGCTGAACTGGGTTAGCGGTGGGAGTGAGGGCTTTGGATTTTGAGATAAGGAAGAAGAAAGGGGGCTTGGTAGTAACCCATAACCCCCTTGCAGGTTTGGGAAGAAAGAAAACGGAGAGACATGAAGAGGGGGAGGGTTTATATAAATGGCATGGAAGTCATGGAGATAGGATTGTGTTAAAATGTCTCTCCCCTTTGGTTTCTTTATCTATTTTTTTGGTAAATTTTTATCTTCGATTGAAATGGTTCCTCGTGAGTCGTGAGTCAGTGATGGATGGGTCATGAATAGTATAGCAATATAGCATAGTGTGCACATCATCCGTTTGATAATATGTCTCAAAAGAGTCGGAAAATTTTTTAGCCGGACCACTGTGCACTATTGGCAGCGTCTGCATGAATGGTGTGTGTTTCCATAGAGTAAATCCAAAGGGCGAATTGATCACATGTTTGTCGCAGCCTTGTGTTGGTGAAGATGAAACTGGCATAGCTGTTTCCTCAGAGCTGTCTGTAGCGTATGGTGGTTTTCCAAAAGCATGTTTGGGGAAGCACTCTTTTACCTTCTTTTTGACTCTTCTACCCGAACCACCAAAGAGTTGGGAGGCGTGATTGTTTACTTTTACTGTCACAGCTTCTGGAGCACAGTAAACTTTGAATAATCTGGGGAAGAGGGTTCCAAATTTCCACATGATATAAGAGCATGCCAGGCCATAGTTGGCATACCATTCCCACATAGTGGACCCAAATTCAATTTTTTCTTGGCCTCTTCCAAATCCATACCACTCCAACATGAACTCTCACTGTTAAGGCTGGGCATGGGTCCGCATGAACAAGATTAAGGTCATCTCAGGGTCTGTCCCAGATATTGCATTCAGGATGGAATCTGTGAGGGTCTTACTTTTTTAAGTCTTGATCACATACAAATTTCATCCCATACAGGCTTGGGACCGGACGAGCCTAATTCCGTAATTTTGATATCAATTACTTAATTACATAATTTGTCAATATCAATATATATATGGGGCCGTTTTGTTGCGGGAGGCTGTGTTGCGGACCATTTACGCACTTTTAAAGTTAGTCCGTTGGATTACATCGATGGTCTACAAAAGAACAAATACAGATATTTATCATGTGGACGCATGCATCTAAATGTAATAAACCTACGCCAAAAAACCACCCCTCTCCTCCTTTGAATAATTCCAGAACAAAATAGATACCTCTCTCTCTACATGTATTAAAGCTCTTTGAAGGCGTTTCCAGCTCTCTGGCTCCATTCATTGCCTCTGCGATCGAGGTGGTGGCGACAAGTTTAATCGAGTCGCTAAGGACAATTGTAAGCTCGACGACAGAGACAGAGAAGGTTCTAGAGCTGGCTAGGGTTCAAGTGTTCTTATGAATATCATGAAGGGCTTCCTTGGTGTAGGTGATAGCTTGTGGTTAAGCAGAGGAGCGGAGGTAGTAGAGGAGGAATTTACCAAACGGTCCTTGGCGGCTGTGATCTTATGAGATAAGGAGGGAAATTTTAACATTGAAAGAAAAGAGTGAGAATGAAAAAAAATGTTAATTTTGCCCACGGGTGAAGAATTTGTCAATTTCCCAGAATTGAGACTGAAAGAGGATCGAGAAGTTTAGAACTTCAGAAGCATTCGAAAGAAGATAGGTGGTTTGGGTGGGTGAGTGAGTTTTATTGCGTTCAGATGCATGCGTCCACATAAAAAAGACATGTATTTGTTCTTTTGTAGACAATCAATGTAATCCAAGGGACTCATTTTGAAAGTCCGCAAATGGTCCGCAACACAGCAGTCTGCAATAGAACGGACCCCATATATATTACTTATCTATAATCTACTTATATCCATAGTCTATAACTAGAATTAAACTAAAATAACATCAATAATCCACAATTACAAAAGTTCACTCATCATAAAGTTAAAAAAAACTAGAAAATATAGCAGTGAATCAGTGACATAGTAGAGCACTATTGTATTGTTAATACAAGTAGCTCCATGCTGCTCCAAATAAAAAAAAAATCAACCCTAATCAACGAGTACAATACCGGCTGCAACAAACTTTCCTTTCCCTTTCGCTTTTGCAATTGGAGGTGGAGGTGGACAATTGTTCTTGCTTGAAGCAGTGCACTCCTACTCTGTTTAAAATGAAAAAGAGTTAGTCCGATGAGCATTTGAAAATAGCCAAAAAGTATAAACACTTCAAAATTTATACCTTGCTCAACATCGTAATAAAACTCTATGCTTTCAATTGTTGGCTCATCAATATTTTCGGCAACCTTTGCAATTTCATCACCTAACATCCAGTTTTGCATGCAAATGAGTCATTCCACTAATTTAAGAGTCAATGAGCTTCTAAACAATCAATAACTCTACCCTTGTTGAGAAGCATGACTCTGATGCCACTGTTGAGATCTAAATCGCAAGAACATCTATTGCAATTTCTGCTAAGACTGGAAACTTACAACCATTAATCATCCACCAACACAGGATGTCGAAGTAATCTTCTTCATCAGTTTGATCTGTTACAACATCTAAGTATTGATAAACTTTATGAGCAGCAATTACTTCATTTTCTTTCACAACTTTCTTCTAATTACTAAGCTGTTGGCCCTTATCTTCTCAGCTATTGCTGCTTCTATTTGTGATAATGCTATATGAAGAGGTTGGAGATTGCGGCCTCTGCATGTGTATAACTTCATCTACATGAACCATGTACTAAGAAAAAAAATGCATAAACTAAAGATCAGGTATACACAAAATAGAAACATATTACTTAGGAAGAAAACAAAGAACTTATCACAAGTGCAACAACAATAATAATAGATTGGATATATGTCATACTTGATCATGCAGAGCCATAAGAAGGTTTTTAATCGCCTTTGTTCTTCTTTGCACCTCATCAACATGCAGATGCTCTTATGTATACATGTGAGTCACATTCTTAAACTTAAATCTTGTATACAAAACCAGTCCAATGATTAACTTGTTGTTAAGGTCCCTAAAAGAGCCAAAATACTTCATCCATCTGTTTCTCATATTGCCTGTCATATCTTGCAATGTCTTTTTAGTTTCTGATCCAGTTGCCAACTCCGGCAGCACAAACAAGCTTTTTATGTTGTTTTCCATGTCAATCACATCCGTAAAAACAGTTTGCACTGTAGGATGCAATGATCACTATTCCTTAGAGTCACTACCCAGAAAACTCTTAAAATATTGACAAAACCATCAACCTTCAACCAATCTGCATCATCTGGAGGTCCCACCCTAGCTCTCTTGTTGTTGCTTGGTAAAAGAACTCCATCTTCATCATATTCTTCCTCTAGTTCTTTAAAGTAATTTCCAAAATTTGATTCATCGTCTTCAGCCATCACTAAAAATGCTTTCTTGAATCTTAGAGCAGCTTTCAACATCAAAAAGGTGTTGTTCCACCTTGTTGGGACATCAATGCACACAGGTCCCTTATCTCCAAGAATTTCTCTTTCTACAACCTTCTTAAAAATCTCAAATCAGTTTGAAGAAGATCTCACAAACTTCACATAATTCCTAATTGTCATCACTGATTTATGTAGCCTTTTCAAACCATGCCCCACTATTAAGTTAGTGATGTGAGCAGTGCATCTCACATGCATATATTTTCATTTAAAATCTGCTGATAAGATGTTGAATTGCTCATCCTAGCAACAAGCCACTCTAAAGCACAATTGTTTACAGCAACATTATCAACGGTAATGCACATCACTTTCTAAATTCCCCACTGCGCCAAGCAAGACTCAATAAACTTCCCTATAGTTGGCCCTTGGTGATTTTGAATCACACAAAAATTAATGACCCACTTGTGCATTTTTCAATCTACGTCGACAAAATGGGCAGTAAGCACCATGTAATTAACGTTTTGAACACTCGTTCAAGTATCAAAACGTATACATCTTCAACATCTTCTTCAAATCTCTTTTTTAGGTGTCATACATACCTAGATAGGCGTTACACAATTTCTTTCAACTTGGAAAATCAAAGAGATGACACACTTTCCTACAAAATCCATCAAACCCTTTCTTCTCCATAAAGCTAAAAGGCAGCTCATCAATCACAATCATCTCTACACAAGCTTCCAAACAATTTGTTTGGTTGTAAGCTACCGTGCCCAATTTATTTGACTCAGACCTATCCCTAACAAGATTTTTCTACGATTTATTAACCTCACATGGAAAATACCTACAGTTGTGGTTGATGTGTCTAAGCAATCCAAATGTGCCACTCTTACTCTCAATAGAAAAGTCTCTAATCTTACCCTTAGGACAATAGATGCAATGAGACCTTTTATGAACTATCTCAATTACCTTCTCCTCTGCATTCTTCTCTCTCAATTTTCTCATACTCTTTGAAATGCTCCCAAACATGACTAGTACGTTTTTTACTTGATTAAGCAGGACCATCGCCCTCACCTACAGATACAGCAGGAGCCACACCACCCTCGCCTACAGATGTAGTAGCTTCAATCTTGGGTTCAGTTGAAATAGGCTGACTTAAATTTGGGTTTGTAGCAGGGACTGATGTAGCTTCAATCTCGGGTGATGCTACTAATGACGTCGTTGACAAATTCTGAAGACTAGAAGCAGAGTAGTTGGGTCGCACAACTACTTTGTTTCCTCAAGCCATCGTAGCTCGACCTATACAGAAGAAAAGAGATTGAGGTTCGGCTGGATTGAGATTTCAAGTTGGCATCTTCGATTGAGGTTTTAAGGGTTGTGAGCGATTTTTGGTTCTCGAGATCACGTTTTGGGATAAAAATGAAAGGCTGCATCTATTGAATGAGATGAGTTAGTATTAGGGTTTAAAAATAAAAGGTTAAGATCAGTACATCTAAAGAAATCAACGGGTCAGATTAGCCTATATTATTAGACGTGACGAGATTGGCCTGACGGGCCGAACAGACCTAGTGTTTTTAGATTTTGATCCCGTCTCATCTCGTCAAATTTCAGGACGGGATCATGACGAGACCGAGATGTAGGTTTTTTTATGCCAAATGCGACCCTACTCACTGTTGCCAAATGTGACCCTGCTCACTATTGAAGTTGCCAGATGCCATCCTACTCACTGTTGCAGTTGCCAAATGCTACCCTAGTTGTATTATTGTGCTAACAAAATAAAAGGATGGAGGGTTGGTCAAAATAAAATAGGATTGAAAGTGAATAAAAGGGGATGGGAAAAGTTGGGGGAATTAGTATTTGATTCTCGGAGAAGAAGCAAAGGCACATTAAAGAGGACGTGACTTGATAATGATAGAAGTGGACTCGCAACATTGGCAATAATGTGATGAGTGGGGGGAAGGAGGGAGGGACTAAGACCATCTCCAATAGGAGAGCTATAATGGGCTCTGACCATTTTTGAACAAAACGGGACTCCAAGAAGGTTAAGGCTTAAGGGCTAAAGAGCTAGAGGGGTCGATAGGGCTAGAATTGGCCCTGAAGGTGACTGTAGCTTTGAGGGGAGCCGCAACAAATTGACAGAAATGCTGACCCAACACATGGGTTCATGCTTTTTGACTGAAAATGCACGTGTGTGCATTATTTACACAAAATTAAATGGTTGAGGTGATTTTACTGTTGACATCCAACGGCCACTAATCAAGGTATAATAAAAATGGTATATAGATATGGCATTTGCTTTTATGAAGGAGACTGTTGTGCTCTCGTATTTTTTCTTGTATGAGTAAATAAAATCAAAAATTACATCCAATTATTTAATTAAAAAAATTTACAACTATTAGGACTTGGGCTATGCTACCTCTGCAATTCTGCATGCTAAATAGGATGTCTTGCGTTAGACATCGGGAGCAGCTCGAATCCTATCCTAATATTAGCCTCTAAAAAATGGGTTTTGCTGCTAATTATTCTATTGCTGTATGAAAGAAAAAAAGGCTATGAGTTGACCGTCTCTTTTGTCAACTCATGAATAGAGCCGGTAGTTGCTGGAAACTTATCCAAAAGGTAACGTGAAATTGGACACTAATATTCAGAAACAGACCATATCATTCTTTGCCAATTGCATCTCAACACCCACGCCTATCAATGTTCTTGGTAGAAAATTCAACCACATTTAACGGACTAGAAAAAAACAGAAACAAAATGCGGAACAACCAGGCACAGTTGGGGGACAAAGACCCAGAAGATCCATATTCAATCCTCAAGACAAGTTCAAAGTTGGAGAAACATGGGCTAGCAGAACCATTAAAGCATTATTTCCTTTTCAAAAATAAAATTAAAGAATGATATCTTTATAGGGGATCAACAAACAAACCATTCACTTGATAACCAACACGGCAAAGATACAATACAGTTTTTTTCCCATCTCCAAATGCCTTCAAATGAATATTCACAGATTGAGACCCAAGTTCCTTGATCAATTTCCGACAGATCAATTTCCAATGTTTCAATGTTTAACTTAAACGGAGATGGAATCATGCATTTGCAACGTTTTATAAATGCTCGGATTTTTTCTTAGTTTTCAGCCCATGGAGTACTTTTGTGTCCAGCTGCGAGCAGTGGATTCATACTTGGCCCTGTCGGTCTTGTACATGTGTGCAATTTCAGGGACAAGGGGATCATCAGGGTTGGGGTCTGTCAAAAGAGAGCATATGGATAACAGCACCTGAAAACACCAAGTTCATTTGAATGAGCATGACAAAACTTATAGTAGGAACAAAAAGCAAGGAGCTTAAGCTAACATAATATAGATAAAAACAGAGTCCTATACCAGACTAATCAACTCCATCCCAAACCACATAACTAGGTACTGTCAATTTTATCCATATTCTTAAATCCATGAGCATGACCACCTATGGCCAAGGCAAATGGTACCATGAAATATGACATGGAGTGGGAACTGGGTCAGTGGCACATCCTTCCTAATCGGGTGGCAGGACTACAATTGGACTCCCAGTAAACACAAGTGATAGGCCTCTTATAGCAACGAAATAGTTTCACAAACCTTGGAAATTGTTAGTGCTGGGCTCCATTGTTCTTTAAGAATATCAAGACATATGCTTCCATTGCTATTGATGTTTGGATGGAATACCTTGGTCCTGAATGCAACCTGAAAGCATACTCAAGTTAGCCTCTAATATTCTGAAACATCATTACAACGATTAAATACAAGATGACGTGATAACAAGCATAAAGCAATAACTTAAGCACACAAGCTATATCTCAATGAACAGTGACAGAATGATAACATGACCACACCAAACCAAGCCTTTTCCAAATAAGCACTCAATATCAATCAGACAATCACAAGAATCAACTTTCTGCATTACTATAACAGCAACATTCTAAGGCAATTATAAGACAAAATTGACAACTGGCAAACGGATAGTTTTTTAGAATAACTCAATCCAATGATCAATCGACCCAGTCATAATGCACCACTGAAATACTCAGCCCAGGCTGATTTGTTGAAAATAAAAAGACACACCATATGCACCAATTGTTGATTCTAAAAGAAATAATGTGATAGACTGGGATGATAAACAAGTAAGACACTCACCAAAAAACTTTACTCGAGCCACCAATTTAAAAATCCAATCACAAACAAAATGTTCCCAAAGAAACTTCCAAGCTGAGTGTGTAACACAGTTTCCACTGACTTCATATCTAAAAGAGTTTCTTCTTACAAGGAATGACAACTATCTTTAAACAAATCATCTTCAATCATTCAATTACAACACACAGAACTCATGATTCATTCATTCCAATGCATAGAGTAATTACAGAAACATCAAAACAATCTGTCTTTTGCCCTTAAAAGTGGAGAAGTAACAACCTTTGGGGGCTTGAACGGATAATCCGGAGGGAAATGAATCAAAACTAGGAAAACACCACCTGCATACGGGCTATCAGCAGGTCCCATAATTGTTGCCTGCCAGTGGAACATGTCCTCCGCCACGGGACCTATAACATAAAAAGAAACCCCAAATAAGCTCCTCTTCTATACATTTACGCTTTCATGCTTGCTCATTACAATTAACCGGTTTTGTAGTTTTCTCTACATAACCCAATCCATGCATATGTCCAAATCCAAGTCCCCACAGCCATAAACTTGTTCCTTCTACAACGCAACATATTGATATCGAAATTTCCAGCCCCCAATCATCTATACCTCACAATTCAAACCTAGTTTCATATCTAATGGGTGAAAAGGGTTATGACTATGCTTTCCATCTTGACCTAATTAGGGTATAAAGACTCAAAATTCAGCCAATAAATAATCCCTCCACAAGCCCAAGTCAATTCCAAACACAGTAAACATCAAAATCAAACTTCCATAGATTAAAAAGCATCAAAATTGATGGTTCTAAAAGGACGAAAGGAGCCAATACCAGCACTGCAAGAGGTAGGCGGGTCCTTCTGCAAATCCTTGAGCTCCTTCAAGATTCGTTTCGACGCCATCCCACCACGTTAACCACAAAAAAACACCTGAAAAAGCAAACCCAGAATCAAAATCAGATCTTGAACCCTAGAAATCAAATTATTCCAATTCCGAATCCAAACACCGATCCGAGATCAATAGCGGAACACCGAAGAACCAAAAATCGAAAGCACGAATCGAAAAGAGAGAAGTACCTGAATTTGATTGAAGCAAAAATGAGAGAGAGATTCAGAAAAATTGAGGCGGATTTAATAATTTGGGGGTTATGAAAAAGATAAGAGAGTTGCTTCTAGAATTTTCCAACTTGGCTTAGGATCGTTTTTTGTTTCTTTACTTCCTTGTCCTTAGAGAAGATCGATTTTGTTTTCTCTTGGCATATTTATAAATTATAATTTGGTCGACTCCGCCCGACGGCGGCAAGAGATTTTGATTTTTTTTCTTCCCATATCTGAAGTGGCGTGGAGGTGTGGCGGTGGTGTTGCAGCCTAGATGGCAAAAGTTTCTAATTTTTGTTTCTACTGTGAGAGTTCTAAGGGTCGATTATGTCTGAACAACAGTGTTGAAATTGTTTTTTATTATACGAGGACGGTTACCAGGAATATTGTTGCGGGCTATAAGAGTAAAAAACTAAAAAGGGTCCAATTTGAATTGGAAGCAGGATAGTCGTAATTGTGCTACACAAGAAGGGTAAACTCGTATTTTCACAATTTAATGAAAAGCAAACTAAAAGTTGGGGGGCAAAAGCGTGGTTAGAGGACAAGAAAAATGAAACAGTTTTTTCGCAGCATATTTAGAAGCAGTCATTGCCATCTTGGTGCATCCCACAAAGCTCAACCTAACAATTCAGAAAAAAGGAGAACGCCGACTCTCTCTCTCACCCTTCGTTCTTTCTCACTTCACCAAGAACGCCGACTCAACCGGCTACAGAATCGTCGACGAGATCGGCTCCGGCATCATCGTCGCTGTCTACAAGGTCTTTCTTTCTCTATCACCCATCGTTTTGCTTTTCCGACCATCTGGATCAGTGTCTCTATGCGGTGAAGCATTAGGGATCAAGGAGTTACGATGCCTTCGAGATTTTGTGTGATTTGCATCGAATCTATATTGGATTTGGTAGAGTGATGGGTGATGACTAGGACCTATGGGAGGGAGCTGATGAGCGTGCGATGATCATGATGATGAGCTTTGAAATTGGAAAGAATAATTTTGGCATGTGGTTGGTGAAAATTCTTCTATGAACCAAGATTTAAGTGAACAATGAGTTTTAATTTAATTTTGGTCATTCATTTTATCTACTAGTATAATAGCAATACAAGTGTGGAAACATGGCGATTGTGAAGATTTGATCGCTCTTTTAGGAAACAAATTCCCGAGATACTTTTACACTCACGTTTGATTTGCGTGAAAATAACAATATAGATGGAAATATATATACTAACGACTTGTTTGAAATATCACAGATGAAATTTTAATTGAAATTGTCAGTTTTTTTATTGTAAATTATATATTTAAAATGTTTTAACGATCATTAAATGAGATAAAATTTTACAGGGATGATCTATACATATATATCTAGATATTGAACGGTTAAGATCTGAAACTAAGATAAAAAAGTATGGCAAAAATGAAAAGCCGCACCAAAACTATTGGTGTGGACGTGTGTAGCCTAGAAAGGCTATATATATACATATATATATATATACATATATATATATACATATATATATATATATACATATATATATATATATATACATATATACATATATAGGGCCCTTCTATTGAGGGATCCTTATTTTTGGTTTATTTATAGGGATAGACATTCGACAAACTTTTCGATCACATAACAAAATCTCCACCGTTAAATATGTAGATGCATATATATAGATCATCTCTATAAAATTTCATCTAATTTGGTGATCGATAAAGTGCTCAAAACTATGAATTAAAATTATAAGCATGAACGGTTCATGTTTGGCAGAATTGATGCGTCAATTGATTTCAGTTAGTTCAAAGCCTTAACGATCACGATATTAGATGAAATTTTACAGAAATGATCTACATATATGAATCTAAGTATTGAACGGTGGAGATGTTGATTTGTGATCGAAAAGTTAGTCTAATGTTTGATCCCTCATATATGTCAAAAAAGGATCTCTTAGTGGAATGACCATATATATATATATATATATATATATATTCTAGAATAGTCTGTTATGTGTGTTTTGGTCTTATGCAATTAGGATAAGGAATACATATTCCGTAAAGAGGTAGGTTTACTAGTTATTTAAGAATATGTCATATGTAATCCTCTATAAATAGAGGTACCTATCTATGAATAAAGTACATCTTTTCACGATTTTCTATTCGTATTATTTTCATACTTCATCACGTTATCAGCATGTCTTAAGTTGATAGCAACCATAAACCTTAAAACATAAAACAAAAAGCCTTCAAGCCCCCTGCTCCTCCTCCTCCTCCTCCTCGGATTCCTTCTTCTTGATTCCTCCGCCCGCCGTCGCTTCCCAGCCACTCATCAACCGCCGTCGGCTTTGAGATTATCTCGCCTAATTTCGAGACCCATCTGATGTCACATTCTCAAATCCTTTTCAAGCAAATTCATAGGTAAGTTCAAAGCAAACTTAAACTCTTTTCAAGTTCAATAACCTCGGGGAGGATAAATCGAATTCCTCCTTTCTTCTACATCATTCTATGCTTGAAGTTGTGAAAATTGCAGGTATTTAAAATTCCTAAATCGGGGTCAACTTTTTAGGTATGCCTCCCTTGTGAGAAGAGAGCAACAACCTTCTGCGATAACATCTCCATATCACCGTATATATTACGGGATTAAGGGACAGGCGCTTATAGCACCCATCTTACAACTCCTTCATTTTTTAGTTAGAGCTTTGATCATTAGTACCCCTATAGAATTAGAACACGATATAAGTCAAAACACACATATCCGAGCACTCCCTCATTCCTATAAGGAAACTCGGGGACTTATATACATTTGCATGTTTAAATGAAAATGTTTAAAATGAAACAGGATTATCCTAACTATTATTCTTCGGCAAACTCTTGTTCACCCAGCGTCCATGTCAAAAATAAAGATAATCCTTTAATAATTTCATTTTTAGTAAGATGACAGGTTTCCGGTATCTACTGAATTACATATCGTTGTAAGACTTTTGTATACCTTACACGGTAATACTCTACAATGAATTGCATATCGCTGTGAGATAACATGCCCTCACATGATACTACCTCTAGTATCTACTGAGCATAGCACTCGTACTTTCTTTGTTACATGTGTACAGGAAAAAAGGCAAGAGTTTGCCATTTACGCCAACAGACGAGAGGCAAGAGTTCGCCATCTACGCCAAAAGGCTAGAGGCAACAGCACGCCATCAGCGCCACGAGGCAAGAGTTTGCCATCTACACCAATAGGCGAGCAGCACGACTTCGCCATCAGCGCCAAAAGGTATGAGTTCACCTTCAGCTCCAAGAGGCGCGAGCACACCATCACTGTTATCAGGCGAGAGTCCATCATCAGCGCCAAGAGGCGAGAGCACGCCATCAGTGTTATCAGGCGAAAGTCTGCCATCTGTGCCAAAAGGCATGAGTTCGCCTTCTGCGCCAAGAGGTGAGCACGCCATCAGCGCCAAAAAGGCGAGAGTTTTCCATCAGCGTCAAGAGGCGAGAGCACGCCATCAGTGTTATCAAGTGAGAGTTTGCCAAAAGACGAGACTTCGCCATCAGCGCAAAAAGACGATATAGCTTGCCAAGACCGTTCTTGCTTGAGTAGCTAGGGGACTAGTAGGGCTAGCAGCCACATTAGCATTACTTATGCTTGGTGACTCGATTTTAACTCTCCAACCAAAAACGCTCTCTTACTCAGGGGCTTCGGAGACTTGTTGGAGTTGCCACTATGTGCCTTCACTACTAAGCATAAGTAACACCATTTATGTTGGCCACAAGCCATAACAAGAGTCAGCCACAACATACATTACGAAAGCTCTCGCACAAGCTACACAACGACACTCGGAAGTCGACGATCCGACATCGAGATGTCATATTGCTGGCCTCGACAACATGCCCTCATGGAACACGTTTTGGATAGTTGTCCCACATCGGAAATGTACAAAAGGTGGGAGTCTCCTCTTCTTATAAATATGAGACTCCCTCCTCCTTATAACTTCTTCTTCTTCTTCGACTTCTTCCTGTTGATTAGAATAGCTACATGCTAGATAGCTACTTGTAAATCGCCATTAAGGCACCAGAGACTAATACATGTTAAGTGGACGTAGCCTTACCCACCAAAGGTAAGGTGAACCACTATAAATTCAGTGTCTTTCACAATTCGCCATCACATATCCCCATAACACACAAATTGCACACATGTATCACCGAGTGGTACAAAATATGTTCCACCACCGAGACTTTACTGGAATTACGTTATTTTTTAACCTTAGACGTATTTCAAAATTCCGGTCATATCTTATTTCACAACTTTTTTAAGTTTGATGGTTCTACGTTGAGTTTGTTTTCTTAACAGTAGGGTATGCAATGATCTGTTGTACATGCGATGAATTCAATCTTATATGTGCGGGTTTCATTTAAAAAAAGTACAGTACTTGGTATATACACCATATAAGGTATGTAGTGGTACTGGTACTAAGGGAAAATGTTAAAAATGATAACCGAACTTTACGCTACTGATAATCTAAGATATTTAACTTTATAAAATAACACATTGTACATAAAGTAAGAAAATCAACATCACTTTTGTACATGTTTATCTCCTTTAAATGATTAGTCATGTTCGATATTTTCATCAAGGAAAAATTAGTAAGGTCAACTATCTTAGCCCATCATCTTCATTCCTACCAAAACTACAACTCCTTTTAAAACTATAATTCCTTGTTGATAGGAACCAAAACTTATAAATTTCCCTAACTAAAACATATGTTATAGTTCCTACGCATAAAACCCAGCAATATTCATCTAGGAAACTGATAGTTGACCTCGAGGATGGCTCCATATGCTGTAGCCCCTACCCAGTTTCATTTTGCCAAGAACCTGAAACCCATCAAAATTCATAATCTCCATATGGTTTGGACATGGAAGGGAACGACACCGAAGGAAGTAGGTTTACAGGTTGTTCATGTAGACGACCCATTAGGTGAGGATCTCGAGTACTTTGCCCGGCCCATGATTATTGAGGAGTCGGAGGACGAGTTTTGGGGTTTCGGGTCCGGCTGTTTCTTTACGATGTTACTCCAACACGTGACTAGTACCGGGTTCGACGGTGACGTCCATCGTTATGGAGGCAGGTGATGAGTGCTGCTGAGATTCAAAGATTTGAAGCGGATCAAGATGAGTTTTACTGCACTATAGGATTAAGTTGTCAAAATACTATAGTACCCTTGTTTAGTTGATGATTTAACAGAGACATTAACGTCATGTATGAAAATGATGTCAAATTTGTTACTTCATGTACTAGCGTGTTACTTCATGTAATTAAAACACATTTATTATCGGTGGTAAAAGTTTGTGTACTATTCTTCTAATTTTCTCTGGTACTAATCAAGTTCATATCTCAAAATTTATTATATCTATTACGTACATATATCATTTTAACGTAAGAGATTGTGTGATTGTCTTTAAATTTTTTGACAGATAAAGATAGAGTAAAAGAAAGAAAGTAGTATATCAAAAAGATCTGCACCTAGACTATAATTCTTCAAATACTATACAAATTAGACTCAAAAGTAAGAGATATGTGCACATCACCATGGACCAACAAATTTAATTTTGTGACGGTGATCCACATACCTTACATTTTGTCCATCCTCATTACAAATTCTTTGGCCGGTGACGTCATATTGAAGAAATATCAGTAGGGATAGAGATATGAATAATATGATATATCTATGTGTTCTGTAAAAGTTTAGGTGAGAGCTTGGTTACGCTACACCACTATCGTCAGGGCAAACCTGCAACCTTAACCCTGAATGACTTACAGTGGACACGTACCTGTCACACTAGCCTCCAGATATGGATTTCCACAGGAGAATTTATAGATCGCGAACCAACGAGACCTGTTGGTAGCGGGGATCAAACTAGGATGAGGTCTCCACCACAAGCCCGTCTTTGTTAACTGAGCCAAACCTCGTTGACATAATATGATATATCTATGTCAACTAGAAAACAAATAATTCAATTTAAAAGAATGAATATTAGACGGCAGTTATTCGATCTCTCCAAAAAATAAATTAGTATTTGCACAAACGTGACATGGTTTGTCTTTGTGAAGCTTGGTTTGTGTCTTTTATGAAGCTTGGTCATTTAATAGTTCTTAAGGAGAAAGATGACATCCACATTCCACTATGCCATAGCTTTTGCTTGTCAAATATAAAAACAAAACAAGAATTCTATATCATTTCCACACTATTCTAGATCGAGGCTAAAGAGTCTCAGTCTTGTTTTGATTTCTTGAATAAAAACCCAGTTCCACTGTTCCTTTCTTTCTTCACCAACTGGGATCTCTATGTTGTTGTCAAGTCTTCAATAGCAAAGCTTGGCCCTTTTGTAAGTTTTCTTGTTCTTTCTTTGGTTTTATCGTTCTGGGTATTCGATTTTGGTCACAAAAATTGCTCCTTTATGTGGATTCTGATGATGAGTTCTGAGATTCTTATGCACAGACTCATAAACCCAACTTGTTAAAATCTGCAAAATTTTAGTTTTCTGAAACAGGAATTTTCTGCTGAAGCATCAAGATTATAAATTTTCTCCCTATTTGGGTGAATCGATGAACTTTTCATATATTATTGAGTAATTATTGGTTTTTAAGGATGAAAATTGAATTGTAATAATGAGTAGCCCTGTAAAATTGGCCGGCCCAGCTCTAACCCACATGGCCACATACTACCTCGGTCCTGGACTGTTTCAGCCCTGTGTAAAATAAGCTGGGTTCGGCCAGCCCTATCACAAATATGGTAAGCCCAAACCCAGCGGGTAGTCAGGGCTGCCTCGCCCACGGTTTATGTATAATGAAATTAATTTTTTTTTTAAAAAAAATTGATGTTAAGGATCAAACCTACACTATTAGAAACATAACTACATCATATTTGTCAATTGAACTAAAATATGTTGTTCTATTATTCGTAATTATAGGATATTAGAAAATTAAGATGAATTATTTTTTGATAATTAATTCTTAACTACGTAGTCTTTGCTCAATTATAGACAAATATTTCTTTTGATATTTATTATTTAATAATTTAAATCAAAAATATATATATTATTACTAATATAGGTCGTGATTGGGTTGGGTCGTGGGTCAGCCCTATATGGGTCAGGTTTTGGGTTGCCTAGAGCTCAAATGAAGCACATGCCTTACCCTTTTTTAAATGGGTTGGGTAAAACCCGCTCATTAGCTTGGGTCGGGCCGGCCATTGGCTCATTTTTTTGGGCTAAGTTCGGGTATGCCCGTCGGCGGCTCTGGGATGAATTTACAGGCCTAATAATGAGACCTCTCCATCTACCACGTTTTTCACTTCATTGGAATGGAGGGTGGAGCAGCTGTCCTTCTAGACAGTTGTACACACTCAATTCCAGCTCTGTTTTTTCTACATTGTAGGCTTGTTTATATTCTTGGATTGTTTTGGCGCAAAATACATTTTGGCAAAGTTGTGGAAACAATTTATACATTTCAATGGCATTCATGGTGATAGATGTTTTTTACTCTTTACAGCATGAACATTAGAAATTATGATATGATGGATGATTTGCAATGAATGTGTGTAGTAATGATAAAATATGTAGCGAGGGGTGAAATAATTGAGTTGTTGGTTCACATTTTGATTTAGTTTGTTGGGAAGGCGAAACCAGATGAATGTGTTAGAAAAACTAAATTCTTTTCGATACAGGGGTTTGGTTGTAGACTTGTATCAAAATTATCAAGTCGGATATCTGACCGCATTAGCAAATGGCTACTCCCTTGGCAAGATATGAACTTGGAAGTACAAAGTCTCCCTTCTTTTTCGTCGTTGTAAAAACTATGAGTTTAGTCATGTTAAAGTAGGGGTTCTACATGTCATTTATGTGGTTTTGATCAAATTTTGACCCCATATCTTTAGCATGACAAAACATTGGGTTGAATTATCAGTGCACTTCGTAGCTGCAAACATTTAACTGACATGTCCTTATATCCAGGTTCAATCAAATAAGAGTATGAAAAGGTTGGAATCAAAAAAATCTCATTCTTGGTGGTGGGACAGTTACATCAGCCCCAAAAACTCTAAATGGCTTTCAGAGAATCTCGAGGGTGAGCAAAATGCATATAGGAATAACTATTGGCTTAGGATATAGATTTTCAACGTAATAAATTATGTTGTTATATATCTAAATAGTGTCTCTCATATAATCGCAAAATGTTATCCATCTATTAGTTGACATAAGCTGCCTGCAAAATGTTACCCTGCTTTACCTATCTAGATACCTCTTAACAGGGAGTTATGTTTGATTTTGAGTCACTTGAGTGATTAAAAATGTCTGGGACAAATTAGATGTGTGTTACTATATTAAATTAATGCTGTCTGTTTTCCATTTTCCTCTTTAAAGTTTTGTTGTTGAGAAAACACTCTGTTGTTGTGTTACATTACTTTTGCCTACAACCTGAGATGTGGGATCTTAAGTTAGTAGCAGATAAGATTTTTTATTTCACATTCTAAATGGGGGTAAGGTTAAAATGGTTAGTAGGGAGAAATAGTTGTATAATTTTAGCGCCAGCTGCTAATCTAAACCGTGGTAGAGGCATAATTTACCCAAATTGATGGAGGAAGTCAATTTTCCAAAATTTGCATGTTTAAATTTCTTTAGATTTCAGATTGTATTAGGTCAAGGTTGTAAAAATTTGATTGTTGGTCATTTTCTCACCTAAAATGCCTTTCAAGAAAATGACAAAACGATCCTTCACTGCAGAGATGGACCGGCACATCAAGCGGATGCTGAAGCTGGTTGAAGAAGATGGGGATTCATTTGCAAAAAAGGCTGAAATGTATTATGAAAAGAGACCTGAATTGATTTCTCATGTTGAAGAATTTTATCGCTTGTACCGGTCTCTAGCTGAACGTTATGATCATGTGACAGGAGAGCTAAGGAAGAATGTAACCTCAGATCTCCAATCCATGAGCTCATGCGCTTCTGACTTTGGTTCAGAAATGCCATCAGGCTGGTCCTCTCCTGATTTCCAATCCCAAAAGCTGAGTCTGAGTCGTCGTAAATCTGGCCCTCGTGCGGCTGGCTTTGATTTCTTTCTTGGCCCGGGTGGAAACAGCTCAGATAATTACCAGAAAGAAGGGGAAGAATCATCTTCGTTAACGGATTCTGAGCTAGAATCTGATGGTGATGATTCTTCAATCAACAATTACTCAGGGGTGTTGTCAAACGGAGTTGATCCTCATCAGAGGAAGATAATTGATTTGGAAATTGAGCTCCGTGAACTGAAGGAGAAGCTCCAGCTGCAGCAGGAAGGGAATGTAGATACTCCATTGAGGAGGTCTAAAACTGAGAATTCCGAGGAATTTTCTGCCAAGATTGCAGAATATGTGCAAGAGCTGACGATTGCAAATGAAAAATTACAGGGCTCAAAAGAACAGATTTCCCTGTTGAACATTGAGCTTGAGCGGTATAAATCATTACAAAATGGCAACGCCTTTGAGACCAGTTTTGAATCATCAGAACATGAAGAGGTCAAGAGGCTTGAGGGTGAGCCACACATGGAGGTAAATGAAGCATCAGAGATACCTAGGTTGCGAGAAGATGAAGACCCCGATAACAAGATCAAGGCATTGGTGGAAGAGCTGAGAATCACAAAAGATAGGCTTCAGTATTCACTGAAACAGATTGCAAGTTTGAGACAAGAACTTGAGAGTAATAAAGCCTCTGAGAAAATTCATCAGCTGCAGGGCCAGCTTGAATCTGCTAACAGGGACATTGCTACATGGAGAACAAAGTTTAACTCAGAGAAAAGAGAGGTCACGAAGCTGCACGAACGAATCGCAAGGTTAAAAACTAGTTTATCAGACCGGGATCATGAAGTCATGGATTTGAAAATAGCGGTTTCTGATGCCGAGGAGAAGATATTCCCAGAGAAGTCACAGGTAAAGGCTGAAATATCTAGATTGTATTCAGAACGGACGCAACTGGAGGAGCAGATTAGAGACTGTGAGTCTCGAGGACGTTCTTTGGAGGATGATATCAGAATGATCAAGGCTGGAAAAGCAGAAATGGAGGAGAGACTTGCTAGCGAAATCGAGCAGTTAAAGGCGGAAATCCTTGAGACAAGCAATCACATTGGGAACTTAAATACAACCCTTGAGGCTATGAAAGCAGAAAGAGATGAGCTTAGTACAAAAGTTGTAACACTTAAAGAAGAAGTTAGTTGTAGAGATGATATGATAAATGAGATGGACACTCAGCTGCAGCAGTTGCAGAAGGAGCAAGTGGAACTAGTTTCGGGGGCTGAAGAGGCGAGGAAAACGCTGGAGGAAATGACAGCAAGAACAAAGGAACTTGAGGAGGAGATTCAGAGGCAGAGAGTCATGATTTTGGAAGGAGCAGAAGAAAAGAGAGAAGCTATAAGGCAGTTGTGCTTCTCGCTCGAACATTATAGGAATGATTATCACAGGCTTCGAAAGGCTTGTATGGGACACAAGAGGTTACCGGTTTTGGCTTCTTGAGCTGAGGCACTGTGATTTTTGGTTTGGGTTGTATGTAACTTTTTGGGTGGTTTTGGCTTTCCTTTTGTGTAGTACTGGCCATGCACTCATGTTCGTATTGATGTGAGGTTTGTGTAGTAGAGATATAGATGCAGGAGTGTCGTACCAAGGGGCCATTAGAGTCACCAGGTCGCCCTCAATAGTGGTTGACAGGGAGTAAAGTACTAGTCTTGTTGAGATACGTATAAAAATAAAACATTAAACAGGAAAAAAATTACATTATGACCGCGCCAGGAAGGGGTCGAACCTTCGACTTTCTGCTTAGGAAACAGACGCTCTATCCACTGAGCTACAGGCGCTTGTTGCTACCTTCGTAGAAGATATTACTATATTATTCTTGAAAGATCATAGAGGGATAACCAAAGTCTACATATTTCCATGGTAACCAGGGACTGTTTATCTTCATTTCATTCTATGTATTGTGTAATTTTCATGTAGATGTGTCTTTCAGTACTAATTCTATTCTAACGTTTCACAATCTGAGAAGAAATACTAAAATGATGGTCAAAAATTTAGGTCCTACACATCCATGTATGAAAAAAAAGAATCGTATTTGCTGTTGAAATTAAATCTTATCATCTATTGGAGGATATTGGAGGTAGTAGTTGTGATATGCAAGTGTGGTTGTATCCGAAGGATACATGGGTGCTGTGGTATCCCAGATCCGAGGATGCATGGCTGATGTAGTCTACTTCCAGGCTTACCATTTAATGTTTTATACGTAACTTGTATATGTTACCTTACTTTTATATTGAGAGTTGTTTAGAGATTAGTTCAGAGTGAACTAATCTAACTAGAGTTGATTTTAGAGGAGTGAGATATTTGTGTGTGTGTGTGCCAACTACATATGGGCTGCATAAATCTGATGTTCTCCTATTCTGCAGCAACATAATGGCTACTGCTAGTCTCCTAAAGCAGCATGGTGGTCTAGGTCTCTGAGCCACAGCTATGTTGCATTGTTCCTTAGGGTTAGTTTTGTGTGTGTAAGAGATGTATGGTTGATGAAGTGTGTTTCTCACTCAACCTCTTCTATGTATAGTTTAGCATTGTAACCTAAATATTCACTAAGAAGAAATATCAGAAAAGCTTCTGCATCTTTATGTTTAGTTTTCTACATGGTATCAGAGCATGGTTCATGGCCTGAAATCAATCGGGTTTCATGGCTTGCGCACCCCTTCTTGGTCGGTTTCTCTATCCTAGTTTGGAGGAGAGATCTGTGTTTAGAGGATCTAGTGTGACCTCTGGTGTGTCTAGTTTCATCTTTTCTCTATGGAAAGAGAAATCTATTGAGAGTTCTTCTGTATAAAACTCTCCTTGTCTGGGCCACTGATTTCATCTTTCGTGTGTGAAGAGAAATCAATAATGGTCATGTTTCTGATCTTTTCCATCCTATTTTAGAGGGAATTGTTGAGAGTTCTTCTGTATAAGACTCTCCTTGTCTTGGCCACCGAGTTTGTTCTTCCTATGTGAAGAGAAATCAATAATGGTCACGTCTGATCTTCACCATCCTATTTTGGAGGTGACATCTGTTGTCCGAGGTTCTAATGGGATCTCATCTTTACCGATGTTGGGCTATCAATATCTATCCCTGATTTCTTCTTTCTATTTTGAAAGAGAATCTGATATATACATATATCTTTTCGACTGTTGATTTCTTCTTTCTTGTTTTGGAAGAGAAGTTTGTTGGTCATGTCTGATCTATTCTTTCTATTTTGGAAGCGAGATTTGTTGTAATATACATTTTTTATGGTGTTGTACATGTGGTGGATACATGGATCGTCTACCATCCTTAGAAGATCAGCTGGGAATTTTACAGAAGTTGTTTGTTTCCACATGAAGTTGTAAATTTCATCGAATATTTTGGCAAGCTTCGCTCAAGACTTCTCCTCGATCTCGCTTGAGGTGGAGTATTGGAGGATATTGGAGGTAGTAGATGTGATATGCAAGTGTGGTTGTATCCGAAGGATACATTGGTGTTGTGGTATCCTAGATCCAAGGATACATGGTTGATGTAGTCTACTTCCAGGCTTACCATTTACTGTTTATATGTAACTTGTATATGTTACCTTACTTATATATTGAGAGTTGTTTAGAGATTAGTTCATAATGAACTAATCTAACTAGAATTGACTTTAGAGGAGTGAGATAAATGTGATTGTGTGACAGCTACATATGGGATGCATAAAGCTACTGGTCTCCTCTTCTACAGCAACATAGTGGCTACTGCTAGTCTCCTAAAACAGCATGGTGGTCTCGGTCTCTGAGCCACAGTTGTGTTGTATTATTTCTTAGGATTAGTCTTGTGTGTAAGAGATGTATGAGTGATGAAGTGTGTTTCTCACCTAATAGCTTCTATATATAGTTTAGCATTGTAACCTAAATATTCACCAAAAAGAAATATTAGAAAAGCTTCTGCATCTTTGTGTGTAGTTTTCTACATCATCAGACATCATAAGAGAGGAGAAAAATACCAAAGCACTAACCCAGTGATGACTATGTAGCAAGTGAATCATATGAGTCGACACTGAAAGGAAAACTCAATACCAAACATATTGGAGTCCTTGCAACATGTCTAAAGCCTCAACAAAGAAGAGCTACGTACAAAAGCAAGCAATTATTGGAAAGAGTATCACCTTCTCTTGAGTCTCTGGCTTCTCCAGAAATGTCTTGTCCAACCAATCAAAGGGTTGTTACATGATCCAAAAAGAAAGCATAAGAATCATGCAACAACCAATTTCAAATCAAACCCTCAACAAAACAAACCAAGTAATGGATTTCTACTTCAATATATGTTGAATTTTGTTATTTGAAGTGAGATTGAGGAGAGAAATTGAGACCTGGACAAACCAAAGAGCCCTGATGCCGGCGGATTTTACGTCGGTGGATGAAGGCTTGAGAAGCTTAGAGAGATGGCTAGATTCTCAGATCTCAAAGCGCAGGAAACCAAGAGATGAAGGTGCGCGAGCGCGGTAAAGACTTTTATTGGTGGGAGTTTGAAAACGACTGGTCGTGTTTGGCCAGCGGAATAACACGACATGCCGTATTCTAGTATGAATTGAAATCATGTGGAACTACTCCTAGTACCGGTCTTGATTTATAGTTTGGAATGGTTTCGTCAGTCTTGAAATTGTTCGAAAAATGGAGAAAATAACTATTTTATTTAATCAATTTAAATGGGTTATAGAATGAATAAAAAATAGTCACTAAAAAATGACTAATTGCTTGAAACCATGCATTATGACTGGGTTTGGGAGAGCTAATAAGCTCCTTTGCTTTTAAGCACCAAAGGTTTTGGTGTTTGGTAAGTCCAAAAATAAGCTACTTCTTAAAAAAGTAGAAAGTGTTTTGAGGGAAAAAAGAGAAGCTGCAACACTCACATTCTGCTTATAAGCTGCAAAAAAGTAAAAGTCAGCTTATATCTTATAAGCCCAGCTGCACCAAACCCAGCCTATATACTTTGTATAGTTTATTGATTGATTGAATTTTAGGAGCTATAACCTCACATAATGTGAAAGGATGTAACCTCACATAATGTGAAATGATGTAACCTCACAAAATGTGAAAGGTTATAACCTCACTAATGTGAAAGGTTGTAACCACACAAAAATGTGAAATGTTGTAGCTATATAGAATGTTAAAGGTTAGAATTCTAAGGGTTGTAACATATCAACCAGAATTCATGACAATTCAAGTAGTAGATAGTTTCTCCCATGTATAAATAGGTGACACTTCTTTTGTTCTAAACACATGCAATTGAAAACATCATCATTCGAAAACACTTTCTCAATAATCATCTCCTCCTCTCAAAGAGTTATTCTCTCTAGTTTATAACATTCCGGTGATAGATTGAATGTACTACAAGTTTTTCGGGTGTTCTTGACAGCAGTGCAGCTCCAAAACACTAGTAGTCGTTGTATCTTGGGAAACAAGTGTCATCAAGCCTTTTGCACCGTAGAGGAGACATAATTTGTCTTATGGAAAGTGTGTGAAACACACCACTTGACTTCGTCACTTTCCTCGTATTCTTTGTTTGAGTTTGGAGTCATGATACGTTTATGGTGTTCTGCCTATTAAGTGTTCCAAGACACGCGATTCAGCTTTCACAAGTTCTATTTCTCCTTGAATCAAGTGTGGTAACCAATGTTGTTCATAATAATTATTTTTATGTTCATCATTTCATTATTTATAATTATTGATTAATTATAAATTGGATTTATGTGAATATATATACATATGCAATATCTAACCCCCTTTGTGTTACATAAATATCTAGTGGTTTGTTTTCCTGTGCCATTCATCAGTTTGTGGTTTTCTGTGGCATTTACTCCAACAGACTGTTTTTGAAAGTATTGGAATTGAAGTGGGTTGATTCATTAACATAAATAACAAGCTCTGTACTCATGTGGGTTTGGTCTAGTGGAAGAGACGGGGTCCATCATGTTGGTCGAATGTTACAGTGATACTCCTAGTAGTAAGGGGGTCACTGGTTCGATCATCCGTATATGTAAAGAATTTGCATGAGGAGAGCTAAAGCTTAACCACTCTACAGGTTGGAGTGGTAGCTCACTCAGCCATCATTTTTTAAAACCAGTGGATAAATAACAAGCTCTCTTCAATAGAGCGTACAAAACTAAAGCAAAAATTATGAATAGGCTAGTTTCGTGCTAACATTAAGTTCCCAATAATCCACATAACAATTTCTCAGTAGACTGGACTATAACATTCATCATTAATCCAAATAGTTAGGCCCAGTTTGGGACTGTTTTTGAAACTGCTTTTAGGGCCAAAAATGATTCTGGATTAAATTTGAGGTGTTTGGTAGACCTATAAAACTGATTTTAAAGAAAATGACCCAAAATCAGGATTTGGAGAAGCAGCACGGGGTTGCTTCTGCGGGAATCTGTTTGAAGAACAGGGGACTTTTAATGAATTATATCTTAAATCCAACTTTATCCTCGTTTGTTATGGTAAAATTACAGTCACCAACTCTCTCTCTATCTTCTCTCCATCGCCCCTCTTCTTCTGCTGCTCTGCCTTCAAATCTGTAATGCCTTCAAATGGTTACATACCATTTTCAGGATTTGAATTATTCCTCAACTATGTACCACCTTCTTAGGAAGTACATAACTTCGGCCGTAGTTTTTTATTTCAGTTTCTTTTTAAAGGCTTTATAAGCCAGAACCTTTGTGTTCTGTTCGAGTTGTAGTTCACAACAGTCTGATCCCCTCGAAGTGATCACCATATCGTATCTCCTCTATATTATCCTTTTTACTCTGTTAGCTAGCATTTCTGCTCCTCTTCCTCAACATTTTGAGAAAGTTATCGGGAAGATGGTTAACAGGAATATCGATGACCTTATCTGCTGCGGATCACTCGAGCGTTACCATTGATGACATTGCAGATCCATTGAGTGGTGATCAGTCTTCTTTCCAAGGCGGAAAAGTCCCGTCGGAGTTTGTGATTGCTCTCACCAAGTTTGCTGACAAGTACGGTGGAGGGAGTTTCTCCGCCTTGTTTGCAGATGGGAAAAGTGCACGTCAGAAACAAATTTTGATCAAGGAGCTTGGTCGTGTTTTGTATAGCATGGAGGTTCAACAAGTGAAATCTGAGGAGGCTTTTCTCGTTTGGAGGGATGCATGTCGTGACATTATAAGTTGGGGACTCAATGTCGAGTTTATGATGGACCATTTGAAACAAGCTGCTAGAAATTTCTTTGGTTATATGCTCAAAGCTGCTATTGCCTCTGATACCGTGGTTTGTATCTTGGAATCCTCATGGACTCCTCGGAGCCGCGCAGTTCAATGCCAGTATTAGTTTATATAGTTTTCTTTATGGCTTTGGCAAGCTTATTTGCTAGACTTGAGTTAGGGTAGAGGTTCTCAATCGCTAGAATAAACCAATCTTCATATTTTCTGGAAAACTACTTGTTTAAACAAAAAAAAAAGAGACGCAGCAAAATCAGAAGAGATCAGTATTAGCCATTCCATCTTTTCAAATTTTAAAAGATGGTCAAATTGGTTACAGCAACTGCCGAAATACAGGAGATAAGAGAATTTGAAAGTTTCAAATGTTTGTTACAATTCAATTCCCTAAGACTATAAAAGCAGCCATAGTGTGAGAGTACAGAGCACACAGAGCAGGTGATAAGGAAGAGCAGGAAACGGAGAGCAGAAGAGAAGAGTAGGAGGAGACGTGAAGGCTGTACTGCTTTCTTCTTCAACACCAGCAAGAAGATCAGAAAGGTGGAGCTCTCTTTCTTTCTTTTCTCTTTCTTTCTTTTGCAGATCCATACCTTTCTTCTGTCATCATCAAAACTCTCGACACCACAAGCCCTGTGGAGTTCTGTGACACCCTCAAAGTTGCAAAAGCCTCCATGTCCACTTCCATCTCTCAGATGATGCTCTGGCATCCGGTTCAGGTCACCAGCAAAAAGAAGTCAGCAGCAGGCTTCAACCACCGGCGTTCTCATCTCCCCAAAGTGCTTAATATGGCATGGATGTTGTTTAAGTCTTGAGGATATGCTAAAGGCACCAAGGATGAGCGCTCTAGCAAGACAGATCAGCAAGCAACGAGGAGTATTTTCTGTGTGCAAGCATGAGGAGGAAATCAAAGTTGGAAGCTGGTCTCAATGTCTTGGAGGAATCTCACATGAGATGATGAAGTGTCTTCTACCTGCAAACAAAAGGAGGGAGTTAGAAGCAGAAGTATGTCCAGTGAAAGAAGTCAAAATATGAAGTCTGGAGGAGCAAAAATATATGAGGCAGAACTCACTTGGATGACTGGGCTACGAGAGCAGATTGACATGCTCGTTTGCAAGGTTGTGTGTAGACAATGGGGCTGTGAAAACAACGTTCAGCAATAAAGGAGTAATCAAAACATATGCATACTAATCAAAGCACATATCCAGGAGCATTCAAATTGGAAAGAATATATATTGAAGGCATGGAAAGACCGAATAAAGACAAGTCTCAGGTGCTTTCAAGTTCATCCCAATATGCATCGATGTCGTACCAAACGACAAAAACAACAGGGGCCTCCTCCTGGAGCTGAAGGGAAAATGGCGACATATGTATAGTTGCTCTTTCTCACTCAAAAAAAGCATGGCATCAGATCTTTGAAATCAAACTACACAAAGTAAAGGTCCAAGCGGTGGAATGATATACAAGTTGTTAGTGGAATCATGTTTTGCTCAGCATAGTGGACAAGTCCAGTTTGCATCTTTTGGTGCATAAAAGACCATGTCTTCAATTCATCGTGTAATGGTGGCCATCAACAAATATTAAACTTCAGTGTTTAGAGGTGCAATTTGATAAAAGTAAAGGAAATTTAGGCGGTGACGTTCTGTGCAAAAGGTGGAGGTCAATTACGTTTTGATTAATGGAAACAAGACAAAAACTATATTAAGCTTGTGGTCTTGATTCATATGAGCAAGAAGATTATAAAGCTTACAACTCAATGGTATTGTAAATCAAAACTGCTACTCGATCAAATATCGATGCAGACCCGTGCACAAATCAAATAAAGGAGTAAGGATTGTGATCCTCACCTAATTTGTGCAAGTCTCAACTGCAGAGTCAACTCCTTCGGGGCAAGAATGCAATCTCCCAGCTCACCTCGGCCAAATATCGATGCACACCCAGAATTGCAAAAAGAAGCTACAGATTACAGGCTCCGAGATCTCGTTTACTCATGGGTGCTTCCATCTCCAAATTACATTCGCACCCAACTCCTCTAGTCGAAGACTCAATGCTGGAATTGGACAAGAAGAAGGCAGCGAAAACAGAGCTCGAGGAATTTTCGGGCACTGCCCTTCTCCAATTCTGACTCCGAATACACTTCTCATCCCTACCCAGCTCTCGTTCGTGGCAAGCTCGGTACTGTCACAAGAGAGATTAAATGCAAGATTCCTGTGGTTCAAATCGAATCAAAGAATGAAATAGAGAATCCTATTCTCACCCAATCCGTGCAGATCTCGCTACCCACCTTCAATACAGGAGACCCATGGATATCCTCGTCTTCAAGCCACCTCCATCGAAACTTAAGGAGAAGAAAACGAAGAGAGGAGTCAATACTGGAAGAGGAGGATGGATTACGGATCGAAGGGCAGACAAGAAGGGAGAAGAAAAGGAATTAGGGGATCCGGCGTCTCTCTCTCTCGATCTCGCCTGGGTACCAAGAAGGAGCAGAAGAAATTGAAGAAGAAGAAGAAGGAAACGAAGGCAGAAGAAAGAAGAAGGAATGGCGAAGAAAAAGAGAAGGAAAGGAATAAATCCGGGCCGGGCCTCCAACTGGGCCGGGTCTCCAACTGATCTGGGCCGGGCCTCCAAATGGGTTTGGGCTGGACTTCCAACACCGAACTGGGCCTCCAAATGGGTCTGGGCCGGATATCAGAACTGGGCCTCCAAATGGGTCTGGGCCGGATATCAGAACTGGGCCTCCGAATTGGGCCTCCAAACTGGGCTTATACCTGGTGCCCAATTAAAAAGCTTGCCTCTCAAAGATCTTGGGCCTGCCGAAGAAAAAATGGGCCTGCAAAAAAAATAGGCCTGGCAGACCGGGTCTGGCAACCAAAAGCCCACTCCACTTAAAGCAATTGGACCTAAACTGGACACTGACATTGGGCCTCTGCAAATGAAACGGAAACAAGCCCACAAAATTTATTGTCAATACAAGTTCGGTCACACCAAATTACCTGTCGATTATAAGCCAAAATGCAGCAGTGCAAAAGCCCTTCCCAAATCTCAAGGCCCACTATAAAGCTAGGCACGACGGGTGCCCAAATCAAATAAAATGTCTCAAAGGAAAGTTTCGGGCCTCCTACAAATCAAATGAAAACAAGCCCACTCAACAAATACCCTTTGTCGATACAAGTTGAGGTTCCATCAAATTACCTGTCGAGTACAAGCTAAAATACAACAGTGCAAAAGCCAATCTCAAAATGTTAAGGCCCACTGTAAAATTTGGCACGACGGGTGCCCAAATCAAATAAAATGCCTCCAAGGAAAATCTATGGGCCTCTCACAAATGAAAGGGAAATAAGCCCACAAAAGACAATGCAAGTCCAAATACAGCAGTGTAAAAAGCCCACTTCAAGTCTCAAGGCCCAACTGCAAAGCCCAGGATGATGGGTGTCCAAATCAAATCAGCTGGCACCTCACCAAATAAAGTATCGACAGAAATGCAATTGATGGATTCAAATACATCTGTCAAAACCAAATCCAGGCGTGAACTACAATGGTTTGATTCCCACAAAGGGATATGTAGGCAGTCTGGATTCAAATCCGGATACAACCATGGCTAAATCTAAATCCTGGTTCTTTTCAAGCCAATTTCTAAACACATGATCGAATCCCTGACCACCAGTCAAAAGTTGACCAGTCCAAAATGACTTCAGTCAAATTCATCATTCCAAACAGAATCCCTGACTCTACTAGTCAAATTCGGCCAGTCCCAATGAATCACTGACTTCGTCAAATTCTACCAAAAAAATCAAATTCATTCCCAAATCATACAGTTAAAGTCCATACAAAATTCTTGGGCTTTAAACCAAAAATGAACTACGGTCGGTTTGATCCCCTCAAAAGGGGTACGTAGGCAATCTAGCGACCCACTAGATACAACCACCATTCTAAACAGAATCCCTGACACCACCAGTCAAATACGGCTAGTCCAAATGACTTTAGTCAAATTCTCAAATCACCAGAAAAATCAAATGTGAACTACATCGGTTTGATCCCTTTACTGGGTATGTAGACAGTCTGGATTTAAATCTGGATGCAACCACCGCTCCAAATAAAGTCTCGGATCTTCTGAAGCCTCACTCCATAACACATATGCCTTCAGATACAAATCCAAACACTACTCTCATTTAAAAATCAGAGCCCTCCAATAAGTCATTCACTTGTTGGGGATCTTGAACTACGAATGGCTTGATCCCTTCCCCGAGGGTACGTAGGCAACCCATTCAAAATTCCGGGTGCAGCCACAAAAACAAACAAACCCAAACACCCCTCTAGTTGGTATTTTCATTCGGAATCAAAGGGTTTTCCTCTTGAAATAAGGGGATGTAATTAAGAGATATTTTTATCTTGAATAGTTCGAACTTAACATAATAAAAGTTCTACCTCCCTCGATGAGATAGAACGAAATTATGTTGAGTATATTAATTTACCATTTTTGCTCAACACTACTAGCAAGGAAATTGTTACTGTTAAGTAAAAACACTAACATCTGTATAACAACGTTATTCTGGAAATCTCCTCTTTTACATTCTAGATTAGCATTGAGCCACGCGGCAAAAAAGGTCAAAAGACTCGACACAAAAGAACACTAAGCCCCTGCACAATGTATGATGGGCAATGTCGAAAGCAGCAGATAATGATACATGACTGTTAGGGTCATCAAGGAAAGTCATCTCATGAGTTGATATGGTGTAAAGTTTCTCATACATACAGATTACGAAACACAGATTCAACTCATGTAAGGCCCATAGCGAAAACAATTCAAGCGAGGTACACTGGATAGTGGTGAGAAACTGTGAAATCATTATCGGGCCAAGTGTTTCTTTGCACACTACCAAACTATCCCAAGTAAACATCCATTTTTATAGATATACAATGCAGGACTCCTACAAGCCAACCCTACAATCTCCAGAAGTATCGACTACATTAGTCCTTGGTACAGGTAGGTACATCGATGATGTAAAGCAACAGCTCCAGGAAGCCAACTTACAAGGAACTATCATCTTCGACTTTCAGTGCGAGCACCAATTAGAAGCAAATGCCTACAGATAATGTCTATGATCAGTAATCTGTAGCATACTTGCCGCAAAGCATGCATAAACAGATTAGGCGCATACGTACAAAACTAATGTTCCTTAGATCAGTAGCACATTGAAGAACATGCAGGCATAAACAGCACAAGTAATTCTGTAGTTGAAGAGACGCACACAACCTATTTTACAATCCAGATTCGCTTTTTTATCAAGTCCATTTTCATGTAATAGATTGTAGTGAAGTTGCAAGAACACATGGACAAGCAGTGAGATGTGTCTGCCTGTCTCAGAGAAAGGGCAGATATGGTGTAGATTTCAGTTCATGCTATATATTGTAGTGAAGTTGCAACACAAGGACAAAAAGTGAGATGTGTGTGTGTCAAAGAGAGCAGATCTAGGCCTACATCTTGCTAACCTCAAAACCTTGGGAACCAAGCATCAATGTTGATTGCACCGAAGGTGAACTTCATTAGTCATCCCAAGCATCATCTGCTGCACCCTCTTTTTGATTGTCCGGGTCAGAAACCATGAACTTATACTTGTCATCAATGTTTATTGATGTGGGCCCCATACTTGAAGACTTGGATAGAGAAATCCTAGCTTGCTTGTGAGCAGAAGCTGCTTCTCTTTCTTTCCTTCTTGCAGTCTAGTGTCAATAGCAAAAATCTTCATGATTTGCAAATGTCATAAAAGAAGGTTTTCTTTTCTTCAAACAAATTATCCGGAAATGACCGTCTATAAATAGCTAAAATCTGTACCTTTCCAGTAGCAAAAGCCAGAGCATGCCCAGATCCCACATCCGCTATTGCTTTCTTTATATTCGTCACAAGGAACTACAGTGTCACAATAATAGTAAAATCCCCAAGTTATTTGGCCATTTCCGAATGATTTGTAGGGCTTCAAAACAAAGGAAAAAAAGATACATGTAGAGAGAAGGTCGAAAGGAAAGTACCATATCACGATCAGTGTAGAAGGATGTAGCTTGCCCCATTGATCCCGCTCTTCCAGTCCTTCCAATCCGGTGTACATAATCTTCCATGCTCTATATTGAGGTAGCCATAACTGAAGCTTCAGGATTGCTATTTCATACAAAATTAATAGCAACTGAAAAGACCATGCAAGAGAAAAGACCAGGCTCGGTTTTTGATCAAAAGGTCAGATAACTGCACCCGCTATTTAAATACCAAAGGTCACCACCTAATGAATTCAGAGTAGGTGGAAATGAAACTCAATGAATTCTAATTTCAGATGGCCTTCTATGTTGGGCTAGTAGATTTCAGATATAACTTAACCAAAATTTCATTCAGAACCAGATATACCTTTGGAAGATCCAAATTGATAACATGAGCAACTCCTGAGACGTCCAAACCACGAGATGCAACATCGGTGGCAACCTGAATGCAAGGTAATCAATTTGATAAAAGAGATGAATATTATTAAAGCTCCCCCAGTATCCAAGCAGGATTTAAAGAAAAAAGGGAAAATCAGTATAAAAAGACGAACCAAAATGTTGGTAGTGCCTTTTCTAAATTCACGCAGAGCAGCCTCTCTTTCGGTTTGAGTACGTCCACCATGAAGAGCAACTGCATGCAAACCTTGTGCTACCAAAGCTTCAGCAACATCATCACAGCGTGTCTGCATGTAGACCCAAATTCAATTTTAAAAATCAAGTACAGAAAGGAAATAAAGTCGACCAGATAAAAATATTTTTGTTGCTAACTGCGCCTAGCAGGCATATAAAAATATGATTCTACCTGATAGAATCTAAAACCAAGAAACATGAAAATGTTCAGATTTCTATTTTCAAGAACTCATTTTCAAAAATGCATAATTTCAAATGGCAAATTATTTCTCCACGACGCCCTAATTGAACTTTCTATCATTCACCACATAAATTTGAATATACACATTGATCGCAAGATCTGGACCAGTTCATAAAGTGAATGCAGTTCATAAACTGCCTTGTTGCACGGCCCTCACTTTTTAAAGCAATCCATAAATGATTTAGCAGACTTATATATATAGAGATTAAGATGTGATCATGTGAGGCAAGATAAACAGAAGGATTTTGTTCCTCAATTATTTTAAAGACACTTCCGACAAAACAAACTGTTTATAAGCATGACATCATAACTATAACTTAAAAAGTTGAGGTAACCAATCAAGTGATTAGGGCATAAGAAGCGTTATTTACCTTCCTTTCAACAAATACAATAGTTAAGGGAAAGGGATGTCCAGCTCTTTCAGCTCGGGATGACTCCTCAACAAGCAAACCCAGAAGCCGATCAGTCTACACAGACAAAAGCCCATCATTTAGAAATTTCAGACAAACAACTGTAAGAATAAAAGGGATGACAAGACTAAAGCTAATCGGATTTTAAAAAGTAAAAATAGAAAATAATAAATTTTTTAAAAACTTGGTTACACAATATATTTTTCAAAGAAAAGAGTACCAAGTACACCAATACCCAAAGAAGAAAGATTTCCAACGAAATAATACATAATGTAACTGACTACATACTACTCTTTAACCATCACCTTCAATTTACATAAACCTGCAAAGAATTAACCCAGAACAGTGACTAATATCATGGTGGCATCCAACCAACTGTTCTGAAACCACTGATAATGTTTAAATTGTAATGTATAAATACAGTCAGAACAAAAGTAACTGAATATTGAATGAGTACACTTAAAAGCCAGGAAAAACCGTAGACCCTGCTCCCTACCCCCACCGCACACCCAGAAATGAAGGAAAAAATGTCACACACTGAGAAAGAAAGTTATAGACAAATAGTTCTTGTACTGGTGTAAACTAACCTTCTCACAGTCAGGAACCTTCTCCAAACTCTGTGTTACATTTGCCGTAGGACTACTCACTTTTCCCACCTTCACATGCACTGGATTAGTGAGATATTCCTGCAGGTGGAAGAAAGAAGGCAGGATAAGTCTTTGTCAAACCTTTCCATGACAGAATTAACTGACTAAAGCGAAGATGGCACAGTATCCAAGTTAGTAAATGAAAAACCACAAATTTATTCTGGAATCCGGAATAATATTACTTTGCAGTAATAACGAAGAATTCAGTAATAGCTTTTGACACTTCAAGACCTTCTGCATGTTCCAGATCAAAAACGTTATGAAAATTTTCTATCTTTACTTCTACACTTTAAAAATAAATAAGTGGTGAACCTATGATTGTCTTTACATATGTTAGTATAAATGTATATATAACATAAAACTTGTAAAAGAAGAAAACTAGAGGACAATCTTACCTGGGCTAACCCTGCAATCTCTTCAGGCATAGTTGCACTGAACAGCAAAGTTTGATGCTTTTCAGATAGGTTCCGCATTACCTGAAACAGCATGAAAAGATGTCACGTGGCAGGGATTCAAATGACTGTGATCTAGACTCACGAAGATTCACTCTCTGTAGTATACATGTTAATTGTACAAGGAAAAGGAGTGCATCCTCTGATGCATGATGACATATAACAGAGTATTGAACCATTTATATGTTCTCAGATAATTCATTCCATTTAAATGTCTCAGATAACTTTTCTTACATATCAGGGTAAGAAAAGTTGAGAGAAACTATACCTCTCTTATTTGTGGTTCAAAACCCATGTCAAGCATTCTATCAGCTTCATCCAGAACAACAAATGAAATCCTAGATACAGAAGTGTTCCCTTGCTGTAAATGATCTATGAATCTTCCAGGAGTAGCAACCACTATATGTACTCCTGCTCGCAGCTCAGATCTCTGTCATTTCATCCAAACAAGTGATGTTAGTCGAAACTAAGAGGACATACTGTGTTCAATAAAACTTAAATCAGCGAAAGAAAATATCAGTACTAGTATAGGAGAAAGCAAAGGAGGCACGGGAGAGGTAAAAAGGAACAAATATTTGAGAGCTATAATACAAGACAATCTCTTGTTCAGATTCCTAACACTCAACTAGCTGGCAATATAAAAACAATAAGACAGGATAACTGGTGATGACATTTCCCACTTATATATAGAGCACCAAGAATAGTCATTTAGACAGCAAGATTTTGAAGTTATTATGCCAAATCAGTCACCTGCTCAGCTATGTTGGTTCCACCCACAACTATTGCAGTTTTGAAGGGCTCAAGAGATTTGCTAAAAGCCTTGACCTGCAAAATTACAATAGCACCTGATGACAAGTATAAAGAAATAAAATTCAAACCAACTCCTAAATTCTCATAATAACATCAGTAAGCTTAACCACAGCTATAATACCTCTTCCTCTATTTGTTGTGCAAGCTCTCTAGTTGGGGCCAGTACCAATGCTAGTGGTCCATCACCACGTTGAACAGAAGCTTGAGCCAAACAATGCTGCACATTAAAACGAAAATAAAACATAATGTAAAACAAAAACCACTTACTAGGCCACACAAGAATTTCAAATACAATGACTCAGACCTGTACCATAGGAATGGCGAATGCAGCAGTTTTACCACTACCAGTTTCAGCACAACCTAATAAATCCCTTCCACTGAGAGCAACCGGCATGGCTTGAGCCTGAATTGGGGTCGGCATAGTGTATCCATGAAACGCTATATCCTTCATAATGCTAGGGTGCAAACTCTGAAACAGCAGGACAAATAATTATACAAGTCCACTTAGATTAAATTACCAACACGGCCAAAAAATGAATTCATAAATTTAAATCTCCTTTGCAAAGACACGAAGGTTCACCATATCTGTAAAAGACTCAATTGGTGCCGGGGGAGGAGCAGAGTCCGGACTAACAGAAACATCCAGATTAAGCCGCAAACACACCTCCTCAATCTAAACATGTAATCGCCATGTCAACACAATCAGAACAAGCATCTAGTTCATAAATTCCAGCTATCAACCTTAACATATGGAGCGAAATCAATATGCAAAACTATCAGCACCTTGCTTAGAATCACTATCATAAATTCGCAAAAAATAATATCACAAAATTCACAATCCTACCTCAAATTACTAATAATGAGAATTAATACCTCACAATCCTTCCTAAGCTAATCAATTCAGTAATTCAAAAACGAGCGCAGCCAAAACTGGAATCGAAAACCAAAACGTAAAGGAAGTCGGATAAAGGATTCGAACCAGCTCCGGCTTCATTCGGAGGACGCGTTCCGACGGCTTCCACTGAGGAACGAAGGCGTCCGGCGGAGAGATAGCTCGGTTGGCCAAGGAGTGCGCGGCGGAGCTCCAGAGAGGGCCATTGGAATGTGAGAATGGAGCAGCGGAGGAGTGAGAGTTGAAGGAGGCGGAGTAGGAGAGCTTGATGCGATCAGCGTCGGTAGCGGTTGAGGCTTTGGCGGCGGAGGAGGTGGTGGTTGAGCTGGAGTTTCTGAGGTGTGGAGGCACATACGACATCGTTTTTGCTTTTGACGGGAAGTTTCTCGTAGTCGAATTTACGCGGCGACTATATACATGAGAGAGTGAAACGAGTGTTTCAAGCTGAAGGGGTTATGGGTCTGCTGGCCTTACGCTTTAGCCCAAGTTGATGGCCCAAATAAAATACCTAAATTTAGAAATAATCAAATTTTTTTAATTATTTTAGGAGGAAAATGTTTTTTTTTTGGGAAAGAAGGATTGTTTTATCACGTAAGAAGTCGACTAATCTTAATCTCTACTATATATAAAGCGAACAGCCTCTAAAGTACAAAATTGTATTAAGTTGAATCATATTATTAATAACAAGAGTTATTATGGTAAATAGCAAAATAAAAATATAATTTGGGAGAGAAAAATGTAGATATATGCATAAAAAGTTGGATTACAAGATTAACTGCAATTGAAAAACAGATAAAACCCATGA
Organism: Comarum palustre; assembly: GCA_951800085.1. Lineage (NCBI taxonomy): Eukaryota > Viridiplantae > Streptophyta > Magnoliopsida > Rosales > Rosaceae > Comarum > Comarum palustre. Next base: position 2,004,607 of record OX637587.1, read on the forward strand.
AAAAGTATGTATAATGTGTTGAAGAAGTGGTGATTTTTAGTTATCTATACCTCCAAGTAGCATTGCTATATTAGACTTCCTCATATTCACCTTTAAATTGTGTAAGAGCAACTTTAGCAAATTCTCTATTTTAGGTTTTAATTATTTTAGAGAGGGTGTTTAGTTTTTTTAATATTTTCGGAGCTCCATCAGGTTAGTCAAACTTTAGCTCTTATAAATTTGAGTTATCTCCCTAGCTAAATGTAGAGAGCGAGATTACTCAGATTAGGCTATCTATAATTTAGTACATTCCTTATAAGATATTTTACGTGATATATAAATATATTTAAATTATTTAATTTTTGTTTAAGGAATAATATTGATGTAATGCTAACTAAAATAGAGAACATTGATACAACCGCATTTCTAAAGTGACTAGCCAAAATAACATTAGCTAATTAGACTAAAATTTAACTCAAAAATGGCTAGTATTGCTAAAGATGCTCTAACTTGGGATTTGGCTGTTTTGGGAAATTATGAAACTTTTCGAACAAATTTATATATCTATCGATTATAACATGCATTTGATTTTGATTGAAGGAGTGCTTTAAGGATTACACCAATCTAGGACTGGGCACTTCATACCGCATTCCCTATCTCATCCCGGTTCTGTACCAAAAATTAGCGGGACGAGACAAAATTTTAAAATGACGGTATCGTCCCGCCCTGTCCTGATAGTTTGGAAACTGAACGGGACGGGACCATCCCAAAAGTATAAATATACTTGTATCTAATCATAACTTTATGATTTTAAGGGTGTATAATATCTTACAATGAACTCAAAAGCACTCAATAAGACGTCCAAAAACTAAATATAAATTCACAGTACTAGTTTCATACAACAAGAATTAGAAAATTCATTCACATTTGATGATGATGATCATATGAAAGATATCGGTCTCCACAACGAAGCTATGTAGTGATAACTAGAGCTCATTTGATTTTGCAAACTTGAGAGTTTTCTCGAGATCTTAATTAAGTAGTTAGATACAAATTAGAATCATTTAATTAATTAGTTATTGATTTATTTTTTATTTTTACAATTTTTGTTCGTCTTGTACTTATATAGAGTTAAAAGTTTAGAACTATGGCAATTATACCATGAAAAAAGTAACATCATAGAATATATATATATATATATATATATATGTGTGTGTGTGTGTGTGTGAAATTAATACACAATAAAACCCTCATCAATATTGGATGAGTTTATATTGACTTTATAAAAATAAATATAAAATTTATTCAAGAATTTAGGATCAATTTATCTCTTCTATGTTTTTTTATTTTTTTTATATCGTTGCCGGATCCCGGTCTCATCTCGACCCCGTCCTGGTATCGAACAGGATAGTCCCGTACGCGATACGTTTCTAAAAATGTAATCTCATCCCGTCCCGTCCGGTCCCATCCCGATAATATATTTTCAAGACGGGGCGAATCTCATCCTATGTCGAGCCCTACACCAATGAATATGGTATTATCCTCAACTGTTGATGGGCCGGTTTTGGGCTTTTCACTTAATAAAATTTCATGTTCCAAATGAAAGGGAAAGAGATGATCAGAGGATCAATCATATTTGTGTTGTACGAAACATGATATGTGTGTGTGTGTGTCTTGGTCTATGTTAAATACATGATAGTTGTGTTCCCTAGTTGTAATAGAATATCAATACATGTTTCTTTGTAAAACACCAATTAGGTGATATGTAAGTCCTTATATAAAGTACCCATATCTATGAATGAAATAGAGTTATTAGATTCTCCCAAAACATGTCATCAAGCACTAGTACTCTAACCTTAGAGTTAAAAAAGTCAACCGATTTGTTTTTCAAACTGTATAAAACCTTAAAGAGTTTTCTGACCTCCTTGGTTTTTGTCGTCGCTGCAGCCGATCCTGTTGCTCAGACACCGTCGCCGCACACCACCTTCTCGGCCACACATCCTTTGGTTACCACCGCCGCCGTTGGTTTCTTGCTTTTGCCGGATTCTTCAACAAAGTTTTGAAACTAATTTTGACATGTATGGTTTGAAATCTTAGCTTGTTTCAAAGTTCAATAACCTCAAAGAGCATAAATTAGGTTCCTCCCTTCTCCATCTCCCCTCTATGCAAGGGATTTTATGTATGCAGATTTGTTTTGAAAATCCCAGAACCACATGTGCGTTGGCGTTTGTAACTGTCGAGTACTGTTGGGCGTTTTGCACGCAGCTGCCAAGCGATGTGCACCAGATGTTGTTCATAGGTCTACGTTGTCTGGTATCCATTGTTGGGTTATGTTATTAAAGAGCCATTTTTGACTATCCGTGTTGTGTTATATCAATGTTAGCCTTGATTTGCGGGTTGCTTGTATCAATCCTAAGAACAAAATCAATAAGCATTGAAAACACATGGTCTTGGAACTAACTGCTTGAATTTTGTTGTATGTGAAGCCTCATGGATAGCGCTAGCGTGAATTTGATATCCTCGACGCCCAGGTCAAGGAGTACCATCGGTGGGTGTCGGATGTCAAAGACGCTCAGTGGTAAGGACTACACCAGTGTAATTTTTCTTCCGGAGTCCGTGGACCAACAATCTAGTTTAAAGATTAAGTCTAAGCCTCCGATGTTCCTGCGATGACATCTTGACCCCATATTGAGGTGGCAGTATCAAGACATAGATGAACTGCAAGCTCTTTAGGATGCTTTGGCAGAAAGGTTTGGTAACATCCATGCAGCTCTTTTGCCAGAGCTACAAGCGTAATGGGACAATATGCAACTGTTGGATTATACCACCATGGAAGATTACAATAAGAACATGTTGGGCCTGCGTGCCCGACTTGGGTTATGTGATGTACAAAAGTTTGAAGATGATCTCATTAAGAAGATATTGCTCATTTTTCCCAAATCAGCAAGCATAACTAATAAAGTAGTATAGCCTTGAGTATAAGAATTGACGAACAAAGACGTTCAGTACCCTTATGACTCAATTGCTGATATAAGAAAAAGATAAGATGCTTTGTGATCAAAATAATGTGTGACATGTTGGGACACTTAGAGTTCTAGAAAATAACTATAACACTGCCAAGAGCGGGAAAGTTCATGAGGATAAGAGAAGAGATCGTCATGAACCATATGCTCGTGAGATAAGCTCAAGGCCTGGCACTCGACATAGGAGACGACACCTTAGAGGCCGCTCTAATGTTTAGAAGAGAGAGGTTGATGCACCCGGCCCTAGTGACAGTGATCCTAAGCCCGTTCAAACTAACCAAAGCAAGCACTGTGAGGCTGCTAGATATTCTCTTCTTCAATCTCTGCCAATACGAAACCTAGTGCTCCAAAGACTTGCTTTTTATCTTCTTCCTCATTCTTCATGCTCCGCATTTCCCTAAACTCTCAACTTTCACACCCACAAACCCTCATCTGATAACACCCATAAACCAACCCAGAAGAGTTCCTTTCCTCGTCAAAAAATAAAAAATAATAATAATAACAAACCCATAACCAGAAGATTGCCCGCTCATGAATGAAGAAGATGTAAAAAGGAAAAAAAAATAAAATGTTTGAAAGAAATATAGTTAAGGGTAAAAGAGTCTCTTAAACGTGAACTTTAGCAATTTAATGGATGATTTGAACGGAGTTTGACGACGGTGCCAACTAATTGGTTAAAAATTAAGAGTTGAAGGAGTATGTAATTGAAATTGAACCATGAGAGACTGAAATGTTGAGTGCCTAAAAATATAGGAACGAAACTGTGAGACCCCTAATGTTTTTACCTGGTTAATGATGAGTTACTAAGATTTAAGTCGCATTCGGTAACTTCGCGAGTGAACGACCACGTTCATTTTCGAGTTTTTTAAAGTTCTTCAAATTCCTCATTTAAGGATCGATGTCGTAGTACGTGTCGACACGAGTCTCCCGGTATTTTCAGAATATTTTTCAGAGCTTCCGTTAATTTTTTGTGAATTTTCGAAGTTTCTGGTAACTTTTAATTATTATTCTAGTAAAAAAATTATCATTTTACCTTTTACTTTTCATCTTCTTTGAATCTGGGCCGTTGGATCTTTCCTAGATCTAATCTGGGCCGTCCCTTCTTCTATTTAAGGGGGAGGAGAGTTGACCGAGGTCAAACTCGTCCTCGACCCCAAGTTTGAGCTCTCTCCCTCTCTGGCGACCACCGTCGTCTGGCCACCATTGGCCGGCAGACCACCACCCTTCGACTCGCCTCCTTCTCCTCTACTCAATCCTATCCTCGAAACCTCCACACATCCACCGAGAAGAGAGATCAAGCTCCACTAGCACGGCGATCAACGGCCAAATTCCGGCGAACCAGGCGGCGTTAGGGCGCGTGGCTAGTATGGTTGGTCTCCCCTCTTCTTCTTCTTCTTCTTCTTCTTCTTCTTCCTGCCCTTGGATGTTCGATTCGAGTGCTAAATCTAAAACTCCCAATTTCACTGTTTTCTGGCTTTTCTTGGTTTTGGTTCTTCTACCTCCGACTACTTGTTCTTCGAGTTTGGCGAGCTCCGACGAGGCTAGGATCGGTTGGGAAAAGCTCGAGCGTGCCCTTCCTTGATGCAGGGTGGTGAGGTGCTGGTCTAGTGGAGTAGGGATCGAGGCAGTGAGTTGCTCGATGTATTGTAGCTGTGGGAGGCAGAGGAGGTTCGGCTAGAGGGGTGTAAGCAGGGAGGAGGCTACCTGTACTCCTCCTCGGATCGATTTTGAAGGTAAAATCCTGTCCCTTAGAACTGTGTTGTTGAATTGTTGACAATGTGTTGTTGTTGGGATGATATTGATGTCGTTTTGGTGTTTTTCTTTGTCTATTTGTCGATAACTTAGAGACGAAGAAAATGAGGAAGTTATGACGAAATTCCAGCAAGTTGACCGGAATCCGATGACGATTTTGACGAGACAGCGAAACCGGCAGAAATGCCGAGAAGTAGTCTTCGACTCCTTAAGAAGTGTAATGTGTTTCTGTTTAACCGAGTTTAGGAGTTGTAGTCGGAAAACTACGTTTTAAGGAAACTTACTAAAAACAGAAATTAACCGTAATTGGAATCTTTCAATTTTAGGAATCTTTCAATTTTAGGAAACTTTCAATTTTTGGAAACCTACTAATTTGGGAAACTTTCCATTTTGGGAAAGTTTCCATTAAAGAAGAGTTTCCATTTTTGGGAAAGTTCAATTTTCGGAAAAATGATTTAGTGAAGATTTGAAGTTTGACACAATTTGGTTAAATTGGTAAAGTGATGAATTGTTATCGGAATATAATAACTAGAAATTCTGGAAATGTCAAGTTGACCGTTTTAAGAAAAAAAAATGGTGATTCAGGTAAATCGATAAATCGAATCAAGGTTAAAGAATTGGTTAATGAGACACGTTAGGTGTCTATAGTAATTTAACGAATTATTATATGACACCCTAACGTTAAATTAAAATGGTAAATAGAAGTTCGGAAGTTAAGTCAGACTTCCGGTAAATAAGTAACGACTCGTTAATCGGAAAAGTAAATCAAAAAGGTTAAAGTATCATAAAAAGGAATTGGTTGGTCAACTTAGTCAATGTGGTCATTCCTGGTCAAACTAGGAATGCTGAGGTCAACTTGACTGTTATTGTTTTTTCGTTGCTAAGCTACTCTATTCTGCAGTGAATCATTAGACGAAGTAGTTCATGCGGTGACCTCGGATTACCGAGGCGGTTCCTGGAAGCTTGGAGCTTACGTAAGGAAAGGCTATTCCAGGTAGGGAAGCTAAACCCCCTTTGTTAGTGGTTTTGCCTAATATATGAAAGTGCATGATTTTGTATGCTCATGATCGATTCCTCGAGAAAGTTTTCTTTATATTATGTGATAAATGATTTATGATTGGGCCAAGAAAACCCGAGGCTAGACGTAAATGATTTTTATGTGATGACTCGGATCGAAAAGTAGTACCGTTGTCCTGATTTCCGGTGCTTGGTCTGAGAGTGACTGGACCTAGTATATAGTACTTCTACGGTGTCGATGACCATAAACCTCCGAAGGGGCAATGCCCTGTTTATTTTATTTTCACGCTTACGCTTGTCTGATTCAAAGTTAAGTGAGTCGTAAGTGCGGTGTATACTACGAGTGATGTGTTGGGCATTAGCTGTAAATGGACACTTTTGCTACTATTCATCTTAGAACGCATAGGTAGTTGGCCCCGGTTTGCTGTATAAACAAACCCAGGATTCGTCCGCCTAGATCTGTGAAGCCCTGCATGCTGTATTGTTCATTGAGCGCTCTGGCCCCTGTTTTAGCATACTGCACAGTTTTTTCTCGAAAGATATAAAATGATGATTTTGTGTGCCAAGAATTTTCTAAATAGTTTTATTAAGAACTCAAATCTATACGTATATATATGGTTTTCAAACCTATCATTGGAAACTATTGTGGTGCCACTCTAGTTTTAAAGTTTAATTTTATTTTACCTATCAAATAGTCTACGACTTTAGGTTAATAAGTTGTTGGCACGACCTTCGGACGTGTTAGCTTCTTATTGAATTAAATTCGTGTCCACTATAGTTTCCTCTCCCAGGCCTCTACAGAAACATTATTTACCTCATAATATTATCTTCCTACAAAAATGATACATTATTTAGTTAAACTTATTCTCTTTCAAAAAGAAAATAAAACAAAATTTTTTACATGATCTAAATTCAAAAGAATAAGGGTGTTGTTCAACGAAAACAAAAAAATTCAGATTTGATGGCCACATGTGTTCTCATGTGTTCTCATCTTCAAATAAGAAGACCTATAAGGGATCATACAAAAATTAAAAACCACATCTAATCTTTCTATTAAACAACCACAAAAATCTTTTTAATTGAACACTTTTAACTAATGACAATCTAATCGAATCTTTGTTGCACGAACACATACACAGACACAGACACGGTGACATGACACGACGTGACATGTCGACACGGTAAAACTTAAAAACTAGATATCTGACACGGATAAGACATTGTAAATAAAATTATATATTTATAATTTTTAATAAATAAAAAATATACTAAAAATTGAAATTGAAAATATCTGTGCGACTGCGACTCTTTACTCTCATTTAGGTCATAAGTTTAAGCCTTTTTCTTTCTTTTTTAATTAAAAAAATTGATGACGTGGTTTGTCGGATATGATGTGACGTGTCAGTCAACGAGTCCAAAAAGTCAATATTTTCTAACACGACACATGGCGTGTCGGACATTTAATTTGACGTGTCAGGCTTGTATCGGTGTGTCTGTAGTGTCTGACACTCCACTCTTTTAGAGTGTCCGTGCAACATAGAATTGAATCGATTTGATATTGTATATATGAGACTAACAAACCTTGGTACTTGTAGAATATGCAGGTTGGAATTCATAAAGAACAAGATTAATACGGCCTCAGGTTTGGGGATTTTACTTGCAAGGTGGTTCTTCAATTTGATAGGTGATCGAGGTAATACACTTGTACGTTTGTATGAACTTGGATTTTTTTTCTTTTTCCAGTTTCGTTGAAGAACATGTGTATGGGTGTTCTTATGGCATTAGATCATGTAAAATCTTTTCATTGATTTTCTTTGGAAAAAGAATTTTGTTTTCCTAAAGATGTTATATTTTTAATCAGTATATAATGTTATTTCCATGTCACTCGTCAAATCATGCTCACAATTAATATCAACTATTTGACCAATTCAAATCTAAAGGATCGAAATTAGTGTAAAATTTTGTCTCATAGAAGGTGTCCCTTGAACCGGACCCAAGTATAAATATGATTGTTGGGAAGGTGTCTCTCGTGTTGCATGACTTGCATCCCCTTTAAAACTTGTAACAAAAAAACATAAATATGATTAAGTACTACAATGAAGCCAATGAAAATAATAATAATAATAATAATAATAATCTATGAGATTTTTGAATATATAAATATGAAGATAATTAACAACCTCATGTGCAGTAGAGATGGTTGTGTGAATTGTTTTTAGGGCTAATGATCATTATTAGCTACAAAATGTGAAAATAGTGTATGTTAGGTCTAAAAAAGTTTGGCAGTAATCAATCCAACTTTTTACAACAAAATTACAATCTCACCCCTTACCTGACCATCCCTATCGGTTGATCTACTCTCTCTTCTCTCTCTCTCATCTCTCTCATCACTCTCTTTATCATATGGAGCTACCAAAGTTTTACAACGACCAAATTTTGTCTGAGAAAAGGTAGTTGGTAAAAGCCCCTGCCGGCGAGCAGTTCACCATTGACGATCTCTTGACTTCTCCAACGAGGACGCCGTCACTGACGACTACTGCGACATCGTTGTCGTCGATAACGACATCGACTCCTCGTTTTGGGGCTCTCTCTCTAAAAAGCCCAAACCCAGAAAAAAGCTCCGCTCTAACCCAACAGAAATGATGGTGGCTCCTTACATCTCTCGCCTCCTAACTCTCCGGCCCTAAATCCCTGTCTCAAACATACTCTGGCCTCTAACGATTGTTCCCCAAACACAACTAGTCTCACTTCCAAACTCAACTGTCGCTCTTCCAACTTCTTAACCTCTCCTCCTCCTCCTCCTCCCGCAAGGCCTCTAGAGCGTTGTAGCCATGGTCGGGACTGGAAACGTCCAACATTTTAGAACACTTCTCTGTTTTGGTTGATTTTGGTTTGGCGTCGCAAATCAGTCTAGAGAGTTTGAGGTAATTGCAGCAAAGTCTCTTTTGATAATGCGGGACATGTTAGCTCGTGAGTGAGCAACCGTAATAGTAGGGGTAGTGCGCTTTGCTTTCTGCTTCTAATCAAGCGACTGAGGATCATGAGTGCACCAACTTGTTCACCAAGTTCATGAAGAGTCATCTTGCAAACGAGGATTTACAGTAGTTCTTCACCCACCAAATCGATACTCGTGTTGGGTAGCGAGCAAAGCAACCTAAGAAAATGACAGGGAGATTAAAAGCAAAGCTCCGGAGACCGTGAAGGGTGAGAAATAGAAAAGACTTCGGGAGTCTGGAAAAATAAAAGAGGATTGCTAAGGCTTGATGCTTTAGCGTCTGGTTGTTCGACGAGATCGAGGTTTGTGTTTGTAAAAGTTTACAGGTGTCGTTGATTGATTCTCAAACCTTTCTTTTATAGTATTTCACATAGTAGATAAGAATGCAATCTTCTCTGCTAGTTGGTTGAGTTGGGTAAGGTTTCATTTTCCTAAGCAACATGCAATTGGATGACGCAGTTCCAATCACGTATGCAAACTTATTTTAAGGCCACATGGATTGACCCAAATCGAGTCAAAGATTTATAGAAGTCTCTAACGTTAGTGTTGTAGCATAGGAAAATATGATTACCTTTTCGCCGTCGGTCTTCTTTTAGGTAGTAGAGTTATCCTATAAGGCTTATGATTCTTAGGCAATTTTGACGTCACCTAACGAATAATATCTCCATGGAGATAAGCATTCATATTAATGACATATTCATTCAAGAAGTGGACTTTGCAATTAGTCCAACTCCTCAATACACTACGTCTCCTAGTTCTTGTATGCGAAGTCTCCTCCTAATATGCGAATTGAATCCAACTCGCAGGACTTAGTGGCAAGCGAACCGCCACTAAACCCAATAGTTGGGTTCGGGTGTCTTCCAGCTTGCGTGTCTTTATAGACCAGAGAATCGACTTTAAACCCAATTTGGGCTTGCTGGTTACCCACGACATGAATTACGAACTTGACCTGTATTCATTCAAGACATTTACCGTTTTGTCTAAAATGTAATTTTGGATGTAAACAGATGTAAACAGTTTTTTATGTATGTTTAATGTTTTAGGTAAAAGTAATAGATTCATTACTAGGGGTAATAAACTATTTTGCAATATTACTGCCCCTAGTAATTTTTTCTATAAAGTTTACTTCTATTAGTAAATTATTTTTCAACAAAAATGCATTCAGTAAAGCTCCCCTATAAAATTTATTGTCTTTAGTAAAACATTCATCAACATTACTACCCCTTGTAAAACTTCTGAAAAATTTTACTACCCCCAATTAAGTTCCCTATAAAGTTTACTACCTCCGATAAATCATTTTTCAACATTACTACCCCTCAATAAAACTTTCAAAAAATGTATGATAGGGTTCTGGTAAGATCTAGTGATATTTCGATGACGTTTTAAACAGTTCAACGACCGGAATTCGGCTGTCGGTGACCAGAGTTATGTGATCGGAATTGGTGAGATTCCAGTAAAGTCTTATTTCTCTTCCATTTTCTCTCTTTAAGCATGTTGAAGGAGTGGCAGTATAATGGTACTAAAATAACATGGGTTCTTAAGAGTTTAGACTTAATAGACATAAATTCTGTTTTTAAAAGTTAAAATGGTTATTTTGTTTTAAAAAAAAAAGTTGAAATGTGAAGTTGAGTACAAAATTTTGTAGTAAATAGACATTTTATATTATTTTTAATTTGAACCACCTGAGTTCGAATCTCACTAGGCAGAGTTTGTTTATTTTCTCAAATTTATTTTCTATCAGTTGGGCCCTTATTGGGTTGCTTTGCAATTGAGACTAGGGGTGGACGTCGGAACCATAAAACCTGACCTGAAAAACTCGAAGCTCAAAACTCGGGCTGGTCCAAAACCTGACACGTATACTTTAAAAATGGTTCGGGGTCGGACTTGAAATTTAAAGAACCTGAAAACCCAGCCCGACTTGTTTACATTTTAATTAATCATTTTACCCTAATCTGATTTACTAATTATTAGCATATGATTTTGAGTCTTTGACCTAAGTTCTCACATCTCACTCTCAGTCACCACGAAACATTTCTCACTTCTCACAATTCTCAGCCTCACTCTTCACTCTCTCCACCTAAATCTCAATCTCCACGACTCCATCTTCTTTTCACTGGCTCACTATTCTTTCTCAGATGATTTTCTTTTCACTCCTTCCTCTCATAGTCTCGCCTTCGCCTTCTAACTTCTCTAGTATCTCTTGAATCACGGCCTGTACTAGTGACCTAGTGTCGTCGATTGGGCCTAACACCACAAGCGACAGAGGTATGTCTCTCTCAGTCTCTATGTTTGTGGATTAATCAACTATGTGCTCGACTATTGTTCTATAAGATGGCTGAATCTAATTACATTGTCCTTCAATTTTAGGACTTGAGGAGAATGGATGCATGATGTCTTTGATTATCTTGTGATCTTCTGATGTGATGTTCTTTTCTTGTGGGTAAATTGTCATTGAAAATCACTGTGTTTTCCCTCGTAGCTTTCTTGTATTCTTTCCTTAATTGGATATGATCATTTTTGGTGCAATATGGGTGTCAATTTGTTCATTCTTTTAAGTCCTTGCTCATAGAGGTTTAACTTTCTTTTAGATGACCCTAACACTAGTGCTAGACTGCTAGTGGCTCAGAGTAGACAATTATATTTCTTTCCTATTGTTTTTTTTAAGATAGTGACTTAATCAGCTTATGTCTTTTAAGTTGATTGATGCAAACATTTATATTTTAGCAAATCACATATTTTGATAGTGACTTAGTCAGCAAGCTATATTAATCCATTTCCTGATTTTTGATTATCCAAAATAAACATCCGCAATAGTCGTTCACTCTCTTACTGTTGATTCAGTTGGCTGATTATAGACTTGCTAGTTAATTACTAACTTTTTTCAAGAGATTTTAATCATGGCTTCATTGAACTTACTTTCCAAATCATGTGACAATGTTGGTAGTGATTTCAATTCAGCCAGCTCTCAAAGCTCTCACAGTTCCAGTTCAAAAATCATTACCACAGTTTCAGCATATGCTTCAACCTCAGTTCAAGCCGAGAAAAATAAAAAGAGGAAGCGTTCTATGAAGAAAGAAGTTGTTGGGGCTGCTGGAGATGTCGAAGATGATGTTGAAAATGAAAATTGCAGCTTATGCTACTTCATTAAATTTTTTTCAATTTGCTTTTGCTATTCTATTTGTGAGTGTGTGATTGAACTATTTGAATGATTTTCTGTATTAATAATATGGATAAAACAATTTGTGTTGTTTATTGGTTTAAGTCAAACATGAACAATTTGTGTTGTGTATTGGTTTGTATCAAACTTGTGGAGTTCTAATGTTTATTTAATTATTTTAAAATTTATACATATTGAACATGAAAAAATTTAAAAAAATAGATGAAATATATGAAACTGTAATTTTAGACCTGAAAAGTCTAAAGCTAACCCGACCTAGCCTAAGTCCTTTTTTGCTTATATTTGACATTCAAAAAGCTCAAATCCAGACCGACAAGTTTGGTTCTTGAAAATATTGAGACCGGCCGTGCCAATCCCTAATCGAGACAAGTGTGTAAATTGCAGCTGATGTGTCCGACTCCTTTAGATTTGGGCTCTATGCGGTGGAGGTGGGTGTACTGGGGTGCCCTAGTAATGAGTTCTAGACTTGTAGCGTGCAGGTCGTGATCAATCACAGTTGCCCTCGAACAAAAAAAAATAAAAAAAATAAAGAAAATAAGTGGTTGTGATTGCATGAGATAAGCGTGACGTGGACGGTTTGGTGACTGGAAAGTGGGAGTGATGGTGAGAATGGGGGATCAAGGCGTGGTGCGGTGGTGGATGTGTATCGGAATGTGGGTTTGCAATTCGCTGCATGCAGGTCGCATTCGATTGTGGTAGGTGAGACCGTGAGAGAGCAAGCTATTCGATTGTAGTTAGCCCTAGGTTTGGTCAAAAGGTCCACTGAAAGTCATCAGAAGCATACTCAGACCATCGATCCATTCAGCTTCTTCTTTTCGTGTGTGTTGTACACATATTCTCTTTGCTTTTGCTGGAGCCTTAATTTTTTAAAGAATGATTTAGGGTTTAGGGTGGGTGGTGAGCATACACAGCAACTATTCAGGTAGACATGCAGAAGTGATCGAGCACATCCATGTGTTCAAATATGGAATGTAAATTGTTACGACTTGAAGAGCTTGTAAGGTAAGACTGCCCCAGAAATCGTTCGCATTATTATTATTCATCTGCTTGTTCCCGTCAAAAAGTTAAGTTAACGGCGACGGCAGCCGAAGATTCTGATGTGATATTAAAAGAATTTGACTTTTGGGATCGAATTCAGTAATTTAGGTTATCCATTTGCAGCCAGAAAGGGTGTTATGTGACCATCATTTTGCAGTCACATACTGTATATAAACTTAAGCTCTATTTATTTAGTCCGTAGTTGCAAAAACCCCGATTAATAAATTACACTATTCAAACTCTTAGCCACTACAACACCACCACTCAAAATATTAACATCAACATTTATACTAAGAAATAATTGAGAGGTGCTCAGATGCAAGTTGCAAATTATTCAACCAAGAGCAATGAAGTTTTTTTACTTTTGTGTATATACATTCATAATTAACTATGAAAATAAAGATTTTTCACAATATTTATATTTATTGTTTTCTTTTCATCTATTCCAAAATGAAGAGTACAATGCAGTGCCGTTACCTTAATTTTTATAACACGATCAAAGTGGTACCCAGACTTAAAAAACTACCAATACGATACTCAAACTTTGTTTTTGCTACCAAATAAAGACCATAGGCCAATTTCAGTCACCGAACCATCTATTTGCTAGTGTGGTCAGCATAGAAACCCACCAAAAAATGAACAATGCCAAAAATGACATATGAGACGCCAATTCACCAACACAGAAAAAAATTCTAGTTCCACAAACATGAGATTCATCTTCTTCATCAAACCCACCAATCACATAATTTAACTTTAATAACATAGTCTCATGGAAGTTGATATAGAACAGTTGTCATTGGAAGACGAAAAGCATATTGACCGTTGCAAATCCAAACCTGGTATGTTGCAGATTTGGCGTTCGGTGTCCAATTGACTATTGTGATACATTTCCGGAAGCGAAACGTTCCTACGAATCAAACAAACATTGTCGGTGTCTCTGTCTCTTCTTTCTCTCCCTCTTTCTCTTTGTGAGAATCGTTGCTAGTGGTAATGGTGGTTTTCAAATTAGGATTGTGGATGAGTTGGTGTAATTATGCTTAGGAAATGACAGTAGCAGTTTTGGCAATAGCAGTGCTCTATTAGAGTTGGCAGTAGTATCACATATGATTGATTATGTCCTGCTACTGCACTATTGATTTAAGGGACAATAGCAACTTGATATGATTGATTGTGTGTTGTTACTATACCGTTGTGCTGCGTACGACTTGTTGCTACTACGCGGTGGTGATGTAGGCTGTGCGGGTGGTGATGCAATCTGTTACTGTGCGGCGGTAATGTGCGGTGCTATTGCACTGTGGTAGTAGCAGTGCACCAGCAGCAGAGTCGGACACAGTGCAAAAACATCAAAGAATTGTCAGAAAAAATTAGAATAGTGCTGGCAGTAGCACCTTCAGACCTGACAGTATCACCTTTAAACTCGACAGTAGCAGTATGCCATGTCAGCATCAAAGAAGTACAGAAAAAAAATTACAATAGCCCCAGTATTAACACCTTTCAATTCAACAGTAACACTTTTCAACTCAGATAGTAACACCTTTCAACACGGCATTAGCAGCGCATCATGTTAGCAGAGTACTTAAATATGTAGTGAAGAGTAGTTTGGTAAATTAAATAATGACAGATGACATGTGGATATCAATTTGTTCTAAAAATGTCATTAAGGGTAATTTGATATAATATATAATGACAAATGACATGTGGACATCAACTTATCCTAATTTGTTAATTTGTGTGCTTAAAAGTATAAAATACTATCTAAATGATGTATTTATAAATTAAAATTAGATTGATAACTAAATTGGGTCCGGTTCTTGAGACATTAGTTTTGACACAAATTTTAACATCGTTTCTTGACCATTAGATTTTAAAAAAAAATCAATGGTCTAGATCAATTGTAGGTATGATGTAAACCTACAACATTTGACGTGTCATGTGGCATAGAATTATTTGATTTCCTAATAAATTAAATTAAACAAAAAGAAGAAAAATATCAGAATCTAAATTCTGAAAAATAAAGTTGATTAGTGTGATAAAAAGAAGAAAAAAAAACAACGATGATGAAGAACAGAAGAACAGGAGCAAAAGAACAAAGACGTTGGAATCATCTTCTCCAACTTTAGTCTTGCGTCTTTACTTTCGACAAAAATAAAGGTATTAGCTTTTCTTGTTTTCTTATGAGTATACCCACATTTGTCTATTTACAGATATCTATATTTAGGGTTTACTATCATAATTGATTTGAGTTTAGGGTTTGAAACCAATATTACTTCGACCAAAAACCAAATTCTATCGTAATTATTGTATGATTTTTGGTCTATAGATAGGATAGATCGTATAATTGTGTTTCTCATACATTGATATGTGAAGTCTCTATATCACAGTTGCCGCGCCATGATTTGAATAAAAACTAAGCTAGTGGAGAAAGGTGAATAAGCCTTGATACCTCAAACTCTCAAAGTAATAGTTAGTTCTCTCGTATATAAAATAGGAAGCTGGGAATCATTAGCTAACCATGCATATTTGTATGCAACTATCAGAAACCTTTTTTTTTCTTTTTTTAATGTATTGTTATTTAATTTGGTTAATGCATATTTATGATCATGTAGTATTGGAATCAATGGACTTGACTTCACAAGAGGACAACCTTGAATTCTCGCTGAACCAAGAATCGAGTGATAAGGCAAGTGATCACCATTCTCATGTGAAAGAAGCTGGAAAACTAAGACCCCATTGTGTTGGAATGCTTTTTGGATACAAGTTACAATTGAGATTTATGTGGCCTTCGCTTGTGAATCATGCTCCTGATGTTGGTGTGGTGACATGCTTAATGTATCTATATTTCTATCTTTTCTTTCCAGTATTCATAGGCAGTGTGCCATTATCTGTGTTGTTTGAGGTTTTATTTTATATTACTTTGATGTTAGCCCATATATATTCTTAATGGTCTTCTAAGTGGCTTTGTTTTTCGCTTCCAGGGTATGTGAGAACATCCCAATTGTTCTGTGCGGAAACCTTGTGAGTTGTTGATGTATCTTATTGTCATGTCATTTCAGGATTTAAGAGGATTTGGAGAGGGTTAAACACCAACCACTTCCTGATGATGATGATCTGTTTGAGTAGCTGCGCTTGATGCTGACTTCTAGCCTTCACTGTGAAAAATATTATGTCCTCTGATTTCTCCTTTAAGAAAAGGATTTTAGATAGTTTTGAGAAAGCAAAATCCTATATGTAATGCTCCCGTTGCAAATTGCCAATATACCTCAGAGGCATACATAGTTCTATCTTACTAGAGTACTTGTGGAATTGTGGCTCTAAAACTTTTATCAGGCAAAGGTGTTCCAGCAGTTCTCTACGAACTTTTATCTGCATGATGAAGAAGCCCTTACCTGGGCTATAAATATCATCACTGCTTCTCACTACCTCACTATCATTTCAGATTTTAGACGGACATAAGAAAGCATGGAAAGCTGGTACCAGCATTTTTATCGAAAGTAAATATGCAAGATTGAAGTTGGAGAAGATGATTCCAACCTCTTGGTTCTTTTGCTCCTGTTCTTCCTCATCGTTGTTTTTTCTTCTTATTTTTATCACACTAATCAATTTTATTTTTCAGAATTTAGATTCTGATATTTTTCTTTTTTGTTTAATTTGATTTATTATGAAATCAAATAATTTCATGTCACATGTCACGTCAAATGTTATAGGTTGACATCATACCTATAATTGAGGTAGACCATTGATTTTTTTAAAATCGAATGATCAAGAAACGGTATCAAAATTTATGTCAAAACTAATGTCTCATAAACCGGACTCAACTAAATTTACTATAAAAACATCCCGTTGAAAGTTAAAACGATCCGCCCGTGTACCTAACCCTCCTTCACCTACTCCCCGCCTCAACTCCGTCAAACCCCCCCTAACGCCGTCAATCCACGTTTCCGGCACCACCCACCCCCACAATCACCACACAACTCACCTAACGCCTCCCCCATTCAAACTCGCCACCTCCTCGATCATTAATTAAAACCTCCACATAAAACCCACTAAACCAGCTCACTCGTAACACACAATTCTTTCTACGTCAATCTCTCACCACCATGGATCTCCCTCTCTTGGAGAAGACCCTAATAGGTCTGTTTATCGCCGTCGTCGTGGCCATCGTCGTGTCCAAGCTCCGCGGCAAGAAGTTTAAGCTCCCTCCCGGTCCCATCCCCGTCCCCGTGTTCGGCAACTGGCTACAAGTCGGGGATGACCTCAACCACCGCAACCTCACCGACATGACCAAGCGCTTCGGCGACGTGTTCATGCTCCGCATGGGGCAGCGCAACCTCGTCGTGGTCTCGTCCCCCGACCTCGCCAAGGAAGTCCTTCACACTCAGGGCGTCGAGTTCGGCTCGCGAACTCGTAACGTCGTTTTCGACATCTTCACAGGCAAAGGACAGGACATGGTGTTTACTGTGTACGGCGAGCACTGGAGGAAAATGAGGAGGATAATGACGGTTCCGTTCTTTACAAACAAGGTGGTGCAGCAGTACCGCTACGGCTGGGAGGCGGAGGCGGCGGCGGTGGTGGAGGACGTGAAGAAACACCCCGAGGCCGCCACGAGCGGGATGGTGCTAAGGAGGAGGCTGCAGCTGATGATGTACAACAACATGTACAGGATCATGTTCGACAGAAGATTCGAGAGCGAGGAGGATCCTTTGTTTATGAAATTGAAGGGTTTGAATGGAGAGAGGAGCCGACTGGCGCAGAGCTTTGAATATAATTACGGCGACTTTATTCCGGTGCTCCGACCGTTCCTCAGAGGGTACTTGAAGATCTGTAAGGAGGTGAAGGAGAAGAGGATTCAGCTCTTCAAGGACTATTTCGTCGATGAGAGAAAGTAAGTAATTGTTCGATCAAATTTATTTCATTTTTTCTTTTCTGGGATTTGTTGATTTTGCATTCATTCATTTCTTTCTGATCATTTCTGGGGCGCCGTCTGCCATGCCGTGTTGAAACTTGAACCTGATGATATGGTTCAGTTTGGTTTGGTTTTGGGTTTCCTTCAGATTTTGTGTAATAAGCGGTTAATCATGGATTTGGTGTTGTGGGCCGTTATAGCGGTATTTGTGTTAGAACTTAGAAGATGATTTTACAATGTCACACTGTTATCGTATAATTTAACCTAAGTAAGATATTTTAACTCTTACTGTACTTCGCTTAAGATTTTGAGAGTTAGAAAACTGGTGGGAAAATTGAAATGAAGTACCTGTAGTAACTGTGAGATGAAACGGTTTGTTTCTAGTGTAGAAGAATCGTTTTTGCTCTAAAGAACTTTCTTTGTTTGGCCAAGTGGAATATTTTGGTTGTTTGACTTAGCTTTCTAATTTTGTGTGTGTGAATGGATTTCTTTCTTATTTTTGGTGATTGTTTCATCAGGAAACTTGCAAGCACACAAGCCACAACTAACGAAGGGTTGAAGTGTGCCATTGACCACATCTTGGACGCTCAACACAAAGGAGAGATCAACGAGGACAATGTCCTTTACATCGTCGAGAACATTAACGTTGCCGGTAAGTTGGCCGCACATGGATTTAGCATGTTTTATTAATACGTACAATGCATTATTTCGGCCCGTCATTACTTAATGACAATTGCATTTAGCTAACAACAGAACAAAAATAAATTGATATTTGTCGTTTTCAATAAAAGTAAATCTTAAAGGACACTAATCACTTAATATGTGTTGCTTTAAGTGTCCTTCCACGCATAGAAATATTTTTGTTGATAACTGAAACATATGTTTTTTATAAATACTTTTAACAAGTCTTCTTAGATGTATTATAATGTACTTAAATCAAATTAAATGAATTTTATGATATTATTTATTTATTTTTAAATAAAAATTAAACGTAATTATTAATAATTTATTTTTTTAATAAATATTTAATTCGTCCTTATATACAAGAATTTTGGATGATTTCAATAATGCAAAAGATCACCCCAAAATTTCCATACAACTTGCAGCCTAGGAATTAGGTGACTTGTGACAGGTATATATTATTGTGTGGACAATTTTTTTATCAATCATGAAAAGGCCAAAGCTCAAAGTACCCATCCAATCATCATGAGCACACACACCTTTGTTGGTTCGAGTTGTTGTGCTGCTTACGGCACTATCTTCTTATGTTATTTACATAGGTGAAACACCAGCTACACTCGTATAGTGGATATGTTTCATTTTCAAAATTAGGTTAACCTTCCCATAGATTCTGTCTCACTATTCAATTGCGTGTGATCATGACAACCACTTATCCTCTAAAATATGTGTTCCTACCAACCCCCGCCACATAGACGTACCAACAACAACAACAGGGTCATGATTATGGAAATGCTAAATCATACCCGTCATCATATTTTAAGTTGTGATATTAATTGAGCATATGTTGTGTGTCAATTTACGTGACATGTATAAATCATTATCGTCGATCACATGTATATTTTTGCTTTATTTGAATTTATTAACATATGAGGTAAGTTGTTCGACAACTTTAACGTGGTACAAATTTTGGTGAACAGCCATTGAAACTACACTATGGTCAATTGAGTGGGGAATCGCCGAGCTTGTGAACAACCCCGAAATCCAGAAGAAGCTGAGGGATGAGCTCGACACTGTCCTAGGCCGTGGAGTTCAAATCACAGAACCCGAACTTCATAAGCTACCGTACCTTCAAGCCGTGGTGAAGGAGACCCTAAGGCTTCGCATGGCGATCCCTCTCCTAGTCCCACACATGAACCTCCACGATGCCAAGCTCGGAGGGTTCGACATTCCGGCGGAGAGCAAGATCTTGGTCAATGCTTGGTGGCTAGCGAACAACCCTGCACACTGGAAGAAGCCAGAGGAGTTTAGGCCTGAGAGGTTTTTGGAAGAGGAGTCCAAGGTTGAGGCCAATGGCAATGACTTCAGGTACCTTCCGTTTGGTGTGGGGAGGAGAAGTTGTCCTGGGATTATTTTGGCACTGCCGATCCTTGGTATTACTTTGGGACGTTTAGTCCAGAACTTTGAGATGTTACCTCCTCCAGGACAGACTCAGCTTGACACGACGGAGAAAGGTGGACAATTTAGCCTGCATATCTTGAAGCACTCTACCATAGTTATGAAGCCAAGGGCATAACTCAAACAGTAGAAATTTACGTGTTTTGAATATGTGAAAATACCAGAGACAAAAGTGGAATGTGGAATGTTGCGGCGTTGTGTAAATCGTGAACTTTGATTAAATGATGAATGGCTTTTAAATTTTTGCAATAAAACTTCCTTCTCCCGCTTATTTCAAGCCTTGAAATAAACGAAATAAGAATGTACGATTACTTTCGGTAATAGAATACGTACGTATTATCTTCAAGACTTCAAGAGAATATAAGATGTTATCTCGTATCGAATAAATTATGATAGATAACTATATGAAGAATATGATACAAGAATCTGGTTTGGAAAATGCTCTTTGAACAATAAGAAAAAAGAGTATGATAGGAGATTCCGGTCTGGTCACATATTTTATGTATCATATTTTATGTGCCTTGTGGCAGAAATTATAAAGCTCTTCGTAAGTGGAACTCAGAGGTTTTTGGAGATATTCATAGAGTAGTTGAGGCCAATTTTGCTAACTTGGCAACTCTTCAAAACAATATAGCAATGTCCCGGGGTTTTGATTCTGAGTTTTCTTTTAGAAAGAGAGTTATAAGCTAATTTATCAGTCTTTTCGAATTCAGGAGATCTAATGGAAAAAGAAGTCAAGAACACGTTGGTTAGCAGAGGTAGGGCTAGACAAAAGGCCCGTCGACACAAAAAAGCTCGGATCGGACCGACAGACCAAGCAAACCAGGCTGTGCCAAAATGCGGGCTTTAAATTTTTGCTTCCGAGCGAGGCTAGACCCATATAATCACGGATCGGTTTCGGATCCTAAATTTGGTACACCGGGCCGGTCCGGGTCCAAATTTCTGATATATATAGTTATATACACCTATAATTAAAACCTAAAACTAACCTAACATAAGTCTCTTTTGTTTTGACTGATTTTTTTCTCTCTCGGCCTCTCTGTCTCTGCTAGAGCTAAACTACAACTCTGCAAGTCTGCAACTGCGAAGAAGGGGACGCTAGCGACCTCACTACCTCATCCAACAGGCCCTCAGTTCAACCGAGACCCAGCCTCTCAGGCAGTTAGGCCTCAACTGCTCGACCTCCATTCCTCGCCTCCTCCACCTTCTCGAGTCCTCGACTTCCTCCTCGGACTGTTCCTCACCTCCTCCTCAGACTGTTCCTCGCCTCCTCCACCTACTCGAGTCCTAGACCTCCTCGCCTAGTCGACCTCCTCGAACTCGGTAAGATTATTTTCTTCCTCTTCGATCAGTCTCCTTGTCCTTGAGTCTCTTCACCTTCTTCGGCTCTTCCAGTCTTCCTCTCTTCTTCTGTAGATAAGGATAAAAAATTGTGTTTGTGTACTTGTGTTTCAATGTTGTGTACTTGGGTTGTGTACTTGTTTTTGAATGTTGATTGTTGAATAATGCATATCAGATTTGAATAATTTGTTTATAACAGACTTAAGTATAAGTGTATAACAGAAATTTGATTATAACAAATTTGATTATCCTCTGTGAGTATAACAGATTTGATTATAACAGACTTGAGTTTGGGTTGAGTATAACAAATTTGATTATCCTCTGTGAATGTTTGAATGTTGTTGCCTTGTTGGGTTGTGTACTTTTATGCATGTTTGATGTCGTGTTGCTCGTCTTCTTCATAATATGGCTGTCTTTCAAATGATTTTGAGTCTTCTGACTCAAGAGTAAGAAATGATACTGAAGAAGTAGAAAACGAGAATGATTTGGTTGCGGGGAAGCAGGGGCTTGCGGCGAAGGCTGCGATGCCTGAGAACGAGGAGCAAGAAGTAAAATCTTCAATTGAGGTTGTAGATGAAGAGGTCAAACTCGCAGCCACTGAGATCTCACAAGGTTTGCCAAAAAAAGAAGAGGTCATGCATCAACTCAACCTAAGCTTTTTAAATTGATGTCAATGGTGTGGCAGCACTTTACGAAGTTTGACAGAGAACTCTTCACCTACCAAGATGGAAAGAAAGTGCACACGGGACATGAGAAGCGTGAACTATGCAACTATTATAGAGTTGACCTTAAAGAAAATTCTTCCTTAAGTGGTACAAGTACATTGCGTAGGCATATACAGAGGGTATGCAAGAAGTATGCTGGTAGGGAGATCATAGATGATGGATTGAATACCTGAATTACAACATAGAGGTATCTTTATAAACGTCCTAACACATGACTAAAACCTATTTAGAATAGAACTAAAATAATAAAACTTAACTGAACTAGAAATTCTAGAATAACAAAGATTGTGTCTTTTTTAGGGCTGGCATGGTACGGTTACCAACTTTTTTTATCATTACCAATTACCAACCAACTATAATCGGTAAACAAAATTCTATTACCATTACCAACCACCAAAGTCGGTATACCGACATGTTGGTACGGTACATGTTGGTACGGTACGGTTGGGCCTTGTACCAACATTAAATTGGGCCAATTTTTTTCATAAAAAAAAAGACTTGGCCCAAATTTTTTGGAGTTCTCATGCTATGAACCGGTGCATAATTTCAAAATGTAATATGAAATAATCAACAAAGAGTTATAAACCAACTTAACAAGGTTCATACAAATGAATTATACAACCACAAAGTTACAAACACAGTTCAAAACTTCAAATTGTTCAATATTCAGCGCGTTAGATAGGTTAGTATAGGATATCGATAGACGGCTAGGATTAAAAGTTCCTTAATCAACGACTAGGATTAAAGGACTTAATATAATTTTAATTATATATATAAATTGCGGTCGGTACGGTAATTACCACGGTAATTAAAATCTATTACCATACCGTACCACCAGAATTAAGTTGGTACGGTAACCGTACCGTAGAAGTCGGTTACCGACTATGTTGGTTACCAACATTATTGGCTCGGTTGGTTTTGCGGTAATCGTGGTAAATTACCATACCATGCCAGCCCTAGTCTTTTTGCTTGAGAATCCCGATATATCCAAAAGAGTAACTTATGATTAATTTCATCATTAAGAAGCCTATTTGAATACCAATTTTCGATATTCAAGTCATTCTTCTTAATGTGACGCCGTTTCTTTCTTTTCGAGATTCTTTGTTGATTTCAGCTAGAATCGCGTCCTACATCAGTCTCCTCCACTTGGAAAGAACTCGCCCTCGAGTTCATCTTGAATGAAAGACAAGAGTTTGTAGACAAAATCCCTAATGATTTGGATAATAGAACATGCGGATTATTAGCATGATCTTTTGCATACTCTGGCGGCACAATCATGAACTCTCCACGCCAAAAATGAGTTTATCATAAACAACTTGGTCAGATTCTTTTGGGTACTCAAAATTGCATTCTTTTATGTCGCCTGGTTCTGAATTATTTACTTGAGGTTGCAAGCTTTCTTCAACCGTGTCAACACATGCAATTTCTTCTATAGCATGTTCTTGGATGATTTCTTGAGGAATTGCTTCATTTGGAAGTTCTTGAATAATCTCTTATGGAGCTTCTTCCATTGGAATTTCTAGATTAGTTTTTGGTGTAGCTTCTTCCGTCAGATATTCATTTATAATTTCTGGTAAAGCTTCTACAATTGGAAATTCTTTTGGGTTTTCTTCAGTTAAAATATTACTCTCAACGGGCCAAGCAAACTATCTAGCTGTTAATTTCCTCGCTTCAACCTTTGAATGATACCGCTTGATAGAAAAATCTTTAGGTAGAAATTTTCCTCTAAAAAGACCTCTCATCTTCCTCCACGTTCGAACAGGTTTTTTACCTTGTAACTTTCTGTCTCTTTGCAATTCATTTCACCAATCAGCAGCAATGCTTTTAAGTCTGGAAGAAACAACCTTTGCTTGCTTGTCTTCAGGAACCTTCATAATTTCAAAGAATCTATCCACGTCATCCAACCAATCCAAAAAGTCATCCACGTGCATGAAACTGGAGAATTTTGGAATTTCTATAGTAGATAAGAAATTCTGATTATCAAAGTGATATTGCCCCATGGATCCTCTTCCTCCATCTCTCTTGCAATTGTTGTTGTTTGTCGGAATTTCTCCAATCTGAGCTTGAAAAGTTTTAATGGTTTCAGTTATCTGAGCGAAAAAGCAATCCAAATCTGCTCTTATAATTGTCATGGATAATTAAGTAGATAAAATAGACGGGAGAGACCCGCTCTGATACCACCTAATATAGCGGGACGATACAGGGAGCTAACCAGCGTTAAGCCCTAGATAAGATGAAGAGTTAACCAGTGTTAAACTGTTAGATAGAAGTCTATAATTAACCAGAAAATAAGAGAAAGATGTACGCTTAATCATTAATAATATGATTGATTCATCGAATACATGAATTACAACACAAATGTGTCTTTATATAGGCCCTAACACATGACTAACACCTATTTAGAATAGAACTAAAATAATAAAACCTAACTGAACTAGAAATCCTAGAATAACAAAGAATGTGTCTTTTTGCTCGAGAATCCCGATATTTCCAAAAGATTAACTTATGATTAATTTCATCACTAAGAAGCCTATTTGAATACCAATTTTCGATATTCAAATCATTCTTCTTAATGTGACGCCGTTTCTTTCTTTTCGAGATTCTTTGTTGATTTCGGCTAGAATCTCGTCCTACATCACATTCTGCTGCTGTTTTCATTATGGTTGTGACATACTGGCTTTTAATGCATTGCTAAATTCAGGACTCAGTAAAATGCAAGATGTCACTATGCCCCTTACTACCAATGGTTTAGGTTCTCTGTGGATTTAATGGAGTCATTCAGTAATCCAAAGAAAAAAATCTCCACTTCCAAAAATTGCTCACAATATGATGGCCATGATAGTAAATTTGAAACTATTACGGAGGCAGACAAAAATTTGAGGAAATGGACAGCAGCTGCAAAGATACATGAGATGGTAAAGTAACTTTCATCATTCTAGTTTGCTGCGGGTTGTTTCCTTCTAAGATATGTCAAGTATATATAGGCTGATATGACTTGTTTTATATCTATATCAGGTAGGTCTAACTTCCTTGAGGAAGACTCTTATAATGATTGGGAACATGAGAAGGCCAAGTGAAGTGCCATACAGGAAGAAGGAACTTTGATTTTCAAGGTGCAGCTAGCCTTCTGATTGGTCTTGCTTTGTGACTGAATATGATAGGGATAGTGTGAGCCAGATGAGGTATTAAGTAGCTGTGACGTCTTTTGTTTCACAATGATTTTGTTTCCCACCTCTATGGTTGACTGACTTGTATAAACCTTGTGTGTGTTTTGGCAGTGAAGAGTCATGCTCATCAAGTGCAGGTATAAACCTAATGCCTGAAAGTAACAGATCATGTGGTATTAGTTTCTGGTATTGCCAACTTCAGAATCTTATTTTATTTAACTGAAACTACTCCTGTTGCCATAATTTAATGCCAGTGAGTGTCAATGCCCCTGATGATTCGCTGCCAAGTTCGTTCAGAAAACACAGCAACAGAAGGCACGGCAATCTACGAAAATTATTCGGTGTGACATGTCCATCTCACACTGTCTGATTGAGTTCTCAACGTTACATGTATGCACTGTTTACATTTGTTTTTTCTTATTTTTTGTCTTTATCCGGTGCACCGAATACTCTCTCGAAAATCTATATCACGATCCTTATCATGTGGACATAACTTCTACGGAAAGGACTGACATGCAGAGGCATCATCGTTTATGAAGAGTCCAGATAAATTCCACAACACAGTGGATGAAAAAGTGTAAGTTGCACAACCATTTAAATAGCTTGTTCAAGTTTTTTCTTCTTGTTTTTGCCTTTTCACTGTGTATTTCTGAGAGGTTTGTATTGTGACCCGGGAATCCCATCACTCTGAAATTCCTCTTCCATGTCGAAGTAAGAACAAAGGTATGAACATATTTGTTTAGTTTTCAGTTATATAATCTCATATATGATTTATTCACTTGTTAATTCAGAGATGGAAGATTCTGAGCCTCAGGAAATAAAGAAAGAAAGTAAATGGCAACGTGAATTCGATGACTCGTCTTCTCAGCCAGAATCTCAGGTTTTGATGCTTCAGAGCTATGTTCTTCAGTTTCTTCGTGTGCAGAAGGTATTGAAGGACGCAGCTACACAGAATAGCATGAAGAAAGTTCGGGCAGGTTGTAAAGACTCTCCTTGTTAATATCATTTGATGTGTAATCAATAGGTGAATTAGAAACTGCCGGCAGATCAAGAAACAGTAATTTGGAACTTTTGTGCTACTGAAAATGCTATATATCTAATATTCGTTATGAGAGTAACACAAAGGAGCATAACTAAGTCAAGCAAGGTTTGAAGCATAGATATAACTGTTAGCTGTCTGCTATTTTTTTTCTTGAATAAGCTTGGACTTCATAGGAAATCAGGATCATCTTCCCACAAAGAGCATCCCCTCATCGGTCATCCTCCTTTGTTAGATTGCATCTCAATCTTTTAACATCCGATTGTCGGAGAGGCTTCAGCAAGAACTCTTCAGCTCCTTCCTCAAGGCACCTATTCATGTCAAGAAAATAAAGGTATCAATGAACTGCAGCGGCTAAACAAAGAAGGTTACAATTTACAAAACAAATATATTTCTAGTGCCCAGTAACTTACTTTTCAATTCGAGTCTGTATGTTCTCAGATGATACAACAACTACAGGTATCTCCTTCGCTATTGGTGATTCCTGTTTAGATTGGGAATAGTTTAGCGTCAGATGATTAGTCACTAGTTAAGAGGGCATATATATATATATATATATATATATAATTATATATATATATATATAATTATAAATATATATCCAATAATCATGAATTTTACAGTACCTTGATTTTTTTTAGTAGCTCGTACCCTGTCATTCCTGGCATGCAGTAATCAGTGATTATCATATTAACGTCGGAAACCTGCACACGGATCATTACATGAATTGAGTAAATCCCACAAGGACTGAAAAAAATTTCGACACGGAAAAATGCATATCGTTGAACTTACGGTGTTAGAAAAGTTCTGTTGCCCATCTGCCAAACCCAACAGCTCCAATGCTCCGAGTGCATTCTCTACTGTAGTCACTATCATGAACATAAGAGGAAGCCAAATATCAGTTCTAAAGCTATTCTTCTAAACATGGTTAACTTAATATCAAAGTTACATACAGCACTAAAAATTGATTAAGGAGAACAGATAATGAGGGTTAACTTGAGAGAGCGAGAGATTAAACAAGCAGCATTAGCTTAACTAATGCCAAGAATCGATCAACAAGACTCATTAGCAACTCAAACATGAACGCGAAAAAGGGTATGCGAGTGATCAACAAAAAGCGAAACATACCTTTGCAGGAAGAATTGGTGAGTAACCTCTCGATGAGTTTACGGTCCAAAACACTGTCATCAACAGCAAGAACATGTGGCTTTGCATCACTGTTTAACCCCATTGTTACTGCAGACATTAATTCTCTGAATTCTCAAAGTTAACCACACAAGAAACCAAAATCAGAAGAATAAGAAGAAGCGAGTTGGATGAGTTCTAATGCTGAGAGCCAAAGCATTACAGGAGCATATATAGCCAAACTCGCCAGAGATATAATATTAGGCAACAAATCATATAAGCTAGCACCGATCTTTCATCATATTTTTAGGTGTTTCTGATATGATATTATTTCTGCTTGATTATGAACACATACAAATTATCGTCCAAAGAGGGTGGTGATCTTCCATTGTGGTAATCCTCTTCAGATATTTGATCCTGGGAGATTTATTTCTATGAAAAATAAAATAAAATAAAATCCTCTGAGATTTATGATAATCCACTATTCCAGCTCATCGTAAGATTTAGTTCGTCTTATAATTAGTTACTATATTTTGTTGAACGCGTCAGCATCTATTTACACCAAAACGAAACCACGAATAATATTCACCGAAATCCTAGAATATTTGCATGCATGCATTGATATTTGATAATGGGATAAGTACATGGATCACCATGGAAGCCATTTATAGAATTTAAAACAAATTGGATTTTTGTTTTAATATTAGTGTAAGGATTTTGTTGTCTTACCTTTCTGATAGCATATTCCAGCCTAGCTTGAGGAACAAGTCAAAACTCTTCAATCATGTATCTTTATTATATCTCATTGTTGTCTATTAATAACTACAGATGATCTTAATTTGATTCAGGGAATAGCTGCAAATCCATACAATTGGAAGCAAAGAAGATTCATTCTATACAATTTAAAATATGCTATCGGTGTTCTCACAAATTACCATCTAAGAAGATTGTGATAAGCTATCAATATTGAATCCAAAGCTAGCCAGCTGCCGAAATGTTTTGGGTGCCTATATATTTTGGCCAACTCATCGTTACTCGTCGGTGCTAATGTCGCAGCTACCAAATAACAAGTCTAAAGAAGTGAATGAAGGTAAATCATCTAAGAACTCGAGAACAAGCTTAACTTAGCTGGCCTAAAAGCCAAAGTTCCTAGATGTGATTCTACTCTTCAATCATTCTTCGATCAATGCCAATGTTTTAGACATTCTGATAATTGTACGTTAATTAAAACAAACATTAATTTTTAGGAAAATTACCATATGCACAAAATGAGAAAAGGCAAAACCCATTAGAATGATTCAGAAAATCAAAAGTCTACTTAATTTTTTGTTGTTGCGAAATTACTATAGTACCCAAACAGCTGCAACTACCCACAAACATCATTAGTCCCGTCATTACTCCCCTAAATTTAAAACTAACTCTCTCTCTCTCTCTCCTCACTCTTCCTCTCTGTATTTTAGGGTTTCTCCGTCAATCTTCATCACTCACCACTATCAAAAGCAGTCTTCGTCTCTCGCAAAAGCCCAGTCCTCACGCTCAAAGTGAAATTGTCGTCGCTCTCACAGTCACTCGTAGTCTTCATAAACGAGAGTATGTGAAAAACCGTGATTTATAATAAATAAAGTTCATTCATGTGAAAATTTGAAACAGAAATAGGAAGATTATGTTGTTAGTTGGAAGAATACTAGGGTTAGTCTTATTTTTGGACTTGTTTGATGATATCGAAGCTTGAATGTTGTGTCTGCTACGTATTGATGTATTCTGGGTTTAATAGACTAAGATCTGAAGTATACTGGGTTTAATAAACTTAGATCTGAAGTATTCTAGGTTTAATAGACTAAGATCTAAAGTATACTGGGGTTAATAGACTTAAATCTGAAGTATTCTGGGTTTAAATCGTTTAATAGACTAAGATCTGAAGTATACTAGGGTTAATAGACTTAAATCTGAAGTATTTCAAGTTTAATAGACTAAGATATGAAATATACTATGGTTAATAGACTTAAATATGAAGTATACTGGGTTAAATAGAGTTATATATGACGTATACTTGGTTTAATAGAATTTTATTTTCATTCTTTGCAGGATGGGGAGAAATATAGTTTAGAGTTCAGAATCTTTAGAAGAATACAGTGAACAAGACACAAACAATTGGTTCATTGAAGAATTCAGTGAAGAAGATGAAACAGAACAATATGTTTTGAAAAAAGAAAGAAAAAATAAATAAAAATTGGAGGCTCAACCAGCAGAGTAGAATACAAGAAGAAAGATAAAACATGTGCAGCAGAAATGCACACTCAATTCACTCCGTGAATAAATCAGAAGGAACAAGGAAACAAATTTCTGAAGTCATAGAATCTAATTGCTAACACTTGTTTTGGGGACACGATTGCTGCATTCAAATATGAAAAAGTTTCAGAATTTCAAGTTAAAAAGTATGAAGCTGATTTTGAGATTTTGATGAGGCACTATGATAGTGGGAAGAAAAGCTTTGTTTTTGGGGAGCAAGAGATGAAGATAACAGAAGACTATGTGCACGCATTATTCCACATTACCAAAGAAGGGTTGGATGTGGATATAAAGATGGAGAAGAGAAAAAGAAAAGGCAAGAAAATGACCGAAGAATCAGAAATATTTTGAAAACAACCAAAACAAGTCATAGCAAGAAAAATGCTTGAGGATAAGCTCGCCATGGAGCTAAATAAGCAGATGCTGAAACCTAGCAAAATTGCCTCTCTAGTGATTATGCACTTAATGTCAGTTCTGTTTTTTAGCAGAACTGAAAATAATATTCAGTGGAAGCTGGTTCTCAAGTGTAAAGACCTTGAGAACATTAACAAGTACAACTAGGCGCATAAGGTTTTACAGTTCTTGCAAAAAGGATTAAGCAAGCAAAAGTAGGGACAAGCCGTAAACTCTTAATGAATGTCTGCTGCTAGTACTTTACTGCTTCTTTGAAAAAACTAGAGTACTAAGCAGGATTGATCTGAAGAGGACTAAAACACCAAGGTTTCTAAGGTGGTCTACTAAACAATTATTCAACGAGGATGAATATTTGAGAAATCCAGAAATGCTAAAGGTAAAATTTGCTCTGTTCTCTGTTTTATTGAATTGAGGTACAAGTTTCAACTTTATTAGGGTTAGTAATTTATAGTCTGTTTGAAATTTAACAGGAGCTAATCAGAAATAGACCTTGGATAGATGATGAAGCTCCATCACAACTTCCTTCTCTCCCATCCTCTGATGAATGAGTAAGCTACACAAGTTTACTCACCCTAGTAATATGATTGGCTAACATATTATTAGAGTCAATAAACTTTGATGTTATCATAACTTGCACATGAACCTCACTACACTAAACAAGAAGAAGAACAAGTTGAAAATCTGAGTCAAAACATGAGGTCTTTGATTACAGATTTGGAGGGGGAGTTAACAGAAGAAGAGAGGAAGGAAAAGCTCACAAAACTTTCCAAGGCAAATGAAGAGCTCCTGAAGAAAACAAGCAGTTTTTGGGGATGTTGAAGAAAGCTGGCAGAAAAATATATCAGCTATAAGGGAGGGCGACACCAGATCAGAATGAAGGAAAAGAGGGACATAGAGAAGATGCATCGATCTCTGATGAGAAAGATGGAGAATAGGGATGTAAAGAGGATACATCAATCCTCGTTGACAATGAAGCAAATGAATGGAAACAGGATACCTTGATCCATGTTGAGGAGGAGGAAATTCGCTGCACAAATGAGCTTAAAAAATATGCAGGCAGACATGAGCAACCAAGAACTGCTGAGGTAAGAGTACAGACTTGAAATAAAGTTTACACTTGGTGAAAAAACAGGAAACTTGTGCAATTTATAAACTTACTAACCCTAATAAAGTTAAAACTAGGTGAGAAAACAGGGAACATCTTAAAATATGTAAACTTGCTATCCCCAATAAAGTTAACATTGTGGAAAAATGGAACTTGGGTAAAATCTGTAAATTACTAACCCCAATAAATTGCGCACTTGGTGAGACTTCAGGGAACATCTTCATATCTATAAATTACTAGAGGTAGTAAAATAATTAAAACACCAAAAACTCTGTTTTTTTTTCTACATTTTTTTAAAGATAATTTATTTGTTTTTCTTTTATTCAGTTGTTGGAATCAATAGATCTTGTGCCAATACAACTCATGTTACCTAAAGATGCACCTCATGAAAGAGTTCAAGCAGCATACAACATTTTGACTAATGATGATATTTTTAACCTTGACAATGTTGTCAATCAAGCTGTGCAAATGGGCAGCCGAAAAGGAAATAAAGAAACTTACTTGCAGAGGGATGCACAAAAAGCAGGACTTAAAAATACATGAGAGTGAATAGCCAAAACACTGCTCAGCCATATTCAATTGAGAAGAATGTGAAGATACACAAGCGTGGGGCAGAGAAAGGCAGGGAAGACAATTGGAAATATAACACCCTAAAAGAGATAAAGAAGATGAGAAAATTAAAGAAGAATGCTGAGAAAGTGCAAAATGAATTAATTATCGATGGTCTGAATTGCAACAAAAATATCTGAAAGTTCTTAGATATTGAAGTGGCAGACCACTATAAAAAATGGTTTGAATCGAACAAGAATGAGAATCAAGAGTAAGATTATTATTATTATTATTATTATTCCCAAGTTTATACTTGTAGACACATAAAATTCAATGAAAATGAAATCGTTGAATATTCAAACCTCATGTGGGCCCGGTAAAATCGTGTACGTGGTACGTGAGTCAGCAAAATCAAAGACACTCCAGAAGTACACATGACGACATGTGATTGGTCCGTCAACAGCAGATCCGTCAAATCCCAACTAAAGCAAATATTAAATATCGTCCGTCAATCAATTGTCAACCGCATTAAATTGATTGTCGGAATTAAAATCAGATATTTAATCAAATAAATCATGCCTTAACGGGAATAATTTAATCAATTAATTAAATGTGATTTGATTTAATTATCAAACTTGATTGATTCAATTATTATCGATAAGGAAAGAAATTCATTGGGCGCCATCATTACATGCCATATGCAGGGAAGCGTCAACAGTATAAATACCCCATCTCATATCAAGAGGAGGACTTCCGACCAGAGAGAGAAAATTGCTCCCGAGAGCTTAGAAGTCTCAAAACCCTTCCGAAGAACAACCAAGTGCCTAAATAGCCTGTTCTTCACCAAACCCAAACATAAATCCAAACACTCGTCACATGATCAATTCTCGTGACTACTTTTCCACCTCAAGAACAAGTGTCTTGTCACCCTTGCGTCAAATCCAAATTCGGAGATAGAATCAGAGGAGTTCACAAAGATTTGTAACCCGTAAATTCATCAATAAAACTTTATTATTTTATACACGTGTTGTTTTCTCATTTGCGCAGATAAATTCATGTTTACAATATTGTTTTAAGTCGCTTATGACTTCTTTGTTGTCTACGTAGTTTCCGTTATTGGCAGAATTTTGAAGGGATCATTGATATAACCAAGAGAAATTCATCTAAATGGTCCACTAACTTTCAGTGCTTATAAACTTTAGTACACCAAATTTATAAAACATCAGAACGATACATCATCTTTTCAGCGCGATCTAGTATTGGTACTTTTAGCCGTCAACTCCGTCAACTCTATTACCAAAGTTACTAACAAATAATTTTTCATGGATATTTTGGTCATTATACATGTTTGCCACTGCTCTCCCCGCCTTGAATGCCTTCTTGTTCGATAGAGACTTCTCCCTTTCTTTGAAAAGCTTCTTGGGCTCAATTGAAGCTAGAACCTTGTCTTCCTTCTTCATCGACCTTTTACAACCCCTAGTTGTAGCTGCAGCTTGTCACGAAACTCTGATTTTCGGCGCAGCCTTCCTTAACTTTCTGCAGCCTCTTCACTGTGGATGCATAGCCTCTAAGTCTTTATATGAGTGCCTGGATTACGAGGGTGTAGTTTGCATTGGCTGTGCAAACAGTTCTCAAACTGATTCTTTCCCCATCTTTCAGCAGGTTGTCTCACAATGCGCATACTTCTATTTGTCTCAGAACTCACAAGGGGGAGGGGAGATTGCAAAGGTTTGGGCAAAATAGGACGAGGTGTTTGAACCTGTTAGGACACTGAAGGTGTCTTACTCTGATCTCTTATATCCATGTGGCACCCAGAAAAGGGTTGTATAAAATTTGGAGTTGCAGATGGGGCACCCAAGGACATACTCAAAGATGGCATAGAAGTAACATCAAGGAGGCATTAAATGAGGGGTAAACACAGTTGTAAATGAGTTTATTTATTATGTTAATAAGGGTAATTGTAGTTGCGATATTAAATGGAGCCATGAACACCACCACTAAAGCAAGGTGTAAATGCAAATGTTACGTAGAGTTAATATGTGACTCTTCACCTAAGCACTTACCTTTATATAAAGAGACATAGAACCTTGTGGTAGGGGGATGGACTCTGATTTGAGCAACTTAATTCATATACGATAAACCCTGACTTGGGCCTCGGAGTGCCTTTTACAGGTACCCCCACCCAATTTAAGGCTTCACGACCAATCCAAAACCACACTTGCTCTTGTTTATATTCATTGGATAGTCAATCTCCTAGGTGGAAGTTTTCTGCCCCAACAAAAATCATGAGAAGATCGAAGTTAACCAAATTGTTGCTTTAATGATGATTTTCCAAGTTACTGCTATGAGATAATTTAGAGTCATCCATTTGCTTTATGGAAGCTAGCTCCTACACACCAATCTCTAAATATATAGAAAACTTTGGTTTAGACTTTCAGTCTTCAAGTACAAAACCTAGATTCTTGATCAAAAGAGAAACCCAGCACAAAAAATGTTTGATAATATATGAAAAAGAAAAACTTAGTAAATAGGGTATAATAGTAAATTTAAGTCATAAATTATCAGGTGAAAAATGTCGTAACAAAACTAACGGTTGTAGTATGTGTCTTTGGTCGAGGTGAAAACTTGAAGCACAGTTATAATGTTTTTGAAAGATGATGTACCAAAGTTTATAAGGAGCAAATGATGAGATACTATTTGAATGAATTTCTCAAATTCTTTACATTTAGACATTTAAGGACAAAAATTAACAAATTATGACTAAGTAATATCCACATGTCCGTATATATTATACCAGAAGACCCTTTACTACATATTTACTAATACTATCCACCAAAAATGTACTATCGACCACTAGAAATGTGTTACTGCCAGTGCAATTGCAATTTTTCTGGCAATTCTCCAAAATCCAAAATCCAAAAAACATGTTACTGTTCATTTAGAATATGCTACTGTCGACTCCAAAGCTGCTACTGTTGAATTATACCATCTAAAATTTACCCTTCCAACAGTGTAACATAAAATTACCATTCGAACATATCTCAACAACTTATTGTTCCAACATATCATAGTAGCATTAACTTAGCATGATGGTCAGACATGATACTGTAAGTTTTAGATCTGGGCTTGTATCTTAATATGTACAAAAATTATTGCAAGTGTATTTTTTGTGTTTTTAAATTTAGTCTTACTTATATGTAATTTACTAAAAAATAAAATAATGTTATTCTATCACCTAATTATATGAGGAGAAATCCAAAAGAAAACAGGAATAGTTACCGTCGGAGGCAGAATCAAACTCCACATTATTGGGTCACCTGGGCCTAAGGCGGCTAGCTGTCACTAGGTACCTTGGGCTTTGCGGGTTATGAGGCCCGCCACTCAAACATAATAAAACCTAAATCTAAATGGACTAAATTATATCATTTCGACCTCCATTGATAACAGAGAAAAAGGGAGCGAAAAGCTTCAATCTTTGCCGCTCTGAAGGCTGGGTCTGGTGCAACTGTGCTTTTAAAAAAAATTGGCTTTTACTTATATTTGAAAATAAATAGCCAGAAAGTAAAGTAACTGTATGTTTGGTAAACTGACTTTTTGTAATTGTTGCCAATAACAAAAAGCAGGGATGAAGTGTTTGGTAAAACCACTCCAGCTTATGATTTTCTTTGTAAAATGACCAATTTATACATGGAACTGATGGAAGGATTTTCTTTTTTTGTCTTACTTTGTTTGATATTTTATCAATATAGGAGGACTGTTGAGCTACTTTGCTCGATATCAAATACCATATTTTTCCTCCATCATCATCATCATCTAATGAGTAACATATATACCAGTATACAAATGTAAAACTGTAGGATTCATACAATTTTCTTGAATATTGTACAACTTGTGGTAACAAACCCCATTATAAAACATAGAACAAGGTACAAAGGTTTGCCAAACAATTGATTGACTTAATAAGATCAAGCTATTATATGAGAAAATGATTGGAGACGCAAAGCTTGCCAACATTGTGATTGCTCATGGGATGACTGATGAGCAAGCTATTATATGAGAAAATGATTAGAGACGCAAAGCTTGCCAACATTGTGATTGCTTATGGGATGACTGAAGAGCCCTTTTCTTTGAGAAGCTGCACAAAGATGACAAGCTATTACATACATGAAGGTAAATTGGAACTCCCAAATTGTAATCTTAATTGCGTTCCACAAATCCCACAAAACTCCTACGAAAAATCATATGATAAAAATACTCGAAAGTGAACTTTGAAGGAAAAGTATTGAACTTTCACACTAAGCTAGAACCCAGAAACAAGACTCAGTATTGTTACCTTTCTATTTGCTTCCCCAAAATATGTAGGGAAATTAGGTGTCCAAAGATTTCTACTTTATTGCAGTTTATAAAAGAATCACCTTAATTGTACATGCTAACTATACATCCAATACACCCCTTATCTAAAGTTTTGAGCTTTTTGTATGGTTTTGATTTTTTAGATTGAAATACTGAAGCGGTTGCAAAGAGAGACGTTTTCAAATTTGATGAGGTTGAGAGAGAGGCAAGGCAAGATTGAGAGAATGGTGGCCTTATTTGAGCCTTTTAAAGGAAGCCCATTTACAGGAGGCAATACCCTTTTGAAGGGTGAGGTTGATTTCTTTGGGAGGGGGGGTCATCAAGATTGTGATGGTCTTAGTAGAGCTGGGATTAGAAGTGGGGTTGAGTGTATGTTGAGTTTTGAAATTGCGGTGAGGGAGAGTGATGGACTTGTGTGTGAGTTCGTGGCCGGGCAGAAGCACATGAGTGGTGTTTCTCTAGCTAAGGTGTGTTATATGCAGTGTTCTAAAAGGCCCCGCCTAGCACCGCCTAGTCCCCGCTTAGGCTCTAGGCTGCAACAAGCCGCCTCGCTTTTCTTCAAGGCCTTTGTGCCAGGCTGTGGGCAATTAGGCGGCCGCCTAGCCCGCTTAATCGCCGCCTAGGGTTCTAAGCTCTCCGGTTAATTTTATTTACATTTAGTGGTGGAGTTGTTACATTGTGGGGAGCATGCGAGTATAAGAGTAAATGATGTTTTTAGAATTAGAAATATATGTGTTTATTGTTGTTGTTGCTCACTTTTACATGAAGTTATGCTAAATTTTAGCTATAATCTATTTTATAAATAGGTCTAACAAGATTTATGTCGAATAATTTATCCATATTTGACTGTTTTCAAATATTATAGTACATAAAATATATATTTTTAATTAATAAATATGAAAAAAGTAAATCACCTAGTCCCCGCCTAGGCTGTCCAGGCGCTAGGCTATGGGTCTCCACCCGCCTACCACCTAGCGCTTTTTAGAACATTGGTTATACGACGAATGTGTGCAATTGGTTGTCTTGCAATGCGATTTCAGTGGGATCTTGGTGCAGGGACGTCACAGTTCTTACTAGTCCTTTCCATCAGATATTGTTTGCGTTGCATTGATTGATGCCAATTGTGGTGTGGATTGTTTTTTTATTGGTTTAGTTTTCGATTTGGTGTGCACTCATGGATATTTCAATGGTTTCACCAAATGCCCAAATCATCAAGTCATTTCACGGACCTCCTTCCATCCCATCAGGTAGTTCAGAACACCATACATCCCAATCTCATTTGACAACGGCTGAAGCATCTGCTCCTCCCCTAACAACAAACTCGAAAGAGATGTGTGCAACTGGATCCGTAGCGCTCTGATGTTGGAATCTGAACTTGATGAGACCATAAAGATTGGGGATTGGGTTGAGATGAAAAAATCAAATCCCATGCATTTAGAATGGGCCGTGTCTGTATCGGATGACTCTGAAGATTCGGTTGGATGGGGAATAAGTTTAAATGGGATGCTCGGAGGTCCAAATAGCTGTGACCATTTTCAGATCAAATCCTACTTGAAATTTAACTTGAGTGAGAGATTCAGTGTAAAGCCTGGTATTGTACATATAATGGATGGCAATGCCAAAATGACTGTCTTTATGCTTAAGTCTAACTTGTCTCTCTGATTGCCAACAAATGATGAGAGCTCCATTAAGCATAGGCTCCATTATTAGTATAGTTAGTGACTTAGTGTAGTCTCGCCGCCTGTCGCCACATTTTTCTTTTTCGCCGGCAGAATTTCACCGATGGTTGAATATTACATCCAAATGACAAAATGTGGTTTAATGAAGCAAATGATGTTGCTCACCTTGCTAGTATGGATTATTTACATGGGTATTGGTTAGATGACGCACCATTGATTATCCTAGATGTCTTTTACGAGGATTTATGAACTCGAGGAGTAGAGTATAGGTAACATGTCTATTTGAAAGTTTAATATTTTTCTACGTAGCATGAACAACAATAATAATATGTGATCTTGTTGAAAACTTTACCGATCAAAGCAGTAAAAACGAGTTACATCAAGTATTTGGATAAGGGTGTGATGCCAACAATCTCCACCCTCATTTCAAAGCACATTTGATCTATTCTGGCAAAAATTATATGTAGAAAGAATTTTCAAAAAGAAAAAGAAAAAATAATAAAGGTCGTAAAGTTTGGCATTATGTGCATGATACATTTGTACCCAAAAAATGTGCATCATACATTGAATTTCGGTTTAGGTAACTTCACTAACTTGTGGTGTACTGGATATGGGCTAATTAATCTGGACAGGTATGCCAATGCAATGTCATTACAAGATGAGGTGAAGCTTTAGTTGGAGAAGAGCCTCCGAGATTTCTTCCTAATTCAAGCGCATCATCTTTATGTATAGTTGGTAGATGTTTCTGGTCAGTCTGTTGTACAGATCTGTACAACATACAGATTTAGAAATTGACCTATCATTTCACATAAAGTACACTTTAGAAGGTAAATTGTAATTACACAGTCACTTTCCAAACACAACAACAAATCACAGGCACAAGTTTTAATATGCATAATACAGTGCTGCATAATAGAATTTTCCGATGTTTCCTTCATATATTTATGTTGTTGTTTCCTACAAAAAGAAATGTATTAAAAACAATACTGTTATTTTACAGAACTCACACGCGTAGCCTTCGAAATCAAATAAATAATGGTTTATAGAAACCCATTAACTGGTAAAACAGCTGAATTAGACAAACGTTTATGATACAAGTAGAGATTACGGTATCGCCTAATACACTTTCGGTGTGCAACATTCGTTCATTTAATGTCAGGACCCACCCCGGATTTTCCCACTGAAACCGGGATAAATCTTGCGGGGTCCACCTTAAGGGAGTGTCACACCAAAATTTCGGCATAACTTCCCCTAATAATGGACAACCCTTACCTGCAACTCAAACAATAATAAAACACTTCTAAGGCAATTCAACCAACCTCAACTTCTGAGGCCACTCTACCTCCAATAAACAAACGTCCGCCTCAAATCAAATAATATCTAAAACTCACACCTCAAAAATAAATCAACTACAACATTATGAGTAATATTCCACAAGAACGAAGTTGGGTTTTTAAACCTCTAGCACACAACTGAAATATCATACAATAACCCCAAGGTTATCAGAGCTCTAACGTAGAATGAAGCGAGAAAATACATAGGTAGGTCGAACCGGTAACCTACTAGTGAAAAATTGAGTAGTGGTAACTATGCCTTGCCTCCTAGCTACTGCCGAGCCGATCACTGCAGACTGGGCATTTAAAAACAAAGGGCCCAGGGGAGAAACATTTAAAACATATTAGAGTGATTGAACAAAATTAAATAACCGAAATAATAAGTGGCATTTATGCACTCCCACTTAGTTATTAAAAACACTTATGCATGCAATGAAGATTAACCGTTATCTAGAGTGATACAAAAAAATATAACGTATAACCAAGTAACCCGCAATATTATTTCCGTGCCTAGCTCACCTTTCAGTGAGGACCGCAACCTTATTTATTTCCCGCGCCCAGCTCATCTTGCAGTGAGGACCGCAATCTTATTTAATATTCCCGCGCCCAGCTCACTTTTCAGTGGGGACTGCAACCTTATTCATTTTCCGCGCCCAGCTCACCTTTTAGTGAGGACCGCAATCTTATTAAATATTCCTGCGCCCAGCTCACTTTTCAGTGAGGACCGCAATCTTATTTATTTCCCGCGCCCAGCTCACCTTTCAGTGAGGACCATAATCTTATTTAATATTCCTGCGCCCAGCTCACTTTTCAGTGAGGACCGCAACCTTATTTATTTATTTTGGATACTTGAAATAAAAACTTTACAACACAACCACTATACAAATCTCACATTATGTGTCTTTCTATCTCTCCAATAAAATATAAATCAAACATTGAGGAATATGGTGCATGCATAATATTCAAACCAAAAGTCCACTCACACACCGAGGTCTTAGCCTGACGAAAACCCGAATTCCGCTCAAGTCAAGTCTCCACAACACGAGCCTCTTCGCGTCCTGTTCCACAATTAATATTAATTTTCCGGACGCTCGAATAATAAAAGCATATAGCTCGCTCATCGACTCCACATTCCTCAAATTGTTAACTAAAAATCCCCGACCTTCACCAATAATATAGGAGTCCTTAAAATAATTCTTAAATCTTATCCGACAATAATCGATGGTTGGAATAATATTTAATTATCTGTCAATAATACTAAACTAGAAAAATTCCAAAACCTAACCAAAACTCCTCCAAAAATTACCAAATTTAAACCATAGACTCCTCACATTATATACTATTTAATGGGCATGAAAAACTGCCCAAAACGTGGCTGCACCGCCGCCAGCTTCGCGGCCGCCGGCAGAAATTCCAACCAAAATTCCGGCGACCTCTGATCGCCACCAAATTTTAAAAGTAGCTTCGTCTCGTCATTTGGAACAACTTTTTAGTTCAACTCGAAGGCCAATTCGGCATCTAACTAGGTCAATTACGTGATGAACAGTAGAACCCAAAAATTAAACATAAAAACTTCAAATCCTCAATTCTCCCTCCACACTCTAAATCAATCCACCAAATTCGAGAGGATTATAGTACTCCTAAAACTCATCCTATCCATATAAAGAACTCATCAATTGATGATCTAGGGAGGGAGAAATTCGATCAAGAACATTCTATTGTACACTTGAAGAACAAATCAGAATTTCTCCAGATTTACGGTGAGTTAGGTCGGAAAACTTACCTAGGAATGAAGTAGACTCGGAGGCCAATCTTTTGAGACCGGTGCGGCAGCGAGTGATGGAGCGATGGCGGCTAGTGGGATGCTAATTTCTTAGTTTGTCACAAGTCATGATAGTTGAATTCTACTATAAGAGACTACCAGCCTTGTGGCACAACCACCATTCCTTATCCCATGAGCACTGGATCAAATTGTGGCCACCCCATGTATTTAAGCTTTTGGTGCAACACCTTCAGTAGTGAATTTATTTTCCATGGACCAGATGACACCTCTTTTAGAGCAGGGTCGGCCTTAGGGCAGGGCAGGCAGTGCTCATGCACGGGGCCCACGGCCAAAGTGGCCCAATTTTTTTTTATAAATTTTTTATAATTAAGGATGATAGTTGTATTGTACATGATCAAAATACTGAAAAGAATAATTAAGAGACCATTTCTCTTCACTCCATCTTCTTTAATGATTGCTTCTTAATTATCTTTATTTACATTATTTTTAAAAAAAAATTTTCTTTTCTTGAATAAGAGAACTTTTCTTTTCGTCATTTATTATCTTTTCTAATAAATTTATTTTCCTAATTGAGATCTCATCTTCATTTCAGTCTCTTGTTCATTCTTATATCCTTAATCAAATGACACCATTATTTTTATAATTTCAATCTTTTTTTTAGAAAAAAATCTTAATAAAATGACACATTAGTCTTCCTTCTTCCAAATTTATGTATCTGTCGCATCAATTATGACGAAAATGTTGCAGCAACAAAGAAGATGATGATCGGTGTCTTCCATAACCGAAAATATTTGTTTTGTTCATTATAAATTGCACAAATTCTTTTGATATTTCTCATCACCTCTTCATTTCTCATTTCTCTCATAATTTAATTTTTTATGAAATGTTGCTTTTAATTTCATATCTCTCATTTTATTTATACTAGCCTCTTAACATGTGTTTCACACATGTCAATTTGTTTTTTTTAGAAAAAAATGTGCAGTTGGACAAATCTGTAAATATATATTTAATAGGGCAAATGTGCAAAATAAAAATAGATACACCATATTTACTTTTTTAATCATGTATAATATTTTTAGTTTTTTTTTTCAACCATTTACAACATCATGGATAAATTTGAAAGTTCATATTTTGGTGAAGCTTTGACACCAAAATTTAACTTCTCATTATCGGGTTTAGATCATGTCATTTGGGATGTTGTAAAAGGTTTCTTCAATTTTACTTTATTTTTACTTTTTTATTTATTTTTAAAACTATGCATCTCATATATATAAAATTGATATATGGAATTGATAAACGAAATTTATATATGAAAATGGTATATGAAATTGTGCAGCCTAATTGTGCATATGCATTTTTTTTTAAATTGAAAAAAAAAGTTTCTTGATAAAAAATAATATTATGTAAGGGGCCCATTATTTTTTTTCACACCAGACCTTAAATCCTTCAAGACCGACCCTACTTTAGAGTTATCAATATCAGCAGAAGTACATAGCGATTCATTATCAAATCCAAAGATACAGATTAATGTGATTCTAGAACTAGAAGGCTGAACATTTCCCTTCCGTTTAAGGTAAGGGAACCAAAATACATTAGCAGTCTCCACACTGCTGCCTAGTGGAGACTGAGTCTGCCCTTTTGCCCAACTTTCTGAATTTGATTCAGACTTTCATCAGTTTATTGTTATGAACTTTAATTTATTTTGGGATAACTAAATTTGCTTATGATTTGTAACAAATTAACTTAACTATGGTGTGTAAGTTATCTACTATTGGAACTTGGTGATGAACTTTCGATGATTGGATTGTTCTTATATTTTTGTGGATTCTTTTGAGGTTTGAAATCTGTTGCATTTTGAAATTGTAAAATGTAAAGTGAGAGTGAAACTCTTCAAATTCGGATGAAATCTGAAACCGATCCGATCTGATCAGGTTTTCGGATGATTTGAATAATCGGTTAACCGGATTTCGGATTCAGATGGAGATTTTATAATTCCGAATGATTCAAATTGGATACTGTTTGAGCTTAAAACCGGTCCAGTACTTCCGAATATGCCCATCCCTAAATATAGGACATCAAGATCAATAATATATTACTAGTATCTTGACCCGCAGTACGTACGTGTCAATTTATTTTTCATCATTTGTCATTTTTCTTTACATCTTTTTTTATTTTTCAATTTTTTTATTTTCAATTTATTGGTTTAATCAATTATTCTCATCTTTCCCACTTTTTTTCTCTAAAAAGATTGCGATTTAAAAAAAACGGTTTTAGAGTTGATCATTGTTATAATTTTTTAAGTTTGAAATTTTAATTAAGCGATATTGTCAATAGTAGATCATAACAACATCAACAACCCACGCAAAGTTTCCATACAACCCCCGGTGACCCTATCACACATCTTCTTGTACAAAATCCAATCTTGAAAGGTCATAGGGTGGAGGAGGTCACCCAAACCAAGCAAGGGGTAAGTGACCGCCGGGTCATTCTATCAGTGTCCTTATTAGGAAGAACAGTCTTTGGGTTTTTGTTGACAGAGTTTAAGACAGAGGAGAGGAGGAAGGAGCAAGAGATTAAGCGGTGGTGTGTCTTCAAGTGTCGTGCATGCATTTTATGCATCTGTTTGCTTTGCATGCAATTCCCTTGTCTTCTCTCTCTGACCAATTCCCTTGTCTTCTCTCTCTACAAAATACACGTTTTCTTGGTCTTACCCACACCCATAAAAAAGAGAACCAAACTCGCCGTTACGTTCTTAAACCACTGAGTTTGACTCGTTTGTTGTTGAGTGGTAGTACTAGGTACTCGCTCAGACCCATTGAGCTCATCTTCATTTCATCTGAAGATAGAGTTGTCTTCAGTGTTTGAATGACTAGGTGTTTTCTAGATTTGGGTTTTGCAGATTGGGAAAACAGGTTGGTTGTTTTTGAATTTTTGATTTTGATTTTTTTGGGTTTGATTGAGTAATTGATTGGTGTAATGTGTTCGGTTTGATGTGTGGAGAAAAGGGGTTTAGAGATTTGGATTTTGATCTGGGTTTTTGAGTTTTGGTTTTAGGGGTTGAATTTGAACCAATGAGGACTGAGATTTGCATGAACGTTTCGTGTGGGACGAGTAATACGCATGAATGGAGGAATGGCTGGCCTTTACGATCTGGTGGATTTGCCCATCTCTGCTACAAGTGTGGGTAAGAATTTGGTCCCCTTTTTGTAATTCGAAGTTTTGTTTTTTTTTCAGCTAAAGTTTTGATTTTTAAGGTGATTTGAGTTTGGTGCAGTGTTTGGAGGGCATTATGGGATGTGGGTTTTGGTTCTTGACGTTGGGTTTTATGTGTATTCTGGGTTTTAGATTAAAGTTGATATTTACTTTTTGGGGATTTTTGGGTTTGGACCAATTGCCATTGTTAATTGTCTGAGTGTGTTAATAGTTGAGTCGATGATCGAGTTTTGGAATATGATTGTAATTTGCATTAGTGAAACTGATACAGATTTCTGATTTAAAGGATCTAAATTTCAAATGCAGAACGTTTAATTATGATAAACACTGTTAGAGGTCTGCTGACCGGATCATATTTTACCAGCTGAATCCTGGTAATGGAGTTAGCAGGGTGTTGTATATCAACTTATATCCCACAGTCTTTTAAGGACCCAAT
Organism: Comarum palustre; assembly: GCA_951800085.1. Taxonomy (NCBI): domain Eukaryota; kingdom Viridiplantae; phylum Streptophyta; class Magnoliopsida; order Rosales; family Rosaceae; genus Comarum; species Comarum palustre. The sequence continues at coordinate 2,049,180 of OX637587.1, forward strand.
ATTAAGCTTAGTGTTCTAGGGTGCTTATGTTTTCTATCATCTGTTGTTTTATCATGCTACACAGTATTGCAATTTTATATTACTTGTGCTAATAGAGCGGAAATAATTAGCATTCTTTGATTTGTTTGTTTCAGCCCATACTATTAGGCTAGCTATTTACTTAGACTTTCTCATCATCTATATTTTGTGTCTGAGTGTTGCTGTTATGTTGTATTGTCATTCATATGCAGATGCTTCAATTTTTGATAAACGCATGTGGTAGTAATATCTATAGTTACTCTGATTTGTGTTTCATGAATTGTAACAATGTATTTCATCTGTGGTCTTTCATCTACTAGGCAATCTCCACGAATCCGTTTAGTCTTCATTAGGTTGCAACTTGCAAGGAATGCTGCAACTCTACTCTGTGCTTTAGACGTGTCATTTTGTTAGGGTTAAGTCAATAAAACACATTATGTAATATATGTATGCTTAGCGATGTGGTTTCCAATTAAATTTTTTGTTGGTGACATTGGACTGTGTAATGCAGAGCCGCATATGAGAAGTCAGTTTTCTGTGATACGTATCATTTAGGGGAAACGGGTTGGAGGGACTGCAGTTCATGTCACAAGGTTAACTGGCATTTTAATTATTTTTCTTTTAATTTCCACACCCCCATATCTCTTTATTTATTTGTTTCTTTAATTTTCTGCAGCCTCTCCACTGTGGATGCATAGCCTCTAAGTCTTTATATGAGTGCCTGGATTACGGGGGTGTAGGGTGCATTGGCTGTGCAAACAGTTCTCAACCCCGGGTGGTATGATCAAATTTATATGCTGATTTTATTATTTCTATCTTGCACAATTGTCTAAACCCTCGCTTTATCTTCCATAATTGATAAATATAGCTCTAGTAATCAGAACATATATTGATGCGTCTCTTTGATAAAGTAGAAGGGAAATATACTTTTCATCAAAACAAATATTCGTGATCTGTGAACGGTTATTTTTAGCTATCTTTTGTTTCTCTGATGAATATGTATTCAGTTGGTTGTTGTCTGTTACTATCTCTATCTCTCTCACACACAACCTGCACTTACAAACTGAGACAGATACAGGATGTTTATGGGTTCTTGTTTTGTTGTGTGCAGATCCCAAGGAATGATGCCCTCAATGTTTTTGGTGGTCTGACATTAAGTAATGCTGGTGATCGAAATTCCAGTTCTGTTGAATACAGAGCTGTTGGTGATACTGTTGATGAAGGAAAATTTTTGCAGTTGTGTGGTACTGTCGATGAGGGAAAGCTTCTGCAATTATGCAAGATCATGGAGGCTAATGAGTCAACCCTTTTGCCTCAATCTCCTACAGGTGATGAAAGTTTGTTTCTTGAATCCAGTCTTTTTCCTCGACCTCAGAGAGATGATAAAAGTGAATCCCTTGGCCAAAGCAAAGGACAAGAAATCATTCATCAAATAGGGGAAGTTAGCCCAGGAGTTTTTAGTCCCACCCAGTCATCTATTGGATCGTTAGCATTTGCAGCCCAATCAGACAATGGCAGAACAATGTTAGAGGTCAACCATATGAGTATACCATCCTCTCAGCCATCTTTGAGTATGTCCTTGGGTGCCCCATCTGCAACTCCAAATTTTATACAACCCTTTTCTGGGGACCACATGGATATAAGAGATCAGAGTAAGACACCTTCTGTGTTCCAACAGGTGCAAAAACCTCATCCTATTTTGCCCAGACCGTTGCAACCTCCCTTCCCCCCTGTGAGTTCTGAGACAAATAGAAGTGTGCGCATTGCGAGACCACCTGCTGAAGGACGGGGGAGGAATCAGTTACTTCCCCGATACTGGCCGCGGATTACCGACCAAGAGCTGCAGAAGTTATCTGGAGCGTATCCATAACTACTATATATTTAAAATTTGTCCTGAAAAATTACTTTTACTATATTTGTATATCAATTTGGAGTCTGTGTTTGCCTTACATCGTTTTAAAGTTTGAATTCTTCTATTGTGCCACTGTTTGAGAAAGTGCTGAGTGCCAGTGATGCTGGTCGAATTGGTCGCTTGGTTCTCCCAAAAGCATGTGCTGAGGTAAACATAACTAGATAGCTTTCTTTAAAGAGTTTGTATGCATTCACAATTTTGTCGTTTTCTTACAGAAAAATGGGTGAGAAACTTGATTTTTTCCTCTTTCCTTTGTCCCCTTCTGGTTAGTGTATGTTTCTTCCTTGCCACACATGTATGAACTAGAATTGAATGCAGGCATATTTTCCTCCTATTTCTCACTCAGAAGGCCTTCCTCTAAGGATTCAAGATGTGAAGGGAAATGAGTGGACATTTCAGTTCAGATTTTGGCCAAATAATAATAGCAGGATGTATGTTTTAGAAGGTGTGACTCCTTGCATACAGTCAATGCAACTGCAAGCTGGTGATACTGGTATGCCTCATTCTATTATGGAAGATTTAGAAGTCCACCTATTCTCAGCAGAAGTGCTTATTGCAATTTGTTTCATTGTTCAGTGACATTCAGTCGTATAGATCCTGGAAACAAGCTTGTCATAGGGTTTCGAAGGGCATCGCAATATGTAAATATGCAGGTTGAGTTTTCATAGTTACAAATTGGATCAAATTCTGTTTCCTGTTTCTTTAAGACTGTATCTTTGTTCTATCTTTAATATGGAACTGACATGGATGCACAATTGTTAATAATCAGGGAGCTCAACCTTCTGTCCTTCAAAATGGCACACCTGGGGAAACTTCCATTTCTAGTGAGAATCTGGCTACTGGAAGTGGTGACTCTAGTCTTTTCCATATGAATAAAGGAAGCAAGGATCCTCCCTTAAATTCTCCATCAGACCATCATTTGGCGGAGTGGGATTCGTATATGCAGAAACGTGAGACCAATGGTCACAGAACAAGTGAGGATTTGTTACATCCAGTGTCGAGTTCTGAAAAAAAGAGGACACGGAACATTGGGCCTAAAAGTAAGAGGTTGCTCATGCATAGTGAAGATGTTATGGAACTGAGGCTGACATGGGAAGAAGCACAAGACTTGCTTCGTCCACCTCCAAGTGTCAAACCAAGCATTGTCACTGTTGAAGATTTTGAATTTGAAGAGTATAATGTTAGTATGTTATTATCAGTGTCCCTGTTGTAGTAGTCATGAATTTTAAGATGGGTTTATGGTTCCAAGAACTTTTATCGAGGTCTGAGGGTGTTATTTGATAAATGTTTGTTTGCTTCTTCTAGGAGTCCCCAGTTTTCGGAAAGAGATCTATATTCACTGCCGGGCCATCTAAGTAAGTACTTGTGAATTATAAATATCTCTTACCAGCTATCTGTCACAGCATCTTCAGATTGCTTAAATACGTCTTTAACCTTTGTCAGGTAGCCATAGACCTTGTTGGTACATGAATGATATGTCTAATAGGATTGCCCATTGTACTGTAGATTGAGACTACTTTTTATGCACATGTTAAAAAAACTGTGTTGCTGAATATCTTCCACTTATTCCAGGAGACAGGAACAGTGGGCTCAGTGCTATGATTGCTCCAAGTGGCGGAAGTTGCCTGTCGATGTTCTTCTTCCTCCAAAGTGGACATGCTCAGAAAATTCCTGGGATTCAAGCAGGTGCAAATTTATACTTTAGTTTTTACATTTTAGTATTTTGTCCATGAGATGAGCTCTTGAATCCTTTATATCCTGACAGGTCCTCGTGTACTGCACCAGAGGAGATGAGCTCAAAGCATTTGGATAATCTTTTGAGTTTATCTGTATCCCTTAAAGGTTAAACTTAAATCTGTCTGTCTGTTTCTTGTTCGAAGTTCTAAATTCTTTTTAAGAGGTGGTCATTGGATATTATAATAGTTTATTTTTTGATTTTATTTATATCCTTTATTTATATATCTATGTAATATTTTTTTTTTAATTTTTATTATTTCGTTATTACTGTCCTGTTAGACAAAATACATGCATGTGGTCCTCAGATACCATCAATAGATGTTGTACTTGAGTTGGATTGGGTAAATTGCTGGAGTTCATTGATATATGATTTGGATGTTTGATGCTTCTGTGTTCAAGTAATTCTGTACATCAGTGGAAGTTCTTTATTCTAAAAAACGTTTGTACATATGTGCTTGCATTATCTGTTGTGTGGATGGAAGATAATGACTCTGTAGATGAAGTTTCTCATTTATTCATATTTCTCTTAATGTTAAGTGATTTTTGAAGAAACCTCACTTCTGATCAGATTTCTTGCTGACAAGATGTGATATGATCTTCAACATCACTCTATTACTCCCTGATCCTTTTTCTTCATCGTACATTTACAGGTTTGAAGAAAAGACAAAAAATCATACAGAGGAAGGAACCTGAAGAACAGGAACCTTCTGGCTTGGATGCCCTGGCTAGTGCTGCTATTCTGGGAGATAATGGGTGTGAATCAGGGGAACAATCAGTTGGAGCCACTACCAAACATCCCCGACACCGCCCTGGTTGTACTTGCATAGTGTGTATTCAACCCCCAAGCGGGAAGGGCAAGCACAAGCCATCATGCAAATGCAATGTGTGCTTGACAGTGAAACGGCGCTTTACAACCATGATGCAGCGGAAGCATGAGAAGCGTCAAATCCGTCAATTAGAACACGAAGCAGAGAATTCCCAGAGGAACAATGACAACCACAAGGACGAATCAGAAGTGAATGGCACCACATCGGGAGATGCTGCACTGCATAGGAATCACTCAGCAGACAATTCTCAGAGGAACAATAACAACCACAAGGATGAATCAGAAATGAATGGCACCTCATCAGGGGATGCTGCATTGCATAGGAATCACTCATCAGAGAATGGAGCCAGCAGCAGCCATAGTAGAACTCAAGCAGATGCTGCTGAAAGTTCCAGTGCCGGGCAGATTGACCTGAATTGTGAGCCCTCTGGTTTGTTTAGGAACCCCACACTTCAAGATCTCTTAAAGCTTGCTAAGGCTGCCTCCGCTGCCCGACCATCGGAGAAGCACACAAACGAAAATTCCCTCAGAACCATGATGGACGAGGAACAAGGTGGTCTTGCTTCTTTTTCACTTAAACAAGCCAATGGTGACAATCTGAGACAACTGCCTAATGAAGCTCACCTTTCCTCTGTGTCATGGGACTGCCCGAGTATAGGTGATGTCTGTCGTGAGCCTGATTTAGAATGAAACAGCCCAAAGTCTCCCCCTCTTGTTTCTTGTCCAAGTATAGCAAAGTGGATGGTTCCATATACATCTCTACTCCTACACAACCACAGAATGTAATTTCATTTGTTCTTTTTTCTTTTCTTTCTCCTCTTATTCCGGTTCATAAGTCATTTTGTACTGTGAATTGCCTTGGACTACAAGTCGAATCGAACAGGAAATTGGATTTCCGCCAGGTTGCAACTGATACTAGTTCATTAGCTTAACTAGTTAATCCGTCTTCAGCCATTGAGCCCAAAATATACATGTGATTTGCAAAATGCAGCTCCATCTGTAAATCTTGTCCATATGGCAGTAATCGGCTATTCTTGTTTCATTAGATACGCGTTATATTTGACAGGTTTCTTCTGTTAACATCCTATTAAGAATCGGTCCCAATCACACCTGGCAAAGAGTGCAAAACCAATGCTTTGCCCCTAGCAGACAACTTAAATTGTCCAGCCGATTATTTGTTTGATTCTTGGCCGGGTTGATCCTATCTACATCTATTTTCATTGCATCTCCATCAGCTTCTGTCATAAATTTTCCAACTCCACTACGAAATTCTACTGCAAGTATAGACTATCTGCAGTAATTAATAGTTAACCGGATGAACACTGATCTATCATTACTAATGAGGTTTAGTATTCTGGAAAATTCTAATATGTATATATATATATATATATATAGCATACATCAAGCCGTGAACTGTCTGATCATCTTCTTAAATCTGATCGGACGGTTCATGGGCTTGATGTATACCATACATATATGTATAGGTGACAAACCCGTATTCTTCCTATCCAACCTCATGTATTTGGGTACTTCTCTTCATTGAGGTTGTAGTCTCTAAACTGAGGTTTCACTGAGGTTGTCTTTTGAGAAGGCGGCAGTGTCCATTAAGGAATATAGGTTATATAGCATGGCAACTATACGGGTCAATGCATCCGTCATGTAAATTATTTTAATGTTATATAACATTCAAGGTGAAAACTCATACAAAAGAATACAGGGAGCAAACCATATATTCAAAATTTATTTTTCAATCCAGAATGATGTTCACTATTGGAGCAAAGAATGACGTTCAAAGAATTGCCACGACCGGCCTTTGAACGTGTCCTTTTGTTAGCGTCTCTGCTTTGATATACAACCTTATTAAACCCACAAAAGAAGACCCTCTTTCAACAAAGACCAGTTCTGCCTTCTTCAAACCACTAACATAGGAACTCTCTCTCTAAGTAATAATGGGGGACAGTGACAAGTGGCGTAGCCAGAAGTTGTAATTAAAATTGACAAACCTAAAATAGTTAATACGTATTTCTAAGTTGATTTGGATTACAAATAATTCATAGAAATTTTAATAGGTAATACTTTTACCTTGATTCAGAATTGTCGACATGTGGGGTTTATGTCAATATAATTTTCACGAAATCATTTAATTTATCTCTTCCCGCGGTTTAGAGTTTTCATACATTTCATATTGGTTTGTATATTATTGTCATTTTTAGCTCTACTTCATACCTTGTAAGCATGGCTAGTACTACTTACGATCATCATGATATGAGCGGCGTAAGCATGGCTTCGACTGCCATGCACCAGCAAGATAGAAGTGGAAGACGAAGGCCGGGGATTCATCACTCCAATATCTGTACCATCTGTAGTACTTACATCAATATTTTCCGCCATCGCTGCCTGGTACATGTTCGAACAAACACATACAGCTTAACTATTATGTTGGCATCTTGTCAAATATATAGTTGATATCTTAAGACAAGTTCATATGGTAATGAATGATTATGAAAATGAGCTTAGGGTTTTTATTCTAATCGTTCAAATAAAACCAAGGGTATCGCATGTGTTTTTCATAGCATGAGATATGTACGTGGAAATGAGATCATGATCAGAATGTCGTTTATGTTCTAGGTCTGTGGAAGAGTGTATTGCAGGCAATGCGTGATGGTTGGGATGGGAGAAATGACAGAAGGTAGAAAATGCAACCTGTGTCTTGGGAAGTGATTTAGCCAAAGGTATGCTGTTTTTCTTTTGTTAGCTAGAGACACATTTTCTGATAATAATTTGACATTCTTACCTCTTTCTCTGACGAGCTTCGTGTAACTATGAACTGTTAATTAAATACTCTGGATTCAAATATCTCATTATTTTACGTTCAATTAGTTCAAAACAAAATCATATGCATGCATGCGATCACATATCATTTTTAAAATTTGTTCGAGGCATCAATTAGACTAATGATAGGTGAATCACATGTTTGTTTATGTTCTTATATTTCATATATATAGGCTTTCTTGGTTAAGGATGTCTTTACCATAAATTTTGTGTGGATTTCTTTAATTTGACCCACTTTTCGATCAAATTTTCTTATTTTAACCATTCAGAATTTAGATATACATGTATAGATCATATTTGTAAAATTTCAGCTGATTTGGTAATCGTTAAGGCCTTAAAACATATAAATACAATGAACGAACCGAATCTGTTCATCTGGAACCGTTCAAATCACAGTTTTGAATACCCTAACAATCATCAAATGAGTTGAAAATTTGTAGATATGATATATATATATATATACATCACAGTTTTGAATACCCTAACAATCATCAAATGAGTTGAAAATTTGCAGATATGATATATATATATATATATATATATATATATATATATCTAGAAACTGAACAGTTAAGATGAGAAAATATAATCTAAAAGTCGGTCAATTCAAGAAATCTGCACCAAACTCTTGATAAGGATGTTCGTACGTAGCCAAGAAAGTTTGTATATATATACAGGAAGGTTCCGGTGCGGAGGTCCGTATTTTTAAACCAAACTCTTGATAAGGATGTTCGTACGTAGCCAAGAAAGTTTGTGTATATATACAGGAAGGTTCCGGTGCGGAGGTCCGTATTTTTTTAAAAATACGGACTTTTGCAATTTTGATCCACTTTTCGATAATAATTTCTCATCTTAACCGTTCACAATGTAGATATATGCGAGCAGATCATCTCTACAAAATTTTAAAAAGATTTGGAGATCATTAAGACATCCAAAATGAATCAAAACTATGAACGTAATAAGTGTTCAACCGGAACCGTTAGTTTTTTTCCGTTCTAAATCACATATTTGAATACCTTAACGATCTCTAAATTAAATGAAATTTTGTAAAGATGATCTACTCATATATACATATATTTTGAACTGTTAAAATGAGAAAATACGATCGAAAAGTGGATCAAATTGTTAAAATCCGCATTTTTAAAAAATGCAGACTTCCGCACCTAAACTTTAATGTATATATAGGGTCGTTCGAGAGCGGACTTCTGTAAAACAATAAAAGTGGGGACTTTCTTCCTCTGAGCATGATTCAGGCGCCAAGAGCTGCTCTTTTCTTCCTGACGAAGACCATGGTAGACCTAGAAGATGAAGGCCAATCCAAGAGATAAATATTGATATCGAAAACCAATTTCAAGAGTTAAACAGTAGGATAGCAAGACTGCAAACAAGCATAGAAAAAATGAAGATACAAGAAGGAGAAATGATCAATGAAGAACAACTAGTCAAAACGTAGCTAATAAAATAATCATACCCCCTTTACCTAAAGGAGAAAGTGAATTTAAGTTTAGTGAACATAAACTCCTTACTTGGTCCTCGTCTAAAACTGCATCTTCAACCAGAAGAGATGTAAAAATGTTGAGTATAGTACTCAGTAAAAGAAATACTATGCTTGTACAGCTAATCAACGCTCAAGAATTTGAGTATAATGAAATTGAATCTAACATACGAGAAGCATCAGTTTCCAGATTCAAACTCAATGAGATCTACAGGAGAGGATCTTTCCTCATGGATTCTCACAAATTCAAGATTCTTGAACTGACAGTTCTTGCCACAGAAGGAGAAACTGACATCAGGTTAATCACTCCAAAAGAAGTAAGTGAAGCATCTCAGAAGAAATATTCCTACCATGCTTATTGGGGCAGTTCAAGTAGGAATAAAGATTTTAGCCAGAGATGGTATAGGCTGTTCTGTTCTATGTGTCTTACAAGATGATAGAATAACAGACTTTAAGAAAAGTTTGTTAGGAATAGTAGAAGCTTTTTTGTGCAGCCAAGTTGCATATTTCAATGTTTTTCCAAAGTTCACCACACATCTCCGAGATGCAGCACACTGTCTAAGATTGAGAATCAAGACATATTCCATGAAGAAAAGAATGATGGAGCTTGCGATAGATTATCGTATCTATTATAAGCTGATGAGCTTGAATGTAACCTCAAACACCAGATTTCTGAACAGTCTCAGGATTACAACATCAATCCTGACCAATCCAAGAAATCATATTGAACAGAAGCATATCACAAAATGGCATGAAGTAACATTCCCAAAAGAATGAAATCTGACATCTCAAGTTAGACAAGTAGAAAATACCGGTGCTTCTATTTATGAAGATATAGGAGGAAAAATAAACTTACAATTTCATAGACATTCATTCGCTAGCTATGAGGAAGCTAGTACCTCTAGAACCAAGCCAACTTCTTATCTTGAAGAATCTTTTGAGGAAGAAGATGCTAAAAGACCTATAATGATGCTAAAGTCTAAAGAACTTGTATGAACAAGCAGAAATTTGTGAATCTACAGAAGAGCTCGAAAAGATCATGGAAAAGATTTCCCAGGTGCAACTGAGAAAGAACAAAAGGAATATTCTTCTTTATCAAGCAGCTAAAGAAGAACTAGTCGAATCCTCAACAATGGAAACTGAAAATATTCCCCAAGGAAGCACTGTAGTTCAGAACATCACGAACTACCCCACTAAGATCATTAGAGAAAATAAGATTAAACTTCCTAAGGGACATGCTCCTACATGGAAACCAGGAGAACAAAGTTCTCAGAAGTACATCTCTACAGAACCCAAATGGGGACAAGCAATATCTGAAAGATGAGTTTATTTTGATCTTGATAGGGTAAGAGACAAGAGAAAGATGATAGACAACTCGGTAGCTAGCTTAAAGCTAACTCAGGCTTTGGTGTTGTCTAAATATGCGTACGAAGAAGCTCATGCATATTATGAGTCCAACTTAACTGACATAGTCCAGAAGTGGTATCAGTTTTTCAAGCGAAGCTATCAATGGCCTGATTGAGCAACCAAATTAGCTTAAACCAATAATCCTATAGATTTCGCATGCCCCATTTATGCACAATTTTGTGGAGATCTTACTGGGCATAGTGAGCAATCTAAAGAAAGAGCTAAGACAAATATTCAAAAGTTAAGCATTTGCAACATGAGATACTCTGAAGAGTACACTAATGAGTTCTAAAATTATTACTGTACCATTGGAGAACTAGATAATGAAGATTTGGTTAGAACCTATTACAGGAAGTTACCAGAACTATGGAACGATGCAGTAGCACAATCTTTGGAAGAAAATCCTTTGTCATTTTTTACGGTAGGAAGAATTGCTGAAAGAGTCAGGGATCTCCTGAGAAAGCGATGTGTTGAAAACAGAAAATCTAAAACTACAAAGAAGCAACTCAGAGGAGTAGAAAATATGTGTCCCAAGATATTGGAGACACCAAAGCAGTGGGGATGTCACATAGAGAAAAAATACAAGAAAAGGTTCTCCAGCAACAAGCAGAAGAAAAAATTTTCTTCTAAAAAGAAGGATAAATTCAGAAAAAGCTTATTCAAAAAGAGCTTTGCAAGCGAAAGATCACCTCCTATGAAGATATTTTTTAAAAGAAAAAAAAACAATTCTTCGAATTCTTTTCGAGAAGTGAAGAAGTGCAGATGTTGGCTTTACAAAGCCGAAAGACATTATGCAAACGAATGTTCTAAAAAGGACAAGAGATCAGCGAAGGTTCTAATTGAAGAATATGATGAAGCAATAGAATATGCAAACCTGAAAGGTTTTGAGATAGCCTATTCTGATGAAGAGAATGATTCAATATATTCTCTTGAGTTCCTATCGGAAAGTGAAACAGAAAACACTTCAGAAGGTTCTGAAGAAGAAGAGGACGGATTTCGTCTTATGTTTGTCCTAAAAGTCCTAAATTGGAAAGAAGAAGCTACTGATATTATAAGTAACTTCTACCCCAATACAGGGAGATTTACATGTGAATGATGTAACTACGATGATAGTAATTCAGTTACTATGTACTGTAAAGTACAGGTGAAACCTATAATCAAGAATGCTTTATTGCAGAATTACGAAGAAAAACCAAAGACAATGAAGCTCACATCATGGTAAAACAAGAATATAAAAGAGTTGGAAGAAAATTTGAAGAGAATGAAGTTAGTAACTTCATTAAGTCAGAACATGAAATTAAAAGAGTATTTTGATTTCATCATGATTCTGCAAGAAAAAGGCATTATTACAAAACCTGTTATACAATAGGTTAAGTCTTCCGATGAAAAGAAATCAATTCTTTCATTGAACTGCATGGAAAAACTGCAAAACAAGTAAAGCAGGTCCAGACAAGCAGATTCAACAATTACATCAATATATGATTGAAATTTTCCAAATATAGGAAATATCATCTACATGTCTTTGTAGATAGTGGATTAGGGTATACTCTTGCTAAAAGATATGCTATAGCAGAAGAATATTGAGAAAATGCTCCATGATCAGTTACTGGAATAACCATGAGAGAAAATGAAATAATCATGGATACTATGGCTCGTGACATTAAAGTTTTCTTGGGTGGAGAAACTTTTGTCATAAAAATCATCTGGCAATGTGAAAGTCAAAGAGCAGACGTGTTAATTGGAAATGACTTCCTTCTTCAACAGACAATAGTTCAGAATCCACAAATGATTGGTTTTGAAAAGAATAACAAATTCTTTTAGAAATCTCGTCTTACTAACGCTGTAAGCGTTACAAGTCTGGGATTTACAGACCAATATCAGAGATCGTCAGCGAAGAGTAGTGATTATAAGCCAGTTTTAGAACCAGTTCTGCTGCTAAAAGACCATTTGAAGGGTCACAGTGAACGGTAAATGAAGGAATGAATTTAGAAGACTCTAAAGAAGAGTATGAATCCCCTTTAGATGAGTCTGATTCAGAATCATTAAAGCAAGAAAGCTCAGACGGAGAAGAAGAATTTATCAGAGAGCATAACCTAAAAGAGTATGCAAACAAAATCGAGTAGAAGAGAGTGCCAACTATTATAGAAATAGAAAACTTGTTGAAACCAGTAACCAGTGAAGATCCGCAGTTGTATTGGGAAAGAGATCCAGTATACTGTCAGCTCAAAACGCATGATGTAAATACTATTTGCCATGTTAAAGCAATTCCTTATTACAGTGAAGATGACAAAAAAGAGATAGAAAGTCAAATTCAAGAGTTGCTCAAAAAAAAGTTGATCAGACCTGCCAATAGTCCTCATTATGCTCTAGCCTTTTTGGTAAGAAATCATGCAGAGCAAGTAAGAGGAAAGACTAGAATGGTAATTGACTACAGAGATGTAAACAAAAAGATGGTCAAATACGGTTACCAGATAGTCCAGGTAAGAGTGCTTATCAATCGACTCAAATGAGCCAAGATCTTCTCTAAATTTGATGCAAAATCAGGATTTTGGCAAGTCAAGATGCATCCAGACTCCATTGCTTTAACAACATTTGGAACACCTCAAGTGCACTATGAATGGCTGGTCATGCCATTTGGCCTCAAGCAGACCCCGTCTGTTTTCTAAAGGAAAATGGATAATATTTTCAAACCTTACTCATATTCCTGTATAGTTTATATAGATGACATTCTTGTCTTCTCACGAACTATGAACGAACATTTGAAGCATCTTGAACAAGTATGCAAGTTGATTATCTATAAGGGAATCATCTTTGGACAAAAAAAAGATTCATCTCATAAAAGGAGAAATCGATTTCTTAGGAATTCATGTTAAAGATAGAGAGATTCGTCTCCAAGATCATATTGTCAAAAAAATCAGTCAAATCCCAGATCATATTCCTGATGCAAAGTCATTGCAAGGGTTTTTAGGAGTTGTCAACTTTGCAAGAGATTTTATTCCTCAAGTTAGTGGTCTTACTGCTCTACTCTCTTCAAAGAAAAGCTCTAAAAAGAAATTGTCATTCACAGAAGATGACAGTAATATTATCAGAAAAATCAAAGAGCTAACCAAGAACCTGCCTCCTTTATAGTTACCTGAAGAAGGAGATTCGATCATTTTGCAGACCAATGCAAATGATTATTACTGGGCAGGAGTTGTTTTGGATATTGCCCCAGATAAAAATCATGAAAAGATTTGTAAATTTCTCTCGAAAAAATTTAACGCATAAGAGTTAAACTATTCTACTAGGAACAAAGAAGTCATTGCTCTTATTAAGAGTATAAAGGGGGCTGAGGCCTTTTTGGAAAACAAATTTGTAGTTAGGACAGACAATAAAAGAGTAAAAAACTTTAAAAACTACAAATTAACTAATGTTGCAGATAGAGGAAGAGTGCTGAGATGACAAATGTTTTTATCTCAGTATGGATATGATGTTGAAATGGTTGTAGGTAACAAGAATTTCCTACCAGACACCCTTACAAGAGAAATGACAATGTTTCAAAGAGATGACAAGGATGAAGGACGCAACCCAAGAAACAAAAAACATAATTAAGAGAGAAAAATCTTGGGAAAGATACAAGAGCGGTGATAAGATGGTAAGTCCTCTCCATGACGGACCAGATAATCAATTCATTGTATCCTATGGAGCAGCTGAAACAAGTCAAACAACAGGTCAGGACAAGATAAATCCAGCTGATTGGGATAAAAGCTCAGAGCTCTCCTTGCAAGAAAGTCGATCCGGAAAATCTGGTGAAGAAGAAAAACTGACTCAGGAGTATTTGTTGTATCTAAAAGATACAACCTCAACTGACTAGTCTTAGGGTAAAAGGCTGGCTAGCCTGTCTCAAACGGCAGACAGTAAAGACATATCAAGTACGTTAATGGCTGCTTCTTTGTCAAAAATCATAATAGCCCTTTTTAGGGGAAACAGATTGCATGGGGTTGCATGAAATAAAACTGTTCATGGTCAATCTTTAAAGATTTTTAAAGAACCCGTTTGCTAGATGATAAAGTTGTTGGCATTCAAGCAAAAGATTATCATAGATATTATTCTTTATGTTTTTCATGAAGAAAATGAGGAACATCTGCTTGAAACTATTGAAGCACTTACAGAAGAATTGCATGGAATCCATGCAAAAGAGAAGGAAAAGTCTAAGGTAGTGTACTTAGAAAACTCAGAAAGTGCTAAGATCCCTATGACAACAATAAAGTGGTTCGAATGGTTCCAATTCCATGAACATCTAGGAAAAGGAAAGATGTGTCCACCAACTTTGTCTGTTGTTCCTAGCCCATATTATGGGAGATACCTGGTTAATGTCCAAGCTGAACACCCTCAGAAATAAAAACTGTGGCTAATGGAGAAAATGGTTTTGTTTATAATCTTTTGGACAAAATCTAATGAAGACTTAGAGGGATTCCCTGAACTGACAGTTCAAGCTGTCAAGAACATTAGGCCAGACAGATGTATCATGAGATTAAAGTTCATACCAACTCCACCGGAATGGATAATGCTGAATGAACAAATGAACTATATCTCACCTCATCATTATGTAAGGATAATTCAAGGTCCGATTAAAGGATTGAGCTGAATGAGCGAAAATGACAGTCCTAATCAGAGCATTCCATGGATGAAAGCCATGTCAATCATGTGAATGAAAAACATGGTGCGAAGAGATTATGAGTCAAGTCTTCTGGCAAGTGAATAAAAGATAATGGTTTCCTGTTATAATCACCCTCCACTAGTAAATTGTGATTTTTTCTCAGCCATTATGAGAAATGAATTGACTGCACCATAGCTACTACAGAATGACTTGAGAAAATGGAGAAGGAAAAAAGATATAGGATTCATTTTCCCTTTCCTTATGATTCAGATTTGGACAGTGAAGAAAAAAATGAAAAAGCATCAGAAGGGGAACAAGAAGGCCAAGATTCGTTGGCTGATTATGACTGCACTGATGAAAAATACTATAATACAATAAACGTGATGGAGAAATGAGCGGTGACTCACACATCATGACAAAAGAATTTTCTTTTGTTAAAGTTAGTGCGCTCACATGATGGAGAAATGAGAGGTGACCGACGCATCAAGACAAAACACTTTTCTTTTGTTAAAGATAGTGCGTTTTTCTTTTGCTACCGACACATAAAAACAAATAACTTTGCTTTTGTTAAAGTAAAGTTTGATTTCTTCTGTCTCCCACTTCCTCTGAGCTGTATTTAATTTGAGTTTAGAGTCCGTGTGCTATATAAAGAGCTTAAAGCTTCTGAGAGAATACATCGAAAAACTTGGAATAGAAGTTGGAAACACTCTAAACATTCCTCTCAAAGTCAAAAAGCCAGAGAAATAGTGTGTGTAAATAGTGTCTCTAGTATAGAGTAAAATAAGAGTGAGTATGAGTACTGTGTGAAAATTTCAGTCTGTAATCTTTCTGTGTGATGTGCTTTTATCACAAGTAAGTATTTTGTACTTGTAATTATAATTATGAGTAGCTAAATACCTTATAGTTGTTTACCCAAGAGCAAGACTTTAGGTTCTGTATTTATAGTTATCTTATGTTAAATAAATTCTAGCTTGTGCCCATAATTCCGTCACAAAAATATTTTTGTTTTATAATTATTTTACTTTCAGTTGCTAATTTGAATTTTGTATTTAAGATATTTTTGCACAATAAAATCTATGAATCTTTCACCTTAAGATAACAGTGATTCTGCCAGTATAGTAACCATTTAGACAGACAGTCGTTAGGTGAAGTCTTGGCATGTTAAAGTCTAGTTCTTAAGTTGATAGTGATTATTTTTTAGGTTGTAGAATATCCTAAATACATTTCCAAAAAAATTGAAATTACAACTCTATCCTTAACAGGTATGTCATTGATATTAAAAGAATAGTCTGAGTACTACATTATGCACTTTGTAAGTTCAAGTACTATATTCACAAGTCCTCCAAGAGTTCTGACACTATTGATGCTAAAAACTCTTTTATCAAACTGATAGTAACACAAAATTGAAAAATTCTTTGATCCAAACAAAAAGAAAAATTATAAGAAAATGCATTTGGTTTTGGAATGCCGTCCTTGAATTCTTACACTTGGTACTAATCAAAAGTACAAGAAAAACCTCCAAAACCATATGTTTATTCTACTATTTCTTCACAAAATGGCAGCATCTGTGGCATTTTGTGAAGAATACAACATGCTTAAAGGCCAAAATAATAGATAAGGCAAGACAAATATTGGGAAGAAAAGATTCACACTGATACAGTAGCATGCTAATCAGTAACATGCCAAGAACAGGAAAGTGTTGCTCCTTCAAGCTTGCTTAATAACACACCAGCATGCTAATCAAAATAAGTTATGAAGGACAGTCAATTTATTCTAAATCCGTTGTTCCGAACAACAGACATCCTGCAGAGCAAATCTGAGAAACCATTCATTTGCAATCAAGCCATGGCAGTTAACCGCCTCCCTATCTCTGAGGAAATAAAAGCATCAATACAGGCGTACTGAACCTGACTACACATAAGCCACTCATTGTCACACCTGCTCCTTGTCACCTTGCTAGGCTTCTGGAGCTCCTTCCCAAGGACCTCTCTAGACAGACCCTTCAAGCCAGCTTTTTTCAATTCAATCTTACTCAATTTAACCCCGAGATCAACAGTATTGGTCACTTTCAGGTCATAATCCACAAGGAGCTTCTCCATATCATTCTTGATCCCAGCACCCACAAATGTGTAACTGCCATTAGTGAGGAAATCAAAGAGTGCTCGTGGGATGGTTTGGGCGTGGATAAGTTGGAAGATGAGGCAACGATGGTCCACACAAAGCTGCAAGGTCGCAACAGGGTTGTCGCTGTTGCGGTTATTTGGACGCCACTCGATGTCCAGCCCTACAATTGGGTTTGCTCGACTATGGAGATGATTTCAGTGAGCCAGGATTCCACCATAGTTGCGCTGTGAGTGACTAGGGTGTGAATTTGATCACTGTAAAAGGATACATCATAGAGATTGTGGGTGTCATATGGCAATTCGTGGTCTACTATGCTGATGGTCATTCTGGGCTGCACAACATGATAAATGCACAAGAATTAGAGGTTTTTGCACGAATAACTAGTAATGAAAGGACTCAAGGAGTAACAAAACCATATGACAATGCTTCCTCCTTAAAAATTAACATAACTTCCACAAAACTGAAAAAAAAAATACTTCACACAACAACGAATGGCTGTTATACTTGCTCAACCAAAAATGGTAGTTGTAAAAGCGCTTTGTATTTTTTCAGACATTACCAAAACATTACAAAAGCGTATAACTGTTAACTCGATCAAAGGAGGACAAACTTCACCAATATAACCACACAAGTTGGGTTTGAAGAACACGCCATTTAGATAGCAAAGATGCAACCAAAAAGAAATGCTCTCCTTCTCACTCTCTACAACCCAACCCAGAATATATATATATATATATATATATATATATATATATATATATATATCCAGCAAAAATAAGAAGGCAAATGAATCCCCACTCTAACAATACACTTAATCAAACGTAGCATTATGCAGACCTACTGTTACTGTGGCACCAATACCAAACATATGCCTCCCCAAACATCGTCCCCAACTGATTCAGTCTTACTGGAATACTGTTTCAAATTTTCAATATATACGCGACTGTCTTCAATATACGAAGTTACAAACTAACACAAAATATAATGCTGTAAACAATGGATCGCAATTTTCAAAAACATTAATATAGGACCACAATTCTCGTAAGAGCATGAAAAAACCCCTACTTTTCAACACATTACAGTGAGAAAGCTAATGAACTCAAATTGTTTAAAAACTAAACAATTCTGTTACCTTCTTATATAACTTATGTTTGCTTTTGTTTACCAAACTTATCAAAATATTACAGTCAAATTTACATGACTAGAGAAAGAACGTTTAGCATTCATCAAAGAAGCCTAGTTGATCATCGTTCAATTAAGAATCTTTACCCCAAGATTTTCAGAACAAACATAAATATTATTGCTTTACGAGCGCAAGACAAAACCCAGATCACAAGTACAGAAAATCATTGCAAAAACCAACCAGAGTCACAAACTGATGCTATATGAGACCCCTAGGCGCTTTCTGCATTTGTTTTTCTTGAGGTTCGAAATGGAGCGAAAGAAGAACAAGACCTTATGTCAATGAAATCACAGAGAAGAACATACCAGAAAATTTGGGTTGATGTTAGATCAGACTGCAGTGGGTTTTTGCTTTTGGAGAGTCAAGTACGTGCCATTGACTCATATTTTGCTGCTTTTATGCCCTTGAGCACTTCTTATTTTTGCTTTTTTGTTTAGGCCAAATATCAGCTTTACCACATGTATCCTCATTAATTACAAAAATCTTAGACGTACCCGGGCGTATTCCGGCGTACTAATGTTGATGAGCAATGAAAATGATTAAAATGCAACATTAGACATATTTGAACAAAAGGATAAACTCAGTTTCATCAAAATGTATCGTCTGAGGTTGCATTGAGGGACCCTTCAATGGAAGGATTATTTTTTTTATTTTTTTATATGAATAGACATTCGATCTTTTTAATTACAAAATCTCATATCATACATGAGACTTGATGAAAGCTTGTAAAATGCAACTTCACAATTTCCTGTTGTAGAAGTATGGCTTGAAGATTGGTCACACGTGCGGGGACGTGTTGAGATATATTTCTCACATCGGGAATATGAGACATTGCTTGTAGGTTTATAAATGTTTGAGTCATTCTCTATTGCCAATTGGTTTTGGAGTTGAACCTCAAACTACTTTATCATGGTTTTAGAGCAGGTTACCCACGTACACGTGTGAAGTCTAAAAGCCACACGAATTCCACGACCACCCAAGTTGTTGTCCACGTATTAGGCTTAAAGATTCGCTACACGTGCGGGGGTTTGTTGAGATATATATCCCACATTGGGAATATGAGACCTTATATGTGGTTTTATAAGGGTTTGGACTACTCTTTCCATTACCAATTGGTTTTGGAGTTGAACTCAGACTACTTTATCAGTGACTCCCTTGCCTATATTGCATTAAGATTATTAGTCAACCCTTACTATGTCCTAATATTCTTAAGGATTTTGACTTAGGTCCTTAAATGGGTGTTCTAAATTTATTATGGAATACAACATTTTCTATGGTTGATCTTGTACCATGCTGTGTTGAAACCAGAACAGAATCCTCTGAGGAGAGGAATATTTGATCAATCAATCAAGACTCAAGAGACATTTTTTCTATTAGAAAATATGTCAAATATTACAAATATATAATAACATAAATTCATTATAATTAAATAAATAATTATAACTAAAACTCATAATACAAACATGATGATAAACACCAATGTTACCAACTCGGATTCAAGGATAGGAGGATGTTGAAGGAAGTCGAGTCGTGTGTCTCACACACTTTCCTTAAGACAAATTATGCATCCTCTTCGGTGCAAAGTTTTGATGGCACCTGTCTTCCAAGATACAACGACTGCTTGTCCCTTAAAGCTGCACTGCTACTAAGGACACTAAACGAACTTGAAGTACCTTCGTCTATCACCAGAACGCAACTTAGAGAGGGAGAGGGATAACTCAAGTAAGGAGAGATGCTTTGAGTTGGTGTGTTTAGAATGAGAGATTGAGTCACCTATTTATATTGGTGTAATTGGAGGAAAACTTGAATGCCATGAATAAGGTTACAACCTTTCATTAGCCCACTACCATGTCATTGATTCATGCTGTTACAAAAACCAAAAGACAAGGAAGTTGAAAGATCAACCATTACATACATTACTTTGATGACTATTTTCATTCACCATTAACTATCAAAATGATTACAAAAAATCTTTTATTTCTATCATTTTTCCAACAATTCCCCACATGAATGAAATAGGCGACCATAGACTCGATAGACTTGGTGATAGATATCTACGGTTGAAACCTGCGTAGGATTGGTACGTTTTACCCTTTGAACCTTCCCTTGTGAAAGTATGCTGACTTTACTAACTAGGCAGTAGATGCGATTTCTATGTACTGTTCGTCATTTGTGTAAATGATAACATACTTCACACAGAAATCTTCCTGATGCTTACAGTTCTCACTTTTGTGTCCATTTTGGCCCTAGACACGCGCCTGGTTCTGTAATAGTTTGATAGGAATTGAGCCCTTAAACAATTCCTTTAAAAGCGGCCACACTTCTCTCTTACATAGGTGATTTCTTAAGAGTAACCCATATTACTCCGCTCGGATCTCTGACGCATAAGAATCATTAAAAGCTTTCGCTTAACCTCATTCCTTACGGGCATCACTGTTTTCATTATAGGAATGGACATGAGGAAAATCCCCATAGTGATCTAACATGGTCTCTACAATTTGGTTGTGCCTTTTGAACCTAGATCTTGGGATCTCCAGTCAACTAGGTTGGGTATCCACTGTAAAGATTTTTAATTCATAGGCTTTAGTCTCATTTCCCTCGATGATTTATCAACTAGCTCTCTATTTAACCATTTGGTTAGCGGATCTACAATATTATCCTTTGACTTCACATAGTCAATAGAGATAACTCCAGTAAAAAGTAGTTGTGTAATGGTATTATGTCTTCGACGAATATGCTTAGCATTGTACATCGTGCTTTGTGCCATGCCAATTGCAGATTGACTATCACAATATATGCATATTGCAGGCACATGTTTTGTCATCTTGGAATATCTTCTATGAATTGGCCTAGCCATTCTGCCTCTTCCCCACATTTGTCTAATGCGACAAATTCAGACTCCATCGTGGATCTGGTTATAATTGTCTGTTTAGAAGATTTCTAGGACACTGCTGCATCTCCTAATGTGAACACATACCCACTAGTGGATTTTGAGTCTTTCATGTCAGAAATCCAATTTGCATCACTGTATCATTCTAGGATAGCTGGATAATTGGTATAATGCTGCCCATAATCTCTCGTATACCTTAAGTACGTTAGTACCCTCACAATTGTTTGTCAATGCATAGCTCCAGGATTACTCGTGTACCTGCTCAGCTTGTTCACAACATAAGCTATGTCAGGTTTTGTACAACTTGTTAGGTACATCAGACTTCCAATGACTCTAGAGTACTCTAACTGAGAGACACTCTCTCCTTTATTCTTTAAGAGATGTAGAGTCATAACCACCGAAGTTCTGACAACTCCAGAATTATCCTTATCGAATTTTTCAAGGATATTGTCCACATAATGAGATTGACTCAATACAAGCTCATTTGATGTTCGTTTAATTTTAATCCCCAATATGACATCAGCATGACCCATATCTTTCATATCAAATATGGATTTTAACATGTCTTTAGTGGACTTGATCATCTTTTCATTGCTTCCAACGATAAGCATGTCATCAACATATAGACACATAATGACATATCCATTTTCTGTATCTTTGACATAAACACATTTATCACATTCATTGATCTTGAAACCATTGGTGATCATAGCGTTGTCAAATTTCTCATGCCACTACTTAGGGGCTTGTTTTAAGCCATATAATGACTTCACCAATTTGCACACTTTTCTTTCTTGACCAGGAGCAGAGAAACCCTCAGGTTGCTCCATATAAATTTCCTCTTCGACATCTCCATTAAGGAAAACGGTCTTTACATCCATTTGATAAACTTCAAGATTTCGTAATGCGGCAATTGCAATTATCATTCTGATAGATGTTATTCTCGTCACAGGAGAATAAGTGTCGAAATAATCAAGACTTTCATTTTGCTTATAGCCTTTAATTACAAGTCTTGCCTTATACTTGTCTATTGACCCATCTGCTTTCAATTTCCTTTTAAAAATCCATTTGGAACTTAAAGGTTTACAACCTGGTGGAAGATCCACCAGTTCCCAAGTGTGATTTTGCAAAATAAATTCAATTTCACTCTTGATAGCTTCTTTCCACAAAGGACTATCAATGAAGTTCACCGTCTCTTTAAAGGTACGAGGTTCACCTTCAAGCATATATGTCAAAAAATCTGAACCAAATGATTTTTCTATCCTTTCTCTCTTACTTCGTCTCTTTAAAGGTACGATGTACGAGGTTCACCTTCAAGCATATATGTCAAAAAATCTTGAAGGTGAACCCAATCAACTGTTCTAGGTCTATTTTTCACTTTTTTGGTTTATGGACTACCACCTTAGCCAAACATCCCCACACTCGCAAGTAATTATAGGATGACTTTCTTCCTTTTCATAGTTCATATGGAGTTTTCTCTTGTTTCCTTTTGGGAACCTTATTTAAAAGGTGGCGTCTCCCCACATGTTGGGTGGTAAACCAGAACTTTGTAGCATTGCATTCATCATTTCAATCAATGTACAGTTCTTTCGTTCAGCAACACCGTTTGATTGTGAAGAGTAAGGTGCAGTTCTTTCATGAATAAACTCATGTTGAGCACAAAATTCAGCTAATGGTGATTCATATTCACCTCCTCGATCACTTCTCAATACTTTTATTTTCTTATCGAGTTGGTTTTCCACCTCACTCTTATAGAGAACAAACTTTTCTATTGTCTCATCTTTGCTCTTCAGCAAATACACATTGCAGTATTTTGTGCTGTCATTGATAAAGGTAATGAAATATCGGTTACCATCTCTTAACTGTATTGGTTTTAAAGCACATATATCGCTATGGATTAAATCAAGAGGTTCATTGTTTCTTTCAACGCTTTTAAAAGATGATCTCGTTAGTTTTGCCTCTACACAAGTCTCACACTTATGTTTCGTAACAACTTGGAATTTTGGTAAGTGTTCCATGTTAATTAGCCTTTGCAAAGTACCATAATTAACATGTCATAGTCTACCATGCCACAAATTGGAAGACTCAAGCATATAAGTGAAAGTACTAGCTTCATTCATATTTTTGACAAAAGTCATTACATTCAATTTAAACATTCCACCACTCATATAACCCTTACCCACATACATTCCACCCTTAAACAAAACAACTTTGTCAGATTCGATCACAATGCGGAAACCATGAGTGTTCAGCAGTGCACCAGAGATAAGGTTCTTGTGGATATCAAGAATATACACAACATTGTTCAAAGTTAGCTCCTTTCCAGATGTCATCTTTAGAACCACCTTGCCCTTGCCCTCAACGATATATGTGGCCGAGTTCCCCATGTACATTATCTCCCTATCAGTGCTGGGTTTAAATTTGGAAAACATCTTCTTATCAGCACATACATGGCGAGTTGCTCCAGTGTCGAGCCACCATTCCTTTAGGTTTGAGCCCACCATGTTCACCTCAGTCACCACAGCAGAGAGGTTCATGTCAGAGACATCCCTTATGACTTCTTTAATCATGTTGGTTTCCTTATTCTTCTTATTCTTTGGCTTGTTCCAGTTAACAGCTCTGTGACCAGTCTTGTCACAAATGAATCACTTGCCTTCAAATCTAAGCTTCTTAGAAATGCCCATCTTGGTCCGAGCTTAGACCCTTGATTTTTGAACTTCTTGGTCTTGGAGCTTTGACCATGTTTCACAACATTTGCCTTAGCAGAGTAGCCACTAACCCATTTCTTCTTTTCAGATCCTCGGTTGTCTTCTTCAATGCGAAGCCTGACCTCCAGATCTTCCAAGCTCATTTCCTTTTGCTTGTGCTTTAAATAATTCTTGAAGTCTTTCCAAGCTGATGGCAATTTCTTAATTACACATGCCACATGAAAGCTTTCTCCAAGCTTCATCCCTTCAGCGTGAATCTCATGCAGGATCAACTGGATTTCTGAGAATTAACTCATCACAGTTTTGGAATCCACCATCTTATAATCAAGGAAAATATTTCTTGAAATCTTTCCAAGATGATGACAATTTCTCAATAACACATGCCACTTGAAAGCTTTCTCCAAGCTTCATCCCTTCAGCGTGAATCTCATGTAGGATCAACTGGACTTTTGAGAATTGACTCATCACAGTTTTTGAATCCACCAACTTATAATCAAGGAAGCGGCCCAAAATAAATTTATTGGTACCGACATCCTCAGTTTTATATTTCTTCTCAAGGGATTCCTATAGCTCCTTAGCTAATCTCATGCTAATGTACACATTGTACAAAGAGTCAGCCAAACAATTCATGATATAGTTTCTACACAGATAGTCACGACTATTCTATGCATTTACAGCTGCAATTTTTGCTTCATCATCTTGCTCATCTTCTTTGAGCTCAGGAGCTTTCTCAGTCAGGAACCTTGCCAGATTCAGAGTGGTCAAATAAAACATCATCTTTTGTTGTCACCTCTTGAAGTGCAGCCCATTGAACTTCTTAGGTTTCTCACCATGAGACACTGATACAAGTACATGAGCAGCAGCAACAACATGAAGAGCTACTCCTGTCAACAGACTTCTCAGAATTAAATTTCATTTTTCTGAAAATGTTAACAATACAAGTTAATATTGATTCATGTCAACAATATTCGCAATTAGTTACACAAAATAAAGGCAACATCAATATTAATTTGGCTACTCCTCAATCCATTCGGTAATTCTAGTCAGACACAGCCATGTTAGAAGATGAAGCTTTAGTGGAGCGTGACTCTCTTAAGAACATTGCCTCAATGGTTCTAGTCAAGACATCATGTCAAACTGAGTACGCCTAGTTGGAAAGATTCATAAACCAAAGCAATATTAATTTGTCTTAAGATTGTTAGAAAATATGTCAAATATATAATAACATAAACTCATTATAATTAAATAAATAATTATAAGTAAAACTCATAATACAAACATGATGATGAATACCAATGTTACCAACTCGGATTTAAGGATAGGAGGATGTTGAATGAAGTCGAGTCGTGTGTCTCACACACTTTCCTTAAGACAAATTATATCTCCTCTTCGGTGCAAAGTTTTGATGGCACTTGTCTCCCAGGATACAACGACTGCTTGTTCCTTGAAGCTGCACTGCTACTAAGGACACTGAACGAACTTGAAGTACCTTCGTCTATCACCAGAACACAACTTAGAGAGGGAGAGGGGGAACTCAAGTAAGGAGAGATGTTTTGAGTTGATGTGTTTAGAATGAGAGATTGAGTCACCTATTTATATTGGTGGGATTAGAGGAAAACTTGAATGTCATGAATAAGGTTACAACCTTTCATTAACCAACTACCATATCATTGATTCATGTTGTTACAAAAACCAAAAGACAAGGTAGTTGAAAGATCAACCATTACATGCATTACTTTGGTGACTATTTTCATTCACCTTTAACTATCAAAATGATTACAAAAAATCTTTTATTTCTATCATTTTTCTAACATTTATTTGCTTGGACTTCTGCTGGATTTTCCATAGCTTGTGTCATGGATATTTGATTCTCAAAAGTCAAGTAAATTTGCTGAAACTGTGATTACCTTACTGTAAAATGCTACGGCCTTAAAATTTAGATTCGATTTACCTCTTTCGGATTAGTGAAGCTGATTCAGTTGGAAAGGCAAGTCAAACAACTTCAAAGAAGCAAGCAAAGGTATTGTTAAACAGGTATTAATACATACATGTACATTATATGTAAAAGAGTTCACAATATTGGCAGTAGCTCATTATCACTCTTAAACAGTCTTTTGACTTCCTTTTAGTAGTATTTAGGCTTGCAGCTCTTTGTAAATGGATTTTCAGAGATCTTCTCCGAAAAATAGAGAAAAGGGGTAATTTCTCAGCATATTGATCCGCATAAACCTTTCCACCTAGCCAACAGTATTTCAGATACATTTTTCTGAATTGCTGTTGATGGCATAACTTGGTGATCTTTTATTTTTTTTACACATGCAGTTATGTCTGCTGCTGATGATGAGAATGTAATTCTTCCTTGTCTTCATAAATTGGAAGTTCTAAACCAGTGACATTGGATGCCAGGATGGCCTTGTAAAACTGTCATTTTGGATTCACCAACAACATAGTAGTGATACACTTCAATCACTGAAGAGAAAAGCAGTGTTTAAGGTGAATCTGCAGAGCTACATACCGAATACCATAAGAAAATGTAAATCAGAAAGGATAAACAAATGGAATCATCAACAAAGTAGAAGAAGCAAAATGTAAGTTACTAATGTGCTGCAACTTAGACTACTAGAAATTGATGCAAGAGACTTGATATTTGTCTGCTCATTGATACCATTTTCCCTTTGGTCAAATGGTGATGATTACTACGGTGTAGCTAATTTCTTTGTTCATCTGTAGGTCCCCATCAGTGCGTAATTCTCTTGTAGATATATTATTACAAATATACTAAATAAGAGCTGAGGTGAGAAAACTAAGATGAAATTCTGATTGTAGGGGGAAATCGAAAGAAAAAAAGTCCTTAGGACAGAACTTAGAGTACTTGTGCTTTTCTGAGATAGCTATGCTTAACATATTATGTGATACCATATTAGTTTGCTCAATTAGAACAAGACAAGCATCAAATTAGAACAATAGTCATATCAACTATATAATAATCTTAGCAGGCTCGTATCAGAACGTTTTCTGGGGCAAAAGGAGTAAGGACATTGCATACCACATTTTGGGGCACGGAGATAATATACAAAGGCAATTATCTTTTCTATATAAACTGTCTGAGTAGTCTTACCATTGCATTACTCCTCATATTCATCATCAACCTTCATATTCTAGCCTACAATGGAGTTCACCAACCAGAGCAAATGTATCTGCTTGGCATTGGTCCTGATCATGTTGGGGGCTTGGTCTTCTGAAGCCACTTCTCGCAGTCTCCAAGATGCATTAGCTTATGGGAGGTACGAGCAATGGATAGCTCGTTATGGACGTGTGTATAATGATATCAACGAGAAGGAGGATCGCTTCAAGATATTCAAGGAGAATGAGGCATATGTAGAATCTTCCAACAAAGATGGAAACAAACTTTACAAATTGAGTCTGAACCAATTTGCAGATCTTACAAATGAGGAGTTCACTGCCTCAAGAAACCGATTCTTGGGGCACGAGTGTTCCACCAAGACCACTACTTTCAAGTACGAAAATGCTTCTGTGCCGGCT
Source organism: Comarum palustre (assembly GCA_951800085.1). Lineage (NCBI taxonomy): Eukaryota > Viridiplantae > Streptophyta > Magnoliopsida > Rosales > Rosaceae > Comarum > Comarum palustre. The sequence continues at coordinate 2,076,494 of OX637587.1, forward strand.
ACAATGGACTGGAGAAAGAAGGGAGCTGTAACTCCAGTGAAGGACCAAGGCCAATGTGGTATGTAACATTGTAATACAGTAGTATTCCCTCTATTATTTTTGTCATCAGATTATTTTCCATCTGCATAGAAAGAAAAATTGTACATGATGCTAATTAACTCTATTCTAACTACACAAATTTGCAATTGAAATGTATACAGGAAGTTGTTGGGCCTTCTCAGCAGTGGGAGCTATGGAAGGAATCACTCAGATTACAACTGGTAAACTAATCTCTTTGTCTGAGCAAGAGCTGGTTGACTGTGACGTCAATGGTGTTGACCAAGGTTGTTCAGGTGGCGAAATGGATGATGCCTTTCAGTTTGTCGTTCAAAATCATGGTATTAATAGTGAGGCTAATTATCCTTACACGGCTGCTGATGGTACATGCAATGCCAAGAAGGAAGCAAGACATGCAGCCACCATAACCGGCCATGAAGATGTGCCTGCAAACAGCGAAAGCGCCCTTCTTAAGGCCGTGGCTAATCAACCAATTGCTGTTGCCATTGATGCTAGCGGATTTGACTTCCAGTTATATTCAAGTGGTGTTTTCACAGGAACATGTGGAACTAATCTAGACCATGGTGTTACCGCTGTTGGCTATGGCGTGGATGCTGATGGAACTAAGTACTGGTTGGTAAAGAACTCATGGGGTGCACAATGGGGTGAAGAAGGTTACATAAGAATGCAAAGAGATGTTTCTGTACCTGAAGGTCTCTGTGGCATTGCCATGGATGCCTCTTACCCCACTGCATAGTTATACATGTAAAGATTGAATCAAAGCCTACTACCATTGTACGTAGGTATATAGCTATCATGATACGTACATGATCTTGTGTGTTGTTTACTACTAGAAATGAAAAAAAAGATCAGTAAGAAATGTAGTAATTTTCATGAATTACAGAAACTACAGAAACCAATATTAATATGATGGTTTACATGTTTGGTCCCAGAAAGCAGCAGGTTAATAGTGCATGTTTAAGGTTGTGATGGGTTGGGGCATTGAATGGCAGGGCCACCCTGTGTATTCAAGGGTGTTGAGATATTTATCTCACATCAGGAAAATTAGATCTTGTATTTGGGCTACTATCTCCATTGGTAATTGGTTTTGGAGTTCAACCTTATACTATTGTATCATGATTTGATATCAGAGCGTGTCAAAGATACTATCACTCCACAAATTCAGCATGATTCTTCTCAATCCTAAATTAATTGTAGAATATATTTCTTTTCAATACTGTGCATAATTGTAGTTCTTTCCTAAGATTTCCAACACAGATTTGTATATTTCTATCACTGTAAAGCTTTTGCAAATCAAGGAAATAACATTTCTACATGATATCAGTGGAGCCTTAAGAACCATACCTGTGTCTTTTTTCCTTTTGAGTCCTATTCTTCCCTTCCCGTCTCTTCTTTCTACGTGTTCCTCTTCTCCTCTGTGTTCCTCAATTTACCAATGCCACCCCCGAACCATACCAGCTCCTCCTCCCCTCCCTCTGCCTCCTATTCATCACACCGACCACCGACGACCTCCTGTTCCGCCCACCACTCAGACACCGGCTTTGTCCTCCCCGGCTCTCCTAGTTCCCGCCGTGTCCGATTCCTCAACTCATGCCCGCTTCCAACACTGCCTCTCCCTGTTGCCGCATCGCCGTAGCCTCCTGCCGCACCTCCTTCTGTGCCTCTTCGAAATCAAACCCGGTCGCTCTCCGGTATGTCCAAGCCTAAGCTCCGGACAGATGGTACTAACAAGTACCCCATTCCTCATGCCTTGTTCACCACAATTGATGCCGCTGAACCTACCTGCTATTCTCAAGCCTCCAAGTCACCTGAATGGCGTTCCACCATGACTGATGAAATCAACACCTTGATGAAGAACCAGACCTGGAGTTTAGTTCCTCCATCTCCTACACAAAATCATGTTGGCTGCAAATGGGTTTTCCGCATCAAACGCAAACCAGATAGCTCCATTGATCGTTACAAGGCTCGTCTTGTCGCTTAAGACTTTCACCAGTGCCACGACATTGATTATCAAGAAACCTTTAGCCTTGTCATCAAGCCAGCGACAATTTGAACAGTGCTTGCCATCACTGCGTCTAATGGTTGGTCTCTACGCTAACTTGATGTTAAAAACGCCTTTCTCCAAGGATATCTGAATGAAGACGTCTACAGGCTCCAACCCCAGGCTTTGCTGATTTTGATCATCTCAACTTTGTATGCAAGTTGCACAAGTCTCTCTACGGACTCAAGTAAGCCCCTAGAGCCTGGTTCACTCGCATTTGCTCATTTTTCTTCTCTGTCGGATTTGTTCAAAGTAAGGCAGATCAGTCCCTTTTAATTTTTCAACACGGGCTGCATACTATTTATCTCTTGCTCTATATGGACGATATTGTTGTTACTGGAAGTCATGATCGAATTGTTGAGAGTTTCATTCAGGCCCTAAGCCGAGGTTTTGACATCACCGATTTAGGACTTCTCCATTACTTCATCAGCTTGCAGGTGTCCACTACCTCAACTGGGTCTCCATATTGAACAGTTGAAGTATACTCATGATTTGCTTCAGAAATATGACTTACTTCTTGGTCAACCCATGAGCACTCTGATGGCTTCCAAACCACTCCTCACGGCCACTGATGGTGATCTCTTGCCCAATCCATCATTTTTTTTGTGAAATGGTTGGTTCTCTAATACCTAACCATTACACGTCCTGACATCTCTTTTGTTGTCAATACCATTGCCCAATACATGATCCAACCATGAACGCCTCATTTGAATGCTGCCAAGCACATTCTCCGCTATGTCAAGGGCACCCTTGATCATGGTCTTTCTTTTCTCCCAATGCACCACCCAGTCTTGCTCTCCACTTTCTCTGATTCTAATTGGGCTGGCTGCCTAGATTCTTGCCGCTCCACAACCAGCTATCTTGTCTATCTTGGTCCAAACTTAATCTCCTGGTGCTTCAAAAAGCAATCTATGGTGGCTCGTTCCAGTGCCTAGGCTGAGTACCACTCCCTTGCACATGCCTCGACCGAAACAACCTGGTTGGGATTTCTATTATTTGAACTTGGTGTGTTCATTAATCATCTAATTATGCTTCATTGTGACAATCTCAGTGCCACCTACATGGTCTCCAATCCCGTTTTCCATGCTTGCACCAAGTATATTGAGTTGGATTACCATTGTGTTCATGAGAAGATTACTCTTGGCAGCCACCGCATTTGCTTCATTCCCTCCACTGATCAACCTGCTGATCTTCTCACGAAGCCGCTGCACAAACTCCGCCATGCTGCCTTGTGTCCCAAATTTATTCATCCAAGGCCGTCTAGTTTACAGGGGGTGTCAAAGATACTATCACTCCACAAATTCAGCATGATTCTTCTCAATCCTAAATTAATTGTAGAATATATTTCTCTTCAATACCGTGCATAATTGTAGTTCTTTCCTAAGATTTCCAGCACATACTTGTATATATCTATCATTGTAAAGCTTTTGTAAATCAAGGAAATAACATTTCTACAGAGAGGGTTACTCACGTCCACGTGTGTTAGTGTTACCGCCACACGCACTCCAAGTCATCTATAATATTGTCCATGTGTTAGGCTTGAGGGGCCGCTACACGTGTGAGGGCGTGTTGAGATATCTATCACACATAGAAAAAATTGGGTCTTGTCTGTGAGATTATAAGGGTTTGGGATGCTCTCTACATTGTCAATTGGTTTTGTAGTTGAACTCCAGACTATTTGATCAGAATGCTGCAGGTAAAAAAAATTAGGCCCCTTAATAAAGGTTTGGCCAAATAAAAATCAATAGGTCGTTTGAGATATATATTTGTTGAAAACGATTATGAATGTAATTATAACTCAGTTTGAAAAAAAGGAAAAAAAATTGGTTGATAAACTATGTAAAAAGAATTGAATGTTCAACTAAAAAGGAAGACAAAAAATAACTAAAATGAATGAAAAAATAAGACCTATGGGAATCGAATTGGGACTCTAAATGGGTTATGCAACGGTTACTAAACACTATAGTAGTTTCATATATAGAGATAATTTTAATTTACTAACCTGAGGTATGAGACTAACATCATTTCACCCCCTTTTCGTACTTTTAATTTTGAAAGTTTATCCCTTAAAGTTTCCAATTTTTATCAATCATGCCCAATTGCTGACATTTCAATCAATTTAGACATTAAATTTTAATATGTAATCTTATTAAAAAGGTTCTAAGAGACGATTTTTGCTATTCAATTGTTATATTTGTCCTTAAAGTGAGTTATAACGTTATAATTAACGTTCAAATTAAATAGAATTTCAGCACTGTTGAATGATTGATGAAAATTAAAAAAATTTAAGGGTAAACTTTCAAAATTAAAAATACAAAGGATGAAATGATGTTAGCATCAAACTTCAAATAGATAAACTGATATTAATATTAATATATAAAAACGCTCTTCTGATTTGGATGCCCTTGACCTGGCCTTGCTTGTCTTAGCTCAGGGCCAGCCCTGTTTAATGTGTGTGTTAGGCTTTGGGTGAGATATAGTATAGGCGAGAGTGATGAGGCATGGATGATCAAACTGCTACCTAGAGTCTTAAGTTTCTCCATCATTCTGATAATTAAATAACACATCGCTCAGCTAATTAAGCTTCAGTCCATAGCTCTAAGTCTGGCAATTAAGGTTATAGTGTAAGTCTGGTAATTAAGGTTATAGTGTAATCTCATCTCGATCATTCGATTTAAACATAAACACAGCTATGTTTCCAACTTTCTTCGTTGCTTCATGCTTTTGTTGGCTACTGGTATTTATTTATAGGATTAATTACAAAAAATTATCTGAATTATGTTTTTTTCGTTTTCATACCTAACTATCAAAACTTAAATTTGCATATATATCCTAAGTTTCATTCTGTTAACATTTTGATACATTTACCATCACTATTAAATTTCAAGAGCATTTCGTCCTTTCATTAAATGTATCATTTTTACATTTAATTTTAACAAAATTTGATAAAATTTCATGAATATTTGATTTTTCTCAATATATCCATTGAGTTTTTTTAACCACTTATATTTTCATGATCGTTGATATTTTAGTACTTGATTGTGATTGATTACTCTTATTGGCTTGCAATTTATCTAATTATAATGTATTCAGTTGTAATGTATTTTTTTTTTCTCAACATGTAATATATATATATATATATATATATATATATATGAGTTATACTATAACTTTTATCACTATATTGTTGCAAAAATAAATATTTAATTTTACAGTTTTTTTAAATATTTATTCTAAAGTAAATTGTTCTATTTGTATTTGATAACCTCAAAAAATAAGCTATTTATTATTATTATTTGAATAGGAAATAAGCTATTTTATTAAAAGTAAAAGTAAAAATGATATATTTGTTGAAATGACCAAAACGCCCTTGAAATTTAACGGTGTTAGTGATGAAGGTATTAAAATGTTAACGGAATGAAATTTTGGGTATGAAAATGCAAGTTGTAATAGTTATGTATGAAAATGAAAATAACATCATAATTGAGGTGGTGTTTTGTACTTAATCCTTATTTATATACATATCATTCTGCAATGTACATGAACTTGTAGCCAGCTTGAATACAAATGTAGGTGTATGCATACATGTCGGAAATGCAGATATGCAGCCAAATGCAATGGTTGCTTCTGATGTCGCATTTATATGCGTGTCCCTGAGCCATAATTTCAACGGACTGCTTGAGCGAAAGCAACTGTGCGTATATTTGCGCAACTGAGGGCAACCTGCGGTGATTGCCGTGGTCTTCCACTCTTCCCCGTAGATGCTTCTGCACTAAACAGTGTTAAAGTACTTGGTAGTAGTAGTAGTAGTAGCAGCAGCAGTAGCTAGACCGACGATATATTGAATAAAGGGCCTAATTCTATGCAATGAGTTTGTGTCTTCTTTTGCTTAAAGTTGGATTGACAACAAAGTCTAAGTTTTTGAAATCGAATCCTGGTATGTTTCTATTCGATCCTGTCTTAATCTATCTTCTTAGTCACTAAGCACAGAACTTTCATATGCATTGTTCAAAAGGAAAAGCATCAACAACCAATTTGGGGGTATGGCATAGAAAGCCTTATACAGATTTCGGAATTCTTGGTTTGATCTTGATAGGGAGACCCATAGATGGATATGGCATTGGTTGACGGGTAATCTTTTCCTCAGGGTACACCTGTGACCACTCAAACATTGTCACCAAATTGTGAATGGTTGCGAGGACTTCAACTCTAGCAAACTCGTTTCCAATGCAAGTGTGAAGGCCACCTCCAAATGGGATATAAGCATAGGGAGGAATTGGCTTTGATGAGTTCTCAAATCTTGATGGATCAAACTCTGTGGGTTTGTCAAATACTTCTTTGTTCATGTGAGTTCCATAGGCCACCCAAAACACCTGCGTATATATATATATGCATAGTTGGTTAAGCAAGAACTTATAACATCTTGCTAAGAACATTTAGGCAAACTCTAATGTTCTTATTTCTTGTAGTTCATATATGTAGAGAGTGTAATTTGTAAATAAATTACCTGCCATCCTTTGGGAATGTCATAGCCACCATATTGAGTGTCTTTGAGTGCTTTTCTAAAGCTTCCAAACACAGGAGGAATTATCCTCATCAGCTCTTGTGCAACTCTCCATGTGTATTTCATCTTTTGTATCTCCTGCCATGTTAGTCTGTCTTCTCCTCCCCCTCTCCTACTTATAATGTCCATTTGTTCTGCAAACAATCATGGGTTGAAGACAAAACTAATTAGAAATGCAGAAAATTCATGGCAATATTTCTCTTAAATTTCGTACACCGTAATTTTAAATTATAATCGACCATAACGTCATAGTTGATACAATAGTGAATAAACTAATAATGATCACTACGTTTCTTGACCATATTCGTATAAATTGATCACATTGTGTGACATATGATGCATCTACCAACATCTGCATACTATAAATTGGGTGCGGATCCAACATTACTCCTATAGCAAGAAAGATGTGTATGCAAAAGTCAATTAACTATACCTTGTAAAACTTTCTTGTAGAGCTCAGGGTCTGTGGACAGCTTCCATATCATAAGACTAAGAAGAATTGCAGTTGTGTCATGACTGGCTATCATCAAGGTGACATAGTTATCCGTAATCAGATCATCAGAAAGTGGTTCTTGATTTTCATCTCTCAATGCTACCAAGCTAGAGAACACATCACTTGTTGGGCTTAACTTCCCCTTTGAGATGTCCTCCCTTCTCTCGTTTAGTATCGGCAGAATCAAATCCACAATTCTTGCTCTAGCTTTCAGGCCGCGACCGTAAACAGTGCCGGGAAAATTAATCGGAAGAGACCAAACTGCTTTGAAGGCTAATGAAAAGTCATCAAACAAAACCTCCCTGGTGTTCTCATCCTTGATACCGAAAAGGATGCATGATGCTATGTTAAATGTAAGCTTCTTCATGGTGACCACAGCCTTTATGGTGTCTTTGTTTTCTGTTTCTTTCAGTAACATGGTCTTAATTAATTCGTCCATATGGTTGATGTAGTTTTGAAGACTTTCAGGCTTCAAGAAGCTCACCATTGCTCCCTTCACCAATCTGTACCTGAAAGTAATTAGGGTAATGAACATTAGCTATGTGAGTCTTGCTCTTTATGGCATGGAGAAATCTTTATACCTAAATCACTTACTATTCTTTTGTACAAGTTTCGATACTGACAGGTTAATAACATAACATATCAGAACTATCGGACATATGTCCTACAGTATAAATTCAAAATACGTCGAGACAAAACTCATCACTAGAGTTTAACTTCAGAGAACATTATCGGAGATTAAAATCATAGAGGGGTTATTACGTACCTTGATCCTGTAAGCTCAAATATATTCTGCTTGCCTCCAATGGTTGACAAGGTGGGAGGTTGTTTGGCAGCAAGAACATCATCTTCAGCACCAAGTACAAACTTGTTCCCTGCTTGACCTATAATAATCACAGTCGGAGAACCCATCAGACACGTTTTGAACACTGGCCCATGTTTTGCAGTTCTTTCTTCCAGCCATTGTGGACCTCGATCTTGCTTCTGTGCTTGAAGAAAGCTTAGTGTCTCTCCTATTAAGGGATACCCTAGAGAACCTCCCGGGAGATTTTTGCTCTCCCGGCGACCCTTAAACAGAATCTTCCAGAGGAAGAAAGCTGAAACCAGAGTGACTGCAATTGCTGCAATGAAAGCCATAGATCAATATGACTCTTTACACAAGTGACAAGTAAAACCCGAAGTGAGAATATATATGCTCAACAATGGCCGGCACGGCCGGCGCAAAACTTAAAAATGGTGAGAAATTGAGGTGATGACTAGACGCTGAAGGTGATCGGAAGCTAGGAAATATTGTAATGTTCGTAACAACAGAAGTAAACGATAACACACAAGCCTGCATGCAACTTGATCAATATAATATGATTAATACTGGTGAGCCAAGTCCACGAATATATATACATGAGCTTTTATACGTATTAATGTACGTAATTGTCAGACCAAAAAATATAATGTACGTAATTGTCAGAAATACAAGACAATAGCAAAATTTTTCAACTTTAGTATCGATCATCAACAATATGTATCATTGGAAATTATGTTTGTTGTTTTACTTGATTTAGATGCGCAATATAAATCAGTATTATTCAGACAGTCATTAGCTGACTATAAAGATTTTATGTAGTAAAAATGTAGAATACATGCATATTGTTATATGTAGTTACATATCTTAGCTTTGATACAAACGGTAGCGGAACTGGGGGTTCGGAAATAAAAATTACTATTATCAATCATATATGTTGAAGCATTTAATATGGAGCTCGGACATGCGGTAAATAAATTGAATATACAGACAGGCAATAGTGAGTCTCTAATTTATTAAAAAATTAATTTCTGTATACTATTCTGAATTTTAAGTCACATGTCAGTTGTGTCATTTTTTTCTCATCAAGCGTAGCTCTAAACTTTAAAAATTTATCAAACTGAGACAAAAATTCAAATTCTCTTTGGTCATGACGTCTGCGTCCGACGTGACGGAGATAAAATGACACGTGTGGGAGACTGAATATGGGTCATTTTATCTCCGCTATGTCGGACGCTAACGCCATGATCGGAGGGAATTTGAATTTCTGCCTCAACTTAATGAATTTTAAGAGTTTAAATGTACACGTGAAGAGAAAAAAAAAGATAGACACAACTGACGAGTGACCTAAAGTTTAGAGAGAACATTAAAATTAATTATTTATTAAAAAAATTAAAAGAAAAGAAAAAGAAGAACGCGTGAATAATGTACCCTCATGACAATGGGCGAAGGAACCATCCACATTCCACAACCATGTCTTCTTCAACTCCTCCACAACCAGAGCCAACGCAGCCCATTTCCAATCCCAACCCTAACCCTAACCCTACTACTACTGCTACTTTCCTCCCCAATCCCAAAGACCCTCTCTTTCTCTCTGCTGCCAATGTGAAACCAAACGTGATCTCCTCCGAGAATCTCACGGCGCCATTCACCTCTACAATGCTGAGCTCTCTCCCTAACCTTTTCATCAGATCAACCTCTGCAACTCACCGGAGGGCCCACTCCGAGGTCAGCTTCTGGTTGCCGGAGGGCCCTGTCGATGAGGAGGACGATCTCTTCTCCACCTACATCGACCTCCAGGAGGCCGAGAACGGCGGCGGAGGAGGAGGAGAGACCATAGTAGAGGAATAGAAGATGTAACATATATCCAGGACGACTCACATGGAATTAGAAGATGTAACATATATGCACGGAAAGCTGTGTGAGTCTAGTTTCTAAATCTTTTGGAATCGCAGCAATCCAAGTTCTGAGGAAGGCGTTATGATGGAAACAATAGCCGGAGGTCAATCTGCCGAAACAGGGCAGCTTAGTGCTACCTAGAGAAAGTGTTCCTGATGGACTTAGGGATGCAAAGCAGCCGATCCATGAAGCCTAGTCCATGAAGAGAAGTCCAATGACAAGTCCAATGAAGAATTAGAAGTCCAAAAGTCGGCCAAAGGAGCCTCTAGAATCTCTAAGTCTTGTTCGCCAAGCAAACCAAGTTCAAAAAGGAAAACCTAAACCTATTTGGTTTAGAACATGTGGCTGCCAACCCTATATGTATATTCCTCTATAAATGGGCTTGTATGTAGATAGAAAAACATCATCACTACCTTGCCATTACATAGCCGAAATTATACCAAACATAGTATCTCCAGCCATAGTAGCTCCGTGGACGCGTCGTCGACCTCGATGGGTGAGGTAATGGAGGCGAAGAAGGCAATGCCGCCGGATAAGCTCGCCGAGCTTTGGACTCTTGATCCAAAGCGCGCCAAAAGGTCACGCCTTTAGGCTTCTCTTGGCGTCAAAATTGGACCTTTTTTATTTTTTTTTCGGGTTTTTCTAATTCAATGACGTCATTATATTCAATTTGATTTTGCTGGTTGTTCTTGGGATTTAAATGGTTTGTCTTTGCTTGAATCCATTGCAAGCATTATAATTTGAGCTAACAGAAATGCTATATGCACCCATTTGTGAATCGACCAACTTCATCGGTAGGATGTGATTGAGTTGCTTCTCTGCAATGAGATTGTGTGTTTACTAGAATTCGGTGCAATGTAGAATAGAAATGACATTGAGCAAGTGTGGTGTGATCTGTTGAAATCAAATTCCCACCGTTTTAGTTTGAGATTCATTTGTATAAGTCTGTAGTGTTCCTCTCTTTGTTTTTAGATACTACGCTGGTTTCATACAATGGCTAATCAGGCATGGATGTATACAGCAAAAATAGTGATCCCTTTGCATGAGTTCTTATGATTGGGATACTGTGTTTGTCACTAGCACACACGCTGGCAAGCAAATGATTTAGATAATGACTGTGAGTTAGTGTGTTTCTGGAGCTTCTTCTCACGGTCTGATTTTGTGTAGGATATTAGCAAATCGGCAGTCTGCTGCTCGCTCAAAAGAGAGGAAGGCCCGGTATATATAAGAACTTGAGCGCAAAGTTCAGACCCTTCAAACAGAAGCAACCACTTTTTCCGCCCAACTCACATTATTCCAGGTTGGTGTTGTTCTATTGTAGAAGCTGTCTAATTGTTCCTGTATTCTACATTCTGACATTAGTGCATTAGAATGGTGAACGATAAATCCTATCTGAGTCATGTGATCCGTCTCATTCACTCTATGTTATGTGTTTCTAGGTATCTCACAATGATATTACTACATAGAAAGTGTTCTCATCAATCAAAGTATTCTAAGCCTGATTTGGGTTGTTAACCATGCTTTTGTTTGTTATCTCATAAAGAGGGACACAACAGGTCTGAGTACTGAAAACATAAAGCTTAAGCTTCGATTACAAGCTATGGAGCAACAAGCTCAGTTGCGAGATGGTAAGCACCAGACGACTATTATCATATATGCACCTTTTCATTCCATATCATTCTTCATTATCTTCAGAGAAAATGGTCCATCTATGCAATGGGTACTCATTTTGATTGGACTTCATCATGCAGCTCTAAACGAAGCACTGAAAAAGGAGGTTGAGAGGCTCAAGGTTGCCACAGGGGAGATGATGAGCCATTCAGAATCATTTAACTTGGGAATGCAGCAGATGCCATACAACAACAACCCGTCGGCTTATTTTCCATTTACACAACAGCAACCAGGACCTGATGGTCACCAGAACATGCAGATGCCACCATTCAATCATTCCCAATCTAGTATGCGAAGTAACCATGTTCATCAGCCAAACTCTTTCAGATATTATGCAAAATGGCCCTGTTGGTGAGTTACAGTGATGTAGGACGAGATTCTAGCCGAAATCAACAAAGAATCTCGAAAATAAAAAAACGGTGTCACATTAAGAAGAATGATTTAAATATCGGAAATTGGTATTCAAATAGGCTTCTTAATGATGAAATTAATCATAAGTTACTTTTTTGGATATATCGGAATTCTCGAGTAAAAAGACACATTCTTTGTTATTCTAGGATTTCTAATTCAGTTAGGTTTTATTATTTTAGTTCTATTTTAAATAGGTTTTAGTCATGTGTTAGGGCCTATATAAAGGCACCTCTATGTTGTAATTCAGGTATTCCATGAATCAATCATATTATTAACGATTAAGCGTACAGCTTTCTCTTATTTTTTTAGTTAATTCCAGACTTCTATCTAAGAGTTTAACGCTGATTAACTCTTCATCTTATCTAGGGTTTAACGCTGGTTAGTTCCTTGTATCGTCCCGCTGCATTATACAGGAGCTTGACATCAGTAATAAAATGCCACATATCGTGAAGTCTGAAGGCCCCTCGCTTTCTGCAAGTGAGAGCAGTACCACTTTTTAACTCAAACTTGACACTGAGCTTCTGACCTGCTAACTTTTCCAGATTCACCGTCTGGCAGATTGTTCATAGATTGACATCCAATCATTTTAGAGCCTGCTCCATATTTATCTGATTATTTATTTCATTTTGTTTTAAGAATTCATTCACAATTGTTTATTCTTAGGGTGGTTTTTCCCCAAATAGGGGAAGCACCCTTTTCATCTGTCCTTTGTTTGATACAGAGTCTTTCGTTTAGGTGCTATATCTGGGAATGAAAGGTCATTCCCACGAATATGGGAATGTTATAATACCCGCATTCTCTTCCTTTATATCTCATTTCATTTAAAACCTTTGTACAAACTTTGTGCACTACTATGATTGTTTTTATCTCACGGGTTGATTGCATTGAGCTGTGCTGTAACTTAGAAATACAGCTCCTCCTCTTCCTTGATCATACTCAAAACTTTTTTCCATTTTTTCAGAGCACCTATGAATTCATCACTCTTGATTGCATTTGATGGTTCCTTTGTTAGTATATTGGATGATAGAATATGATGAATATCATTGATGAACTCTAGTGTAGTGCTTTGATTTACTCCTGCTTCTAGGTGGAATCATGTTCTGGATGTTCCTAGAGTGATTGGTCAATGTGGTCCTATCATTTTGGCATAATGTTGAGCTTGTCCAAGCTTGTGTATTTGGTCATTTGGGGTTCATATGAGACATAAAGGGTTATCAACATCAGATATATCAACTACAATATCATATTTATATGATCATCATTGTCTGTAGATTGCAAATATTATTGGACATCTCATCAGAAATAAAAAAAAAAAGTTAATTTTATAGCTTTATTTCTTGTAAGGGTATTTCAGTAATCAAATTAGTTCGAATACTGAATCCTTATGTAAAGTAAACGATCGAATGAAAATGAAATATTTTCATACTGATTCACCTTGATACCGATTCAAGTCTATACCGATTCATGATATTTTATATTCCAAGTTAGTAAACTTGTTATAAGTTTTATCTTTTTTCTGTCTCCTTTGATGGTAAAATTTTTTTTTTCTTTGGTCAACAAGTAAAACTTCATTTTGGGTAATACTTGCTACTGGTTCCAGTTTGTAGAGTTTGCACATAGAATAATAGAATCAACCATGGAGTGTAAGAACGGAAACATCCATAAGATAAAGAACGGTGTTGGTTTCCAAGTCATCTCTGGCAATGAATCTAAGTACTAGTAACAATAGGAGTTTTATTCTCTCTCAATTTATCACAATTTGTATCACACGTAACAATCATCAGGGCTGCTCAGGCGCGGGAGCCGCATGAGGGACCAAACGGGGCGAAACATCGATAACCGTTCGATCTTTAATGAATTGATCAAATGAACATGATTAAACGAACTTAAACGGACAAAATCAATTCATTAAAGATCGGACGACTGTCATCGTTTCATCCCGTTTTGTCCTACATGCCCGCATGCGGCTCCCGCGCCTGAGCAATACTGTAACAATTACGATCACCCCAAATACCACAAGAGCATTGGGCTACAAATAGATGACACTTCATAGATATGTCACCAAGTAAGCCATATCCCGGAAGCCTTATTCATATTCTCCTACTCTCGTTAGGATAGTACCTTCAATAGATTCAGCTTACCCTGAAAACAAATGGATTCAATACAAATATTAGCATGCTAAATAACATGATTCAGGATAAACTCTTGCTATAATCGTCTAACAAAAAGTTAATTTATTCACTCAAGACTTACTGAGAGCAGTCAGTAGATGGGTAGACTTTGTAGGGACAAGGAGAACCACAAAGATCGCCGAGCATGTTTATACGATCATAATCAATCCCAGGAATCCTTGCTGCTCCTTCCTGAATGCAAGTACAAGCATTACTTCGATCCTCTGTCGAATTTTGTGCAGCATTGAGCCCCTTGATCCCGGCACAACAATCCGGTGGCACGATCCCTCCAAACACTCCAAATGGAATGCAGGGAGTGAGTAAGGTCGTTACCTCGCCGCAAGTTATGGTTGCTTTAGTGACATGAGGAGTAGTCATCGCGATGGATACTAGTAAAACCATGAACGCAACACCAACTTGAAATCTGGCCATATCTGCTACTTTTGTAGTGAGTAATGGATCTGCTTAGTTGATTGGGGTTTTGCACAGAAAGACACTTGGTTATGGCCTTTATATAGAGCTGATCACAGTAACCATTATGTATATAATAAGAGGTCATAAGACCAAAAGAAAAGAAAACAAAACAGGGTGATGGGGTGTTACAATTTAGTCATATGAGGCTGCTAGCTCGAAGATTCATGTTTTCTTGTACTAATGGCTTAAGAAAATTTAAAGGGTCTTGAGCATTCTTGTGGAACAGCTAGGGTTGCCTACTTGATTTTTGGAACTCTGATTGGGATATACAAATTTGTAGAGTTGCGAAGGGACAAAAGTAAAACCATTATTTCTCACAAGCTTGGTTATCGACGTCTCTCTAGCAACAGATGAAGTGATGTGTCTATATATATATATGATGTCTCTCTAGCAACAGATGAAGTGATGTGTCTATATATATAGGAATTTTCTTGGTTACAAACCTCCTCACCAATGGTTTTGATGTGGATTTTTATTTTTACATCATTTTTTGATCGAATTTTCTCATCTCCACCGTCTACTATCTAGATAATATTGTGTAGATCATCTCTGCAAAATTTCAGCAAATTTGGTGATCGTTAAAGTCCTTAAAATTGAAAACAAATGGACGGACTGAATTCAGTCAAACATGAACCGTTCATGTATATTACAGAAAAACAAAATTTTGAGAGCCTTAACGATTACCAAATTGGCTGAAAATTTACAGAGATGATCTACACAATATTATCTAGATACTAGACGGTGTAGATGAGAAAATTCGATCAAAAAGTTGTGCAAAAATAAAATCCGCACCAAAACCATTGGTGAGGACGTTTGTAGCCAAGAAGCCCTATATATATATATATAAGTCAAAGAAAAAGATGTCTTAGTGGAATGTCAAAGAAAAAGATGTCTTAGTGGTATATATATATATATATATATATATATATATATATATGAATTTTCCTGCTTGGGTCTTATCAATGTACAACTTTTTCCTGCTTGATCAAGCAACAAAAATTCACGGCAGAGGACAAAATGAATCCAAGTTTTTCCACAATGAATTTTCTTGCTTGGTTCTTATCTACGTCAATGTCAACTATCCGATAAAACTAGTGAAACCAAACCGCGGACATCATTTCATTAGATCCTAAACTTACGTTTTGTTCATCTGTACATACATCCCATACACACTTACACCTAGGTCTCGTCATGGGCCGGCTAGGGCCGGCACGATCATAAATTTTAAAGTTTAAGGTAGGGTAGGGCTCGGTTAAAGTCAACAAAATTTAGGGCCGGATATGGTAGGACCGAGGCTTGAAAATATAAGTCCTAACTCGCTCTAGCGGCCTATTTCGTTAGGACAATAGAGTCGGGTAGGGCCGACCCTTTAAATAGGGCTAAACAGGGTTGAGATGAGTTTGTTATTTTTTTTCTCACAATTTAGCTTTAGAATTATATGTAATGAACCTTATTTTTTGTGTTATATGTAATATGCATGCATACACATTATACTTAATTTAAAACATCTATCTATAAACTAAGTGGTTATACTTATATATCTCACGAACTAATGCTCTAAATCATCAAAATACAATCGTTAATCAACAAAACAAAATGAAATCAAATGAACAAAGCTAGCAAATCAACTACAAAAGAGAAGATTAGTTGTATTGTATCTAAAAAATAAGAAACATATTAAAACAATACAAAAAATAAGAAATTATTAGGGTCTAAAGGGCGGGCTTTTAGGGTCGGGCCGGGTTCGACCCTAAAAGGCTCATTAGGGTAGGGTCGAGTTTCATTTGTTCAATCCTTACCCTACCCTATTCGAGAAGGGTTAGGGCCGGCTCGCCTTAATGGAGGGCTGGATAGGGCTTCAGCCCTAGAGGGTAGGACAGGTTTTAGGATAGGCTAGGGTCAAAAGGTCAAATGATGAGACCTACTTACACCTGTCTCTGATAAAGGGCACAACAATATACAGCTCTGATAAGGATTCAAATAATGTGAGAAAAATCAACCTGAGTAGCAGACTATTCAAAGGTGCCACACTGCCTCTACCTCATCATATTTCTCCACTTGTCCTTTAGATCAACCTGAACAAAGTAACCTCAAAGGTCTTAAAAACATAACATTTAGAGCAGAATAATTTAGATGAACAAAAAACGGGTCACATGTAAGTTAATGGACAGCTACAACCATTCCAAATATTGCAAAAGATAGGTACCTCAATTCTCTCATCAAATGCATCTCGGTATGCATCCAAGATAACTTTCCAATTGCCTACGCCATACCTGCATTAGGAAATAGGAAAGGGGTACATTGATGAAAACTTAGAATTACTTATTAAGCCACAAAAGCATGATTGCTAGTATCTACTGACATAAAATTCTGATACTCTTTTCAGAGATGAGAATTATAAAGCCACAAAAGCATGATTGCGAGTCATCCCACTGCAAGAACAATACACATTTTTAATAAAATTCTACAAACAAACCACCACTTATCTTTCAACCAGAGCAACTCAACGAAGAATCTACTGTGAAAGTGTGATTCTATTGCCTTCTTTGCCAAAAATATGTATGAAAAATTCAATATGCATATATAAATACAAATTAAGTACACAAACATAAACACAGCAGTTAAAATATGCATTCACAACTTATATTGGCTATTTTGCACATTTGCAACAGTAAATTAAAAGGGGACAGTAGGAGTGGAAGAGCGAAGTACGAACAAAACAACCTCATAAGTGCGGGCAGTACTATTACGTTCCATCAAGCTTGCTCGAGAAAAAGTATTCTGATGACTGCAAGACTGATTTTCAGGATTGGCATCCCATGTTCCAGCATTCTTTGTGCCCTTTCCCATGTCAACAGACAGATTTAGTGTAGGTTGGGGAACATCGTTATGATGACTGGTCTGGTTCCCATGATTATCATTATTAGATTGATCAGGCTCAGCGTTCTTTTCAACAGATGGATTTGCACCTCCATTTTCTTTATTAACATGATCCACAGGTTTCCATCCTAACTCGGATCTTAGCATTTCCGATACGCGCAAAGCATAAGGAAGTGGGTTTGTCACTACAGCTTGTAAAGCCAAAACACTGGATTTAAGTTCTTGCACTTTTTTCACTTCAGCACTAGACACCGAGTTATATATGCCGGTCCATGCCTGCGTCTAGGTTCTGTGGTCCTTGGAATTTGTACATGAAATGAAAAGGAAGACTAAAAATACTGGACTATAACATTTGTGCAATAATGAAGGATTATTAAGGGTGAGGATTTCGCACTCCACTTTGCCATATATGTTACCACTTGCACTACACATTTATGCAGCTAAAAGTTGAGTAAAAATGGTAAAGTGGAGTGCCAGAATCATAACCCCTTATTAAACAGGGGAATATTCAAACTTAAAATATATAATGTTAGCATAAACAAGAAAGAGCTTTAGAATTGTTATCAGCATATTCACACAACCAACACATAACATAATAATATATATCAGATAGACACAAGTTGTGGAAAACTCAGCAATATTCAAGATGATGATAAAGCATAAGGAATACCCAGATAAAACAGAGCACACTCTCAACATCAATGCAATAAGAAATATCCCCCTCTGCTCCTTAACAAAATTATACCTTTCTCTTTAGTAGAAGGTTCAGAGCTGAGGACGTCATGGCTTCCATTAGGTGACGATCTCTCTGCCCCCACTACCTGCAATTGAACACCATTCATAGTCTGGGGATCCATTTCAGACATAGAATTCACACAAGCTACAGTCACAACTTGCAATTCAGACTCATCACCCATAATAGTATCATGAGCCTCTTGTTCAGAAGCATTACTAACATCATTTGTCCCATTTAGGGGTGGCAATTTGACCCCTATCGAAACTAGCCAACCGATTACTAACCGTACCAAAAAAGTTGTTATCAACCCCAATAAAGTTGGTTACCATGTAGTTGGTACGGTAATATCGTACCGGTTTGTAAAACATGATTGGTAGACAGTATTAGTTTCGTCAAAATACGGTAGTATTGTACCAACCTTATTTATATATTAAATATATATATATATATAAGTAATATAACAATTGTTACTTTGAAATACCATTATTGATTTCAAATCAGTTTAATCTACACCGTAGATTACTTAAACCTAAACATAACCCAACTCATTCTCTCACAGCCTCCCAAAAAAGTCTCTCACGCTCGTTCTCCCTTTCCCTATGTTTCTCTTTGTTGCCCCCACATCTCCAACCTCCAAGTTCAACGGAGAACCTAGAAAGGCTCCAAGGCCATCGGAGAACCGATGAAGGCTCCAAGGTCATCGGCGAGACATCAATTCAAAGACTTTTCAGGCACCGGCGAGAATTAATCCGAGACCTTAATTCAGATTTGCAGAGCTTGCACTCCTTTATCCTCGTCTTCCTCGACTTAGCTTTGTTGTTGGCTGTTGTTGTTGGTTGACTAGTACTTATTGGATAGGCATGTCAGCATTCTTTACAAGTCTTTTGAGATTGGCAATTGGTGGAAGACCAATGAATCCGCATATATCTTTGTTGTTCCATGCTCAACTGTGGCAACGGAGAATGCTTTTATCTTTGTTGATCCCTTCAGAGCTTATTTGACACCAAAAATAGTCGAGGCCCTTGTTTGCACTTCTGATTGGTTGAGATATGAACCTGCAAATTTCAATCTCTACAAAAGTCCAACCGAAGAAGAATTGGATATTTACCATGAGTTTGAGGATCTTGAGAGAGGTACATATTTTTCTGATCCATAATTTGATAATGTTTTTTATGAAGCATGAAATTTTAAATTTCTGTTAGCTAGTGCTACTGTTTTTGATAAAGCATGAAATTTTAAATTTCTATAAGCTACTGCTACTATTTTTAATGAAGCATGAAATTTATATAAGCTACTGGTTTGTTTTTGATGAAGCATGAAAAGCTACTGTTTTGTTATAAGCTCTACTGCATTATTGTTAGATAAATGGTGAACTTGTATTGTTAAGGAAAAAAGAGTTTATGTCTATTGTTTTGTTTGATTTTAGAGAACACATTCACTTAAGGATTTGAGGCATGAATGATTGTCACCAGTAGCAACTCAATCCAAACATTTATCTAGGACTTGGAGTGACACAGCCGGCACCCAATCTTCATGCTGATAACCAATCTTAATTTTCTGTATTTCGGTATGTCACTTTCAGTTTATGTATTTCAATACTTGAACAATTGAACTTGCTTGTGTTTTGCTTTATCATTTGAGCTTGATGTTATAATGTTGAATTGTGATGTAAATGATGATGTTATAATGTTGTTGAATACTTAAATCAGTTGAATTGATGGTTTGAAACATAGGAATTTGTTTTGTTGATGCCATAAAATAACATAGCTTATCCAAAATTTGGAATGAGTTTTTGAACTATTTTGGCCCAGATTGTGTATTGGTAGAAGCTCATTACCAACCATTACCGACCGTACCAACAAGTACCGAGAAGTCGGTATATCGATTTTGGTGGTTGGTATTGGTAGTAAATTTTGGATATCAGTCATGAGTTGGTTGGTAGGCGATATCGACTAAAATAGTTGGTAACCGTACCGAATCCACCCCTAGTCCCATTCGCCTTTCGCACCTCCTGTTCAGACATAGGACTGATATTATCCCCTCTTTGCGCTTCTGATTTAGACCCAACACAAAAACCAACCCCGTTCGCCATTTACGCATCCAAATTAGCCCCATTCACTGTTTCCACCTCCAAAGCCACCCCATTCACCACTCGGACCCGAATTTCACCCACATTATTATCATTCTGCACCGCAACGTGCTCACCTTCCAAACCTAAACTCCCCTTCTCCTTACTAAACCTAATAGCCTAAGCAATAAACAGAGCTTCCTTCCCACACGCCGCAACCAATCTCAATGCATCATTTTTACTATTCAAACTCGAAAGCTTCTTTGAAACCTTCATATGCCAAATCCCAGCCTCCACCTCATCTCCTTCAACTCCTCTAAAACCAGCTCACACCCCTCAGTCTCCTCCAAAACCCTAACCCTACCCCTCCAAATCCTATCAACCGCCTCCATGTACTTCCCGTCGGGATTCCCTCTAAAGCAAACCAAAAACCTCACCGTCAACTCTGTCGCGACGGCATAGTACGCCACCCTCTTGGTGTCCGTGACCGGAATCCCTTAGCCGCGGTCCAAAGCCTCGATCGACTCCAACAACTCGATGATGGATTTGCTGACGGAAGCCTCGTCGAAGATCTGGGACTCGATTGTGCGGAGGAGGAGGGTCTTCTTCAGCCGCCAGTCATGGTCGGAGAGTGGCACGACGATGAGGACCCACCGCGAAAAGTCGACGTCTAAATCCATTTACCGGGAATCAAAAAAATTAGGGGTCAGAGATTATGGGTTAGGGTTTGGGAGCACAGGAATGTGTGGTTAATTGAGGGAAAGACGGACGTTTGGGTTGGGCTTTCTGTGTGGTTAATTCATCCATTTTAGGTGAGTTGGACCAATTCTCAACTCGTGATAATGCACTATTTATGATATGAACACCTATTAGTCGCGTTAGTGTTTAGATTAATTACCTATCTTAATTTCTTAAATAAAAAATTCAATCTTGTTTCAAATAAAATATTAATTCATCTATTTATAGATAAATATTAGTTAAAATTTTGAATATATATTCAGATCTTAAACACATGAACCACACAATAAATTTTTTTATGTTTATATTGATAAATAGTATTTAAATGTCTATTTTACACTCATATTTAACAGAAAAGTTAACGAAAATATCAAACTGTCTAACTGAGCAAAACATGAGAAACCAAACTGTTTTATTTTAAACATCAGGTACTTAATTGTCTAATTAGTCATATATCAGGTACCATAAGAGGTATTTACCCAATCAATTTTTGGTTTTTGGTTTCATAATACAACAATGAGATCAATGTAAAGGCAAATTACTATTTCACAGTGTATAAAAAAGATTTTTAATTAGAACAAGTGGTTGTCTATGTTTTTGCATAACATAAAAATAGTCTCACATCTCAATTAACCTAGACTAATCCATGGACCCAGCTGCTAACCCAACTATATGAGTCCCATGTAGGATACATATCTAACCCAGACTAATTCTTTACTAGTGAATAGTGTTTATGATCCAATTCTTCATCCAAATATAGCAGCAATTCCCTTTACGGACGTTTCACCAGCAGAAGAAGGTGAGACCAAAGTTAGTTATGGAAATGGTTCACGTGCCTCTAATTCTTGAAAGACAAACTTATCCATTATGTTAAACACACTTCTTACAAGACTCACAACTTAAAGGATGACACAACGTTTAGTCATACTGCCTCGTCTAACTACTAGCACTTAACTGAACTTGCTTTCTTGTCACTCAAGTGTTTTACACATATCACTATCTTAAGTTTCTAAGCAGAATTCAGCTAACTCCTTTAGCAATTCTCTAAGATAGCTTCTTCGGGTTATTGCATCACCGAGACCGATCTCAAAATATGCAATGCACAATGAAATGAGTTTACAAGACCTATTTGCATCAATCATCTCCCATTCCCTCCCAAGTGTCGGAGACTGACAACTCGTGTTTGGGGTTGCAACAGACTTGAAGAAGCCCGACGGGAGTCTAAGCAAGTCATTGAAGACCTTTCAACCTTTAAGATGTCGTCAAAGTTCTATGATCGTAAAAGATGTCAAAAGGTTACTCCTCTTAATTGTTCATAGAGAACTGAAACCACTAGATAGTATGATCTTGATATGGATGGCCTAGTTCCCAATCCCAGCTTAAACCATGATGAGGTATATTAAGTTTCAATTAAGTAGTTAACCGTTTTGGCAGATGAAGGGAATATGGAAAATGGAAAGGGGATCCATCGAAGATCTTCTTGTTGAGCAATAGTTGAGAACTTTCTCATTAATGGTTTATTACACCTATTTTTCAATCACATTTTTTTATCACGACCGTTCAGTTTATAGGTTTATATAAGTAGATCACTTATACAAATTTTCAGCCAAATTGGTGATCGTTAAGACATCGAAATAGATCAAATCAATGGATGATCCAAATATATCAAATATGAACCGTTGAAGTTTATAATCAGTAAATCACATTTATGAATGCCTTAACGATTTTCAATTTGTATGAAAATTCGTAAATATGATCTACTTATATATATATCTACAAACTTGACGGTCGAGATGTGAATATACGATTGAAAATATGATGAAACAAAAAAGTGTTCAACTAGTCCTCAACAAGATGGTTCTCAATGAATCATCTATAATGACAAATGAAAATACAAGCAAATATATTGAAATTACAGAGATAAATAGTGAAATTCATCATAAAAAAGTAAAAATAAATAAATAAATTACAGCCCGTCTTTTCGTTGTTGGTCTGAAAGTCAAAGTCGGTTTCCATTTGCTGCCAAAAACATCTAAAATGCTGCGGTGGCGGACCGCCACGTTTTGTTTTAGGTAAAGTAAGTCTCTTAAAACAAAAAGATTAGGTAGCAAAGCATTTCCATCAAAACTAAACCCTTTGTTGGACTCCTCTACTTCTCAAGCTCATAAAAGTTACAGTGAAAATGGGTACTGTAATCACACACTGAGATTAAGATCAGAGAGAGAGAGTGTGTGTTTTGATGGGTCGCCCCACTTTCTCATCCGACGATACTGTGATCAAGTCTCCGAATGACAGACGGCTCTACAGGCTGATTAAGCTTGAGAATGGCCTCACTGCATTGCTCATTCATGATCCTGAGATATACCCACAAGGGATTAAGGGTCTTGAGCCCGGTGAAGATGAAGAAGCAGCCAGAGGTGGAGATGGGGAGGTCAGAAACAAGAGAAAGGGAGGTGCTTTGCAGACTAAGAAGGTTGGTTTGTTGTTTTAGAGTGAAATCTTCAGTACCCATGTTGCATTTTGTGTTATTTTTTCTTGTTGGGAAATTTGATGTATAAGTAGCACAAATTTCGAGTCTTTGGGTTTTTGGGTGTGTTTTTGCAATATTTGTGTGTCTGCAGTCGAAACCAAGTTGGAGTAAGTTGATGAAATCTGCATTATTTGGTAGGGAAATAGTGTGAGTTTGTGTCTTTTGTCTTTTGAGTTGTTGTATATTTTTGGAATTAATATGTAATGTTGAGAATATTGAGAATATGTAATGTCATCTTACATCCAACTTTTGGTGTCATCTTACGTCCAACTTTGGGTTTTTGAAAACCGAGTTGTAGTTACATGATAGGCTCAGCATTACCATGATGAAAATATCTTATTGGTCATATTGGGTAGGCAAATAGTATGAGTTTGCGTCTGCAAGATCACTGGGAGTGGATCATCAATCTTGTTTGAGCTTTTCATAAATTCCACACAAAATAGTTTGCTTTGATTTCTATTGGCGTAGTAGTGCATCTCATTAGAATTGCTTGGCTTTGTATAAGAGATTTTAATTTATTTTCATTCTGTCTATAATGTGACTTGGCTTTGTTTAAGAGATTTTAATTTATTTGCATTCTGTCTATAATGTGACTATATAACTGGATGTTATCAAGGTCAGTTTAGAAGCATGTAGATAAGATGTTTGATTCTTTTTTCAGGCAGCAGCAGCAATGTGTGTTGGAATAGGAAGCTGGTCAGACCCTATGGAGGCACAGGGGCTTGCACACTTCCTAGGTTTGTGGCACACATGCGGATACCCTTCTTTATAGGGTATGAACACATAACTTACAAACTAAATGTTGCAGAACATATGCTCTTCATGGGGAGTACAAAGTTCCCAGTTGAAAACGAGGTATGGTTGCATCTGAGTATTTGTTTTTTTCTTTCCTTGTGCCAATTAAGTTGGTGTTGATGATTGATTCATTGGGAGGTTCACATAGTCCAATTATTAATTATGATTTCAGGGCAATAATTAAGTAGCATAGTAGTATTGTGGACTATTGCCAATATAAATTTCTACATTACACTTTACACAACAACATTATCAACTTGGTTTTTGTACATATATACAAGCGGAGGACTTGTTCTTTTGCTGCAAACATTCTAAGAAGACATACACGCTGCATTTTGTGTTTAGGAGCTAAATAAATTGGTTTTATGCTTTTTAAACATGAAAAGGAAATAACTGCATTGAGTTCAGTTTGTTATGGCCAAGACAAGATAGAGGACTCAGTTTTTGTTTGGATAATTGTTTAGTTGTAAATCACGTTTAAATTAATTTCTTTGGTACATTAAATTTATTCTGTGAGCTAGCTCTCAAGTTAATTGGGAGAGAGAGTGAGTTGTAAATCACTGCTTATCATCACTTGTTCTGTCTCTGCCCTTTGCTAGTATGATAGTTACTTGTCAAAGCATGGAGGGTCCTCAAATGCATACACCTGCGCTGAGCATACTTGCTACTTTTTTGAAGTGAATCGGGAGTTTCTCAAGGGTGCCTTGACAAGGTAAAAACTGTGCACTTCGAAGTCCTTGGTATTTTGAGATACTTTTAGTCCATGCATAAGGTTTTAGTCTTTGTTATGCTTCCTAAATTGACATTAATCTTGTATTTGTCCCTATCATGAGAATTTGGAAATGACAAATAATGAAATATTTCTGGTTTTTATGGTTATGTGCCAAAACAAGTGTATTGATTGGAAGTAAGAAACATTAGTTAGAAGAATGTAGGTTCTCTTATTTTATCCTTAACTCAGATGCTGCATAGACTAAGAATATTATTTATTGGTGTGACACACTGACACTCACTGATTCTATCAGAAAATGTTGGGATTGAAATGAGGTTTCCATATCAGATCAATTTGTTTGTTTTGATCCCTCGCTTGTCATAATCATTTCACTGATCTATTATAACTTGCCTTGATATTTTACTACCAATTTGCATTTCTAATTTAGTAATTTATTTGGACTCTTTGATTTTATCAGATTTTCTCAGTTCTTTGTTTCACCACTGATAAAAATTGAACCCATGGAGAGAGAGATACAGGCTATAGATTCAGGTATATGCTACTAATTTTAAAATTATTCCTCCACTTTAAATTCTCCACAGTTTGCTTACAGTGTTTTGAATCCTTATTTCTGAATTGTACCTCATATTCTTAAGCAAACTGGAATGCAGAGTTTAACAGGGTTCTGCAAAATGACTTCTGCCGCCTTCGACAACTTCAATGCTATACATCCACACAAGGTCACCCTTTTAATAGATTTTCTCAAGGTAAACCTTGAATCCTCTGTGCTTTTTTATATATAATTTTTTTGTTTAGAAATTTATATTGGTATGAAACTGCATCTTGTTATATATATGGCATTGAAAGGAAATAAGAAGAGCTTGGATGATGCGACGGAAAAGGGGATCAACTTGCAGGAACAAATACTGAAATTGTACAGAAACTATTACCATGGTGGATTAATGAAACTAGTTGTCATTGGTGGAGGTGAACTTTTCGATCCTTTTATCTTTCTCTTTTCAGCTTCATTGTTACCATTTTTGGAGGTTAATCAAGAATCGGTGACCATAAATAAGATCAAGTAACATCTATTTCTAATACAAAACATGGTTTGCTTCAGTGCAATAAATGAAAGCGTTTAGATATTTCTTAACTGATTCCAATATTAATAATTGATAAGGTCTTGATAGTTATGCGATTATTTGAATTGGTGATTGGTGGAGGTTTTATATTGGATTACACTATAATACGTTTTGTTGGTAGTGTGATAATAATGTTTTGGCAATGGTTATTGGTGAAACTCTTTCAGTGCAATATAGATGAACTTTCAAATGCCACTACAAGTTGAATGTTATAGTGTTCATAGCTTTCAGTTTGAACACTGTCAACATATAACTTCTGCTCTTCAGTTGTGATGCATAAATAAAATCTGAAAGGTTCTTATTCTTTCAGAGTCACTCAGTCTACTGGAGAAGTGGATTTTGGAATTGTTTGGAGATGTCAAAATAGGTTCCCAAGTAACTCTGGAGTTCAAGGCAGAAGGTCCCATTTGGAAATCTGGAAAAGTTTACAGGCTAGAAGCTGTTCAAGATGTTCATATACTGCAATTGTCATGGACACTTCCATGCCTTCGTCAATACTATTTTAAAGGCCCAGAATTTTATTTACATCATCTCCTTGTGCATGGTAAGATGAATCATTCTCGACATTGGAGGGATTAATACCTCTGATCAAATTTTTTTTGATTACATGATTGTCATCTGTAATCTTTTGCCCAAGTTATTTTTTCCTTGGAATAGCCTCTATCATAATTTTCTGCATTTGTTTTGTTATATTTGCATGTGTTGTGTATGGAATTTGGCAATAGTCAGCCTTGGCTCTGAACAATTTATGTTTTCCAGAGGGCAAGGGAAGTTTGCATTTCTACCTCAAAGCTAAAGGGTGGGTAACATATCTAGGTGCTTCGGTGAGCCGCTATCCTGTGGCTGATATCTTTTGCATGATCATATACCTCACTGACTCTGGACTGGAGAAGGTACAGTTTCTATTCTATTAATCCTTTTTAATAAGCAACCAATAGTAGTTTGAATTTTTCTTTTCATTGAATTTTGGGGAATTTAATTGTTCCATATATGATTGCCTGAATTTTTCAATGCATATGCATGGTCAATCGGAAATGTCATTTACTTTGTACAGGTCAAACAAAGCTAACTTTTTCCATCTTTCGTTCTCATTTGCTATATGGGATGCTTATCTTGCAGATTTTTGAAATAATTGGGTTGGTGTATCAATACATTAAGTTGCTACGTCAGGAGACGCCAAAATGGATATTTCAGGAACTGCAGGATATAGGGAACATGTGCTTTAGATTTGCAGAGGAGCCTTTCCAGGATGATTATGCTTCGAACCTTGCAGGTTTCTTTTATTTATTGGAAGTGCACATCTTTCTTACCTGTCATCAGTATCACTTGTATGCTTAATTCCTCTAATATATCTGTATGTGTCTTATTAACTATTGTCCAATTCCTTTCTGCAGAAAATTTACAACGTTATTCAGCAGAGCATGTTATTTATGGGGATTATATGTTTGAGGTATGGGATGAGGTATTGATACAAAAAGTTCTAGGTTTCCTCTCTCCAGAAAACATGAGGATTGATGTAATATCGAAGTCCTCATCTAAGTCAGAAGGTGATTCCCTTATATGCCGAAAAAAATTAAAAGAAAAATGTTTGTTGTCCATCTTTTTATCTTGTTGCTCTCAATCTTATTGTATATTGAATCATTACTAAGAACCATCTCTGTCCCATTTCATCCGTTTCATTTAACTTATGGATTTTACTAAAGTAAAACAAGCATGATCAAACATTAACATTTCCCTCTATTTGCTATCTGTTTCAGAGTTTCAGTGCGAGCCTTGGTACGGTACACATTATACGGAGGAGGATTTATCTCCTTCTTTGATGGAGTTGTGGAAGGATCCTCCAGAAATTGATGTATCGTTGCATCTGCGGGCAAAAAATGAGTTCATTCCTAGTGACTTTTCCATTCGATCTGATGAAATTTGTCTTGATATTTCAAATATATCTTCTCCAACATGTATAATTGACGAACCATTGATGAAGATCTGGTACAAGCTTGATAGTACTTTTAAACTTCCACGGGCAAATGCATACTTCTTCATCAGAATGAAATGTGGATATGATACTGTAAAGAGTAGTGTTTTGGCAGACTTATACATCGACCTTCTTGAGGATGAACTCAGTGAGATCATCTATCAGGTAAATATCTCATTTTTTGTAACTTCTGACTTGAGGAGAAACTACTTGAACTTAATTCAAATGGAGACTAGAAACTGTTGCATGTAACTGTCAAGACACAGTGTCTGTTACTGTTTAGGAATTAGGTAATGAAAAGATATAGATGTTTGTTTTCTTCTCTGCATTTTTTCTAGGAGTGGCAGTTAAAAAGATGACACTTCTCTTCAGTTTCTTCCATGGGCATACTTCAAACTTTGGACAGTCATTGATCCTTGGAAATAGTTTCCTTAATATTAAGGAAATCAAGGAATGTTCAATTTATTACTTTTTCAAAGAAATAGATTATCCTTGATGTTTAGTAATTCAGTTGTAAAATACAGTTTGTAGACAGTGTCTCGAGTATGTCTCTGTGCATATAGTTTACTCTGCTCCCACTGACTTGGAGAACAACTAGTCGCATTAAAGATTTTCCTTTTCTCTGTTCTTGTAGGCTCATATTACCTGCTTGGGGACTTCTATTTCTGTGTTTACCGACAAACTCCAGCTGCAGGTGAACGGTTTCAATGATAAGCTTCCAGCTCTATTGTCAAAAATTGTGGAAACAGTAAAGAGCTTCTTGCCAACTGATGATCGGTTTAAGGTATGGTGGGTAGCCGTTTATTTTCATCACTCTGGTCCATGTCTTGTTTAAGTTTGACAATGCATATAGTTGAGTACACCTTTCTGGTTTTTGCCTTGTTTGAACAAAATTACATTTTAATAGGTTATTAAAGAAGACATGGTGCGAGTGTATAGGAATGCCAATATGAATCCGTGGTGTCACTCAACATACTTGAGAGAGCAAGTTTTGTTGCAGAGTTTCTACAACGTAGACGAGTTATTCGATGTTTTGAATGGGTTGTCTGTTTCTGATTTGAAGTCATTTATTCCTGAGCTCTTTTCCCAGGTACACTGTAGATTACTGTCAAGTGGACATTGTAATAGATTACTATTTGTTTATTTCCACTGAATTAATCAAACATCCTCCAGCCAGGTCTTTCTCCATGTAAGAACCTGCCAAATGTGAATCAAATACTTCATATCCATACTTTCCTTGAAATATAATTTTCTCAATTCTTAGTTTATTTTTTCTTATTTTCAAACCATATGCTTACAATGTACTTTCCTCAATATGACAGATCTACATTGAGGGACTTTTCCATGGTAATTTGTCACAAGAAGAAGCAATTAGCCTTTCAAATTTATTCAAGACAAACTTTTTTGTACAACCACTTCCGATTGAATTCATGTTTAGAAATCGTTGTATTTGTCTTCCTCCTAATGCTAATCTCATGAGAGATGCTACTGTGAAGAACAAGTCAGAAACAAACTCTGTGGCAGAGGTACCCAAAATGGATTATATTCTTTTGGTGTTCCGCATATATATAATTATGTACTTTGTTTCTCATATGTTGATTTGGTTTGACATTGTAGCTGTACTTTCAAATTGAATGGGCAGTTGGGAGTGAGTCCATGAGATGGAAAGTTTTGATAGATCTTTTGGATGCAATTATAAAGGAACCACTTTTTAATCAGCTAAGGTGATTACGCATTACTTAAATAACAACTTCCTAAAGAATCTGAATCCGTTAAATTACTTTTTCTTGTATCAGATGATATATTCTTCTAAGGGGCTTTCTATTTCTTGAACTAGGACGAAGGAGCAGCTCGGGTATGGAGTTGAGTGTGGCCGGGATTTAAAATGGGGTGTTTTTGGCATTCTTTTCTCTGTTCAGTCATCGGAGTACAACCCGATCCACCTACAAGGAAGACTTGAAAATTTTATAAATGGTCTGGAAGTGTTATTGGTAAGAATTCAAGAAAGCTTCCTGCATTACTTCATCCTTTCCTTGAAAAAAATACTGCTTGGATGTTTGTGGTTGTATGAGATTTGTTGTGTTACACGTCTTCCTGTGATTGTGTATCATGAATTCATGATTAGTCTCTCATTTCATCGGCAATTGCAGGGAGGACTGGATGATGATTCCTTTGAGAATTATAAAGCTGGAGTAATGGAAAATCTTTTGAAGAAAAATACATCTCTTACTCGGGAAACCGATCAATGGTGGAATGAGATTTACATTAAAAGGTACTACTGTATACATAGCTTTTTAATGCTGGTCACTCCCAATTCTAATTATGGTCAATATACTGCAGGTATATGTTTGACTACTCAAAAAAGGCAGCAGAAGAACTCATAAGCATTAAGAAGGAGAATGTTATTTTCTTTTACAAGACCTATTTGCATCAATCGTCTCCCAAGTGTAGAAGACTTGCAACTCGTGTGTGGGGTTGTAACACTGACTTCAAAGAGGCAGATGTAGCACGACCGGAGTCTGTGCAAGTCATTGAAGACGTTGCTGCCTTTAAGATTTCATCCAAGTTCTATTGTTCTGATACTCTGGATACTTGACAAATTGAACTATTCTAGATTTTTGATCTAAATGCCCTGCGTAGCCATCAGCTAATGATTGCGGCCTTTGTTAGGCCATGACCTCTTTGGACCTTATCCTACAGTAATCTGACGGCAACCCCATTATTAGCATAGTTTGATCGATTTTCATCAGTATAGTGGGTGGTACCTGCAGACTGCCGTACCGGCTTAATGAAAACTTCCTACTTAATTTCTGACCCCAAACAACAAATCTATATAAAAAAAAATCTGTACTAAGATTATGAGATACTGAATCCTTTACGACTTGGATGGACTACTGAGCAAGTAACCTTGTTTTTCCCAATATTTCAGTCATGGATGTGTGTTTGTGTCCAGTAGAACTGAGTTAAGTAAGCGCATCAGCTATTTGATCCAATCCTACTAATAGAGTAGTACAGTAGTAAGTATTCTATTAAACTTTTAGGATTCCCAACTGTTGTCAAATACTATATCCAAACAAATACTTCCCTCCAAATATAAGCTCTTCACAAGCTCTGCTCCAAGTTTTTCACATATTTCCTTAGCCTTAATTAATGTCAACTTACCAGCCCTAGAAAAGAGTGAGTTTTTCCAGCCACTTAATCTTGGATTCAAATTTGCCGGCCAACAACATATGTTGGTCATAATGATCAACCAATAGAAAGAGAAAGTAAAGAAAGAGGGTGAGTTTTGAAAAAATTTGACTAACATGACAACATTTTATTGGTTGGTCATTATAACCAACATATGTTGCTGGTCGGCAAATTTGAATCCTTTAATCTTCTAGAAACCTTGATAAACAACTCTTTAGCATTAACAAGATCATTCCAGAAAACAATATTATGAATACCTAGATACTTACCAATAGTACCTTTATGCTGGATTCCTAAAATATACGAAATATTAATCTTAGCAGCTGCTCTCAAATTCGGAGAGAAATAACTGGATGACTTATCAAGGTTTAACACTTGCCCTGGACAATAGGCACACACTCCCACGGTCCTCGAAATATTCCTAGCGCCGTAGGATAGGCTCTGGCAAAAATGAGACAATCATTAGCAAAAGACAAGATTAGAAACCCTCACCCCATTGGGGATGATAAAACACCAATATGCTTTTTAGTCATAATACAATCTTGATTCAAATTTCTGATTAAGGGTTCTATACACAAAATAAAAATGTATCCGGAGAGCGGGTCACCCTGTCTAATCCCATGAGAAGGAGTAAAGTGACCCTCAGCCTTACCATTAATCAAAATAAAAAAAGACACTGAATGAATACTTTTCATAATGAGAGCGATCCACTTAGGGTAAAAACCAAATTTTGTCAAGGTTAGTTCAATCTAATTCCAATTCAACAAATCATAAGCCTTCTCCATGTCAAACTTTACTGCCATAGCACCACTTTCAGCTTTCATTAAGTTGAAATTAGAGAATAACTCATGAGTAATTAAGATATTATCAACAATTGACTTTCCGGGGGCAAAAACACCCTGATTTTGAGAAATACACTTTTTCCAGCAGGGGCTTTAACCTAGTAACCATAATCTTAGAGATAATTTTGTAAACCACATTACACAAACTAATTGGTCAGTAATGATGAATTGTTTCAGGGTTATCAATCTTAGGGATTAAAGCAATGTTAGTATTATTCAAAAGTCATAGAGAAGAGGCATTGGCAAAGAAATCAGAAATAATAGGATATATACTTCCCTTCAGGCACTCCCAATTATTTTGATAAAAGAAAGCATTGAGACCATCATGGCCCGACGCTTTCAAGCTTCCGATAGAGTTAGCAGCATTGTCAACCTTCAAGGAAGAGATGGAAGCAATGAGGAACTCATTTTCTGAGCTTGAGATATATAGCTGGTTCAATCATATTTATGAATTCCAAATGACTAGGGTTGCAAGGAGTGGCACCCGCCTGGAATCTCTTCTTAAAACTTTGAATAAAAACATCAGCAATGTCAAAATGAGAACTAAAAAATAAATTAAGATCATTCTTTATTTTGCAAATTTTATTTCTTTTTTCTTCTAATAGTTGCTTTAATATGAAAGAATTTGGTGTTCTTATCACCTAAGGCAAGCCAATTGGCCTAAGCTTTTTGAGCCCACTAAATTTCTTCATTTTTTTTTTAAGTTTTTAACAATTATTTAGTCAACAGATCCACTTTTTCTTTCAGAAAATAAGAAAGAGCCAAAACTTTTCTAAAGGCCAATTATTTAGGAAACATCATCAATTGACTTTGATAAAGGGCCAAATCCTTTTCTAAACCAAAACACTTAACAAGAAAATTTCCAAACTTTTCTTTACTCTAATTCAGAGTAACATGAGCAAAGGCCTTAGATATTGTCAAGAAATTTTTGATCGGGTCGAAATCGTATTGATCGGGTCAAAATCCAAGCCTTTTTCACCAAATCAGGAAAATCAGGACTGCCAAATTGCGTCAAACATCAAAATTTCTATTAGAATTACTCCTAATAGGCAAAGTAGTCAAAAGAATAGGCTCATGATCAGACTCGGTAATGGGAAAGTTTTCTATACTTGCATGAGGAAAGCTATTAATCTAACGAGAATTAACAATCTCTCTATTAAGTCTTTCGTAAATGATATTATGATCTTATATTTATTACACCAAGTAAAAGGCAAGGTAGTAACTAATACTGTTCATGAAGTTAATAAAATTATGCATATAAACATTGGTAGGATCATTATCCCCTAACTTTTCAGTAGGATAAGCAGCACTATTAAAATCACCATTAAGAAGCCAAGTGTCATGGCTAGAATGCTTGATTTGCTCAAGCTCATTCTAAACATTACGTTGCAAACTATTGCAAGGGTAAGCATAAACAAAAGTGTTAAACAAACTAATATCAGTGAACAAATCAGTTATCTTATAGTGAAAATGTATAGCATGTTTACTAATAGAGTAAATTGTATCGCTGGTATCCAAACTTGTGTGACACGGTCAAAGTGGTATCTAGACTTTAAAAACTACCAATGTGGTACATGAACTCTATTTTTACTATCAACAAAGGGTCTGGGACCAATTTCAGACACGGCGTCGTCTATTTGCTAACATATAAAGGGTAAATATGTCTTTTTTTTCTTTCTTTCTTTCTCTCACATTTATGGTAACACTGATACCTCAACTCTTGTGGCACAGTCAAAATTGTACCCAAACTTTAAAAACAATCAATGTGATACACAAACTTTTATTTCGCTACCAAGAAAAGACCTGAGGCCAATTTTCATCACTGAGTCTTCCGTTTGTTGATGTGGTCATGATTGGGCCCACCTAAAAGGGAAAAAGTGACATTTTGCACTGATTTCATGAAATTATATAAAAGGCCGAACTAGATCAGCTCGATCTAGTCCAGAACGTTGTCGTTTTTGCAACGGCAGAGCTCGGTCGTTCCCAACGTCGTCAGGCCATCTCCCGACGCATCCTTGGTGTCTACATCTTCGTCTCGACGCCTTAATCATCTCTATGGTCTTAGTTTTCACAGAAAAGACCTGGTGAGAGAGAATTGAAGAGAAGGAGAAGCTGGGTTCACCAACGATGTTGTGATTCAAGCCACGACTGCGAGCATGGGTGGTGGTGGCAGCTTCACCTCGACTTGGTGGACTTAGCTGTGGTGTTATTTTTCCAAGGAGAGCTTTGAGGAGGGAGATTTGAACATATGAAGGTTTATGGGCTTTTTGGCCCAGATTTTCATTTTGATACGAGTTTTGGGATTCGACATAGTTATCAAAGATGGTATATTTGATGAGTTCTATCTGTTTATATAATTGAAATTGAGTTTGGTTTAGAGATGAAGAATTTAGATTTAGGCAGTCGGTGACCACCATGTGTGGTCATTGTGTACGATGATGGCGGTGGTTTTGGGAGTTGTTTTAGGACTCTATTTGTATGTTGAATTGGTATCAGTGATTGAGTTGGGTTAAGTTTTGGAGAAAGCTGGATTTTGGCAGTGTTGTTGACGTCGTGTGTGCCAATGTGCACAATGGCGGTGAGGCTTTTGAAGTCTCTGGATTAGCAAAGGAGGGATGCTGAGTCTCTTGGAAGTCTCTGGGCTCGGTGTCGGCTATAATTGACGCATGGCAAAGAAGAAGAAGCTGAATTGAAATTGGGAATGAAGATTAAGAAGAAGAGAGAATAGGTGAGAGAGAGAGATAGTTTCGACCAAAAAAAATATGAGAGAGAGAAAAGATATTTTTACCCTTTATACGTTAGTAAATAGATGACGGTGTGACGGAAATTGGTCTCAGACTTTTCGTTGATAGCGAAAATGGAGTTCAGGTACCACATTGATAGTTTTTAAAGTCTGGGTACCACTTTGACCGTGCCACACAAGTTTGGGTATCAGCGATGCAATTTACTCTTCAAGAAATCAGTGTAAAATGTCGATTTTGCCCTTTTTAGGTGGGACCGATCATGACCACGTCAACAAACAAACAAATTTGTGGCGGAAATTGTCCTGAAACATTTTTTGGTAGCGAAATAAAAGTTTAGGTATCACATTGATTGTTTTTAAAATTTGAGGTACCATTTTGACCTTTTCACAAAAGTTAGGATACCGGTGCTGCCATAAATTTTCACTGATAATGTCCAAAGTCATAGTAACAGAATTCCAACAAAAGATAAGTCCACCACTTTGCCCAACAACATTAATAAATTCAACATTACCATAAAACTAAAACAGGAAAAAAATTTCGGCCTAGAATTAAAAGACAACCTAGTGTCTAAAATACACAAAATGTCTAGCTTTAGCTTAAGACAATGAAGACTAGTTAGAAATCCGGGCGAAGAACTCCCCTAGCTCACTAGCTGTTCCAACTAAGGATTCTCATTAATAACATTCAAGAGGGAAGCATTTTCATAACCATTATTCTCACTGGTTTCCATCTACTCAACGATAAGCCTAAAGCCTGGTCCTCTTTTTGGGACTTGGGGATGCCCCAATAACCAAGTTAGGGTTGAGAACTGGAAACCAGTGTTCCCAGTCGTACATGGACTCTACAGTTTAAGTTGGGTTAGCCAATAATAGTTTGGGCTTGAACTTAGGCCCTACGTAACCCTTATATAGGCTCCCCTCTACATGAAGACTTGAAAGCTGCTTTGAAACTTTAGACACAGACCCTTAGCGGCGCGAGACTGCTACCCAAACTCTCTTCATGGCTCGCCGGACTTTCTCATCGGACGACGTCGTTGTGAAGTCTCCGAACGACAAACGTCTCTACCGATTAATCACGCTCGAGAATGGGCTCACCGCATTGCTAGTTCACGATCCTGAGATTGGAGAAGCCCAACTCTCCAAGGGCTTTGAGCGAACTGAAGAAGCTGAGGAAGAAGAAGAAGAAGATGATGATGATGATGAGGAGGATGAGGATGAGGATGAAGAAGACGAAGAAGATAGTGAAGAAGATGATGAAGAGGATGAAGAGGAGGATGAGGATGAGGAAGATGAAGATGAACTGAAGAAGAAGAAAAAGGGAGGGGATTCTCAGACTAAGAAGGTTGGTTTTGTGATTTTGGTTGAAAATATGCAATGCCCAATTTGTATTGGAGTTTATTGTAGAGAACCCAGTAGTTGGAATTTGATGAAATTAGTCTTAGGGTTTATGAAAATGCTTAAGGTTGGAAAAGATTGAGACTTTATGGCTGTGGGAATGAAACCCAGTTGAATGAACTTAAATATCTGGTTTGATTAGTAGTACTTGTAGATGGTACTATCATTATATCAAGTTTCTTGAGCTAATATGGGTCATAAAGTCATAATGCTCGTTAGTTTTGATAGGGCTGTTGCTGTGATTGTGGTTGTATTATGTCGATGTATAATTGAGGAGAATGATGATGTATAATTGAGGAGAATGATACAGTGATGATTGTGAAGTGTAGTTACTAGCATTGTGTTTGATTGGATAAATGAACTTGATTGCTTGTCTTTGCAGGCAGCAGCAGCTATGTGTGTAGGAATTGGCAGCTTCTCTGACCCTCCTGAGGCACAGGGGCTTGCACACTTTCTAGGTTTGCGTTACACCTGCACTTAGTGCATGGTCAAATTTTGATGTGCAGACTTAACTTACAATTTGTATGTTGTGCCTGCAGAGCACATGCTATTTATGGGTAGTGAGGAATTTCCAGATGAAAATGAGGTATGTTTTGTCCATCTGAGTACTTTTCTTCTTGCCTGTTGACTTGGTTTTGATTCACAAATGTTTGGGAATGCATGGTGTTCCTTTGTGTTCTTTATCATAAATTGAGATCTACATCACTACACCTGACAAGCGGATGAGTTTCCTAGTTGGCTATGTGGTTAGATAGGTAAAAGATACTCGGGCTGAACTTTTAAAAATCCGGGGCTTGCATCATCATTTTTCTTCTAATAGTGGTTACTACATGGGAAATTGAGAATTATAGCTATTTGTTATTTACCTACATCATCAATTTTCCTTTCTATCGATACACATGCAGGACGACTTGCTTATTCTTTTTTCTGCAAACCTGCTCCGCAAATATGTCAGGCCATATTTAACAACCAAGTAAATGCTGTGATTTCTTTAACCAATTATTAGTGTTTAGGTATTAAAAGATGGGTTTTGTGTTATTCTCACGTGATCAGGAAATAATTGCAGTTTCATTCACTTTGCTATGCCCTGAAAAGATAATGATGTTTAGGGCAGCAAGGGGTATTGTATTATGACATATGAATCATCTTAACTGACTTGTACGTTTCTGGATAGTTGGTATCTTGGTTAATGGTGAATATTGTGATTATCACTTGTGACTCTTCTCTTTGCTAGTATGATAGTTATTTGTCCAAGCACGGAGGGTCTTCAAATGCTTACACAGAAGCAGAGCATACTTGCTACCATTTCGAAGTGAAACGAGAGTTTCTCAAGGGTGCCTTGACAAGGTAATTACTGAGCTCTTAAAGTGCACAATGTCAGTAAGTTGATTCCTTGGTATTGAAGATGTTTGTGATTTTTAAAGTGAGGTGCTAAATTTTGGTGGTGCTTCCTGCATTGATATTTAGTATTTGCTTTGTCCACTGATATGAAAATTTGAACCGATATGTGTGGTAGTCATACTTACATTCCAAACAAATGTTTATTGACAATAGGATCTGAAGGGAAAAGTTTATGCTACTATTCTTGTACTTCTTTTCTCTTTATATTTTTAAGCTCCATATAATAAGGAAATTACTTGCTGTTAGACCACCTCATCAGAAAATCTTGGATGGACATGAGGTTTCGGTCGCAGATTGTTAAAAACCAATTGTATTCTTTGTGTCCCTCAGCGTCTCATGTGTTATATCATTTCAGTGAATTCTAATCCAATATATAATAATTTACACACTCATTTAGTAGAATGTTGTTTCATATGTAACTATAGCAATATATTTCCCTGTCAAAACCTTTCATTTTGTCTCCATTTATATTTCTATTTCAGCAACTTGACTTCTCTTTACTGGGGCGCTTTGATTTATCAGATTTTCTCAGTTCTTTGTTTCACCCCTGGTAAAAATTGAAGCCATGGAGCGGGAGGTACAGGCTATAGATTCAGGTGCATGCCACTGTTATCTGAATTTATTGATATTATTTTTTTCTTCAAGAAGTGTCCCAATGTAGCCTCTAGTTTCTTACTGCTGAATGGTATTCTATGTTAAACAAAATTGAATGCAGAGTTTAACCAGGTTCTGCAAAACGATGCTTGCCGCCTTGAACAACTTCAATGCCATACAGCCTCACCTGGTCACCCATTTAATAGATTCGCATGGGGTATAACTCCATCTTGGGTTTTTACTTTTATCTTTCCTTTTATTTTTCCCAAGTAAGATTTTTATTATCAATGCAACTAATTTTAGTTGTGTGTGCATTGCAGGGAATAAAAAGAGCTTAGTTGATGCCATGGAAAAAGGGGTCAATTTGCGGGAACAAATATTGAAATTGTACAGAGATTTTTACCATGGTGGATTGATGAAGCTAGTTGTCATTGGTGGAGGTGAAAATTTTAACCTCTTCTTGTTTTCTTTGTTTCTACCATTGTCTTTTGAAAGTTGAATAAAAGATATGCCAGTAGCGGAGAGTTTAAATTTCATTAGTAAATTTCAATTAGGTTTGTAAATGGATACAGTTATTAAGCAGGGTTCCTGTTTTGTTGATGGTCATATTTGATTCTGGGAACTTAAACAAGACCAGAGGTTGATGTTGGAAAACTCAATTAAACACTGGTGTTCATAGTGATTATTCTCATATGTGGAATTCCAAATAGGCAATTCACTGGAGTAATCTAGAGTAGCTTTGGGCCTATGAAGCCGAAAATCAATTCACTAACACTTTTGGATGTGGCCTTTGGGCCATTAGATATCACCATGGGAATTCCAGATAGGCATTGTGCTGGTGAGATCTAGGATACTTTTAGCCTATGAATCTGAAAATAATTATACTCACAGTTTTTTATGAAGCCTTGGGCCGTTAGAAATCAGTGTTTTGTAAGTTATTATAATGTAGATGTAATTTGTATGCTGTTATTGAGCAATTGTTATTACATCGACATATAACTGTTGCTTTTTAATGCAAATTAATATATATATTATATTCAGTATATTGTTGTATTTGATGCAGAATCTCTTGATGTACTTGAGAATTGGGTTTCGGAATTGTTTGGTAACGTCAAAAAGGGCCCGCAAGTGAATCTGGAATTCAAGGCAGCGGAAGGTCCAATTTGGAAAGCTAGGAAAGTTTACAGGCTAGAGGCTGTTAAAGACATTCATATACTCCACTTAACATGGACATTTCCATGTCTTCGTCAAGATTATTTGAAGAAATCAGAAGATTATATATCTCATCTCCTTGGTCATGGTAAGATGACCATTAGTAGCTAGTTCTATTCTTTTTTCCTATGCTTGGGGGAAATGTGTTTGTATTAAATAAAGGAATGTGAAGTTGAGAGTTTTATGTTCCCTTTTGAGGAAAAGGCTTAGTTATGAGTCTTGTGACTTCCTGAAGTAGAGGTCCTTGAAAATTTTGATAGTAAGATCAAGTTAGCTTAGACCCAATGAAAGGAGCTTGAATGCTACTATGCTGCCACCTTTTGTGTAATATTTTTCTTTTCACTGGCATCTATACTGCATTAAAGTTTTGCTGCTCTTGCTTGCTTGTGTTCATTTGTTGTCCAGCTATACCGTGACTATCTGACTTTTAATACTGAGCACTATGTTGTGTTTCCCAGAGGGTAGAGGAAGTTTGCATTCCTATTTCAAAGCTAGAGGGTGGGCAACATCTCTGGCTGCTGGTGTTGGGGATGACGGGATGCATCGTTCTTCTGTGGCATATGTCTTTCGCATGGATATTCACCTCACTGACTCTGGATTGGATAAGGTAGCATCTCTATTTTACCTTTAAGAATCTTTTGTTAGAACAATGACTCCTTCCTTTAGTTGAGGTAGAAGAATAACAATTTCATTTCTGATTTTGTATTGTCATGTAAGTAAATTGCAATGCTACATACATTTTGGAAGAATTGATGGTTTTACAAATGCATGCCTTTACGTTTCTTGACATGGTATTGGTAAAATGGTTTGAACATATCCAGTGAATGAGACTCTCATTTCCCATGTATGATCCTTATTTGCAGGTTTTCGATATAATTGGCTTGGTCTATCACTACATAAAGTTATTGCATCAAGTGTCCCCACAACAATGGATATTCAAGGAGCTGCAGGATACTGGGAACATGGAATTTAGATTTGCAGAGGAGCAGCCTCAGGATGATTATGCCTCAGAACTTGCAGGTTTCTTTTGCTATTGAAATTCCACATCTTTTCTTAGACGTGTTTTACCAGAAAGCATCACCATATTGACCTCATTAATAATATAATAATATATTTTAGAATATCTAAGTTCATGCCTTAATAACCAATGTCAAATTTTGTTGCAGGAAATTTACTAATTTATGCGGCAGAGCATGTTATTTATGGTGCCTATGCATTCAAGATTTGGGATGAGGAATCAATCAAATATGTTCTTGATTTCCTTAGACCAGAAAACATGAGGATTGATGTTGTATCAAAGCCCTCATCTAAGTTAGAAGGTAATATTTCATTGCCTCATGTCACAGAGAAGCTTCTTATATCTATTTTATGTTATTGTTTTGGTTTTCTCAGATTGTGTTTTCAATGCATCAAATATAGTAATTGTCTCATAATGGTCTTTTCTTTATCCTTTGTTGATTTTATTATTTGTGACTCAGAGTGGACCATGCTTTCTTGGTATCTCTTGATATGTCAAATCATGCCACACAAATTTGTTTTCTTGATTATAACAAGTGAAACAATTTTAAGCATTGACATTTCTGTGTATTTGTTTTAACTGTTTCAGATTTCCAGTGCGAACCTTGGTTTGGCTCGCATTATACTGAAGAAGATATATCCCCATCTTTGATAGATTTGTGGAAAAATCCTCCAGAAATTGATGTTCCATTGCATCTCCCGGAAAAAAATGAGTTCATTCCTACTGATTTTTCCATTCGTTGTGATGGTCTTGACATTATAGATGTATCTTCTCCGAGATGTATACTGGATGAACCATTGGTGAAGTTCTGGTACAAACTTGATAGTACATTTAAACTTCCGCGGGCAAATACTTATTTCCGCATCAATCTAAAGGGCGGGTACGATAATGTGACGAGTTATGTCTTGACTGAACTATATGTATCCCTCCTTAAAGATGAGCTGAATGAGATTGTTTATCAGGTTAGTGTCTCATCTCATATTGAATTCTCGACTTTTGTGATTCAGTTTAATTTATGAACCTTAATCCTTTTTTGGGGGAGACTCTTGTATTTTGATTATTCGTTTATTCTCCGTTTAGTCTGCACCAAGTTTGTGCACTAGAGAGACTTGGATTCTGTAGTAACTTATAGAACAGACTTGAAAACTTGACAACCAGTTTAGACTTCCATATAAAATACCTGTTTTTAACTTTTATCATACAATTTACAAAATAAAAATGTGTTCTCTCCATGTTTGACGTGTAACTTATTCTGATCTTCAGTTTAATTTAAAATGGTAGTCTTCCCAAGCCTTGCATAACTACTTGGAAAACTAAAGAAACGTTTGTCAATTGCCTATTAATTGTATGCTCAATTTAGTCGAACAATGATGGTCAGTTTTTCCTCATTGACTTATTCTCTGCGTGTAGGCTAGCATGGCCAAGCTGGAAAGTTCGGTGTCTGTATCGTCTGACAATCTGGAGCTGAAGGTCTACGGTTTCAATGACAGGCTTCCAGCTCTGCTGTCAAAGATTCTGGAAACAACCAGAGGTTTCATGCCAACTTCTGATCGTTTTATGGTATGCTGATGTAGCCATTCATCCCTGCTCTCCACTCTACGTCTGGTTTAAGTTTCATATAGATAAGACTACCTTGCTGGTTACCTGCTGATATTGACAAAGTTACACTTAACAGGTTATTAAAGAAAATATGGAGCGAAAATTAAAGAACACCAATATGAAGCCTCTGAGTCACTCTTCATACTTGAGACTGGAAGTTTTGCTCCAGAAATTCTATGATGTTGATGAGAAGTTGCGTGTTTTGAATGGATTATCTATTTCTGATGTGAAGCTATTTATTCCCCAGCTTTGTTCCCAGGTATATTAGCACAAACTAAGTGTCAGATTATTAACTCTTTCCTTCAGGTTTCATGTGTAACCTGATAAATAGTATGAACTAATGGAGGAATTGGAGATTGGCTGTCAGATATGATATCTAGTGATTTTATATTGTGGTTTTCCTGTAAAAAGGATAGTATTAATTCAACTTGCCATCTCCTCTCTATGCACAGGTATACATTGAAGGCCTCTGTCATGGAAATTTGTCAGAAACAGAAGCAATCAGCCTTTCAGATGTATTTAAAACAAATTTTGCTGTACAACCACTTCCTGTGGAACTGAGGCATAGAGAACACTGCATTTGTCTTTCTCCTTCTGCTAACCTCATTAGAGATGCCGGTGTGAAGAATAAGTCTGAAACAAATTCAGTGATTGAGGTAAACAAAAGTATTAATTATTTCTTAATTTTTTCCCTATATAAATTTATCTTATGTGTGGCCCTTGGGTTTGATTTAACATTACAGCTGTATTTTCAAATTGAGCGGGAAGTGTTTAGTGAGTCCCCCAGATTGAGA
This sequence comes from Comarum palustre, assembly GCA_951800085.1. Lineage (NCBI taxonomy): Eukaryota > Viridiplantae > Streptophyta > Magnoliopsida > Rosales > Rosaceae > Comarum > Comarum palustre. The sequence continues at coordinate 2,119,434 of OX637587.1, forward strand.
GCCCTGATAGATCTTTTTGATGAAATTGTGGAGGAACCACTTTTCAATCAGCTAAGGTAATTTATCGAGGCTGAGAGTTACATTACTAGCTAAAGAATTTGGATGAGTTTGTTATATGATGTATAGTCTTACGATTTCCCTTTTACTTCTGGAAATAGGACAAAGGAGCAACTTGGTTATACTGTTCAGTGTGCCCCGCGGGTTACTATGAACGTATTTGGATTTTGCTTTTATGTTCAGTCGGCTGAGTACAACCCAATCCACTTGCAAGGAAGAGTCGAGAACTTTATAAATAGTTTGGAGGAATTGTTGGTAAGCGTTCAAGGTTCCTTTAAAACTGCTAATTTAAGGGGCTTTAGCCCGCTTAATCGCTAGAAGATGATAATAATACAAGTTTTAGGTTTTACCCAATCTTTTCTATTAACATTTGAGAAGTGTGAGCTTTAAGTCTTTTAACTATAGTATACTATGTATATGATTTTTTAAACCAAGGTGACGTGCCTAGGGGATCTTGCAACTTGAGGTGACATAATGAAAGATATACATGAAATTTCTAGTTTGGGGAAAATCCCTTGGATATGATTTTATTCTGTTAAGCTCACTTGCATGGTTTAACGTTTTCTTAATTGAGCATCAGCAAAATGATATTTCATGTTTGTTGGAATTTCTCATAATCAAAATGTGCTGGCATTTGCAGCAAGGACTAGACGATGACTCTTTTGAGAATTACAGAGCTGGGCTAATGGCAAAGCTATTGGAGAAAGATCCATCCCTCCAATATGAAACCAATCGATTTTGGTCAGAGATTACCGATAAAAGGTAATCTATATATCTGGAATGCTTTTCCGAGACTTTAATCCCGTGGCCTTTCAAATGCTAGTAGTGTTTGGAAACTCATTCAAAGAAATGTTAATCTGCAGGTATATGTTTGACTATACAAATCAGGAAGCAGAACAACTCAGAAGCATTGAGAAGCAGGATGTCATCAACTGGTACAAAACATATATGCAACAATCATCTCCTAAGTGTCGGAAACTTGCAGTTCGTGTTTGGGGATGCAACACAGACATAAAAGGGGCTGAAGCACCGCCAGAGTCTGTAAAAGTCATTGAAGATCTTGCAGCCTTTAAGATGTCGTCTGAGTTCTATACTACCAATTGTTGAGATTTTATGGACGGCTTCTGAATTTTGATGGAAATTGAGCATTTGGGGTCCAACTGTAAACCATGGTTTTATTTGCATTCATCAAGTGTAACCCACATGGACGATGAAATTGAAAATAAAATAATCTTTGTAGATACATTCATATAAACATCATATTGGTTCTCAATATTTTAGCCAAACATTACTGTTTCTTTTATCTTGGTCATAGTACAGGAGGGCAATCTCCTTGATGTTTAGGGCTTGGAGTTGGTGATTCACAATATAGAAATGTCCATGCCATCTCCAAGCTGCCTTAATCCATCGGGGTAATCATATCAAAGTCGAGGGTGATTGAAGTTTTAATTGACTGCATCGACAAGATTAAGGGTGGTTCTCCACTTTAGTCAAAGATATCAAGTTGTTGACTACTCATTTTTTAGAAATTGAGTTTTCTCATGTTTGACGTGAAGCTAATTTCTTGGTTGATGCTCTAGTTAATATAGGTCATAATATTCCTCTTGGCGCCATCTCAAGAAGCCAATTCGGCATTTTTGTTTGATCTTTTAAACTCACTAGCATCTTAACACACGCTCAATCTGTTTTTTAACTTCAATTAACTCAAGTTTATGGTAAAAGTGACAAAAAATATGCTCCGTCTTCAAACATCAACATTGAGATCTCGATTCAGTCCTCATTGTCTCAGTCACAACGGCTTGAGGCCAAAGAGATGAACTCCTTGTGTGTTCGAACTTGGTGTAAACCAAGTCTGTGTGAAGGAACGATGACGTCGACAGCAGTCTGGGCGCTGTTTGGAGATTGGTCTAGGCTCCAAAGCGAAGTGAACAAGGTGGAAGTGCTTGTTATTGAGTCGGATCCTGTGACTCAAGCCGGAATTTCAAAATCAGGGTTGCCGGAGATGTTTTGTGCAGCACCAACCGAGGCAAAGACCCTTGTCTATGCTTGGATGAACATTGGCGTGTGGGTGCCAGCAGAAGAGGTAGCGTTTGACAGGAAAAGGAAGAAGATGGCGGCGGTGTCAACCCTAGGCTACCAAAATTATGTGGGCTCTCATCTATTGGGCCCGAAACAGTTGGAAAAGATTATAGGTTGCAAAAGGATTTTAGGCTCACTACTGAGTCTCTGATCCCAAGACCTACGGGTGGGCATCCGAAACCGATCCCGAAGGCTCGTCCCGATTTTGTCTCGAAAATTCACGGGACGAGACGGGACTTCATTTCAAAAATTAAAGACCCGACCCGGCCCGTTTTAAAAAACAGGATCGGTAAAAGGATCGATTTAGGAATCAGATAAGGGTTTTTTTGCCTCCGCCTAGCTTCGTCTCGGATGCGCTACTTCGTCTTGGCGGCGCCTTAACCGCCTAGGCGGCTCCTGGGTGGCTCTTCACCTGGCTGAAACACCTAGATTAAAATCAGAGCGGCCGAGCTCCGTCTAGAGCCTTGGTGGAGCAAGGCGGCACCTTTTAGAACTATGACAATGAGACATCGGGGGTATGAGACTTATTCAAGAAACGGTGAGTGGGGTTTCTCTGTAGATGCGTTTACTATGGAATTGATGGTTGGTTTATTGTGTGAAAATTCAACGTAATTTGATTCTATAAATATAGGCTGTGTCTGCATTTTTCTAGGAAGAGAAAGCTTATATACCTTGCACTTATTTTTCTATAAATCTAGACTTCAAATGTTGATTTCCATTTTTTGAGTTTGTCATGCCAGTGGTAGCCAGACACCATTTTTCTTGCTTGTTACTGTTTTTGGAAGGCTTTATATCAGCTTCTCAGGTTTCTGCAGTAGTCATAGTTTTTATTTGCCATATATGAAACAATTTTCTGTTGATCACTGTGTACAAATTTCAGGGTTACTTTTAAGAATGGGCATATGGGGACTGGGGGTGGGGAACTATTTAAAACATGGGGCAGGGTTGAAATTTCCCGTTAAGGACGTAGGAACAGAGACGGGGCAAATTATTTTCCCCACGGGGTACGAGGGCTGGGGGGAGGTTTCTCCATTCCCTAGATAAGAACCCCAAATGAGGTTTCTATTTGGCTGAAAATCAGTAAAAAAACAGAAAAATGTAGAAAAAATCACATAATTAAACAAATTTAAGAAAAGTTAATGTCAATACAGGAGATGAAGGCGGGGATGAGGAATCCAATCCTTGCAGAAATGGGACGTGAATTTCCCGTTTGGGAATATCTCCATATGGGGCACAAGGACACAGGAGCGCGGGACGGGAGTGAAAATTTTTTTTCATTTGCCCGTTTAAAAGTTTGAAGAAGCTGACTGAATTGGTAATGGAGGATGAGATGGCAACGGCTGTGATGCTAAATACACTACCAAGGGAACGGGTCCTAGTGGTGGTTTTAAGAGATGGTTTGCTCTGAAACACAAGTTGGATGATGGTTTTGCACTTGCATTCGAATTGGTTGACCACAAGTTTTAAGGTATGGTATTCAAAGGTTTGCTCAAACACGAGATAGTTATGCGGGACGAAACGGCGACAGCCGTCCGACATTTAATGAATTGATCCTGTCCATTTGAGTATATTTTATCCGGTCCGTTTGATCAATTCATTAAAAATTAAACGACTGTTGTCGTTTCGTCCCACGATGCTATACCGCGTCTGAGAAACACATTAATTGTTACATCATATATATATATATATATAAGTACCATGGAGCTTGTAGTCTAAAACTAAATCTCTTGTCGAGTCTATTAGTTTCGCTATCATGGGAGCCATTCTAATGAGGACCTCTAAGTTGAGGACTAGTTGAGGACTTTTCGGTTAATTACTTATTAGACCAACTTTTTGATCAAAATTTGACATCTTAACCGTTGAAGTTGTAGATTTATATAAGTAGATCAATCATACAAATTTTTAGCCAAATTGGTGATCGTTAAGTACTAGTTTTAGATCAAATCAATGGACGAACCAAATCTGTTAAACATGAACCGTTCAAGTTCATAATTGGTAAATCACACTTATGAATGTCTTAACGATTTTCAATTTAGTTGAAAATTTACAGAAATGATCTACTCATAAATATTTATAAAATAAACGGTTAAGATGTGAATATAAGATCGAAAAGCGAAATAAACCAAAAAGTCTTCAACTAGATAGAGTTCTCACTTGAATGACTCGGTATCATATCTCATTCGAACCCTGAACCCGTCCAACTCCAAGAGCTTGTTTCTCTCACAATGTTTCAAACAGCCTTACCCGCATCAAACTCTGAGAAAAAAATTATGAAAGAAACAAAGCGTACTTCTTTCTCAGTTCCCGTGGAACAAGATCTGTGAGAGTTTGCTGAGAAACCAAAGCTCTTTTCTTGAATCCCGAACATGATGATGTATATGATGCTCAGCCGCAGCAGCACAAGAGGTATGCTTTCTTCTGGCCTTCCCTCTTCTCTTGACAACTTCATTGCCATCTTTCATTCCAAATCTGGAGATACCCAGATTTTTAGAGACCCACCCACAATCAGTAATGTGGAGCAAACCTTCCATGAAATGCTTCACATGCGTCCTCTGCCTCATGTCGCCTGCTTCAGCCAAATCTTGGCTCAAATTACCCAATTGGAGCATTATGATGTTGTCATTCCTCTTTTTAAACAAATGGGTCTCATCGGAATCGCTCCTGATGCTTCTACTCTCAACATCGTCACTAATTGCTACTGTCATCTGAAACAATCCCCCGGATTGGGTTTACCTGTTTTGCCACACTTCTTTAAACTGGGTCTACAACTAGATGTCTCCACCTTTACTGCTCTCATCAACTCCTTTCTTCTTCAAACCACCTTACACCCGAAGACCTCAAACCCCAAACTCAATTATCTCGACTATGCCTTGAAGGTGTTCCATGAAATGCTTCGCGCACGTCGTCTGCCTTCTGTTGTCTCTTTCACTAAGATACTGGGCCAACTTGTTAAATTGAAGCACTACGTTGCTGTCATCCCTCTCTTTCAACAAATGAGTCTGCTTTTTGCTCCTAACAATTATACTCTGTCTATTATCATCAACTGCTATTGCCATTTGAATCAAATGGGTTTTAGCTTGTCTATATTGGCAAGTTTCTTCAAATTGGGTCTTCAACCTGATGTCATTACCTTCAACACTCTCATCCACGGCTTTATTCTCGACAATCAAGTGGCTGAGGCTGCACACATTTTCACCAAAATGCTGGAGGCAGGTGATTGTAAACCTGATGTGATCACTTTCAACATACTGTTGAAGGGATTCTGCAAGATGTCGAACAACAGCAGTGCAGCCGTTCAGTTACTTAGGAAGATGGAAGAAGTCGGATGCCAGCCTACCACAATTTCTTATGGCACCATCATCGACAGCCTTTGCAAGGACTTGCTAGTAGACGAAGCTTTGGAGCTCTTTAAAGAAATGATCAGTAAGGGTATTGCTCCCAATGTTGTTACTTACACCTGCTTGATTCAAGGACTTTGTAATGTATGCCAGTGGCAGGAAGCTACAAGGTTACTAGATCAAATGTTGAGTAAGGGTGTCTCTCCAGATATCATCACCTTAAATGTCTTGGTTGATACACTTTGTAAGGAAGGGATGGTCGTCAAAGCTGAAAGGGTGGTCCAAATGATGATTCAAAGAGGTATTGAGCCTAATACGTTTACATACAGCTCACTTATGCATGGTTACTGTTTGTGGGGAGATATGGACAAGGCAGTACAAGTTTTTGATCTGATGATTAGCAAGGGCTCCATAGTTGATGTTCATTGTTGTAGCATATTAATTAACGGACATTGCAAGGCTAAAAAGATTGATCAGGCTATGAAAGTTTTCAAGGAAATGGGATGTATGGAACTAGTTCCAAATACAGTTACTTATAATACTGTTATTGATGGTCTTTGCAAAGCGGGGAGAATTCGAGAAGCAGAAAAGCTGTTCTCTGATATGCAAAAATGTGGCCAGCTTCCGAGTGTTCAAACATACGCTGTGTTACTTGATGGCTTGTGTAACAATCAGCGACTTTCTGTGGCAATAGAATTGCTTAAAGAGATGGAAGCCAACAAATTGGAACTTAATATTGTAGTATACGCTGTTGTTATTAAAGGCTTGTGCAAAGCTGGAAATATTGAATCCGCAAGAGATCTCTTCTGTGGTTTGTCATCAAAAGGAGTTCAGCCTAATGTGTTTACATACAATATAATGATTCATGGACTTTGTCATCGTGGCTTGATAATTGATGCAGAAAAGTTGCTCAGAGAAATGGGAGGGAAAGGATGTTCTCCAAACAGTTGGACCTATAATACCATCATCCAGGGGTTGTTGAATAAGAATCAGATATCAGGCGCTGTGGAACTTATTCAAGAAATGGTAGATTGGGGTTTCTCAGCAGATGCATCAACTATGGAATTGATAGCTGGTTTATTGTCTAAGGATATCGTAGATCAGGCTTTGTTGCCGCTGTTGAAAGATTCACGTTAAAGTTGATTTGAACTCGATCAAGCTCAGGTATGTCAACTTCTTCACTGCTCCAAAGTTATCTAAATTATAGTAGGAGGTCTGACTCTCTATAATGCAAGATTAGGATTGCTCCTTTGATTTGCTTAGTTTCTTATTGATCTTGGCCTTATTATATGCAATCATAGTTATGAGTTATGCGCATAGACCGCTTTTAATGGTCTTAAATCCGGGCGACCATTGTGCAGTTAAGTATATACTTCTGTCATTGTTGCTGCTGTTACAAGATTCACTATAAAGTTGATTTGAACTCTAATCAGGCATGTCAATTTTTCGCTGCTGATGTATGAGAGTTATTTCTGCTCTGTTTAATATTGTTTATCAATCCATGGCCATTTATGCAACTCAAGCTGTTCAAAAAATGAGGGATCAGTTCATGACTTGAGTACACTATGCCAGCTTCTGCAACATCACAAGTTGTTTTTCTTTTTATTTTCTTTTTTCACTTATTCAAAGGATGACTTTAAACAATGATTCGATACAAGTATCGTTGATGTTATAAGTGATTTGGACAATCTTGGGTACTATTTGGCAGCACTTGTTTTTTTACACATTGTGCTTTGAATCAGTTCTCTTCATCCAAAATTAACAGAACCGGCTGTAGATTTTGATTTGGGGTTTGATGGCTGAAAGACCAAGATTTAGGGGGAGTAACTTTATTGTATATGAAAACAGTTTATGTAGAGGCAGTGGTGGAAACTGCACAAGAGAGCTAGAACAGGCAAGTGGGAGGCACTAGGTGATCCTAGCGACTAAATGTACAGAATTAACTGCTGAATCTAACGGAACATATTTATCAAGTTACATGTTCCTACTTTTGTGTGCATCAAGTTTCCATTGACATAGAATCCACACAAGGAAAATGAGATATTGGTTGTTGTTATTTGCTGAATCAAACGAGTTAATCTATAAAAGAATAACAAATTTCAGTTTGCTGTCGATCCATGCTGTATTGAATGTTTTGTTATGCCTACTCACATGATTTAAGTCGAGTGTTTTTCTTGATTGAGCATTCTCCAAACAATTTTCCATGGTTTTAGAATTTCTGATATCCAAAATATGTTGGTATTTTAAAGAAATGATTTCTCTGACAAGTATAGAGCCGGGCTAATGGCAAAGCTATTGGAGAAAGATTTATCCTCTGAACATGAAACCGAATGAATTTGGAATGTGTTCTGCCTGCGACAGTGCTATGTCTAGACTTTGATCCCTTGAGCTTTCTAATGCTTGTGCTCTGACGCTTGATCAAATAAATGCTGATATTCAGGTATATGTTGTTTGACTCTGGAAAACAGATAGCAGAGCTTCCCGAAGAAGGATGTCATCGGGCTGGTACAGAAGACATTGCAACAGTCATCTCCAAGGAGACTTGCAATTAGTGTTTGGAGTTGCAACACAGACTTGAAAGAGGCTGACGCACAGCCGGACTCTGTAAAAGTCATTAAACACCTTGAAGCCTTGAAGATGTCATCTGAGTTACTTCTGTCCTAGCAGTTGGTGAAAAATAAGGGTTCTGAATATTTGATGGGAATTGAACTGTTAGATACTTTTTAGTCTTAATGGCTCTTTGTATAGTGTATACCAGGTTGTATGTAGGTTTATTATACTCCACCAGGCTTGATTTATTCGATCTCTTAAATCGAAATCATGGTGCTGGCTTCTTTTTTGTTCATCTTTGTGTTGAGGACTTGAGGTTAATCACATTGATCTGATATAGTTTTTATTATGGAAGTTGCCTCAGGTAAAACTTGACCCTCAAGCAACCTATGAGGATCAAAATTGACCCCAAATATACAAGTTTTCCTCTGGAATGCACATGGTAGGGTTTGGATTTGGTGATTGTGATGCATCTCCATATAATTTGATGGGTTTTAGGGTTTAGGGTCAAGGGAGCTCTATTCTCTTACCAAGCCCTTGTGAAGGGAGCTTTCAAAGACTCCTAACTAATTACAAAGGATTTTCAAATCTTTGTGCTCCCTTTTTCTATTTTGGCTAATCCATTCTCCCACAAAATTTTGTTCTCACCCAACATTTTCTCAATGAATTATAATAGCACCAAAATTTTGGCACAAAAAGAAAGACAAGTCTATTGTATGGCTCATATGGTTCAAATCTCTTCTAGATTCCTTCTGTGGGGTGTTATTATTGTTGTGATACAGCTAGTAAAGTCTCAGCCATGTGTGGTGTTGGTGTAGTTCTTTCCCCAATTAAAGACTAATGAAATATCCAAGAATCCAATAGATTTACCAAAGACTAAGCATTCATTTGTAGGTAAAAATGATGAAGGCTCTGCCAATGAGGGTTGGTTTAGTTGGCAAAAGACGGACTTGAGGTGTAAACCCACACAAGTTCGATCCTCGCTACCAACAATCCCTCATTGGTGGATAATCTGTAAAATGTCCCTGGATCCTTGGGCTGTAAAAAGTCTTTAGGCCGCTGGGTGAGTGTGTGGTCTTCTTGGGGAATGCCTCCGGGCTCTTGAGGAGGGTGTCACCTCTCACAAATGTGGGTGAAACTCCCCTCCAGTCAACAAATCCGAAAGCCTCCAGGCCTAGGTCGCAGGGTTTGCCCTGACCCTGGTAAGTAGGGAAGCCCCCCTCTTACCTAAACTTTTTCTTACCAAAAAAGAAATGATGAAGGCTCTGAGAATCAAGATCCGAAGACAATCTGGAAAAATATGGTTTTAGAATCAGGATCATAGAGAAATCTGAATTGAAGATTGCTCCTGTATATTCTACCATAAATTAAACTCAAACCCAAGTAACCAACTCAAATATTATCTTCAGGAGAGGACAATAACAAGGAGCATGTATATAATTTGAAGCCACGTTTTGGCATGGGACAAACGAAGTTGCTTTCTTTTTTAATAAAGAACTTTCTTTTAAGTATATATGTGAATCCTGAAACCTTGAAAATGGCTCGAGTAAAGCTCTTCATGCATATGATAAATCTTAAAATGGTGGAAATTCTATGAATAAAATATTCTATGAAGATATATAGCATACTGTGTTCCAACCCACTACTCTCCTGCTAAGCAGGTGTAGCCTCTCCTTTTTTTTGGGGTAAAAGGAGTATTCTCATGATCATTGATCATAAATGAACTTAACGGTCAAATACATACGGATTGGAAGATCAATCAAGTACAAGAGTTTAAAACTGAAATAAAACTAGAATGAAAAACAAATCATGAATTGAAATAACAACCTCAAAACTATGTGACCAAAAAAGTGGACCTAAACTAAAAAACAATGAACCTGATGAACCAAATACCAGCTCTCCTGCTCCGATTAGAGACCTCAGACCCCGTTTGGTGTATCTTTCATCGATGTGAGAACTTGAACCAGTATTAGGAACAAACAGAGATCTTTCCTAATTGAACTAGGAAATCTGCCGCTTATAAGGATCACTCCTCCTCGGCCTCAGATTCGAGGCCTGTCTTGATGCCTAAATACATAGACGATCTCGGCCCCATGGACTCCGACACAGCTCCGTCCAGAGTGAGCTTCTTGTTCTTGCTTCCTCGAGGACGCCCTGGCCCTCTATTCTTCTTCAAAGCTTTCTATAGTGATTTGTCGGTCCTCCTGATCACCAACTCAACTCCATCAGAGATGCTAAGGCCTATCTCCTCCACTTGCAGGGGGAGGGCTCCAAATCCAGCGCATGCAGCACTCGCTTACCACGAGAGACCTTATCCTTCTCTCTTTCACGACGGAGACTAGATACCTTGGTTGGAGAGGGAAAAGCTGGAACCTCTCAGATCTTCACCGACTTCTTCTCTTTTGAGAACAGCGTTGCCATAGTTGGAGATGTCTGAACGTTTAGGGTTTTGGAGGAGTTGGCTCTGAAGACCATTGGTGGAGCCGCCATGGCTGAAGGCGTGTCACACCCCAATTTTAGAGAAATAATTTATTTTCGAGGTGCAAATCATATTCCAAATATGAAATAAAATTTTCATATTCAGAATATGAAAGAAATTAGAAAAAGAACAACTAAATACTAAACTGGAATATTATTCTTTACTACACAAGAATCTCAAATCAAAATTTACATAAGAGAACCTCTCCCTAAAGATACTCTTACACAGAGAATTTCAACTAACTCTAATGACTTCAATCACTAACTCTCTTGTTTCATAACCTGCGGCTCAGTAGGGAGCTAATCCTCTAAAAAACAAAAGACAATCAAATAATCAATAAATGATATGCATATGAATGCACATTCTACTCCAGATCCACATAGAAGAACAAACTGAGTACATGTCTCATACCATGTATTTTACCAAGAAAGTGACTCAGCGTACTCAACTATGTGATCCATCCCTAACCCTCTTTTGCTAGTCATCTTGTCCATTCCCCTTTTTCCAGCCCCAAATTACCCTTATCATTCATATACTTAATTGTGCAATAACCACGGGCATACATGGGACATGGTTCCTGTTGAGGTAATGGACTCAACTACGCAAAAGATTAAATTCATATTATTCGCCACCCTTATCCTCCAATTACCATCAATGAATGACATATGCATCAATTTATAACACATGCCTCAAACACGTAAATTTAGCAAATACTCAAGCCATTCCAAAACAAACATATCAACAAACATGCAAGCACATAATACAATGCGGCGAGATATGGAGTGTCTATAAGAGTTCAGTCGAGATATGGAGAGTCTTCATTGCCTGCCTCCTTCAGTGGAACCGCGAGTTTCTGATCGCATGCCACAGATAATTTATATGATCAAGCAGGTACTTTTTACTTGGTTTTACTTGGTTTTAGCCTCTTGTGTTCTGTCAGAGAGGGTTGCACTCTTATACGCTTCTGCTTTGCTTATGTATCAAGTATTGATTTTTTCGGTGTGGTTTATGGGCAGATTATTGAAAATGGACACGCCTATCAAGTTGATGGGGATGTGTATTTCAGTGTTGACAAGTTCCCAGATTATGGACGTCTATCTAGGCGAAAATTAGAAGACAATCGAGCTGGTGAGCGAGTCACTGTTGATTCAAGGAAGAATAATCCTGCTGATTTTGCTTTATGGAAGGTATTGTCTTCAACTCAAGTAACTGATGGTAGCTATTGGTTATGCTCTTGTGTTTTTTTATCAGTTCAACTGCTGAAGTTTAATGAAATCTTGTAATATTACAGTCCGCAAAGGAAGGTGAACCCTTCTGGGACAGTCTGTGGGGCCCCAGAAGACCTGGTTGGCATATCGAGTGCAGTGCCATGAGTGCTGCTTATCTCGGTTACTCTTTCGATATACATGGTGGAAGAATAGACCTTGTGTTTCCCCACCATGAGAATGAAATTGCTAAGAGTTGTGCTGCATGTAAACAAAGTGATATAGGCTAATGGATATCTTGCTTTTGCCCTATTCATCGCCCTCCCGGCATAGAATACGGGCAACTCTTTGTTCTCCTCCTTCCTTATCAACGCCGCACTCAGCGCTGTCGTGGACACTGCTAAGTAGAGGCAGAGCGTTTCTCCCGTGACAGGGATGGACAGCAGAGGGATTGAAGCAAGGTTGTCTTTGATGCCTTGAAATGCAGCGACACAATCAGGGGTCCACTCGACCTCCTTTCCTGTGGGGCGTCTGAGAGCTTTAAAGAACGGGGTGCATTTATCTGTCAGTCTGCTAATGAATCTTGACAAGGATGTTAGCCTGCCTTGAAACACTTCCACTTCCTTCTTCTTCGTGGGGACTTGCATGTCCATGATCGCTTTAACCTTTTTAGGGTTGGCTTCAATTCCCCTATGGCTGATCATATAGCCTAAAAACTTGCTTTTTGTAACCTCGAAGTAGCATTTATCGGGGTTCAACCTCATGCCATATTGGAGGATGATGGTGAAGATGATCTTCAATGGCCTATGTGATCCCCCACTTTTTTGCTCTTGACCAACATGTCGCCCACATATACCTCGATGATTTTTCCCAGATGCTCCCAGAACATCTTCATGCACAGCCTCATCTAGGTTCCCCCGACATTTTTGAGGCCGAAAGACATGTTGTTGTAGCAGTAGATCTCTTTGTCTGTTGTAAAGCTTGTGGCCTCCTGATCTGATTCCTTCATTAAGATTTGATTGTAGCCTACGAAAGCGTCCATCAAAGTCAGGATTTCGTGGCCCGCACACATCCACCACTTCCCATTTGATTTGTGCACCATTACTACGTTCGCCAGCCATGATGGATAATGAACTTGACCTACAAGCCCCCGTTCCTGCAACTTAGTAACCTCCTGTTTCATGGCGGTGTACTTCTCGTCATCGAACGCCCTTCTCTTCTGCTTCACCAGGTGGGCTGACGGCTTGATGGAGAGTTCGTGCTCTATGACGTCCCTTGCTATGCCGGTCATGTCGGCGTACGTCCAGGCAAAAGCCTTGGCATTATCCTGGAGGAACTGGATCAGCTCCCTGGCTATGGCGGGATCTAATTGGGTTTGGATCTTGATTGTCCTCTCAAGGAATTCATCAGAAATGTTGACCGCTCTCACTGATGTCTCTGGATTTGCTGAGGTCTTGGGAGCGTACTTCTCGTCCGGCTCCCTTGCGTCATCCAGCTTGTCGGTGAGTTCCATCTCTGCTGTTACAGACAAGGTCTCCCTCCGCTTCCTGGTTTGTAGTACCAATGTCATGTTGCACTCCTTTGCTACTGCATGGCTTCCTCTTACCATCCCTGTCCCGTGGGGGGTTGGGAACTTCATTAGCATCATATATCCCGCCATTATGCATTTCATTTTGTTCAGCGCCGGGCGGCCAAGGATGGCGTTATAAAAGCTATAGCAGTCCATGATAATGAACTGGCAATCCATCTTTGTTGTGTAAGGAGCAGTTCCAATTTGGACCGCCATCATGTCTGACCCCAAGGGTTGGACTATGTCCCCGGAGAAGCTAAGCAGTGGCTCATGGTCTTGTATCAATTTCTTCTCTGATCACTCTAACTTCTTGTGGCAATTGTTGAAAATAATGTTTACTGCTGACCCGCTTTCTATTAGCACGCTTCCTAGGCTGAACTCTCCGGCTATGACTATGTCGCACAGGAAAGGGTCGTCGCATGCCCTTGCTTTGTCATTTTGATCGTTCTATTGTACAAAATATGATTTACTCTCCTCGGGTGATTTTCTCTTGCATACCGCTTCTTGCTCTTATGGGACATGTTCGTTAGTGGCGTCCCGCCGTCAATCATGTTGATTCGCCTGAGTTCGACATTAGCCACTATCGGCGGCTGTTGCTGCTTTGGTTCCAGTTGTCATAGCTTTCTGTTTCGTTGCATCTCGTCTATAACCCTCTGCAAATGGCGACAATCATTTGTGTCGTGGCTGGCGTCCTCATGGTGCTTGCACCATTGTACTCCCTGTCTATCTTTCTTTGGGAATCGAACTGGTGGCGGTCGTGGGATCTGATCCTTGTATCTATCAAATATTTCCTCGTATGGTCCTATGGCGACCATGTTGACTTGCTGGCGCCTGTCTCCATACTCCCGTCTTTTGTTGTCGTTCATTTCTTCTCCCTATCTCGGGCGCTGCTTGGCTTGCCAGTGGTCATCCTTGTGGCGTTTTTTGCCTTCTGCTCCTCCCTTGTGCCAGTCTCTTTTGCTGTCCCTTCGACCCGCTCCGGATGGTGCTGCTGGGGCGTAGAATTTTGTGGTGCTACTCATGCTTTTGTAATCTGCCTGAAGGGCCTGGTCTTTCTCCTTTTCTCCCCATGTAGCGTACTCTGCCTGACCTGTGCTGATTGCGTCTGCCAGAACTTCATCATAAGTGGCGTTTTTGAACTTTTTGTTCAATCGGCAAAGGTATTTCCCCTTAAGGAGTCCCTTTTGAATGCTATCAGTCTGACAGTTTTGCTGAAGTCTCTACACTTTGACGTTGCTTCTTGCCACTTGATTACGAAAGAGCGCAGTGTTTCTCCTAGGGTTCGCTTGACTTTGAAGAGGCGCTCGGCGTTGTGCTCCCCCACAGCGTTTAGGATGATCCTGGTGAAAAAGGCTTGTGTCATGTCGTGAAAGGAATCCATTGATTTGGAGGGCTGTTCGAATAACCAGCTCATTGCCTCCTCTTTCAGTGTTTCGCTGAACAACTGACACAGGGTGGCGTGTTCATACTCCTTTCCTCCGGTGATCTTCCTGAAGCCATCCATGTGGGCATAGGGTCAACTTTTTCCCGTATAGAATGGCATTTTGGGATTCTTGAAATTTGCTGGTTGATTTGAGTGGCGTATCCTGTGAGTGAATGGGTCCGCTCTTGCCGTGAAAAGGGGGCTGCTTTGTTTGGCAGTGTCTGTTGTGTCAACTGCCGCTCTATTTCTGCCAGCCTCCGTGCCTACTGTATTTTGACTTCCGCCTCTCGCCGCTCTCTATCTTCTCTTGGAGGGCTGCCTTGCTCTTTCAACCTTATTGGGGATAATGGTATCTGCTGACGTCGGGGTTTTAAGCCTGCGTCAAATAAACCCTTTTTATCGTTAGTAGCATAAGGCAAGTAGGGTATCGTATAGGGTCAAGGATTGAGGGTAACTTGCAAAACAAGCGTTAGTATAGACACAACAATTATTAACAATTATTACAACTAAAAAGAAATTACAAAAGTGACTATTGTTCCTAAACTACTTAGAAAATTACCAAAATTTAGATGGATATATTAGAGATACATATGAACAAATGTACAAAATTTCAGGGGAATCAGAGTTCATTTGATGTGAAAATAAAATAGAAGAAAACAGGGGATGGAAGGTTGACGAAAATCAAAAACGAAAAAGAAAACAAAAACCTATGCTACTATATACAAGTGATCAACATACTCATGCAATACATAACACGAAAAACCATCAAGAAGTCATAACAATTTCATGCAAGGCCGGGCAGCAACATTCAAATTATCCTAGACACTAATCAATTCCGATTCTAATTAGAGCCGTTGCGGTTATCTAATCGTTAAGACTTCTCAAGTATTTAGAACCATCTTTGCGATTGATCCTAAACATGAATGCTAACTCTTAAAGACACGTTGTGTAGAGATTAAACAAGAAAACACTTAAACACAAGAGTCAATCAGAAACATGATCTAAGGCATGGCGTCACTCATCCTATTAGCATATAAATTATCAGAATTATATCCGTCCTAAGTTAATAACAAAGACCAAGACAACTTTGCATATGAATTGATCTAAAATTATTATGGTAGATGAAACCGCACCATAAGGACAACCATGGCCAAGGCAGCCTCAAGGATTGATTTAGATGCACGAATTCATAACAATTAATCAATTAGAAATCAAGAATACATAAGAAGATGCTACTGCCCCTAAACCTAAATCACAAAATCATCATATATTCAAGAAGTTACAAATCAAAACATAGAACAATCAAAGATCACAAAGAAATTCGAAACCTATGTTTGATAAATAAAACCAAAACCGAAAAGTTTATAACCATAAAATTCGAAATTATACAAAAAATAATATAAATAGCCATGATAAAATCACACTCTTATAACCTTGAAAGATTCGGCAAGTGTGGGGAAAATCGGTAGAAAGATGGAATGATTCGTATGACTTGTGGTGGATGAATCGGCTAAGTATTTTTCTGTATAGGATTTGGTAGAATTTCGACTATGTAATGAAAAAGTAGTGATGATGATTTTCTATCTAAATACAAGCCTATTTATAGATGAATACATAGGGATCGGCAGCCACAAGTCCTTAACCAAATAGGTTTAGGTTTTTCTTCTTGAACTTCATTTGCTTGGTCAACAAGACTTGGAGATTCTATAGGCTTATTTGGCCGAATTTTGGACTTCTAATTCTTTATTGGACTTTTAATTGGACTTCCCTTCATGGACTTGGCTTCATAGATCGGCTGCTTTGCTTCCCTAGGTCCATCAGGAGCACTTCCTCTCGATAGCAATAAGCTGCCTTGTTTCGGCAGACTGATCTCCGGCCATTGTTTCCATCATAACCCCTTCCTCCGAACTTGGATTACTTCGATTTCAAAATATTTAGAAACTAGACTCACACAGCTTTCCATGCATATATGGTACATGTTCTAATTCTTTATGAGTCATCCTGGAGAAATTTTTGAAGTTAGGTGATGTGCCCAGGAAATTCCTGTTTTTGCTGCTCTCGGCCCATTTGAAGTTGTTGCCTTCCATAGCTCCGATTCTCTTGATTCTTTCTCCCATGAACTCTTCTACATGTCACCTAAGTATGAGAGAAGTTAAATCAATTTATGACAATGTAAAAGTTTTACAGAATCATCAAAACATCTCTAAGACTCGAGGCATCGGTTTTTAACAATTTTGTATATTATTCCTCTATGCTTAACATGTTTTACACACAACTCTACCAAAAACTCCCGATTCTAAATTATGACTCTAATGTAAGACAATAAGAGATAAACAAGGTACAAATGGAGGTAATAAGACATTAAGAATGTCGCATTTTATGCTCCTATCATCCGCCCTCGGTGCTCCTCCGGCTCCAGAGGGTATTCAATATGTGCTATCTTTAGGTGCCTTCTATCGCCTGTTTCTATGCTTCCTTCTAGAATGGCGGACTCACTTTCCACCGTTCTCTCTCCCTCCTTTCTCTTCCATGTTCTCTATGATAGTAGGCGAAGACTCTTTTCCGCTGCTAGCCGCGCTTTTCTTTCTTCGTAGAGATCCTTTATGACTAACGCTAATTTTGCGGCGTCATCGCTGACTGGGGTTCTGTCATTGTCTATGATAATGATCAACCCCGGCCTCAGTAGTGGCTGCCTGAGAGTTTGTTCTCCAGGAAATGGTGTCTCGAAACTTAAAGTTCTCACCACATTGTCGTCTTGTGGCAGCTCGTTTGCTTGATTGCCTTCGTTGCTAGCCATGGTGATGTGACGTGAGAAACCTTTTATTCAGAGGATTCCCACAGACGGCGCCAATGTTTGCGTAACTGTATATAGGGTATCCGGGTAGCGGGATCTATGTGCTCCTGTTACGCTGTTGATAAGAACATAAGATGTCACTCGTAGGTCAGAGACCGCCGAAGCGCGGTCTTTGACTCTCCGATGCATAAGTCAGTATTGATGTTGGCATAACAGCGGTAGGTGAGTATTGAATGCATATTTAATAAGGTGAGAGATTGTTACCATTTATAGGCTGTTGGTGGGAACACTTCATCTTGCCTCTCGATGTGGGACTAGTTTGGTTCTGGCTGCAACAATACTGTCCCAAGGGGCGATATTAGGGCCGCGCGTGCGAGCGCGTCCCAACTCCGATTAGGTAGCCGCATGCGGCTATCTTCAGCTGATGCTGCTGCCTCGCTGCTGTATGTCCTAGCAGTGGCGTGCTTGATGGTTATGGTCAGTCTAGGTGTTGTCAAAGTGTGCCAGCTAGGCATGTATGCCAACAACCGATACACATAAAACTGGCAAACCCACTTAGCGACACCGCTGCCATCTTCCAGACTACCACCACGAGTCGACCTCGAGTCACCACCCCGCTGCTTTCCATGAAACAACATCCACCCTATTGACCACACCATTCTAGGAAATCACAAAATGAGAAATTAAAAAATCAGCACCGTTAACAGAGGCGCGGATCTACATACAGCTTTGGTAGGGCTCAAGTCTAATCGAGAATTTTTGGGTAAAAAAATTAATGTGTAAATGTGGCGCATCTTGAGCTATTGCTGGTGTGGTTTTCCATTTTCGTTAATGCCACCAAGCCCACCTGAGTTCGAACCAGGAGCTAGTCATATAACCTAATTCTTTTTCCTTCTTACTCCCGCTCAAATAGGAGATTGGGCTTCATTTTTTCCTTCTTTAAATTGGATTAATCTGGAGTCTTGGATCTTCAATTTCTTTCATAGGTCTCAATCTTTTTTAGGTGATAATATTTTTTCTTTAAGATATTATGTCTATATTTTCTATATAGGTTGCTAAACAAAATTTTTCTTTTACTTTCTATTTTTGATATGAGATTGTTTATTTTTTATCTTTTCTTGTAATCAATTAAATGGTTCCTGTTCAAAAAAAAATCAATTAAATGGTAGGTTTAGAGAGATTCTTATTTTCTCATTAAGAAAAAAACTGTACATATAACATATTTTGGTTGCCAATAACCTATTTTTGTTTAAAATCGGTATATTGTATTATTCCTTAATGTAATAAAAAAATAAAATAAAAATTCAAGCCCACCATATTCCTTAAACCTGGATCCGCCGCCACTTAACACCAATTTGGAAACCAGACACCTTTGGACCACCGGTTCCATGTATAGCAAACAGCTCTATCGTTGGCGACCATCACCATAAACCAGCACTACAAAAACCTCTGACCACTCTATACCAATAACAACAATCGACAAAGCATCTCGTCCTCGAGAACCACCAAACGCATGCATCGTTGCAAACATCCCACACCCGATCAAAGTAGAGAGAAACGCTCAACTCAGTTGTTATTGCACATAATTAACTGGAGATGGAGGGTCTCCCCTACTGCCACCATCGCCCTCATGAGAGAAATATAACAAAGGAAACGAGAGAAACTCTTGTTATTACCAAGTGATTTACCTTGCACTAATCTTTATAGTCAGATTAGTTAGTGGTGTTAGAAAGTGTAAATAAACGTCTCTCCCAATCCAGGAGAACTGATCTGTATGCTAGAGTTTGTGAACTTGTGATGGATTTGAATCATTTGAAGTTCCTCATTAGTTTGCAATATTCAGGTTGCTTCAGACTTTTAGAACTAGAAAGTTACATTTTTAATTTTGTAGATTTAAGCTTCTTAAATGAGATAATGAATTATACAATGGCCTTCTGTTGTCTTTTTAGGAAGGTCAAACGTTGGGAAATCATCACTACTGAATGCACTTACCAGAAATTGGGGTGTTGCACGGACATCGGACAAACCTGGTCTTACTCAGGTTAATAAGTACACTTTGTTTCTGTGATTGCAGCAGCTTTTCAGTGTGTATGTGTGTGTTTACAGCTTTCGCATTGTTGATGACAACTGCACTTCTTCTGCAGACTATAAATTTCTTCAATCTTGGATCAAAGCTCTGTTTGGTTGATTTGCCTGGATATGGCTTCGCTTATGCTAAAGAAGTTAAGGATGCTTGGGAGGAGCTTGTGAGTACACAAATTATAATTTCATT
Organism: Comarum palustre; assembly: GCA_951800085.1. Classification (NCBI taxonomy): domain Eukaryota; kingdom Viridiplantae; phylum Streptophyta; class Magnoliopsida; order Rosales; family Rosaceae; genus Comarum; species Comarum palustre. The sequence continues at coordinate 2,139,201 of OX637587.1, forward strand.
TCTTTTCTGCAGTGACATTTTTTAATTAGTCACATATTAGCATATTAGCTTCTGATTCTGTTCATTTATGCACTTGAGTAAATTCAGTGATCTTGTTGTACTATATGCTAATGTGTATTCTAACTATTCTTGGATGCTTCTAACTTTGTAGGTGAAAGAGTATGTTTCCTCAATCTGCAGGGTATACTTAAATTCAGACAGTAGATGGTTATTCGTTTTCTTCTGAACTAGTTGATGATGTTTTACTTATATAACTTGCAGGGTACAATGTCCACTGCTCATGCAAATGTTTTGGCTTGTCCTTACAAGTAAGCTGAAAGCCTCGAATTCAGAAATAAAAAGCTGAATGCCAGCAGATTTGCCTCTGCGCTAGCTGACCAGGAGTGCTTATTAAAAAGCTGATATGGATTCTCCTCAAATCATGCCTAATATCAATCAATTGTTATCTCCCTGATTGTTTTCTAGAATAATCTGTTGTGATCTGTATTGATTGATTGCTTAATTGTAGCAACAATCATCTGTTGTGATCTGTATTGATTCATTGCTTAATTGTAGCTATAGGATCTGTATAAATATATTCGGCTATTGTACTAACAGTATAATCAAGGAAATCACAATTCTACATGATATTAGTATAGGCTATCCATACATGTGTCCTTCCTTCTCTCATCTTCCTTTTCTGTTTTTCCGTTTCTCTTCCTCTATTCTGCTCTTCCATGGCTTCTTCCTCCTCTTCCATCAGCCAAAATACCTCCTCCTTTTCCAAACTCACAGAAACAAACTACCTGGTTTGGGTTGTTCCGATCCAATCATATCTGAAAAGTAACAAACTCTACGGCTATGTCAACGGCTCAATCCCTGAAGCATCTCTCACCCTTGTTGTTCCTGTCAGTGGTGACACACCGGCCTCCACTACACCTAACCCGGACCATGAAGCCTGGTACATCGAGGATCAACGGATTGTAGGCATCCTTACCTCCTCTCTCACTGAACCGGTTGCTTGAATTTGTATTGGCTAGACCACATCCAAACAAATTTGGAACCGTCTTGCTAATTTCTTTAATCGGAAATCTGCTACTAAGTGCCACAAGCCTCAAGCTTCAACTATATGAACTTCAGAAAGGGAACCAATCTGTTGATGCCTACCTCCAAATTCCAAATCAATTGCCAATGCCCATGCCTCCATCAATCAGCCTGTCTCCGATGCTAATCTAGTAATTGCTACTCTCTATGGCCTTGGTTCTGATTATTTGATGCTCCGTACCACGTTCTCTGATCTACGAGCCAGAACTCTAGCCATTGATGCTCAACATGTTTCACCACCCATTGTGTACACTGCCACCATTCTATTCCACAACAATGGCTCCTCAAACACCTCGGCTGCCAATTCAAACTGTTACGGTCGTCGTCCGACTTCTGGAAATGATGGTGGTAGCCGCCAGTTTGGGAAGCAGCGTCGTTCGAATGGTCCGACTTATTTTTGATCTGGAGGACACCATAATCAATCTTTCCAACAGCCTTATCTCCCTTATCAGCCATATATATGGGGTTCCCTCACCAAAATTCATGGGCCCACCAACAGCAGATGCGACCTCCTCTTCAAAACTAGGATTCTTGGTCCACCTCCCGCACAACAGTGGTGTCCAACCTGCATGACTTCCCTTCATGGTCCTCAACATTGTCCCCACCGGTTCATAGGACCAGCTACAGTCTGTCCTTTTACAGACGAACACTTTGTCTAACCTGATGACCCATTTTGGTACCCAGATACTGGCGCCACACATCACATGACCTCCATGCCGGTTCACAATCCTTCAAATTACGGTGGTCCTCACCAAGTTTATATGGGTAATGGTGCCTCTATGCCGGTTTCTCATACGGATACTCTCCCACTCTTGTTGGGAAATTCTAAATTCTCTTTAACCAATGTCTTTCATATTTCCTCTATTCGTAAAAATCTCTTGTCTATTGCCAAGTTTACTAAAGATAATCTTGTGTTCTTTCTTTTTTCTCATAATTTTTATCAAATCTATTGCTTACGCTCAGGTCGTTTATTGTTTCAGAGCCCTTGTAAATATGGTCTCTATTCTCTTCTAGTTTCTGATCCTTCTTCCAAAGCTCCTCATGCTTTAGCTACCGTGTCGTCTTCTCTTTGGCATCAGCGTCTTGGTCACCCTTCGTCACCTGTCTTGTCTCGTTTTGGGTCTTTTCTTGGTTCAATATCTTCATTTAATAATTTTTGTAATGAATGTGCACTTAGTAAGTCACACCAATTACCCTATTCGTCCAATAAAGATTTTGCTCATTCTCCTTTTTTATTCATACATAGTGATGTTTGACAGTCCTCTGTTTTGTCTACTAGTGGCTTTAAATATTATGTCATTTTTATCGATGAGTACTCTCGTTACACTTGGATATATCCGCCGTAAAAATGAAGTACTCACACATTTTTAAAATCTTGTTGCACTAATTCAAAATCGATTTCAGGGGTCCATACAATATCTCTACAGTGATAATGGCACCGAGTATGTCAATACGGCATTCTCCCTTTTTTGCTTGTTGATTTTTCCAAGCATTCTCCCTTGCTTGTGTTCTCATACCCTCACACTCCCCAACAAAATAGTCTTGCAGAACGCAAGCATCGTCAGATTCATTCAACAATTCGCACTCTCGTCACCACTTCTAATACTCCCCAAAATCTTTGGGTCGAAGCCGCACTCACAGCTATCTTACTTTTTAATCTTCTCCCCACATCCACTCTTAACTAGAACACACCTTATTTCTGTCTTTATCAACGTATTCCTTCATATTCTCCTATTCGTGTATTTGGTTGTTTATGTTTTCCTTTTCTTAGAGATTATGTGTCAAATAAATTGTCGGGTCGTAGTCTAGCATGTGTCTTCATTGGTTATAGTCCTAATCATAAAGGTTACAAGTGTCTTCATCCCTCTTCTGGTCGTGTCTATATATCTCGTGATGTTATCTTTAACGAAACAGAATTTCCATTTAAATATATGCAGGCACAATCAACTTGATCTCTTGAGTTTGTCCACCTCAAATCCATTACCTTGGCCCAAATTCCCAGGCCCAACCCGCTCAATCACCACCAAGACCCTACAGTTTCTCCTTTCCAATCAGAACCAAACTCAAATTCTTTGACTTTATCTCTCACCCACACTCAAACAGCAAACCCGAATCCCATCCTATACTCACACACTTCCTCTCCTCCGTCGTCCTCCTCAGCACCCAACTCCGAAACCACCGCACCACCTATAATCGCAACCTACCACAGGCGAGTACAACAAATTCCACCGCCTCCTTCTATCCACTACACTTATCGTCGCCGAGCCCAACCCCAACCTCATCTTGCCGCTACACATTCTTCTACTTCAGAAGCTCCTCCCTCTGCTCCAGATGGCGCCTCCTCTATCATACCTATCATCTCCTACAACGTGCATCCCAGGCCCTCAGCTTTGCCAAAGTCTTATGAGACTGCTCTGCCGTACTCTGACGCATCAGCTGATAGCTCCTCCTAGAATACAAATCAGATCACAAACCGGTAACTCAAAGCCAAAAATTCCATTAGATGGAACAATAAGGTATCCAGTTCCTCGTGCTCTCCTCACTGTTATTACTGATGCCGAACCAACTTGTTACTCTCAGGCTTCTAAGTACAAAGAATGGCGTGATGCCATGGCTGAAGAAATTAATGACTTACTGAAAAATCAAACATGGACCCTTGTTCCACCCGAACCACACCAAAACACTGTAGGCTGCAATTGGGTTTTTCAGCTAAAATGTCACCTAGATGTCTCAATTGATCATTATAAAGCCCGTCTGGTTGCCAAATGATTTCATCAAAGGCAGGGAATTGATTATCAAGAGACCTTCAGCCCAGTTATAAAGCATGCAACAATTCGCACAGTTCTTGCAATTACTGTGTCTAAAGGCTGGAATATGCGACAACTAGATGTTAAGAACGCTTTCCTACAAGGATTTCTAAATGAAGATGTCTATATGACGTAGCCTCCAGGTTTTGTGGATCCTGAAAATCCTACTCATGTATGTACACTTCATCGATCACTCTATGATCTCAAGCAAGCTCCACGAGCCTGGTTCAATCGTATCAGTGCTTTTCTTTTATCTGATGGATTTCTACAAAGTAAGGCGGGTCATTCCCTCTTCATATTTCACTACGGGCCACACACTATATATCTCCTTCTTTATGTGGATGACATTGTCGTAACTGGTTCCAATGATAGAATTGTTGAGTGTTTTATTCAAGCTCTAGGTCGAGGATTTGATATCACAGATCTTGGCCCTCTTCATTATTTTCTTGGCTTGCAGGTCACAAAGTCATCTCATGGTTTTCACATTGACCAACTCAAATATGCTAATGACATTCTGACCAAGTATGATCTCCTGCTAAGCCAACCGATGAGCACACCTTTGGCAACAAAACCTATCCTCCAAGCTGTTAATGGTGAACCGCTTGACAATTCAACACTATTCTGAAAAATGGTTGGGTCTCTCCAATACCTAACTATTACACGATCAGACATCTCTTTCATTGTCAACTCAATTGCTCAATTTATGAGTCAACCTCGGACCACTCACCTCATTGCAGCCAAACGCATTTTACGTTATATCAAAGGTACTTTGGACCATGGTCTTTTCTTTAGCCCTCAACATCATTCAGTTACATTATCAGTTTACTTAGATGCTGATTGGGCTGGCTGCCTGAATTCCCGCCGCTTAACTAGTGGTTAATTGGTGTATCTCGGCTCGAATCTTATCTCGTGTTGTTCTAAAAAGCAACCTACAGTAGCGCGTTCAAGTGTGGAAGTAGAGTACCACTCTCTTGCTTATGCCTATACTAAAACAACCTGGTTAGGCCATTTATTATATGAACTTGGTGTGCTCTTAGATCTTCTTATTATACTTCATTGTGATAATCTAAGTGCAACCTACATGGCCTCTAATCTGGTTTTCTATGCTCGTACAAAACACATAGAGCTTGATTATCATTTTGTTCAAGAAAAAGTTGCACTTGGCAGCCATCGTGTTTGTTACATTCTATCTATTGACTAGCCAGCCGACCTACTCACTAAGCCACTCCACAAACATCGCCATTCTATCTTGTGTCTCAAACTTGTCAGTCCAAGGCCAGGCCGCTCAGTTTGCGGGGGGATAAAGTTGATATGGATTCTCCTTAAATCATGTCTAATATCAATCAATTGTTATCTCCCTGATTGTTTTCTAGAATCATCTGTTTTGATTTGTATTGATTGATTATTTAATTGTAGCAACAATCATCTGGTATGATCTATATTGATTCATTGCTTAATTGTAGCTATAAGATCTGTATATATATTCGGCTATTGTACAAACAGTTTTAATCAAGGAAATGACAATTCTCCAGTGCTGTAATACCAATTTTCGACTTGCAGGAATGAAAATTCCGGCTTACTCCATCTCATGTTGTTCCTTTGACAGTGATCTATTATGAAACTGACCTGTAATTAGCCTCATATATGTGCTTTGCATGATACTGAGGTGGTCACGTTGCTGGAAATCTATTGGCTCATCAATTATTTGTAAAAGAGTCCTGGTAACCCTTGAACAAAAGAAAATAGCAAAGAAAAGACTAGTTCTTGGTTTTTCGACTATAATAGACTAATTCTTGGTGAGTGGTTAAAAACAACATGCTTTGGTTGTGAAAAATAGTGGGATCCAATGCCAATTGCAACATGGTGGACCTTTTGTTTATACAGATTTAGGATGAATGTAATGAAAAAGCCAATAGTTGGCATAGAATTACATTATTGTCCGAAATAGTGATTAATGACATGAAATTGAGACAAGTGTGGATGAGGCACGTACTTGTGATTTTCATATTTGAGTCGAATTTTTAAAAATATACTCTTAAATTATAGTATTTATTTAAATTTATTTTCTCTTTTTAAAAAATTCATAAACTAAAGTTATAAACTCATAATCTAACGACATAAAACATTATAAATTTTTTTATACTTACTTACATTAGTACTAATTTTTTTTTTAAATAGTAACTAATAATTGTAATATAATGCTTATTTTTTTACTAAATTAAAAAGATGATTGAGATCACATGATGAAAAAAAATTTAGACTCTTAAACGTTGGGAGGTTTGAATCCATTCACGTTTGAAACTCTATTCATAATAGATCGAATGCAACCATCGTATCCAAAGTTACGAATCAAACCCACCGCTTCTATTTTCACAAAATATTCATTTGATCATTTCCTGTTGGTCAATGACCTCATTCCCTTAACCAAAATTGACCATTCTTCAACTGCACCCTTCCTGCTCTCCTCCCTCTTCTTTTTCTCTCTTTCCTCTTTCCTCTTTCCTCTTTCCTCTTTCCATTATTACAAACCCTTCACACATTTCTCTCCGACTCTCTTTCCTTCATTTGAGAGTTTGAAAATCCGAAATGTGTCCTCTCCGATTCATCCTCGTCTTCCTCTCCGCCACTCTCGCCGGCTTCTTCCTCCTCAGAAACCTCAAATCCGATCAGCCCCAATTGGCCCCCACCGACGATGACACCCACCTCGATAACCCCAAAAATTCCCCCAATCGATTTTCCAAGGTAACACCCATCTCCAAAGCTCCCGTCTTTCTCTTCTGGATACCTCTCATTTTGGCTAAAGCTTCAATCTTTGGTTCTGGGTTCCTCCCATTTTGGCTAAAGCCTCAATCTTTGGTTCTGGGCTCCTCCCATTTTAGCTAAAATTTCAATCTTTTGCAGGTTTGCTCAGCCATGGAATCTGGGTTCTGGACTTTTGTGGACATGGCCAGTGGAAGGTACCTATGGAGGCATTTGGTCACGTCTTCAGCAAAGTCAACGGATTGACCTCTTTGGGGGAACTGGGTCTTGTTCATAATAACACATGTATGTTCAGGTTTGGGATTAACTGCTTTGGTGGTGGTGGTGTATAATATTGAAAGCTCATTTGCTAAAGATGTTTAATTTTTACAGACCCAATTGGAAAATCAATCCATTGTTTCTGTGGTGGCTTTGGGAATGGTTATGTAGCTGTAATTGCCATTCATCAATGTTTATCCCAGTGTCTTTGTAAGTTGTCATTTGTTATTATATGGTTTCTGTATCTAACATTGTGTGTGGTGTGGTCCTCTTACTATGCTATAAAAGCTTAATCACTCAGTTTGGCTTCTTTTATCTCGGTCATTGATGATGTTTATGGAAGGGAAGTGTGGTTTATAGTATGTTCATCTCTGTTTGGCTCTAATTTTCAGAAACGTTATCAAGTGTGACCATTCTGCAACATAGTTTAGAATGAAAAGGCTTCTGTTGGGGTTCTATCTCTTTCTTGGTAAGGGATGAAGTAATTGCTTGGCTGCTGCATTTCTAGTTGATTGGTTTACTCATTAGAAGCCGCATATGGGCAAACTAGCCACACGCTGCCTATGCGTTTTAGTTGTGTAGGATTCATAGGCATTGCCTTCATTTTTTTGAATGTTGGTGTGTTATGGCATATAGAGTGTTGTGATCCCATGCACGCTATTGTAAGTTCAGATGCATTTGGATGTGGATTCTGTGTTTCAAGTATTCATTTCTTCATTCTAACCATACCGACTAAGGTGTTCTTTTGATTGCGTCTTTGTATGTGTTGTTGATACTGGGTTGTACCACGCGGTAATACGTGTGTGCAATGTGTATTATGACGATATGCGATGAGTTTAATTGTGAATTAGGGATAACACAAGATCTATAGTGGGTCACCTTACCTTCGATGGGTAAGATTACATCCACTGAATGTGTATTTGAGTTTGGGTGGCGAATTGCCTTCTTCAAGTATTACAAGTCGCTATTTAGTATGTAGCTATTTGATCAAAATTAACATCCTTAATAAGGTGAAGGGATTCTCTTATTTATAGAAAGAGGAGATTCCATCATTTTCTACATTTTCAACGAGGGACATGAGGTCCAAGATGTGTCTTATGAGGGCATGTTGATGAGACCAGCGATATGACTTCTCGATGTCAGATCGGTGACTTTCGAGTGTCGTTATGTAGCTTGTATGACAGACTTCGTGATGTATGTCGTAGTCGAGTCTTGTTATGACTTGCGGATTCACATAAATGGTGTTACTTATGTTTGACGGTGTAGGTATATAGTGCATACCCTAACAAGTCCTCGAATTCTCCAAGTAAGAGAGCCTTTTTGGTTAGGAAGTTAAACCAAGTTACCAAACATCAGTAATGGCAATGTGGCGTCTAGCTCTACCAGTCTCTGAGCTCTGCAATCAAGAAAGGTTGCTATCTTTTGCCACTATCTTATATGTGATGTAGTCTTGTTGTATTTGTTGCCTTATGGTCGTATGGTGCATCTATGCGGTATATGTCGTCTGTGACTTTGAAGGCGAAGTGTCGCCTTTTGTCACAGATAACTGTCTCGCCGTTTGTTAGCAGATGGTGGACTAATGCCTTGTGGCGCAGATGGTGGATGCTTGCCAAATAATGTCTGTTTTCATGCACACATGTAACAATGAGAGTACACTTATCCTGTAAAATAGATTCACGGTTACGGCGATAAGGTAAGTGGATAAGCGAACTGTGGATATGTGATTCAATAGATTTCAGAGACTAATCGTGTAAGGTATATAAAACTCTTACAGTGAAAAGATTTCAGTAGATTCCAGAGACTAATTGTGTAAGATAGTTGACCTCTTACAGCGAAAAGTATTTCAGTAGATTCTAGAGACTAATTGTGTAAGGTATATAAAACTCTTACAATGAAAAGTTTTTAGTAGATTCCGGAGACTAATCGTGTAAGGTAGTTGACCTCTTACAACGAAAAATATTTTAGTTGATGGCAAAGTGTTGTCGCACTGTTCCTGATTCTCTACACACTTAACAAAGAGAATACATTTATCTCGTAAGCGATACTCACGCTTACGGTGATAAGGCAATAATGAAGATGATGTCGATTGATCCTGTAAAGCATGTGATCTCCTATAGCGTCAGTTAAGGAGTAGAGAGGAGTGAAAGGTCGTGGGACACGTGTCAAAGTATTACTAGGCGACGTTCGATTGTCAGCATTGAATGATCTTTGTTATAACTGATGTGTTGATTGTCAGTATTGAATGACTAGCAGCAAGACGATTCAGCTAGAGTCGGAAATTCAGAGGCTACGAGAAAAGCAAGCCGCTCATGCTGGCTATAACGGCACTCAAGCTGCCTATAACGTCGCCTAGACAGCCTATATTGTCGCAGTATAGGACTATAATGCCATGGTATACGTTGCCCACCAGACCTAGCAGTAACAGATGTTCTAGTACTTACAGAACTGTACAGCTGTCCAACTTCAGAGACTTTCGTTTCCGCCCATGTCTACTCCAATACCACTTCCTCAGCAGCAGCCCCCATACTCGGATATAAATTTAGATGATATAGATTTTATGTGTAGTTTAATGATTATAGTTTTATGTGTTTATGAACAATTTTTTAAAATTTTAATGAAAAACGTGTTTTGTCACCATTTTTGTTGTTGTTGGTTATATGCAATTGTTTTGATGTATTTTACAGGTTGCTTGAAAAGGTAATTTAGACGGCTATAGTATTTTCTTTTTATTTTTTTATGCAATATTATTTTCTTTTTATTTTTAAAATTTAGCCGACAAATTATGAAAAGTTTCATCGGCTATAATAGTTTTTTTTAACTTTAGCCGACCAAACATACCATAATTTGTTAGCTAAAGTATTTCAAATTATTTTATTTTTTAAATTATAGCTGATTTTATTATTTATTTAAATTAATCTTTAGCCGACGATAACTTGTAGGCTATAGTTATTTTTAATTTTTAATTAAATACTTTAATCGACGAAATGTAAAATATATCGTTAGCTATGACTTTAGCCAATGAAGGCTCGTCGGCTATGACTTTAACCAAAGAATTATTTTAACAGCTGACGAGACTTTTTCGTTGGCTAAAGTCTCTGCCTTCGTAATGATAGTTGGTTCACAAAGTTATACACTTGCATAAAATCTACTAAACAAGATATACTACATTAGTAGACATGTGATTTTAATGACTACAATTCATAAAATGAAAATTTGACCATCTCATATGATCATTACAGTAAAACATAACTTTGGTATACAATTTAACTAGATTTGACAACGTTTGGGGCTCGATCGATTGTAGCGGTTAACCATAATTCATTGTCATTTATCACATTGAATGTTTTTCTCGAAATGTAATATTCCTCTTTTAAGGCCTCGATGTCGAAGTTCAAGGCGACATGAGTTCACTGCTATCTTTAAATTAATTTTCAGAGCATCAAGTTATTTTTTACGATTTTATCGAAATTTCAAGAATTAATAGAATTTTCTGAAATTAGGAAATAGCATTTTAAAATATGGGCCGTTGATTGTTTCCACCGTTTAATCTTAAGCATCCATTTCCCTATAGAAGTGAAGAGACCGTTGATCTCGGTCAAAAGCCCATTTTTCGTGGGTTGGCCCGTCTTTCTCTCCTCTCTCCGCCGCAGCCATCTACTCCGCCGACCTCCGCCCGATTAAGGCCACCGCAGACGGCGAGACCACCAGAAAACTCTTTCTCTTCTTCTACTCTACAAAACCCAGTCCATATATCAAACATGCAACCCAATTTCAATGGAGATAGAATTCAAAGGTGCTTCACTGTGTTCTTCAATTTCCGGTGACCTCCGACTGCGACTGTAACAGCGGTGGGTATGTTTTCTCTCCTCTTATCTTCTCTTGTTCAATTCTATGTCTTTGTTTCCTTGAATGGTGCCCGAATCCTTAATACCTCTTTTCTGGATTTTTTTCACGGCGAGGCTTTCCATCAAATTTGAATCATGAAACAGGAGATAACCAGCCAACAAGACTACCCCACAAGACCAAACATCAGCTTTCACACCAACATAGGCAGGAGTACCACAAGTGGTATGAAGCAGACCATCTTGGCGCTTGCTTTCTGCAAGGGCACTTAACCCAAAGTCAGAGCCTGATTTGTTATCAAGCTCCTTGCATAGTAAACCTTGGCAAAAGTGCCTTTACCCAGTTGTCTCCCTAACTCATACCTTTGCATCAATATATAAGACTTATTATCCATTTCAACCTTCAACACCATATAAACTACAAACACACAAGTTGCTCCTGCAAACACCATCTTACAAAGCACGAGTCTATGGCAGTATAACAGGCTCAACCGTCTTCACAATGGTCGTGCATCAACACAACCGGCATGGCATACCTACTTGTGGGATCAACCTGCTGTTGGGTATCAAAACCAAAACTACTGTAGTTCAAGCCAGCAGGAATATTAACCAAGGGTAGCTCTGTTGAAGCTACAACCTTATCGAGTTGTGAGGCGGAGTTCGAAGAGGTTAGGCACATCTTTCAGCATTCCCTGGCTTTTAAACAACCAATAGAATGCTAAAATAATGCCCTACAAAACGATCTTCAACACAATAACTGGCAATTCAGCACAAAACTTGTGGTTTTAAATTTAAAGTCTATCAACCCTGAAAAGTCACAAACAAAAACCACCATCAAAACCAAACAACCCTTCTCACTTTCTCCGTGAAACGAAAGCAACCCTTTTCAAGAATTCCACAATCATCAAACCCAGCTCCAATTTTCCAATCCAAACACAAAATTGAAATCCAACCCATCATCAAGATTCAATTTTTATTATAAGAAATGAAGCAGATGAATCAGAAACCACAAATGCAGCAAATATTAATGAAAAAAAAACTAGCAATTCATTCTACCCTTCAAGCTTGATCAACATAGTATTCTAGATTGAAAGATTTGAAATATACAAAAACTTTCTTCAATTAAAAATAACAAAAATAATTAGATAAAAACGTGACCTTTATGAAGAAGACGAAGGAACTCCAATCGATATGGGATCCCCAAAACCAAAGGCGAACCAAGAAATTAAGCTCTGTAAATTCAAAATCTTTTAGAGAGTCAAATTTTTTGCGAAGAGTTTTATTACCTAAATAAAGGCATTGAGTTTTCTTTTTATTGTTTTATTTCTTACCTGGACGGCTTCAATCCAGCTACCAAAAGTCAATGGACCAGGCCTTGACGTTCGAGCCCAAAATAGCCCAGTGCGGGAAGTTGAGGTCCAGTGTGTGCCCGCCTTTACGGTAAGGTTTTGAATTAGAAAACTGAAAAATGAACTGCACCAAACGGCTAGTAGGGAAGAACACCTTGAGACTGGTTAGTGTGAGATTAGATTCCATCATTTCCCTGATTCTAAGATATTTTGCTTCGTGGGAACTAGGAAGAGAAGCTTTCCGAATGGTGGATATGAGTCCCATTCAATATAGGCAGTACTTTGGGGGAGTGTAATGTCTAGACATGCGAAACCAAAACCACACAGAATCTTTCGGTTATCGTTTTTTTTGCGGTTTGGTGAGGTTTTTTTTTCTCGGTTTTTTTTTTCAATTATGGTTCGGCTTTAGTGCGGTTATTTTTTGATTTTCGGTTTTGACTTAACACCCCTACTAAGATATCATGCTCCATTAATCTTTGTAGCATTGACTATTTCTAATGTGGAACATGCATTTAATCTTGATGCCACAAAACAAACTATAGATTTATACATATCGAACATCTGAGGTTTTTTATTTAATTCAGTTTTGCTCAACAAAGAAGCATGCATATCGATCATCTGAGGTGCTAGCAGCTACTCAAAGGTGCACATAATATTTTTAAAATTTAATAGCATCATGTTGCAGACCTGATTCACAATTTCAGAATTGATTCCTTAAGATCCTAATACTAAACTAAACATGGACATAAAATCAGAAACAAAATTCTAGGACTTGCTCGCATCGATCTTCCGGTCCAATAACAAGATAGGCCCAGTCTATCAACGAAAATGATGATTACCAATAAGCTTTCTTTTGTTTCCACGATCCGTGTACAAAAGAGATCTCATGTACATGATAGCCTTATTCTCTAAAACAATCAAAAAGATAAGCAAGCTATATTTAAACTTCATTTCTTACACATCTCACAATTAAGTTCAAACTCATACAAATTATATCCCAATTAACTTTCGGGCTAAACAATCAAACACACAGCATCTCCTTATGTCTCAAGACTAGTTAGGCTTCCTACAGTTTTTCCTGATCTCACCCTGAGATCCTGTGAGTGGCTTAATCTCACCCATCTTGATCATTGCCTTAACAAAGTCAGAATTGAAGGTCTTAGCACTGGCGCTGTATTTTTTAACTAATGAGTCTGTGGATCCACCATTATAGAGTTCTTGATCAGAGTGGAGGAGTCCCTTCTTGTTAATCAGGTTCTGGAAGTACTTAGGGTCGAAGGCGTTTGTAGTTTGAGTGTCTAGAGGTGCAAGATTGTTGTCTCCTGAGCCAGAGGTTGAGGGGCAGTTGTTCTGCCTGGTCTTTGCAAATGAAGCATCGATGTTGGTTTCGTTGTATATGTGTGCTCTGAAAACTGTACACCTTGCTTTCCCAATAGTGTGAGCTCCTGGAATAGTCATGTAAAGCAATATATTGCGCTATTAGACAATGTAAACAAACAAATTAAGCACTTGAAATGGAAACAAAAGACTTCTATATGCTTCTACTGTAAGCAATTTTAGCGAAAGCGCCGCAGAAAAAAACAACGTCAAATGAAATCTTAACCGAAGTTCAGAGTTAATTGTGATGGTCTAACAAAATAATTAACATCTTGCTTAATTTGATTCTTTTTGGTTTGAAGGCTTGCTTAACTAACATAAAATGTCAAATTGCAAACCACAATATGTTGAATAATTACAAGAGAGGAAATTTCTCTGAAAGACTGGGATATATATGCTGAGATTTACCAGATAAAACGACCATGTCTGTTGTAGAAAGGCCTTGAGCTTGGAACTTAGTGATGAGGTCGCTTAGGTTGTTTGTAGGAGCAGGGATAACACCACTATTGGCATCATCAAGGCTAGCAGTCTTGGAATCTCTTCTACCAAGTTTAACACTCCAGCTTGGCCCTCCAAGCTGCAAAAATTTAAGCAAACTAAGTTTAACCTAGTGTTAAAAGTGGGAGACTGGGAGCTAGATAGAACTCCGATCCTTTATTTGTTGGATATTATTCTGTGTTTTTGTGAAAAAAATTAACTCACAATCACAACGGAGTCTCGAGCAGCAATGGTAACAATATCAGCACACGATACAACGCCTGGACATGCTTTTTCGACCTGGGTTTTTATCTTATCAACAACATCAAATCCTCTAAGCGAATTATTGTTGGGACCTGCGGTCTTTTCACCAGGGACGGATGAAGTGTCGTCTAGGAGAACTGACGCATCACAACCCTGTTATCAGTTCAGCACAATCTCGATCAATTATTAACCACTTTTAAAATATTTAATAGCAAAATTAAATAAATTTTGTTCATCACAGCTGGAAAAGTGCATGCAGTGGAATTATTTTTTTCACGAAAAAAGCTAAAGATGACGGTGACAATGCTGAGCTTTTAGGCTTTCTTCATTTTCAAACCATGCTTGAGTGTCTTTTGGCTTTTGCCATATAACGCATGTCTTTGTTGAAGCTGAATACATTCTAATTAGATAGCTATCTTATTCTAGAATATTGCTGTAAATGTTACATTTAACATGCCATTTCAAACGACATTAGTCATCGGATCATAAGTAGTATTTAATCATACGTCAATAAATTGGGTCGAAAATACAAAGAGTACCAAACTATTTACACCGATCGATTATAATTTTTTTTCGGGAAAAAGATAAAGATTTGTTCTTGATGATATATCCTAAATGATTGTAGATGTCACACGTACTGTAGTTTGACAAGAAGAGCTAAAGAAAGATAGTTTCTGTAATTTATAACATTATTGTCGTCCATGTTATTAACATAACAAATAATTGCATGACTAAATGAAATTAGCTTTCTGTAATTTATAACATTATCGTCGTCCGTGTTATTAACATAACAAATAATTGCATGACTAAATGAAATTAGCTAATTTCATGTTTATTCAAAAGAAATCGAGGGATGAAGCATTTGGCTAGAGCTTTGTAGAAGTTTACGCACGACAAGAGCTTGAAGACGTACATCTTAACTAACAGACATGCATAAGGTTTACTAGAGATAAACTTTGTAGAAATCTTACATTGACGAAGCAGTCATGGAAATGAAGGCGAAGGAGGGAGGCCCCGATGCGATTTTCGTTGGAGATCGCGGACTGAACAACTGACTTAACAGTGCTGGGAAGCTTAGGGCAGCTTTTGGAATAGAAACTCGTCGAGAGTTGAGCATTAGATCTCCCTGGGAAACCCGCAAGAACACCCAACATGACAATGACAAGTATGGAACAGAAAGAAAATCTAGTAGACGAAGTCATTGCTGTCAAAACCAAAAACGGTAGTGGAAGAAGATTAGTGTTTATAGTTAGAAAATATGGTCGTGGAATAGAGTTATATATAGAGGAAGATGGACGAAGGGGTGCATGGGGTTGGCATAGGCAGGTTACCTAATCCAAAAGACTACTGTTACATTCCATTGCATGCCATTGAATTTTTACGTATAGTTTTTAATCAAAAGTAGAATTCGAACCATGAAATTGATTGATTGTATAAAAAGATTATAGGGCATTTGCCCTAAAGCGTTTAGGTTAAATGAACTATTAAAACAGTCAAATTGATTACATGGATCGATTTGTCAAGGGTCCAATAAGTTTTTTCTTCGAAACTTTAAAGGGTTCTTGATGGAGAAACCCAGAGGGAAAATCGATTGAGACCAATTCAACATCTTGCTTTTTCCAGAACAGATTCGTTTGGGAATTTCCTCTCGAAATACTAACAAAGCCTTAGTGCCAAAACAGTGGATGGAGCGTAAAATCAAGTTAATAATAATATGGAGATCGATGTTGCAGAAGTGTCACGATGAGTGGAACGATTCAGCATTAGCTAGAATTGTCAAAAATTCTTGATGATGAGGGAAACTGGGGAAAGAAAATTGAGAATTGCCAGCCTTAAGCTTCCCTATTCAATGTATTCCAAGGCATCTGCTTTAAAACCACTAGTAGGATTGGAGTCAGTTACGACAAAGATTAAAAATTTTATCTCATAAGTTGTCATATATGAGACGAAAATAACTTCGTCGTTTTAGTTACCACTTATGCGACGAAAGAAATTATCATATCTTAGATTCACACTTATGCGACGAACTCATAACTTAAACGATGAAAATAATTTTGTCTTTAAGGTTCACACTTATGAGACGAAAAAATTTATTTCGTCGCATAAGTTTTCCTCTTATGCGACGAAACATTTATATTTCGTTGCATAATTAGTATTTTTGAATTTTAAATTAAAAAAATATATTTTAGTCACATATGCGACGAAATATAAATGTTTCGTCGCATAAGTTGCCAAAATTTTGGCAGTCTCCTTCCCGCTTAAAATTTGGAAAATTTTCGAACAAAATTTTAAAAAATTTTCTTGAAACACATTGGGCAATTTCAAGTTTTCCTTTCCTAGCTACTGAAATACCCACTCCCTATCAAGTTTTCCTTTCCTAGCTACTCTCCTTCCTCCCCTTTGTGAGCGGCGGCCACCAAATCCTCATGAACGACACGGCCAGTCTTCGCCTCCCACGGCGTCAAGTCCACCATCATCTCCACCACTCACTCCACCGCCTTCCGCTTCCGACCGCAACTCCATCCACTGCGACCAAACCCACAACCGCCTAATCTCCACGTGCTCGACCTCCCAAACGACGCCATCCCACCTAAAAGACAAAATTATTTTCATCGTTTAAGTTATGAGTTCGTCGCATAAGTGTGAACCACACTTAAGCGACGAACTCACAACTTAAGTTCGTTTAAGTTATTTTCACCGACACCTCCATCTTCCAACAACTGGCCCCTCCTCCACTTCCTCACCCAACACCCTCCCGATGCCATCGTCATCGACGTCTTCCACCGCTGGGCCTCTGACGTCATCGACTCCTAAGGAATCTGACGCATCTTCAACGGAAACAGATTCTTCTCCTGGCCGCTACGTCATGCAGAACATTGTCTGCCGGATTTGGAGCAATCGTGGTGGGTGGTTGTAGTTTCAGACGAAAAAAAATTGTCGTGAAAATAAAATCAAAAATTTCCTGCCAAAAATTTTCAAAAAATTTTGGCGAGCGATTTTTTTTTGAAATATTGAAATACTAAAACGACGAAATATTTGGTCACTTAAGTTGAGAAATTTCGTCTCTTAAGACTGTAGCGACGAAAATTCGTCCCATAGGATTGTTAAGTTGCGACGAATACTTAATTTTCGTAGCTTAGGTCCCAGTGCGACGGTAAGTATGCGACGCCACCTATGCGACGATGTTTTCGTCGCTTAGGTTCTTATGCAACGAATAAGTGCTTCTATACGACGAAATGATTTCATCTCATAAGTCTCGGATTCTACTAGTGAACGAAAATGACCAAGTAACTGTGAAAGACTTTTCTTCGAGTTGTATATGATGCCCTTTCCCTAGGCGATCTGCAGCTCCTTTAGAAGGGTAAAACCAGCAATAATTTTTGGATTATAGAGAAACTAAGAAACATGAGCGCTCTAGAAAGCATTGTTTTTGGATTATAAAGCTACTGGGTTTGATTGGATAGGAGTTGGAACAGATTCTAGAAAGCATCATCATGTAGTTGGTAAATGAAGCAACAAGCTCAGAAAATTCTTTGACAGAAGAGAAGAAAAATCTCACAACTCATTAACAGTGAATGTTCCCTAATAGTTTTGGTTAGGTAGCTGGGATGATTAATCTCTCTATTAAATCCAGCAACAATGAATGTTAGGTGTACCATGCATAATTAGACACAGTACGTAGCTAGTGTAACAAAATGAGATTAGATATTGTATTATATATATACTAAAAAAAGAAGAGATAACATTTTTTTTCAAACCATTTTTAAGAGTCTAAATGATATCGGAATAGACCTCACAACCGGAGGTTATCCCGATTTTTACATTTGGATCTCAAACCAACTACTTTAGAGGACCTAGGGTCTAAAAAATTATTTGTGACTGCAGCCGAATCCCATTCAGGCTGCCTACGTACCCGGTACTCAGGGATCAAGCCACACGTAGCTCTTATCTTAATTAACGCCACAACCGGACGAATCTCGTTTTTCTATTTATCAGTAGAACACCTATTATGGATGACGTACGACTAAGGCCATTCCGGAGTTTACCCACTCTGCTGAGGCACTCAAAAACTAGCTATCTATCTAGATTAACCCTAACATTCAACCATTCTGATAAACAGCATCAAAACACATATATATAATTTAAAGACACCCACGTAAATATATAAATCCTCCTAAGGGCATATAAGTAAAACCACCTAATGGGCACCCTTGTAGTTAACATGAACTGTCAGGAGCATTTTAGGAACTTTGACTTTAGTGGCAGCCTTATAAATAAACCAAACCGCCAAGGGTATTTCTGAGATTTCAGCCTCAGTGGAATTTACTCACCTCGAAATCCCGCTGCATCATCTACAGCCACACGGTAAATCTTTAACACTTGGTCGATCAATATACACCTACAATTATATAATCGATCTTAGTTGTTACACGAAGATAATAATAATTCAATTCGACTGAACGTCACACTAAATGATAACTAAACCCAAAAAATTACATATCTCCGCTCTTGTATCGACGAGTACATGAACCTGGGACAACTCACTACCCCTGAGGATGTCAGACGTGCCGCCACAGGCGGCTGCGCGTGGGCCCCACGCGTCACCACCCTCAAACCTGTCAAATTCACCCAAAACCCACCTACATGCAACCACAACAACCCTAGGAAGCCTATAGGAGCAACCAGAACTCAGAACCGCCGGACGCGCCTACACACGCAGCCACAGACGGCGGCGCGTGGGAGTCACGCGCCTCCACGAAAAACACCGAATTTCAACAAACTTCCAACATGAAAGATGAAGATCAAAGCAAGGGGAACAACTTTATTACCTGGGGTTTTGATCAATTCAGACCAGAAGCAGCCCAAAACTGCCCCAAAACGCCGCGACCACAGGGAGGCTCGCACGAAGGAGAGGAAGAGATCCTGACCGGCCTCGACGTCTCCTGTGGCCGGAGCTCACCGTAAAAGTCGGGTCGGTCGGGTCCGGGTTGGGCAGTTCGAAATTTCGGATGGTGAGGGGAACGCGCGCGCGCATGGAAGTTGAGAAGAAAATGGGTTATTTCCATTTTCTGAAACCCATCCCTTCTTTTTATATACAACCTAAAATAGAAACTCAACTTCGGTTGACCATAACTTCTCCACACGGTATCCGATTCACACCTGTCGCATGTCCACAGACTCGTATTGTCGAGCATTACAACTTTGTGAAGGAAGTTTTTTGAGAAACTCGACGTAGCAAAAAGTCAACCTTTGAACCTTTAAATAAGTCGTTTCCAAGCGTCCCTTAACCCAGAACACTTCTGCACTCTTCTCGAATGTACGAACACGCACCAATACCACTAGTAATTTCTAAATTATTACACTCGTTAATAAATTGGGGAAACTAACACCGCAGTTACAACCCTTTGTAACCCGCCTGATCCCGGTAAAAGAGTTAATTTTTTGGATGGGATCTAACAAACTACCCCAGTACCCCCTTACAAAAATTTAGTCCTCGAAATTTCCACTGCGAGACATAAAACTAACCGTCATTCCCAATGACACCATTCAGTTAAAGATGATCCACATTCCAAAACTTTGTTTGTCTAGCCGTCAAGGAATGTAGTCAAGTTCCACTGGACAGAACTTCAAGCAAACAAGAGTCACAAGCTCTATGTACCAATTTCATTAGAAACCAAAGTCTTCTCGTAGTTGCAATACGAGATACATAACTACGCTAGCTTTGAAACACTTTTTCAGGGACGATACCCGCGTCTCATCACTATCATCATAAATCATTTTCACAAGACTTGCCTCTTAGCTCTTCTCGAGTTAATTCTTGAAATGGCAATTAAGACAATATGGTAGCTTTCCAAGACATACTCGTAGTCAACACGTATGCTAAACTTTTACAACTGTCACACTTAACACTTAGACCAACGTCTTCCTCGTGGAAGGATAGAAAATACTGCAGTCTATCAACGTAGGAAAACTCACACGTCTCTCGCACCTTTCGAGACAATAGAAACGTGTACTTTCTACACTAGGCCTTGAGACCATGGAAGTATTATCTCATGCGTCCTTCACTCAAAAATTCTCATTTCCCGTTCCTTGTACCTTAGCTTTGGATCACGGGGCTCGAACGAACTCGCATACCACAATGCTATCTCAAAACTGCTCATTTGGCTAATGAATTCGCTAAGCGCCTTCACGCCAACATGGATGTCATCTTCACATATTCTGCCACAAGTGAATTTCCTCATCCCACTCCACTCTCTCGGGAAAGAGTCTTCAATCGGGCATTACACAACAATAATAACTAACAAGCTCGCACACTAACTCATGTGTGCTCAAGTCCTACCTAAAAGAAAAAAGTTCAGCTCAAAATCCGGCATGCATCTCAGGGTGCTTCTATAGTCACTTTCAACATCACTGCCCAATATTGCGCCAATCAGCTCAACATATCACAAGTGTTACATCTATAAATATATATTTATTAACCGTCAACCCAAAATCTTCTTCCTCATGAGTGGGTTTTCCTCTAAGAGATACTCATATCTATTTTACCAAAATTCAACCACCAGTCATGCAAGCGATCACAAGCAGGTTGAACCGTCCCCAACTTTACACTTGGAAACCTGGAGTATCCCGCTCCTAAATTTTATATATTATTCAAAACTTGCGTGGACATGTCAGCCTCCCAAGCTAGAGCTGGAACTTCTCAGACGCAGAAAGCTTTAGAGTGAGTGGACCAAAAATCAATACCAAGAGTAATGGTTCAAAACCATAAATTAAAATTTCATTTTCCCCTGAAAACAATCCAGGCCTTAAGCCAAAAACAAATAAATTTCCGGCCTACGGCCAAATATTAATCCAATTCCGGCATGCAGTCAATATAAACAATTCGTGGCCTACAGCCAAATATAAATCAATTCGTGTCCTGTAGCCGTATCAAAATTACATCATGACATGCAACCGCATAAAATCAAATCATGGCATGCAGCCGTATAAATATCAAATCATGGCCTGCAGCCTTATAAAATCAAATCATGGCCTACAGCCGTATAAATATCAAATCATGGCCTGCAGCCGTATAAATATCAAATCATGGCCTGCAGCCGTATAAAATCAAATCATGGTCTGCAGTCGTATAAATATCAAATCACGGCCTGCAGCCGTATAAATATCAAATCATGGCATGCAGCCGTATAAATATCAAATTGGGAAAAATATTTCACTAATAATCGATCACACATAACAGGGTCAGAGCTAAGAGCTCTAGCGTATCTCTCAGTGAGGGCGCAATCCCGCGCTAACACTACCATCTCTCCCAATGGAAGAGGAGCTCAAAGAGTGGTGCTCTTCCACTCCGTCGAATAAGGAGCGTCGCCTGCTAGCTAATAACAAACAATACAACTGACGACCCTTCATGATAGTAAGCCTCACAGCCTAAGGTCGGAGCTAAGAGCTCTGCCGTCTCATCCACTGTCTAGTGAGAACGTAAATCTCAAATAACATTCACTCTCCGTAAGAACACATATCCCGTGCTTCCATTACGAGTTCCATTGCAAAGAGGATTGGATGACAAAGGGGCAGATCAAAATATGACAAAATTCGACGGACGCGAAAGCTTCTTTCAATACGGCGAACAAATCAGATTCAGATTCAGGTCACGACAGATTTAGATTCAGATTCAAAACAGGTACAGATTGTCAAGATAGTCAGGACAGATTTGCAGCGGAAACAACAAGTTCAGTTTCAGGAATAATAGGTTCAGAATGTCAAGATAACCAGGATCGACTTAGGCTTTGATACCAAGTCAAACAGAATACAAGAGTTTGAGGAATTTCTCACATACATATGATCTACCATAGCTTTCAGCTCCCAAGATCAGAACTCTCAACGATCTACATCACACCACAACTAAAACTATGCCTCTAGGGTCCTATTTATATATAAGAATAGTTGTAATCCTAGAAGGGAACTAATTACACAGAAAGACTTACACAATCCTAGTTTGATTATACTTTCAAATCATACTAGAACTAGGACTCACGTTAACACCAACGATCTACATATATTCCACGTATTAATATATACTAGCCTTCAATATGTGAGTTTGCACGGACTCATAATCATCGATATATATATATATCACTATATATATATATATATATATCACTTCAATTTTGGATACACTTATATATATATATGATTTAAGTGATTTCAGCATCTAATAAGATAATTAATGAGGGTTATCCATGTTTATGTTTGGTGTGAAATTCACAAGGTCTGATTTGTGCTGCCGTGTCAATGTTTCTAAATTCAGCGTAACAGTCTTAACTTAAATGCTTTACGTTTCTTTCTGACTTCTTGTCAAGATCCACCCCGAGTTAACCCTTTTAACCCGAAGTAAATCTTGCAGGGTCCACCTTAAGAAAACTTCTTACCGAAACCCTCTTAAAATGGACAACTCTTCCTACACATCAACTAGGCACTTCCACATATGATAAAAATCAACCCAACACCTGGAGCCATCTTGCTCCTCAAAACACATCTATGCTTCACCAATTAATTTTAATACTAAACTAAGTTGGGGTAATCAGAGTAATCTACATGGAAGTAATACCTAAATAAACATACTAGCGTCATTGGATTGATTAACTATGCCTCTTCTCCTTATATGCACGACCTCCTCTCAGCAACCCTACAACATTGGACATTTGAAAACGAAGGGCCCAGGCGAAAACATTTAAAAACATGACGTTAGAGTAAGTGGACAAAAAATAATATGCAAGCGTGAGAAATATCCCATTTTAATGTTCTCCCTCTTATTGTTCCAAAAATTGTTCAAACATATCTCTTTGGGAAATATCCAAAATAATCATTTCGAAAACCAAAACATATTATGTCAATCTCATTGGCTTAAAAATCAATGTTAAAAATAGGGAAATAGGTTTCACCATGACGAAAAGTCTCTCAGACTAAGGTCGGAACCTTTAAGACTACTAACTAATATGTCGACTCTTCATGACGGAGAGATTCTACCATGACGATGAGCCTCTCAAACTAGGTTCGGAACCCTCTAGGGCTACAATTGTGGCTAGCTAGCATATATATATATATATATGACGACCCCTCATGGTGAAGAAAGCAAAACAATATAGAAAAGTCAATAATGACTCATCCCCTGTAAATAAAAATGCATCTCATGCATAAGGTACGGTTCCCCGACCGTTCTCAAAATAATGACCATAAATAATTTAATTCCAAATGCAATCAACATAACATAAATTCCAGCCAACATAACAAATGAGCTTATGGGAGGGGAGCAACCCGCCTTCCTGGCCCCACCAGCTCATTAAAACAATACAATCATATTATTTGTAAATTTTCATAAATATTTGAGCATGCACGTTTTAAAATAAAAAAGTCTATAACACGAGCCTCTGCGTGTCTTGTTTCACAATTAATATTAATTTTACGGATGCTAGAATAATAATTAAATAATATAGACGTACACATTTATGAGCATACAACTTGCTCATCCTCGCCACACGTCTCAATTTGTCAACCAAAAATCCCCGACCTTCATCAATAACTTAAGAGTCCTTAAAATATTTCTCAAACCTTAATTGGCAATAATTGATGGCTAGAATAATATTTTATTATCCGCCAATAATACTAAACTTGAAAAATTCCAAAACCTAACCAAAACTCCTCCAAAAATAATCAAATTTAAACCATAGACTCCTATAATTTTATACTATTTAACGTGAATGAAAAAATGCCCAAAAATTGGCAGAACCACCTTCGGCAAAAATTCAGGCCAAAATTTCGACCACCTCCAATCGCCACCAAATTTTAACAATAGTTTCGTCTCATTATTTTGAACAACTTTGTAGTTCAGCTCGAAGGCAATTCTAACTCTAACTAGGTCAATCGAAATCAAACACAAAAATTCCTAAATTTTAAACTTAAAAACTTCAAATCTTCGATTCTCCCTCCACACTCCAAATCAATCCACCAAACTTTAGGGGTGAGTAGTACTCCTAAAACTCATTTTAACCATATATAAAACTCATCAATTAATGGCCTGAGGAGGGAGAAATCTGATCAAAACCTCATACTGTAAACTCGGCAAACAACTCAGAATTTTACTAAAAACACGGCATGATAGGTCGGAAAACTTACCTAGAAATGAAGTAGAAACGTCGACGGACATTTTGGGACCGGTCTCACCACTTGGATTGGCGGCGGCGAGGCAGAGATGGTCTGGTAGTAATTTGCCCGATTTCTGGGTTTTTGGGTTTTTATAGCCTTTTTTGCGAAATTATCTATATGCCCCTAATTTCAAATCCTTATAACTACTTCATACGAAGATCAGTTAGATATATTTGATGATATACCCAAATTTACACCAAGATGACTTGACTTCTAAGATAAGTCAAATATAACATCGATCACGAATATCTCTAAATATACTCGAGCATAACCGCATCCAACCACAAACTAGTTTTAAGTTGCAACATTTCCAGAAATATAAATTTACACTCAAACAGTTTAAATACTCTTGCAAAGAAGCAATCTTCAAGAAGGATTTACTATAGTATGTTGTCCACTCCTGAAATCTCTATATTATTATAATAGTTGATGATTATTGTATAGTGTTACTATTTTAGAAAAAAAATCCAGTATATGAGTCAAAATTTGAAAAGAGCTAGCGTTAGAGGTTATTAGCAATCACTTCAATCTTCATTTTAGTATAAAGAGGAGGCTACTCCAACAACTTAATAATTAAGTAATGCATAGAATATAGGTGCATATGTATCAGGTTATGGATCACTCTTTTAACAAGGTTACAGGTTTTAAAAAGAGACAGAAAAGAAAAACCGAACTCGAATTAGCGGTAACGAAACTAAACCAAATATATATATATATATATATATATATTCATAAAAAATTACTTGTGATATATATATATGCACCAGGTGCACCCTCAATTTTCATAGTTGTATAGACATCTCTTGTTGTTTCGAGGTTTGGTGTACGTGTTGCAAAATATGTAGTCTCACACTAATTTGAAGGTTTTCAAAATATATGATATGCTTCCTAATCTAATATCGGTCACTTGGCGAGGTTAATGTGTAAGACAAGGTGCAATGGCCCTCGCTGCTTCATCTGAGTTATCAAGATGGAGTTTATTACACTCTTTACCTAAACACAAACCTATATAGAATTGAACCAAACATCTTCGGAATGCAATCATGACTATAGCAGTTTGATGCTCGAAATTTCAAACATAAAGCAACGAAAACAGCAATCCTCCTCTTAAAGATATAACGATTGACAGAGTTTGATTCCCGTCCCTTCATTATAAATCATTTGCTTGCTTAAATCGCACGCTTTGAATTAAATTCAACAAGATTGAAAATATAACCAAGTATAATTATTATTAAAGTGGGGCTAAAACCCTAACTAACTAACCTACTAAAACCTTCAGCCCCAAGCAAACTCCTTTAGACTTTTCATGCAGCTAGCCGCCTCACCTTTCGGTTTTCTAAAATTTAAAGATTAAATCCTTTAATTTTATCATAATACCAATCACTCAAACCAAGTCAGAGATAATTTCTTCTCTAATATTCCACCTCTGACTAATCAACGGGCCGCAACGAATCATACCATAAACGGGCCTGAGAGAAAAAACTGGGCCGGCCTATTAAAACGAACCATATTAATGTCCTTCAGACGACACCGTTTGGTCCAGACTCGACTGAGCTTACAACCAAACTTCTCTTCCGCTCGCTTATGGCGGCGTGCCGTCGACGCCCTTCTCGCCGGCACAGGTTCCCGGTAGCATAGAAGACGCTCTGCTCCAATTGGTTCAGGACCACCACAACAACTCCATCAAGCTTCGCGAAGGCACAGGTCAGTCAATACTCGATTTCCCCCAAATTGATCAACCTCAAGCACAATTGTCAATGTGAGTTAAGTTGTTTCAGCAATGTAAATTCTGATCAATTTCTATGTATGTTTCTAAAGCATATCGAATCATTGAACTGGTTGCATTTTCGGTTAGTGTAAGTATATAATGGAAGTGAAATTGTATCTTTTTTCTACAATCCAGCTGGGGCTTGTTTTTGATTCCTACAATGATTAGGATATGTGAAGTGGGAAGTTCTGTGAGGGGGAAATCATTCCCTTACTGACCCTCGTTCAGGTTATTTTACTTCCAGCTCATCTAAATCACAGTTGACATGGGAGGTTAGCTAGCCTATCCAGATCTCAAATAGCAGTTAAATGCAGTCTTGTTTTCATCATGTCATATGTAAGGGAAGTAGAAAGGAAAATGTCATCAGAAACTCAAGTTGTACACTATACCGTGGAGTAGTTACCTCTTGCTTGTGTCCCGTTGCAATGTCAACTTCGTAGGAATAACCAAAAACCATATGAAGAAGTTTACCACGTCTGCAAATTCTGATCGGATTTGGGTTATAAGTCGGTAATCTTCTATCTGAATTCACCATCAAATTCCCAGTTTGACTTGGTCTGTAAATGGGTGTTGTTTGACCTGGATTTCATTATGTTTGTCTTATGTAGTTGTTCACCCATTCATTATCTAAATAGTGCTGCCCTCTTGGATATGGAGAAATTTTCTTTTGCAGATTGTGTGAGGAACAAGAAGTGCCCTTATTCATCGTTGTCTTCTTCATCCCCGATAGCCTAGCTGATTAAATTAACAGTGTAGCTGCAGGATTATATTCAATCAATTTGAATTGTACCTTCATATAAGAAAAGAAAATGTCCGAGTGTTTTCAAGTTTCTCTAGCCTTGCAAACTAAGGTAACGGTGGATACAAAATTGGATTTGTAATAAAAAGATCATAGAATTTCAATCACAGATCAAGTCAACTTCTGGAAGACTAAATTGTTTCATAAAATTAGGATTTCCAGCTAGGCTTTTATGCGTCCGATAAATAAGGCTAAGCGTTAGTATTGACTTCTGAGTTCTTAGGGATATTGAAACCGTTTGTTTCAGCTTATCAGGTGAAGGGTGATGGAGCTAAGATGTTTATAAGAACACGACCTTCTCTTTTTCTGCAACTCGGGAAATTAACGTTTTTCTTGCTCGGTTGCTTGTTAGGTTATATAAATGAGTGGTTTGATCAAGAGGTCGGAGGAAGCAAGTCCAGGATCTCTGGAGTGCAACCTTGTACGAATAATGAACTAACCAACCACAGAGGGAGCCAGGAATTTAGAACTTAAGGGCCAAATAGACCAGCAACTAAGTTTCTAACAAAGTTAAATAAAATACATAATGATTTCAAAGAAATGATGAGGGGTCTTTTCATAGCTCCGCCAATGAAACCAACTACTATATTCTATGGAATCGGCCGGTCTCGATTCATAATCGCTTTCTGAATTAGTCTACCACTGAGACGATGATGTAATTATTAGGAAGATAACAATATTTTATGATCAACTGATCACTATATATGAACACGCACCCCTTCATCTTGTATATGCAATTCATAGTTTCTAATATTGATCCCAAGTAGCTAAGTTAACAGCAACAATGGCCGGTCAATCTGTCTTTAAGGCCAGTTTGGGATTGTTGTGCTGTGAGAGGAATCACTTCTGATATTGTTGTGTGAGGAAGCAGCTGAGGTGTTTGGTAAACTGTTTTTTAAAAGTGATGCGAGGACGAAAAACAATTTTAGATGTTTGGTAAGTTATGAGTGAAAAGTGCTTTGAAGTAGTATAATTACCAAAATGGTCATGCATGGTATAAATTAGTTTGGAAATGAATAATTTTGTTATCTAATTGTAATTATACCCCAAACGTTAGAAAAGTTTCTCATATATTATTGTTCACTAATCCAAATTATTAATGTGTCATAATACATTAATTATACAAACTATTTAACAAATTTATATATAACAATATGAGACTTTTAGTTATTTTTAATTAGATAGTTTCAACTGAATAGAAAACTTACATTACATACTTAAATGATATAAGAAATTGATTCATGATAATACATAAAAGACTTCCCCATTATAGTCAATGGTACCATTGCACAAAATATATTCAAGCTAATTCAAAATAAAAATAAATGCTTAAGTATGTGAATTCACAAGACTTTGTGCAATCGTATTTCTTAACACCTCCATTTCTTGTCTTTCAGTATCATCTTCTTCATGATCATTGTCCTCCATATCTTCATAAATTTCTTCATTTGAGAAATCTTCACTTTTTTCAAAATCAGGATCTTGGTGGGCATATCTTCTTATATAGTTATGAAGAGTCATTGTAGCAATAACAATCTTCACTTGTTTTTTATAAGAAAAGCTTGGCATATCACGTAAAACACTCCACTTCTTTTTCCATACCCCAAAAGTACGCTCAATAACACCTTTAAGTGAAGAATGTGCATGGTTAAATATTTCTTTATGACCCGTTGGTTCATCACCTCTACGAAAATGTGGAAGGTGATACCGCTCACCTTTATACGGTCCTAAATAACCTCTCATTTGTGGATATCCGGCATTCATCAAATAATATTTTCCTAAAATAAATAAAAAATACATATATATAATGAATGAAGGATTATGATAAAACTAAGATAATTACATTGTAATCTAAGAAAAAAATTACCGTTTGGAGGTTTGGGAAAATTCAATCGAGGGTTGTGTAGAGCCGATAAGAATACTCTACTATCATGGGCGGTGCCTTCCCATACGGCGCATACAAATGTGAATTGTATGTCAAAGTTGCATATAGCCATGATATTTTGGGTGGGTATCCTTTTCCTACCAATATAAGGTATTTGATGGCATGGAGAAATGGAAGCTTGAACATGAACACCTTCAATTGCACCAATGCAATCCTATAAATAAATTTGTATTAGGTTATATATTAAAAAAGAAAAAGAAAGAAATTATGTTGGATAAAAAAGTAATATTAGATATAACTATACATACCTTAAAGTGAGGCATGTACCTTTGATCACTTTCAATTTCTAGAGGAATGCTCCTAAATTCCGGATCGAAAGGCTTTATGAGCTCTTTTATCATATCATAGAAAATATCTAACATTTTACCAAAATATTGACTAATTGTCTCACCCGAACGTTGAAAACGTTCTTGTGTATTTCTATTGGTCTCACCACCTCCCAAAACATATAGAAACATAGCTAAAACTTCAGCACTGCATATGTTTTTTGAACCCTTGAAGACTTTTTCAATATCTTTCAATAGCATATAGAAGCATTCCTTATCCATTCTAAATGCATTATAACACCTAGTTTCATTTCCTCTTAACACTTCCATTAACCAAATATAACATGTTTGATGGCTTGTCATGCATGGAGTTTTCAATATGTACTTTTCAAGATAAACTTGCATGAGTCGACCAGTTACACATATAATTTGGTCTGTCTTCTCATCTCTTGAAATGATCTTACTTTATAAAGTAAACATGCAAAAACATTAACAAGAACAACTATTTAGCATTGATTACCAATTTGGTAAAAACTGTAAGAGAACTAATTTCATACTACATTACTAAAAAGAAAGTCACAAGTCTTAAACAAATAACAACAAACAACAAGAGTTGCACATGAAGCTTAAATAAACAACAACAAACAATAAAGTCTTAACAAAGTTCTCAACTAATGAAAAGAACTAATTTCATGTTACGAAGGAAGGATCAGCCTTTTTTTTATTAATAATTAAAAATTGGAGCTTGAGATCAGGATCTGTCATGATAGAAAACATCTCTCGTTTCTCTTGAGAGCAAAACAACTCTGTAGCAAACCACCACAACTCTGGAGCAAAACAACAGCTCCTGGTAAAGTTGCAACAACTCGCATCACATCCTGAATACTAGTTCCTTGTGAACTTGTAGGGATTGAAGTGGTTGTACTCCTACTCTCAACTACTTCAACAAGACGATCTATTTGCTTAGATAATTTGGCCGCACCTCTCTCCCTTACTTTCTTCCCCTTTGACCTCCCCACAACTCCTTTTTCTCCTACAACTTCCTTTTACCTCTCCACAGTTGTTCTCTTTCCCCCCTAGTATGATTATCTTGCTCAGGAACCTCATCGTCATTGACATTTACAAAGTCATGCTCAGAATCCTCCACAACCTCCTCAACATCTATGGTAGCTGACGGAATCATGACGTTCTCTCCTAGAGCTGTGCTACCCTTGAACATCCTATCATAAACTTCCATCATGTTTGGATCAATTCCTACATCATGAAATTTACGATAACTTGGATTTTCCTACACAAAGAAAAATATATTTATTTTAGAAACAACAATCACAAATGAAATCGAACCATTATGTTAAAAACATTATAAGAAAGAGACTAAAGAATGACAAAAAGTTACAAAATACAAACATTAATTGTGCTTTGCCACCATTCAGGCGGTGCATCAACAGTCTTCTTAATGAGATCCCATCCAATACCAGTTTCTTGTTGTAATAGTGAGCTCCACAGTTTCCAATCATTTTTAAGTGAATCCCACTTATTTTTCAATTGGTTTTTGTCATACCCCCTGCTTGTTAACTCATTAAAGGTTTTAACAGTATTTTCTCATCCATTTTTGTCAAAATGAGTACCTGATCTGTTTCCCTTTGCCACTTCCTTAACTGCTATATCACAAAATGTAGCAACTAGCTCCTCAGGCCATGTGACCTTTATTTTTTTAGTTCCCTCAGTTACTATACCAGTACCTTTCTTATTTCCCATCTGATGGGGCAAAGAACAAAACTCAGTGAACAAATTATATACACAAAGATGTTGATCAAAATCTAGAGCTAGTAGATAATATTTTAATAAAGGAACATTATGCACAAACCATTATATATAAACTTCTTCGAAATGTTAGACAAAGTCTTAGATCATATGAACTGAAAAAGTTAATACATTCTACACTCAAACTTCGGCTCTATGTGAAGTGTCATCTATTTTGCAGAGAAGTATGAGTGAAATGCAAACTATTCCATCTATACACACAGATAAGAAACTTCAAAATGGAATTGATGAAATTTTTTTCATGGCCCCATATTAATTTTGTTCATAGATATTAGTTGCAGCTACCACCAATTATGTATGACAAGAGAAAGAGAAGGAAGATACACTGAGGTTGGAACAAAAGAGCAGTTCAGAGATGGGGAATCAGTTTTGGCTTCTCACAATTCAGAGATGGGGAATGGGTTGAACTCAGATGAGTAGTTCAACAGGGCGACAAGGAGAATGGGAATGGGTTTTGGCTTCTCACAGTTCAGAGCCTACAAAACCAAAAGAGATGAGCTATTAGAGATACGACAAAAACAAAATCAAACCCAGCAAACAAAATCAAACCCAGCAAGCAAAAAATCAAACCACTCAAAGGAAATCAAATCAAACCCGCTACTTTACCACGTTTTTGATGGAGGATGGTCGTCGTTGTTGATGAGCGATTAGAGATACATTAGAAGGCTGAGCAGAATGATGAGATACGAAGCTATATACATATATTGCTACACTATACTAGGAAAAAGATGTAAATATATATAATTAGGATCTTAGAATCATTCTCATGTTGAATAAAGAAGATACCCAATCCATCAATTACTCCAGCCTATGTCAATCACTTTGAATGCATATCACAAACTTCATTCCCTTCCTTTAACAACATAACCCATTCGAAAATTACTCCAGCATATCTCAATTCATTTAACAATATAACCAACCCGATCCACTAATTACTCTAGCATATCAATCACTTTTGAATGCATATCTCATCCACTAACCCACGCCTTTGTGTAATTCCCAACTGGGCATACGACATTAAATATGAAAAATAGTTGAGGTTTTACCTGTTCGGTTAAAAACGAAGTTACTCCACCAAGATCTCAAAGAAGATGGTGCTTGAAGCCTTGCATTGAGAAGCGAGTACGAGCAGTGTTATGTAGAACGAGAGGAAGGTGGCGATGAAGATAAGAGAGAGGTTTTTAGGGGAGAGTTTTATTAGAATAAGTGAGGGTAAAATAGGATTAAAAGAAGATTCATTAAAGTCCCTCGGTGTTTTTCAGTCGATTCCCGCAAAAGCTATTTTTGTAAAGCACTTAACCTGCTGCTTCTTCAAAACCCTCTTTTACAATAATCAATTCTCCTAAAATCAGTTTTGGGGAGTGTTACCAAACACCCCAAGTTAGGTCCAAAATCACTTTCGACTTGAAAAGCAGCTCTAGAATCATTCCCAAACTGGACCTTAGTTTGGATTGTTATTGTTGCGGCAGTAGATGTTGCGTTGATCCCTACGTGTACTACAACACAACTTGATCATGATGTGTATAAGAAAGCTTGTCCTCAGGCATTGCCGGTCATCAGGTAAAGCTTGTCCTCATGTAAAGCAAGTCTTGCACATTTTGATAAAGTTGAAGGACCCGGTTCCTTTATTTTCTCAAGTTCTGTTCCACTCACAACACACTTGTTACATTTGAGTTATTTGGTTGATAAAAAAGACGTTACCAGGCAAGCACCGGTTTACTACCCCTTTCTCTGACCAAAACAGACGGTTGTGATTAGAAGCAGCAAGAAAAATACCAACCTCATAACTACTCAACTAAAGCAATCAAAGCAGTCAAACACCATAAGCTGATATAGGCCTCATCCTGGGCAGGGTTAGGGCCGCCCGACCCTAAATTTTAGAGCTTAGGGTCGGGTAGGGTAGGGCTCGGTTAAAGTCAATAAAATTTAGGGTCGGGTAGGGTAGGACCGAGGCTTGAATATGCAAGCCCTAGCCCGCCCATTTCATTAGGGCTAATAAGGTCGGGTAGGGTCGGCCCTTTAAATAGAGAAAAACAAGGCTAACATAGGTTTGTTATTTTTTCTCACAATTTAGCTTTAGAATTATATGTAATTAACCTTATTTTTGTGTTACATTTAACATGCATGCATACATATTATATTTAATTTAAGTCATCTATCTATAAACTAAGTGGTTATACTCATATATCTCACGAACTAATGCTCTAAATCATCAAAATACAATCGTTAATCAATAAAACAAAAGGAAATCAAATGAACAAAGCTAGCAAATCAACTACAAAAGAGAAGATTAGTTGTATTGTATCTAAAAAATAAGAAACATATTAAAACAATACAAAAATTAGAAATTATTAAGGCCTAAAGGGCGGGCTTTTAGGGTCAGGCCGGGTTCGGCCCTAAAGGGCTCATTAGGATAGAGTCGTAGGGTAGGGTCGGGTTTCATTCGCTCAACCCTTACCCTACCCTACTCGAGAAGGGCTAGGGCTGGCCCGCCCTAATAGAGGGCCGGGTAGGACTTCGGCCCTAGAGAGTAGGGCGGGTTTTAGGGCGGGTTAAGGTTGAAGGGTCAAATGATGAGGCCTGAGTCGATATAAGGGGAGTCTCTCAGAGCTCTTTTTCTCTGAACCCTAGGGTTGAAATGTGGCGGTGGCACTTCCTCTACTAACGAGGCGGTGATCGTGTTGGCGGTTTGACCTCGGTGTCGACTGGATCGTGCTTGTGGTGGCAGCGAGAGGCCAAGAAGAACGATTTTGTTAGTGGGGTTGCGGCTCTGAGACAAGTGGTTCAGATTGATCTTTCTGACTGTGTAGTTGATTTGCCGGATCAGATATGGATTTATGTCCATGTTGGATCTGTTAAGATGGAGCCAAGGTAGACTCCTGAGGCTGGGAACAGTGGTTCGATTATGGTGGTTGTGGATCTAAGCTACCGTGTTGCTTGGTTTTTGGATTAGATGAAGGTTGGGTTCGATGGTAATCGGCATCTAGGTTCTTCTCTGATGACTTGGACTAGATTGGTTTGGCGGGTGGTGCAAGACCAAGGTTTGGACGGATCTGAAAGTCCAGTCCATATAGCGTGGGTGCTTGTACTTGATAGCGAGATATAGTGGTGATGGTTTCCCGGAGCAGTGGCAGAATCAGATCCGATGCTGGTGCAGGCGCTGCTACTATGACGGCGCGTAGGGAGGTTGGGAATGCAGGTGGGGCACGACCTTGGGCCAAAGGTGGGCTTGGGTCCAGGCTTTTGAGTCTGGACCTGGGCTCAAACCCTAGACCTTTTGAGTTGTTTCCAGCGAAGCTGTGCTAGCCCAGGATGGGTTGAGTAGGACCAAGTGGGTTTAGGCCTACTGTGTCAAGCCCACAGGGAGGGAGCCCTTTAGGGTTCCCGGCTGTTACCTAGACTTGTGACAATTGACTATTTTGTTTTAATGCTTGAACTTTATCTAGACGTACACCAATTGCGTTCTCTAGACGACTAGTAGTTCTCACTAAGGGGTTAGACTAGATTAGCTATAAGTCACTTGTCGTAGGTTATTATTTGAAAGAAGCTACAACAATGAGGGCTACATGTCATGTGTAAAGGTTTGTGACGTTGGTTTAAGACAATATTTGATGTAAGCGCCTTCTGGCCGAATATATTGTAATGAAATAATATGACTTCTCTCTCAAAAGCAGTCAAACACCATAGTCTAGAAAACGTAAACTTGAATTTTAAGTGGATAATAAAACCTAATCATCAACAAAAAGACCAGATAATAAACCATTTGTTATAGGATATTTGATATATATATATATATATATATATATATATATATGTGTGTGTGTGTGTGTGTGTGTGTGTCTCGGTCCATGACTTGTATACGGGCTTTATGTAGTAATCCATGTTGTAATAGGGTTTTACACATATCCATGTAATAGGCTCATTGACCCATGTAATAGCCCAAGAGGCCCATGTATTTCTCTATATAAAGGAGTTTCATTCTATCAATAAGAGAATGAGAATTCAGTTCTCCTAGAACACGTTATCAAGCACTGTCTCTAGCCCTAGAGCAAAAAGCCATCGAAAAAAAACCCTAAAAACCCAAAAACAGCCACCACACGCACCCCTGTGCACCGCCGCGTGCACGTCTGTGCACCTCCGCGCGCACCTGCGCACCTCTGTGCATCTCCGCGCGCACCTACGCACCTCCGCGTGCACCTGTACACCACTGCGTGCACCTACAAACAAACCCTAAAACCTAATGCATACGCTGCCTGTGCATCTTGTGCACCACTGTGCACCACCGTGCACCCCTTGTGCACCTGTCATACATATCTGATGCCTACTGTTGGGCACCTGTTGAGCACTGAATGTACACCTGCCGCACCGCCTGCTGCCGCAAAGCCTAATTGCTGCAACTGCGCACCGTTGATGTTGCTGCTGCACCCTACTGTGCACCTGCTTGTGCCCTGCTGTGCACCCCTACTGCACACTGTGCACGCTGTGCACCTAGAATGGGTTGTAATTTTTGGTTTTCGTTAAATCTTTAATGTGATTGTTTTATGGTGAATTTGACTAACATTATGATTTGTTTGTTTCATGATATCACCGTGCATAATTATACAATGGAATTACTCGAGCAATTTCGCCGCACACGTAAGGATTCAAGCATGGAAAAAGTATAAAGCGAGATTAATAATGCAGTCTATTTGGCAGACTAGCAAGTAAGCTTTAAGTTTTTTGTTTTTTCAAAGTTGCTAAACTTGGAGAGGTTCATCCTTCCTTTCTCTCATCCCCTTCCATGTTTGAAATTTGGTGCGTGCAGGTTAAATCCCAATCATATTATGGGTCCACGTCGTTTGGTATCCGACGTTGAGATGATTAGATTAAAGTGGTAGTATAGAGCACCCGCGTTGTTGGACAACGTTCTACATTTTTCGATTAAAGTGGTAGCTTAGAGCACCCGCGTTTTTGGACAACGTTCAATATTTTGATTAAAGTGGTCGCTTAGAACACTCGAGTTGTTGGACAACGTTCAAAGACAAACTAATGAAACATTATTTTGTGACATTTATCGAGTCTCATAACAGCTTGGTTTTGTATGCAAGATCAAGGTAACATTCTGCTCAGTCAAGTTTTGACACACTTGATGCCAATGTTTCACATCTCGTGCGCTCCCAATTGAGGTATAAGATGCCATTGACACGCGCACACGGGTATAAAGTCCTGATGCGTTATTAGTCTCGTGGCTTAATTACCACTAGGTTTGACTACGTTGTCAATGATACTTTGTGGCATTGTCTAGAAAAAAGAGAGAGGCATAGCCAACCATAGTGGCGGTGCCTCCAGGCCTAGAGCCATAGACACCAAACTTGTCAAAACAAATCATGCTAGCTCTAAAAATAATAATAAAAGGGTTGTAGATCTTTAGATCACAAAAAAAGAAAAAGAAAATTGTGGAGCTTATTAAGTCGTGAGACCATACAAAGAGTGTATGAGAAAATCAAATTAAAAACAAACATGACATCCTGATGATCGTGACTTCACAGTTTTCAGATTTAACTTTGGATGCCTCTGACATTGATGTCATTGAGGAACTACATTTGATTTTCTTTCCAAGACATATGTAAATAGATGTCGTATCGATGTCTTTAGCATTTACAAATTGAGATTTCGATAAAATCGTTGGCGCAATGTTGAGGAATTTTTCATGTTGGATTGAAGGCATTCTTCCATCGCCTACTATAGTTTTATAAGTGTATTCTCAGAATCCTTAGCATAATGACATGATAGTGCCACTTTATGTCTCTAAAAAAGGGGATTAGACCATGGGCATACTGGCCTAGGACCCCCCTATGGCATCACTTGAGATTTTAAAACCCTCTCATGTACAAATTCTGCAAAAACAATACATCCAGTAAATCTGCACCTACTGGGAAGTAACTTCGTATGAGCACTGTGATCAGCTCCGGATGAACTAGAACCCAAACCTTATATTCTTGGAAAGCTCTCTGAGTCTATTTTTCAACGGTTTTCGCGGTTCGTTCATAGCCTTTCTGACAAGAGAGTTATACCAATTTTAGTGAGCAGAGGTCAAACTGTCCGAGAAGATTGTTTTTACTCATGATTTGCATTGTATGATCAGCTCCGGATGAACTAGAACCCAAACCTTATATCCTTGGGAAGCTCTCTGAGTCTATTTTTCAACGGTTTTCACGGTTCGTTCATAGCCTTTCTGACGACAAAGTTATGCCAATTTTAGTGAGCAGAGGTCAAACTGTCCAAGAAGATTGTTTTTACTCAAGATTGCATTATATGATTTGCATCCTTGAAGCATAGTCCCTGTGTGACTTTTGCTTCTATCTCTACTTTATTTAATAGGTATGGAGATCGAGTGTCTTGCAGATAGAAGGATTACTGATGAGATAAATGACCGCCAACGATTACTATCATTGTGAGAATGAACTTTTGTGTATACGTCTCATAAGTGCTAATGAAAGAGCATCATGGAGAGAAATATGAGTCAATCTAGTGGACTATATATCACTATGATGCAATGTCCAAATCTTATGTTAGCAATAGATAGATTTTGGAACATTAACTCAGACAAGCTATGACATTTAGGTCATTACGGAAGTGATAAGTCAGAATGTTGGACATCCATTCTTCCTCTTAAAAACGAAAAAATTTGGATGTAAATGGCAACCCGGGTGACATTTGAGGTCTCTTTGTGTGGTTCCACCGGTCCTCCCTTCACACGGGTGAGATGCACCGGTCCTCCTCTAATGCGTCATTGGCTACGGCCGACAATAACTGTTTTGTTTTGTAAAGACTGTACACTATGACACAAAAGACATTCTTACAATAAATCCAAAGAGGGATTGTGTAGACAGATACAACTAACGTACGAACACCGTTTATGCTTTTATGGTGTTGGTTGAAGGGTTAAACACACGGTCACGTGTTACACTATTGTCTACCAAATGCTGCTTATATTTCTCTGGGCTCAATACCCATTACAAAAAAAAGTTCTCCTCATAGAGTTGAGGACGTACCATTGATAAGTTTTTATAACCTATTTGGCCTCCCGAAATCTGACTATAGTAAAGTCTTGAGATCCGTTGATGTGCATCAGTACTCCACTAAGGTTATAATGCATGTAGCATTACTAATTGGTCCACAACTTATCATCATTGAGTTATTGCACGACAAATTGGGCAAGGATTGACATGGAGTTGTAATCCTTGAGCTCGGCAGGATTGAAACGGATCTCCAAGTTTTGAGCTCCGTAATGTGCCAAATTGCACTGCCACAGTGCCTAATGATGAGTCATGTGGAATGAATAAGTTCTTAGGTTGGATATGAGTCTCCACCTAAAGTCTGGTTATATTTACTCCTTGACAGATGATCTCTTTAACCACTATATTGCGGATTGTCACTTTGAGACTTTATTCCCGTCGTTAGGGGGAGATATGAACACCAATGTTCAGGTGAAACGACGTGAATTGTCATGGTTTGTCACCACCAAGTCTTGATCCCTATCGATTAAAATAAAGTGACGAGATCAACGCTGCCTATATGTCTGTAAGGAATGATCTTCTATCAAGAGGACATGGCGTGACCAGATTGAGATGGTCCTGACGCCATCATTATGCCAAATGTTGGGGCTGATTCCGAGTACTTGCTGACGCTGTCGAGTATCAGCTTCCGAGCACTGTGGGTGGTGATTTGGTGACGTCATAATGTGACAATATGGTGTGACAGGCCTTACGGCTCCTCAAGGTTAGGAGGAGGCCTTTAGGTTCAATAATCACTCGCACTAGAGAGAAAGCGAGCTTGGTAAAACTTGATCCATTGATCAATGACACTCAAATCTGTCTCATGGAGTCTGAATTGTGATTGTAGTTGGGGGACGGCTCAATCCAATTCATATAGAGCTTTACAGACATTACACTAGTGTACATGAGGACGTGAAATGATGAGTTTGTCGAACCACACTTTGTTGACGAAACAGAGTTGATTGGCCTAATGGAAATATATGATCCAGAACAAAGAGATAGGTTCTTGGGTAGGTGATGCAGACACCGTAAGTGTAAACCCTATCATATATGTCTTTGTTTTCCACTAACACGCACTGAAATTGTGTACGATGAGATATGCTCTTGTAATGGATGTCATAGCACTCCACTACTTTGTCAGTTTTGTAGTTTCCGAATAACTGAACATGCAACTTATGAATGTGGTCATAGAAACATCTCTATAAGATCAGAGATATGCACGAAGGTCTTAAAGAGACTTCATTTGCCCAAACCAAGTGACTCCCCACCACAGGAGCGTGTGTTTGCAAGAGAGGTTGGAACACATACTGATAACCCCTTAATTTGAAATTGATAGTAACTCTTTGATTTGGAGGGGATATGATGAAAAATGCCCTTGCGTGATTCCGGATATACATGGACTCTTCATGGTAAAGAGTTGCCAACATCATGTATTGAACATCTGATGTTAGAATGAAAAAGATCTTGGGAAAGACACAGTATCGTAATGAGTTGATGATTGTGTATTGATGATGTATTTCCATCAATCGGCTTAGGTCTTCCGAAGAAGAGTGAAACCTTCATATACTCCCATGATTAGTCAAGGTCTTTACTCCAAGAGAGAGTGATCTGTTTAATCAAAAGAAAGACTTGACCTCTCCTCCATTCATTATAAAGCTAAGTAGCTTTGCTCCCACGTAATGTCAATGATATGACAAAGGACATCACTCAGATACTCTAAGAGTATCTAGCATATTCAATCCCTATGGCATGAGAAAAAGATTGTTGTCTATGTCATCGCTAGCCATGCATGAATCAAGATGCATCGGAAGAGGAATCATGATCTAGGCACCGGTCAGTTTAGTGGCCGACTTGCCGGACATATTACACGCTGCCTGTACACTGTCTGTGCACTGCTGCTAGACACTATACATGCACCTGTGCATCTAGCTGTGCGCTGTGCACCAACTGCCGAGCACTGTGCACGCCAGCTGATGAGCGCTAAGTAATGCCACATTTGAGACATGTAAAAGAGCATACATATGCCAGGTTGTCAAAACAAGCTCCGTGGTCACTAAGGAACCGGAAGCGCCCTATGAGTGATCTTAAGATCAGGGGGAGATGCAGATTTGAAAGAAAGTCTAGCATATATATGTCATCATCAAATGTGAAGGGTGTGGTTGCTTGTGTCAACCATGTTGCACTCTTTTTCCCTTAGTCTAAGCGTTTTGTCTCACTGGGTTTTTGCTTGACAAGGTTTTTAACGAGGTAACATTGCATGCACCGCTAAGACTATTGATTCCCATTTGTGGTTGATCATGACAGACTTATTCAAGTCTTGGCTCACATCTACTCTTAAGATGCATGCTGGAATGCACCATTCATCAGGAAAATTCGATTGAAGCACATATCAGGGGGAGCATCATATGGTGAGTTCTCAATGGAGTAGTTGGTGTGTTGTACTCTTTTTCCTTCGACCAAGGTTTTTCCCACAGGGTTTTTGTTACTTGGCAAAATTTTTGATGAGGCAACACCGTAAGCACCATACTGACATGAAGACAT
Source organism: Comarum palustre (assembly GCA_951800085.1). NCBI lineage: Eukaryota > Viridiplantae > Streptophyta > Magnoliopsida > Rosales > Rosaceae > Comarum > Comarum palustre. The sequence goes on from OX637587.1 coordinate 2,179,801, forward strand.
GCGACATAAGGGGGAGTGTTATAGGATATTTGATATATATGTGTGTCTTGGTCCATGCCTTGTATACGGGCTTTATGTAGTAACTTATGTTGTAATAGGGTTTTACACATATCCATGTAATAACCCAAGAGGCTCATGTATTTCTCTATATAAAGGGGCTTCATTCTATCAATAAGAGAATGAGAATTCAGTTCTCCTACAACACCATTTTTTTTCTTTTCAAAACCGGCTCATTTTAAGCAAGATGCCCTCTCAAGTATTCATTTTCGTACTTATTTTTTCAACTTATTAGCTTTAGCATCCGTATACAAGTACAACATATAGCATATTCTTTCACCTTACTGGAACGAGTAAAAAACAAAAAGGACTATCATATGAATCACTTGACTTTACTGAACTAGATATAGTTTCCCACGCTGAACAGTTCAATTTATTTTGCGGCAGTTGGTACGAACTTGACCATTGGATCCAGTAAGCAACTTTAGGCTCCCCATTTTCACCATGGCATTGGCAAAATCTGCAAAGAAAGCTGAAGGGTTGGTGTTGTAAGTTGTAACCTGAGAATCTGTTGAACCACCACTGTAGAGTTGCTGGTCAGAATGCAAGAGACCTTTGCTATTCACCAAGTTCTTGTAATAAGCGTTGTCGAAGAAAACCGGACTTGTAACATCCAGTGGGGAAAGGTTGTCATCACTCCCCGAGTTTGGACAGCTTGTTTTCAATGATGTAGCAAATGCTGAGTTGATGCTGGTCTCATTGTAGATCCGGTCTCGGAACAAAACACACTTGGCTTGCCCCATTGTGTGAGATCCTAGTCATAAGCATTCAAATTTTCATTAGATAAAGATTATGCATATTGTAAGTCATGTAAGAAATATCTGAGAAGTAAACTCAACTTATTTGAGACCAAATATTTTGCCCTGCATACCTGAGAGAGCTACCAATTCTTTGGCATTAAAGCCTTTATTCGAGAAGGCAGAGATGAGGTCATTAACATTTAGGATCGGAGATGGTAGTTCAGAATTTGCAGCACTTAAACTTGCTGTGGTGGAGTCTCTTCTGCCTAACTGAACTATCCATGTAGGCCCTCCCAACTGCAGAAATACACATTAGTTTTGTAAATCATCGACATAAAAATGATTCTAATCAATGGAACAGATTGTTAGTATGACAACATAACATTAGGGGGTACTTATTACTGCTAGTACTTACTGAAACAACTGAATCACGGGCTGCGATGGCGAGGATGTCTGCACAAGAAACAACCCCCGGGCAGATGCTTTCCAGTTGAGATTTTATAGTATCAACCACGTCAAATCCTCTCAATGAGTTCAAATTTGGTAAAGCTGTCTTCTCCCCAGTAAAATTTGCAGTGTCATCTAATAGAACAGATGCATCACATCCCTGTTTCAGTCAACCAAAGTTTGTCAACAATGATAATGATCAGAATGAATGTTGTTTCTGATTTAAGATACTGAATAGCATGCATATGCTAATGGTATTTGTGATTCATGAAAGAAAATTGTATCCAAGCCTCGAAAATTAGCATGATACACAGTTTTTAACATAATAAAAATACAAATGCATGTGTTTACTTTGTTTCTGGTATGCATGGAACTATGTATGTCTGTGTATGTGAGGGCGTGTTAAGGAATTCTAGGCAACCCTTAAGCTCCAAAAACTTAAGCTCTGGAAAAAGGTCAACAATGTATATTAAGCTAGCGTAGAAGAGAAAGAGAGAGGGGGAAGGAACATGCATTAACAAAGCAATCGTGAAAATGGAGACGAAGCAAGGATGCTCCCATACGATGCTCCTTCACCACTGCATTACTAACTGCAGTCCGAACGGTCGTAAGGGCACTCGGGCATCTTGCTGCATAGTAGTCTGATGACAATTGTGCAGAAACTATGCTGAACAAGAACAAAAGCACCAAGAAGCAGAAGCTGTTGTTCTGTGAGGTAAAGGCCATGATTCCACAAGAATATATTGTCACCTATGGCTGTATAAATAGGGGATAGCTCTAGTGGACTATTAACAGTTTGTCAGTCAAAGTTCCTATTACTTTATCCAAACCTACCAAAGTCGTCTGAGTTTAATTGTAATCTCCACCAGCAAAGATCAAAAATGACACTAATTTCTTCAACCCAAGCCGCGATTCCTTTGAAAAAGTAAATTGTCTATCATTGTAAATTTGTGATGCCAAGGCATGTCCCTGAATTGTGTGAACATATTGTCATTTGGAATCAAAATTAGTCAATCCAACAATAGGTTGATACCACTTGCAAGTGTTTTTTCTACTTCATGGACATGGATGAAGGTATGTTTTGCAATTGCCCCAAACTTAAGAATCTTCCAACAGATTGTACACATAATTCTACAGAGAGCTTCAAAAGGACCAATAGAAGGTAAATCGATCATCACTGATTGACTAGTGTTACCGATTTCATGGCTTTCTGGATCCTCAAATTCAAAGTTCTCGCCTTCCCTTTCTTAGCTGTAAAACCTTTGTTAGGAATGATCAACTATCATTATGACTTTGTAAAGTTGACTTTCACTTCACAAATAATGCTGCTAAGGTGAACTAAATTAATAAGAGAGAGTATTCAGTGTATCGAATAAATACAAAAAGAATGCATACATCTAACGGTGTGAGATGAACAGGTTACGTGCACTGCACCGAATAATTTTTGAATTACCAAACATTTACTCTATCAACAAAGCCTGAGCATCAACATGTCTTCCACCAAAGACGGAGAGTCCTCATTAGATACTTGGGCCTTGGCTATGCCTCTTCTACACTCTCAACCTTGATGAATGTCTTCTCAATCTTGCAAATGTTGATGATGTTGTTCCTACTCAACTCAAGCGTCATAGATTTACCAAGTTCGTGTTGTACGCTAATGGGTTGTTGTTGAAATCCTACTTTGTGTTTTATTTGCTAAACCCTGCAACTAAGGAACACAACATAGTGCCAAGCCCACCACAGCTGTATATGTCGTCTCATTGGCTGTATGGGTTTGGCTTTGAAGATGACAAGATTTGTTTTCTTGACATTTTCGAGGGATTCCTGTGTGTGGGAAAGACTGATGATTTCGAGTTTTGGTTCATGAGGGAATATGGAGTGACAAAGTCTTGGAGTAAAATGAGCATCTCCTTGCCATGTAGCGAAAGGTTACATTCCGGTTTTGTGAAGAACAATCATCATCTGTTGTTGGATTTGCCCCAACACCATCTGGTTATGTACAATTTTGAAGATGGAAGCTCTCGGAATCTTTCAATTGGGTGAAGTTGCAAAGCTGATTTTGTTGGCTGCTACTTGGAGAGCCTTGTTTCGCCTAATCACTATCATATAACTGATGGAGAACATTAGGTGTGAAGCTGATGTTGAGAGGAAAGGTAAAAGACCATGAATCATCTAAAATCTCTTTCTTGTTTGTTTTGCTGTTAATTTTGGTACATTTTATAAGCAGTAAATGCAATGTGAAATAGTTATAGTATTGGTTGCCAATTTGATAGCTGTGATTAATTCTTGACTAAAAGGAGTTTGAAGACAATCATAATCTATGAGTCTAAAATAGTGTATTTGGGACTATGTCATGAAAATTGGTTTCTGCTGATCTTTCCTTGATGTTTTCCAGCCTCCATAAAGACTAATGAAACAATTCTGATGAAAACATGTGAGTCTGAATTTGTTGCAATTCAAGTACTGTTTCAGATTATTTTTATTTTTCTGAATAAACCAGTACTTGGTGTGTGCTTGAGAGTTCTTTGTATGAATTGACCTAACAGTCAGTAACGCTTTTACTGGCATGCTTTAGCTTCCTTTATATGAGATTGTGGATCGGCTTCACATTCCTCATTCCTCCTACAAGAGTCTAGAATTAGGAAGATGTACTGAATCAGAAGCTGAATTCATATCTTCTTTGTAATATATACATTCTCTATAAGATAAAAGAAAAAAAGGGCATTCGAATTATGATTTTTTTAACAAATAAACCTTTCACATAAATGAACAGATGATCTGTTTACTTTCACATAAATGATCTGATCTGATGTGGTTATTATTAGAGGTCACCTTGATACATCTATGTGATGTTCATTGTGTGTAGAAAGCACTCGTAGGAAAGTGTTGGAACTAGCAAGTGTTTGAAATAGTCAGAGTACTCTATAGAAAAGCACTTCCAGAGAAAAGCCCAATAGACCCAAATCGGCTAAAATATGGCCAAAAACCCAATCCGTTTTCAATAAAAAAACGATTCCTTCACATCTTGTTTTCTTCCGATTCCTTCACATCTTGTTTTCTTCCTTGGCTTTTTCATTCTCTGTGATTTAAATGCTTCTTCTGTAGTTGATCCTCCAAAAGACTCAGACTGACTTCTATGGACAATTCAGTTCTTATACATCCCACGAGTTCTGAAATCCCGGTCGATCTCTTTGTCTCCAAGAAACATCCTGGCCTGCCACGTGGCGACTTGGGTTTCCTGGATTCTTCTGGTAACGTGGTTTACAAGGTCACCCATCAATCTCTCAAGTCATCTTCCAATAAGCGCGTGTTGCTTGATGCCGCTGGAAATCCTCTGCTTACTTTGTGCCTCAGTAATGTGAGTCTTTGCTTCTAATGTTTTCCTCATAGATTTTGGGTTGTGATTTTTGTGTGTGTTTGGGATTTGTAGAGTGGATGCTGGCAAGGATATAAGGGTGGTCAAGCTGAGGAGAGTCAGTTGATATTCAGAGTGCAGAGAACGAAAAACAAATTTACTCGAGTCGAGCTGGAGGTGTTTATTGTTGGTGAGATTTCCACAGAGGCGACAACCTGTGATTTCGAAGTTAAAGGCTTCCCTTTCCAAAAATCATGCAGCATCTATAGTGGCAATCTCACAGTTGCTCAGGTATGATTGATTATTTGGGTGTGATAAGTATTTGAAAATTGAATGACTTCTGGTATGTGAAATCTGTAATGGCTGCTGATCAGGAAGGGTTTTGTTTGATAGAATTTACTGGGTAAAATGAAATGCAGTTGATGTGATAAGAGTTAGATTCTTCAAATTGATTGAAGTTACTACAAGTAAAGGATCTTTGAAAGTCCATTGTCTTTGTTTTGTTCTTTTAATGCAAATCTTAAATAATAGGGTAATAGTAAGCTTTTTAGTGTTAACTCTTGACTAAATCCTTACATTTGGAGTTGTTCCATCAAGTGGATCCTCATTTGTCTTTGTAGAAAGTGCTGAGATTATATTATTGGATCCATGCATAAAGGTGTGGTTGGTGAATTTACAACCAAGTTCCATGATTGCTGTAGTCATCTGTTATCTGGGAAAGTTGAGTTTGGGGATCAATGTAGTTTATGTTTGTTCAGCATTTTTTTTGGCTTATAAGTGTGACCATTTGCATAGTAAGATGTAGCGTCTTTCGTATCTATTACCTGGTTGAAGGTAAATGGCTTGATGACTAGTTGTGTTATTGAATTACAACCAAGTTCTGCAGTCCCTGTAGCAACCTGCAATTCTGTATGTAAAGATTTGAGCAAGTTGTTTGCTAGTTGATACTAATGGAGTATTTTGATCACATATTGATAAAATCTCTCGCTTATTCTGATTCTTTAATACACCTGCTATAATATAGAAATTGACCTCTCATTAACCCATCTGTGTTTAGACATGATATGCTGTCTTATTTATGTCTTGTTGCAGACTAGTCTCATGTACAAATTGCACCAGCCTTTTCCCAAGAGGGGAAAATTTCGATTGACCATATTTCCTGGATCTGTCGATCATGCTTTGGTTGCTGCCTTAATTGTAATATTTCTTGATTGATTAGAGATTACAGAAGAACTGAAGACCTTTAAGCAACCGATCGACTCTTCTCAACTCGCAAAATTGGAAAACGTCAATCTCTGAACTTCCCTTAGAGGTGATGAAGAAACAGATCATGTATTCTGATTAAATATAGTTTAGTTTAGCAGAAAATGGTGTTTGTTGACAACTTAATTAGAAGAGTATAAAACACTACATCCTGAGAATTCTATTGAATTAATACTTTGCATCAATTGCTAATGAAGCTACACAGGGAAATCTGAAAATGACCTTCAGAAATTCCTCCAATTTCCAGTGCTAGGAAAGACATTGTTACAGACCTAAAGGAAACGTAGTTCTTTTTTTTTATTTGAAAAAAAAGTATTAACTTGTCATTAGTGTGGTTAAAAACTTCACGTTTAAGAAGAGACATTAACTTGCCAGACTAATCTCTAGCTGTTGGTGGCTTGGTGCACGAATCTAAGGATCTCTCAAATCCTGCGAGTCATAAACCGGTAGTTGAGACTTGATCCATTAAAATGAGAATAATGTACTAAGCAATTCGACAAATTTTACCACTTGAGATGGTTAATCGGCCTTAAATTTAAATAATAATAATTATTTTTATTATTTATCAAATATAAAAACTGCGTGAATTTACATGTTAAAGAGAATACTACCTTTAGAAAAAGACTATTTGTTTCCGAAAAGTTTAGGTGAGAGCTTGGTTACGCTACACCACCATCGTCAAGGCAAACCTGCAACCTTAACCTTGAAGCACTTACAGTGAACACGTACCTGTCACACTAGCCTCCAGATATGGATTTTCACAGGAGAATTTATAGATCGCGAACCAACGAGCCCTGTTTGTAGCAGAGATCAAACTCAGATGGGGTTTTCACTACAAACCCGTCCTTACCAACTGAGTCACTATGACGCTAGACCTAGTCGGTCAGCTTCTTCGCAGTCGTACTTGATATAAAAGTTGCCGAATGTAAAAAGACGATCAACTCCCCGTCAGCGAGCACAAATCCCCTCGCTGTTCCGTTGATTGCTCAAAAGAATACCTCCTGCTCTTCCTCTGCTCTGCAACTCGCTCCTCCAATACTACGTCGTTTCGCAAACCCTGTAAATAATGGGGAAACAGAAAGGAGAGGGAGCTAGGAGCAAGGCTCGGCCTTCAAGTAGCAGGTACTGATTTCGTTCTCCATACATTTTTCATGATACTGCGTCGTTTTGGACACCTCTGATTGTGAGCAATTCGGTGTAGTTTGGCGGCGTCGCTATTGCCGTCGGGTTCTGCTGCAGCCATGGGCTTCGGTGGCTACGTCGGCGGCTCTCGCCTTGACGCTCCTCCTTCCGGCGGCGATGATTCGAGGCACTATTTGGTAGGTTTGACAATTCTTTTTGCTTTGAGGAGAGTGTTGGATTTTGGTTAGGTTTTTGATGTATGTGAATGGAAGGACCTTAAGTTTGATCTCGAATCGATTGTGAGGGCTGTGAGTGTGTTTATGGTGCTGAATGCGTTTTTAGTAGTCTTTTGCTGATTGTATAGAGTTGAAAATTAGTGATTACTAATGATTTGTAAGAATTAGGGTTTAGTCTGGGTGGATTGGATCCACCAAAGATGAAAAAAAGGTGAGAAGTAAAAGGTAAGGAGTTAGAACAATTGCTAGGGTAGAAACTGTGTTTATGTTCTGTTTTTGTTTGTAGTTGCATTATCGTTTGTCATAGTCTTGCGGCAATAAGAGTTCTGTGGCATGTGCTTGGAAGTTGGCTCTGTTGAAACTAGTAGTTGCCTTATTGTGAGAATGATGAGTTAGAAATTTGCAAAACGAGTTCTGGTTTCCTTAAGTTGAATGCGTTTGGGTGAAAGTGGCAAATCTGAGCATTCACCAATGATACAGTTTTTATCATATTTGTTAAAAGGAGTATGTATACAAAGTTTAACTTCCTTCTTCTTGTTTCAATGACCTGTTCACTTGGTTTGTTTTCACGTGGGTTGTGCAGGAAGTAGATAGTGATTTGGCTCTACATTTGAAGAGGCTTGCACGGAAAGATCCCACCACCAAGGTAAACTTGTGCCTAAAATTGTGTTCTTGACTTGAGATTTGGTCATGTATAATTGTAACAATCATTGGATTGAATTCATTGATAGCTTAAAGCTTTGGCATCTCTATCCACGCTGCTGAAGGAAAAGTCCACAAAGGACATAATACCAGCCATTCCACAATGGGTACAGTATCTCATCTCATCATGATAATACTAGAGAATTTTTCCTCTCTTTGTTTCTTTTCTTGATTTCTTGGAAGTAACAGTTGATGCCACTAGCTTTGCCACACTTGTTTCAGATAGTTGAGACTTAAACAGTTCTTTCTTCTGTAGGGATTTGAATACAAAAGGCTTGTGGTGGACTACAATAGGGATGTGCGGCGAGCAACACATGACACAATGAACAATCTTGTCTCTGCCGTGGGGTTTGAACTCTTTTGTGTACTCTCACATTTTTGTTTTTTATTTTGGGCTAGCTGAATTGTATTAAGTTAAGGAAAACTTGCTGTAATTCTTTATTTGGTTTGGGTTATATCCTTTAAATGCCAATGGCTTAGTTCACTTATGTCTTGGATAAGCTCCTCTACGTGGTAATCTGATCCTTGAAAACAATACCACAACTTTGATAAATCCACCATGCATTTGTGAAACAAAAATTGGTTTAGATGCTGATATCTCCACATGGTTAAGGGTGTGATAAGATCTCATTCCTAGATTGGCATCTCCACATGGTTAAGGGTGTGATAAGATCTCATTCCTAGATTGGCTTTACCCAAAATGTCTTGTATTGAGCTGGCAAATCTCTATGTTCTAAAGCCCCTGAAATGCTTATGGATAATGGTTGCACATGTGGATTAATTGTCAACTGAATATGAACTTCCATTTATTTATCTATCAATTCTGGTTTTGCCTAAATGCTCTGACAATGATTTATTGTTTGTTTAGGAGAGATTTAGCTCCACAGCTCAAATCTCTGATGGGACCATGGTGGTTTTCTCAATTTGACCCAGTATCTGAAGTTTCACAAGCTGCAAAGCGATCATTTCAGGTAAACTTGCAAGTGCATCCTAATTTAGTTTTATTCATAGTCCTCAATATTAGAAACTAGTTTTAGAAAGTCTCTTCATTGCTGCACCTGCATTAGCATTCACAGTTAGAAATTGTGATTTATATCCCTATCTCAACAAAAGAACAGAAACTTGAGTGTATATCTTGTATAAAACGTTCAGAATCTATAATTATCCTGAATATAGTACGGTCAAATAAACTGCGGAGGGCGGGGTGTGGGGGGGATTCGATTGCTCGTGGGTAGATCCCCTGGCTACCTATCACGCATTAGGATCTAGATTAGTCAGGCTTCTGTTAACCTCGAGTATGGTGGGGGATCAAATTGGTTCATATATATTATTGTGAAGATTGCTAGCATTTTTATAATAGTTTGTCTTATCATTTGTTAAGCTTCATCATGTTCTGTTTTTTTTAGTTCAAGTCTGAATGAATTTAACTCCTCTTATGGTTGTCATGCACCTTTGTTTTGATTCTTAACTTGCGTGTAACAGGCGGTCTTTTCAGCACCAGAAAAGAGACTAGATGCTTTAATTCTATGCACGACAGAAATTTTTGTTTATTTGGAAGAAAATCTGAGGCTCACACCACAAAGTATGTCTGATAAAGGAACTGCTCTGGATGAATTACAAGAGATGCATCAGCAGGTAAGGATCTATGATACGCCACTTCATCTACATCACCATAGTAAACCTCAAATGATCATATATTAGACATGTGCCTATTAATATGCTCTCAGATGTAATGATTATTTTCATCATGTTGGATTGTAGGTGATATCTTCATCATTGCTGGCATTAGCCACACTTCTTGATGTCTTGATTTGCTTACAAGTAGAAAGACCAGGCACCGAAAACATAGCTGCTCAACCAAAACATGCTTTGAAGGCCAGGGAAACTGCTATTTCTTGTGCCGAAAAGATGTTCACTGCTCATAGATATTTCTTAGACTTCCTGAAATCCCCAACTCCAGCTATCCGGTCAGCCACATATTCTGTATTGAGTAGTTTTTTGAAAAACGTGCCTCAAGCCTTTAATGAAGGAAATATGAAAACTGTTGCTGCTGCACTATTAGGTGGATTTCAGGAGAAGGATCCTGCTTGTCATTCATCAATGTGGGATGCAATTTTACTGTTGTCTAATAAATTTCCTGAAAGTTGGACTTTGGTCAATGTACAGAAAGCTGTACTGAATCGGTTTTGGGATTTCCTTAGAAATAGGTGCTTTGGATCTCAACTGGTTTCTTATCCATGTTTGGTTCTATTCTTACAAACCGTGCCATCAAAAGCGGTAGTCGCAGAAACTTTCTTTCTTGAATTTTTTAAGAACCTCTGGGCGGGAAGAAATCCACATTCCTTGGATGCAGATAGAGTAGCATTTTTTCGAGCGTTTCAAGAATGCTTTCTTTGGGCATTGCATAATGCCTCAAGGTGGGAGTCCTTTATTTTACTTTTATCATGGTTCGCTGTATTCTTTTATACTAAGCTTCCTTTTCTGTTCCTTCAATTTTCAGCTTATGTTTTTATTTTCTCAAAAGTTGATATGAATTTGATGTTTTCATATGGTACTGGTTATAAATCTTTCTCCTTTTGGCAACAGATATTGCAATGGAGTAAATTCCATTGGTGATTTTCAAGCAACTCTTGCTAAAAGTGTTCTGGTAAAGCTTTTGTGGCAAGACTATATTTCCTCTAGTACCTCAAGAAAGAAGGAGAAAACATTGCTGGAATTATCAGTAGATTCTTGTGAAAGTGATTTGGCTTCCAACAAGAAGACTGTTGAAACTTTGAATATCACGTACCCAATGAGCTACTTAAATGAGTTGGCAAACTGCATTGTTGCGGTTCTTTCAGGCATTCATTTGCTGAAGCATGATTTGCTCTCAGTTTTCGCTACAGAATTTGTGGAAAACTGTCAGGGTTTCTTTCAGCATGCTAGTAACTTGGAAAAAGAAAGTGACTTTGCAGAGCGAGTTATACAATTTATATCATTACTTGGGGAACATTCATTGCTGAATGGTGTAGATTGGCCTCTGGCTTCTCTAGTTGGACCAATGTTGGCAAATTCCTTTGCAGTGATGAGATCACAAGTAAGTTCTCTTGAAAAATATCATCTCACGTGCTCGATACATATTTTTATTTCTCAATTCTGCTACTGTTATTGTAGTGTTTCTTGGAGATCATACAATTTTTAATATAGTTGTGATGCATGTTTGTGGCATCAGACTACATTTTGAATGGTCCAGCTATGAGTGGGAACCTTTGGAGTATTAGATTTCATCTCATATCTCATTTTTCAGAAAACTAAATTATATATGCATTCTGTCATCCCCATTTCCAGCCCAACTGGTTGAATTTACTCTAATAATTTCATTTCCCAGTCAAACAACAAGTTCATAATGGTAATTAGAAACATAAAAATGTGTCCAAGTTAATTAAATGTGAACTTCATTTATTGTTTTGCTGTCAACAAATTTATTATATATACTTGCAAGTTTATATATGTTTTTGTAAAAATTGATATTCAGCCTTTTATCTTATCTTCCTGGCACCAGGATTCACCAAGTTGTGTGAAGATTCTAGCACTGGCTGTTTCTGTATTTGGGCCGCATAAGATAATCCACGAATGTCATATTCACAATGTGTCTCCACATGAGGGCGATACAGCATTAGAGGAAGAAATATTCCTGCAAATGTTCAAGGGAACATTTGTTCCATGGTGTCTTAGCGTGAACAGTTGCTCTTTAAGTGCTCGTCTCGACCTGTTACTTGCATTGCTTGATGATGAATATTTCTTTGAGCAGTGGGATAGTGTAATCAAATATGCTACTAACCTGGAGCATTCTGGATCTGCACCCTGCTCTTTAGATTCTGACAGGATAACTATCTTAGTAATGCTTATAGAGAAAGCAAGAAATGTAATCACAAAAGCAAAAGTAGGAACTATCTGCACGAACATGGGCAACATAGATCATTGGCATCACGAGCTTCTGGAGTCAACTGCGGTTGCTGTTGCTCGATCCTCTCCTCCTTTCAGAGCTTCTAGTTCTCAGTTCTTGTGGTATGAACGAAATTATTTTGTTATTGTCTGTTTTCTTTTCAATAGAGGTCTAGCTTTTTCGACCTTGTTTTGCGTGGGTCGACTACTTTTCTGGAGAACATTGATGAAGTTGATTTCTATGTATCTCATAATTGCAAGCCCGCTGATATGAAATGGGAGTAGTTATGTGGATATTTTGCATAATAGACAGAAATATTCATTTGATTGCTTTAAATCTTAGTATCATGTTCATGACCTACTTTTTCCATATCTGCAGTACTGTTGGTGGTTCAACAAAGAGCAATCAAATTTCCTTGGTGTCCGGAAGTACGTTGGTCCTGATATTTGAAGAGGTTTTCAAGAGGTTAATTTCATTTATTCTGGCATCCTCTTTTACTTGGGTCAGGGATGCTGGTTCTCTGTTGACGCCCAATCTATTGACTGCTGGGGCAAACACTATTGGGTCAGAATTTGAAAGTTCAGTGAGCATGTTTGAGATGGCTAAATTTGCTCTTGAAGTACTTGATGGCAGCTTATTTTCATTAAAGACACTTGGTGAAGAAAATGGGCTGACTTCAGCTATTTTAGCTGCAATTTTTCTTATTGATTGGGAGTTTCTGGAACTGACAATGATAGATGATGGACCTGATGATAAATCAATGGAAATATTGAAGGCCAGGCTGGGATTTGGTGAATCTTTTCATGCATTTAGATGTAAGATAAGTAATCAATTCTGGAAAACACTCGGTATACACAATCGAAGGGCAGTTGGACAAAAATTGATTCAGTGCATGAGATCCGCCATCTTCAATGAAGATGAATTGGACACAGAGAAGTTCACATCACTGTGCTGCTTGTGGATGCTTGAAATTCTGGACTGTCTCTCTCAGGATCCCTATGAGGAACAAGATCTGCTGGACCAACTTCTCTGCCAAGGTGAGAGATGGCCGTTGTGGATAGTACCAGATTTTAGCAGGCCAGAGGGAACAGTTGCCAAAGACTTCTCTATCCAAGTGAGTTGGAAGATTATTGAATTGACATATTGCTGCGTTATTGGTTCATGTTTTCCGTCTGTTTCTCTCATTATTTGTCGAGTTCTAGTTGGTTAGTTGGATATTCGCTCTCATTATATTAGTTATTGACGGCATCTACTTCTGTTCATTTTACGCTTGTACACATTAGATTATTGATTAACCCAAACGCTAGGTTTTCTTAGAGGCACAGTAAGGAAATAAATCTTCGCTCGATTACCACTCTCTTACTGTTAGTTAGGGTCCCTTCTATTGGTACTTGTTTTGATGCTTGTGCACATATGATTATCGATTCATTCCCAGCCCTAGGTTTTCCTAGGCGCACAGCAAGGAAGGGGATTGCAAATATTATAACTGTATCCCTAAAATAATTGGTATGTATATGTCCTGCACTTCACAACCAGGTCACTGCTGAATGAGAAAGATAAATGTCTGGCATACATTCATGCACCAGATAGGTTTAGAAGAGTTAGCCCACTATCTTACCATAGAGACTAGATGATGCTTCATTGCTTACAGTGAGACTATTTTTTTCTTTTGTTTATTCAAAGTGTGTATTTGAAATTGTTCCACTGATTGTTAGATGGATTATGTGATCTTTATTGGATTTGTAGAGGGGCTTACACATTACAAATATATGACAAAATGCAGGACTTTGGCCATCGGAAGTTTATTTCATTTATCAACAAGATGATATCAGAAATTGGGATTGATAGAGTTGTTGCCAGTTATGATAGATACACTCTTCCTCTGTCTGGGGAAGCAACAAATGAAAACCTGACTCGATCTTGGCTTGCTGCTGAAATATTATGCTCTTGGAAGTGGCCTGGAGGAAGTGTAATAGCTTCATTCTTACCATCATTAAGCGCATATGCCAAGAGTAGAAATTTCTCTTCCCAGGAGAGACTGCTAGATTCTATTTTCAACATTTTACTTAATGGCACACTTGTTCAGGGAGGATGTGCTGCACAGAATTTCGTCTATTTATGTCCTGCTTCAAGTGATGAGGTGGGGGATATTGAAGAACCATTCTTGAGAGCTCTTGTAGCTTTACTTTTAACTTTGTTTAATGATAACATATGGGGTTCCAAGAAAGCTACGGAGCTGTTTGCAATGCTTGCAAATAAACTATATGTTGGAGAAGTAACAAATGCAAACTGTTTGAGGATTCTTCCTGTGATTGTCAATGTTCTTATTCGACCATTAAGTCAAAGAAGCATCAGATCTAACGACTGTAGTGAAGATGCTCAACATGATTCTTTTGGGGAAAATCATATACAAGATATTATTGAAGGTTGGCTTAGAAAAGTCATATCATTTCCGCCTTTGATTACGTGGGAAACAGGAGAAGGTAAATGCATGTAATTATATTTTCATTCGGTAATTCTATTAGACATTTGAGTTTTAGATCTGCAAGTCACTATTTGAACCGTTGGTTAAGTAAGACATAGAAACTCTTCAGATTTTTATATGCAGTACCTGTTCTTGAGCTTCAAGTGGTGGGCGCCCACCTCGCGATAGAGAGTGGTTGGGCTTGTGGTTCTTGCTGATTTACTTTATAATCTGCTAAGAACCAGTATTAATTCCTTTTGATCTCATCTTGTAGATATGGAAGATTGGATGCAACTGGTTATTTCTTGTTATCCCTTTAGTGTAGTGGAGGACATACAAACACCAAAGCTTGAGAGAAGGATTAGCTTGGTAGAGAGAAGTCTTCTTCTTGAATTGTTCCGGAAGCAGAGACATGGTGTTGGAACATCAGCTGTAATAAATCAGCTTCCAGTTGTGCAGATGTTGTTATCAAAGCTTATGGTTGTCTCAGTTGGTTATTGTTGGAAAGAATTTGATGAAGAAGACTGGGAATTTGTGTTATCTCAGATAAGACGCTGGCTGCAGACTGTTGTTGTAATGATGGAGGAAATTGCTGAAAATGTCAACGACACTATCACTAGCGGCTTTACTTCTGATAACTTGGGTGCTCTCTTTGATAACCTTGGCAAAATTGTTTTCGTTTCAGATCCCCTTCCTATGGACATTGCCAAAAATGCCCTTCTATCATTTTCTCTGTCATGTGGATCTTTTGGTCACCAACAGGCAGAAGATGCGGATAACTTGAATCCTGTGAGAACAGAAAGATGGGACCCCATCAAAAATAGAATATTAGAAGGCATCCTTCGCCTGTTTTTTTGCATGGGTATTGCTGAGGCCATTGCAAGCTCCTGTTGTCATGAGGCTGCATTTATTGTATCCGCTACTCGATTTGAACATTCCTATTTCTGGGAGTTGGTGGCCTCATGTGTTGTCAACTCGTCAACAGATGCCATAGATAGAGCAGTGAAATCAGTAGAATTCTGGGGGCTAAGCAAAGGACCCATTAGCTCTTTGTATGCTATCCTATTTTCTGCCAATACAGTTCCTTTGTTGCAGTTTGCTGCTTACTTTATTCTTTCAACTGAACTTGTTTTACGCCTGGCTATTGTTGAAGAAGACAAAAGTTACTTGGATGGTGTCAGTAACAATGAAGAGGTTTCGTCCCCTCCTGGCATGTCAACGGAAACAGATATTCATTTGAGAGCTGAAATAGCTTGCATGATTGAAAAGTTACCTACTAATGTTCTCGAGATGGATTTGTTGGCAGATCAAAGGGTAAATGTGCTTTCAATTAGTAGCAAAAATACTCTTTCTTCCTTGCATTGTATTTGATTATATCTTTTTCTTGGTATTTACTTACTAAAAGTGCAAAATTGATTCCTTTCCAAAATTTCAGGTACATGTTTTCCTTGCTTGGTCCTTGTTGTTATCACATTTAGGGTCATTACCATCGTCATCACCTACGAGGGAGAGACTGGTCCAGTATGTACAAGATTCTGCTAGTTCAGTAATATTAGATTGCCTCTTCCAGCATATTCCTCTAGAACAGTGGGTTCTTAAGAAGAAGGACGAAAAGCTTCCTGCTGGTATAGCAGAAGCTGCAACTTCAGCGACACGCTCCATTAGAACTGGGTCATTGTTGTTCTCGGTACAATCTCTCTGGCCTGTTGAACCACTGAAAATGGCTTCACTTGCTGGAGCAATGTTTGGTCGGATGCTCCACATTCTTCCTGCCTATGTAAGACAGTGGTCCAATGATTTACGTGATCGCTCAATATTATCAGGAATTGAATCATTCACAAGAGCATGGTGCAGCCCACATCTAATCGCTGGCGAATTAAGCCAGGTATGTATAGCCTTATACAGATGCTTTTGCATTAGGTTATTCTGCATTATTTCTGAGACCGAAGCTGTTAATTACCCACAATTATAAACTATAACCTAATTGTATTTAAACTGTCTTCACTGTAATGATGGGTAACTCTACTCTGAATTTCAATCTGGTGTAGATTAAAAAGGATGAAATTGCTGATGAGAATTTCACCATTGCTGTAAGCAAATCAGCAAATGAGGTTGTTGCTACTTATACAAAGGATGAAACTGCAATGAATCTTGTAATCCGTCTTCCTTCATCTTACCCATTACGGCCAGTTGATGTTGACTGTACAAGGAGTCTAGGTATTAGTGAAGCAAAGCAGAGGAAATGGTCAATGTCTATGACATCATTTGTGCGGAATCAGGTAAATTGAATTTAACCTTTATGTTTGCTGGTCATTGTCCATTTTCTGCCTAATTACAGAACCTCAAAGGATCAATATCATACTGCTGTGAAATTAATTTGTGATAAGAATATATGTAGACAAGAGCAGCACAGGCTGGTTATTTTGAACAATTTTGGTTTTGTGTTGATGATTTTTATGAAAGGAAAGGGTGTTTGGGGAAAGATGAATTGATGATCTAGTTCTTTCATTAAGCATGGGATCAGAATTAAAATGGCATGAATTAGGTTTATTAAAAGGGGACACAATAACAATGTGGACAACTTCGTATTTCGTTGAATGCAGAATGGAGCTTTAGCAGAAGCTATTCGGATATGGAAGCGCAACTTTGACAAGGAGTTTGAAGGTGTTGAGGAGTGTCCCATATGTTACAGTGTCATCCATACTGTCAACCACGCCCTTCCTCGTCTTGCATGCAAGACCTGCAAGCATAAGTTCCATTCGGCCTGCCTCTATAAGTGGTTCTCAACTTCGCATAAATCAACTTGCCCATTGTGTCAGTCTCCATTTTAACCAGGGTCATCAAATCTCTAGTAGCCTATTCACTGAGGAAAAGGATCTTGATAGTCAAATAGTAAGAAATACAACCAGAATTCAGACCTCAATTGCCACAGAAACGCTGACTTCACTGTGGAGCATAGTTGCGAGAGCCAGATTGTGTTGCAAAAATTGATGATGTTTAAACTTTTGATCGCCATCAGTGACCGCTTTGAAGACTGTTTCGGAGAAGGGATCGGGGTTTCAATATTTTGAGTTCTCACTGACTAGTTAGGAGTAAAACGGTGAGATGTGGTATATGTTATGAGATGTTATATGTTGCCTGGGTGTTAGCTGGTGGTTATTTTTGAGATTCTGTCAAGGATGTCAATTTCACATGTATTTTTCTTAATTTGATTGTGTGCTTTGTTTCAATGAATTGCCTCACAATTCCCCCATATGTGAAATTTTCTGAGCTTTCACAATTGGAAAATATTGGTCCAACTAGTCACATACGAAGGTAACAAAACTACATGAACTGATATTGTAAGCCCACGTATGAAAGGGCCCAGGTCATTCAGGGTTCTAGGTTTTGGTTTTTGTGATTTGTGGTTGTATTTTCATATTTGCCTGTATAGAATTGGACCTCCATTGTGTCATATGCTGTTGTGATTTTGTAAATAAAGGTCAGTTTTTTATTTTCAGATGGCTTCATCTCAGGTCCGTTTGAATCAAATCTTGACTCAAGTTTCCAGTTTGAAACATTATCCAACTGTCATTTCTTTGTATAAACAAATGATTCAGAACAGAATCCGTCCCATGAGTATACCTCTCCATCGATATAAATTGGTTTTGCCATCTAAACGAAATGGAATTGAGTTTCTGTGCTTCAAGTTGGGTGCTGAACCGAATGTTGTGATCCTTTAACACATCAATGGGTTTGAACAATAGAGTCCAGAGGTCCTGATTTGCTTGCCCAACACAATTATAAAGGGACACTGGATGCTGGGAGACAACCCTGCAGCTATTCAACTGCGTAGGGATATGGAAGAAGGATGGTTTCTATAGCCCAATTTAGTTTCTGCAAGGCCACACTACTCCGTTGCTACTTACAACCCCCTAATCCAATGAGTTTGCGACAGAAGTAAGTTCAAAGAAGCCGCGAGGCTGGTTTATGAAACGAAGAGTATACATGTCTATCCAGATGTATTCACATACAACATCGTGGTTGCTGCAATTTGTCGTAAGGGATGGGTCATGCAGGCCAAAAGTGAGGTTGATATTATGATCACAAATGGTGTTGAGCCTAATTCAGTTACCTATAATTCCCTAATGCATGGTTTCTCTTTACACATGATGAAATGGGTGAGGCACGGTAAATCTTTGGTCTGATGCTCAAGGGCGTCATGGTTGATATTTGGAGCTGTAATGCACTCATATATGGATACTGCAAGCACACCGAGATTGATCTGGCGACCGACCTTTTTTAAGGAATGTATCTTTTGGAGCTGCCTCCCAACAACGTCACTTTTAACACTGATCGACGATTTTTGTAAAGCGGGGAGAATGAAAGAAGCTGAAGGGTTATACTCTTGGATGTTAAGTTGTGGCATACTTGCTGATCTTCAAACCTATGTCATTCTGCTTGATGGGCTTTGTAGCAACCACCAACTTCCAAGGGCATTGAACCTATTGTCACATGGAAGAGAAAAAGTTAAGTATTATAGCTTACACGATCATCATTGAAGCCCTTTGCAAAACTGGAAATTTTGTATCTGTCACATAAATCTTCTCTAGTTTGGCATCAAAAGGAGTTCAACTTGATGTGAGGTCATATAATGTGATGCTTAATGGACTTTGTAATGGAGGCCTATTGGTTGGAGCGGAAAAATTGCTTAGAGAAATGGGAGGGAATAGGGTTGTACATGTAACATCATCATCGAGGGTTTACTAATAACAACGATATATCTGGGGCTGTGGAACTTATTGAAGAAATGAAGGAGATAGGATGCATCAACTTCAGAATTGGTAATTGATTTGTTGTCTAAAGATAAAAGCAGATCTAGCTTTGTTGTCATTTCTAAAGGGTTCATTATGAAGATATATTGAATTGTTGAGGTGTCCAAGGGATTGGAAATTGATGGAACTTTATATGTTTTATGTGCTTTATTTTTTGAACTATCGTTAGAAAATACAATATTGTTTTGTCGATGGACAAGAATTTCAGCATTTATGATCCGGCAAATGAGTTATTTTTCTAGCAAACTACATTGACAGGACAGAACGATACATTCCACGAAAATGGGTGAATTTTTTCTTTTATAAGATCTCTCATGATTCTTTCGCTATTGATCCTGATATATATTTTGTGCTTGCAAGTTTAAACGGATGAAAAATGCCAATATCATATTGATAGTGAAACCGAGGAAGTACAAAAATCTTGCATATAGATAGACAACCAAAAATACAAAACTGTGATCTGATCTACTTTTGGTACAATGTCTTCAGACACTTATCTTGTTGGCCTATGAGAATTGATCTAACTAGAAGTTTAATGATGAAAACAGGAGATTCTGTTACTCAAGGACAAACAGTGACAATACGAACGAATAAGATCAAAATGAGACCATGTTACAGAATTTCTTCTACCCTGTCACTGCTCCCGCATGAAAGTAGCTAGCCATCTCATTTCTGCTCCATTTCCATTAGACAAGTAGTATATTCTCTTGCAATTTTCCTCTGAGAAAGCTTCCCGGCGTATAAGCCTCTGTCTGCCATAGTAAAACCAGAAGATAAAGCTGATTATCTGGACGCTCGCAGACACATGCACTTAGACATAAATACATACAGAGCATTGAGCAAACACTGGTTCGTTGTTTATGTGGTTGCTGGCTTCCTATACTGATTTGATTTTTAAATATACCGCACTGAACCTTAAATGTCTTAAACCAAATATCAAGACAATCAGTCAATGTATCATTTTGTACTAATTTTACACAGAAATTTGCATGAAGTAAAGCCTGCAAGCACTCAGTAGCTTACCTAAGGTAGT
This sequence comes from Comarum palustre, assembly GCA_951800085.1. Taxonomy (NCBI): domain Eukaryota; kingdom Viridiplantae; phylum Streptophyta; class Magnoliopsida; order Rosales; family Rosaceae; genus Comarum; species Comarum palustre. Next base: position 2,199,959 of record OX637587.1, read on the forward strand.
AATGGCAAACAGCTGCTGCTTCATCTAAAGTGTAACGAGGAAAGTTCATGCGAGCATCAGAGGGCACATCTGGCAAGTCTTGACGAAGTTTTCCTACTGCTGTTGAATGAGAGAAGGCACCCACCATCATGTCATCATGGATCATAGATCTAAAAGCCTTCACCTGCAAAAATATTATCAAATGTGTGTTGCATATCAGCTTCTAAGGAACATGCACCTTTTTCACACTAAAAACCAACTTGCACACTCAAAACATAACGTTATAAGACCAGGGTTTCAGTAGAGAGGGCAAGAGGTAACTCTAACCATAGCATAAAGCCAAAAAAAAAGCATGTTGCTTCCTTTTCGGTTTAACTGTTAAACATAACTCTAAGATAAACAGTGGACACCTACCGTAGTGAGTTCTTTGGCGTGTATTGGTCGAGTAGAACGAACAGTTACTGCCTCTTCATACTCGCTGAACGTAAACCAGTTATTATACTGCAGACAAGGAACAACCAATTATGGCAAATCTCTAAAACAAATTCACACAAGGAACTTGGCATTATGTGACCCAGTAATGTATCTGACCTGATCAATAGCAATAAGCACAGGGATGTCTTTCACTAGAGATAACTCCTTCCTCAAACGAACAACCACTCCAACAGCTGCATGACTTTGCTTGATTCCTGTGTCAACCAGGTCATACAGAGTTGAACCTTCAGGCATCACCATGGAATCAATTCCATCTTTCATCCATCCAACACCAGCTCCCTCTCCCAATGGAATAGGATCAGATATTTGGCACAACAATTGTTTTAAACGGGATTCATTAAATTTTAGGAAATCCTGGAATGAAATGACACAAATGATGAATATAAATCCATAAGGTGGTGAGGAGCATATGATTCAAGCACGCGTGCGCGCGCGCACACACACACACACTAAAAGTTCATGAATTCAATGGCAAGGGCCACAGAGCGGAGGTTATTGATCCAAATTTAAGTAGATAGTAAATTATTAAAGTTTTACTGTGACTTGTAGCCAATAGAGAAAAGCTTCAGAATCTTGCCTTGAGAATATTTTCAGCTTGAACAGGTGTATCCCAAAGACCTGTTTGTGGGTTCTTATAGAAAAAACCTCCATGAGTCCAGTCCTTGCCTCTGGGAACGTACAAAACCAACCAACCTTCCTCCCGAGCCCAATGAACTAGCATTGCAAGAGCCGTACTCTTTCCACAGCTTACAGGACCATCCAAGACAATCTGTTTTTTAACTTTTGCCCCTGAAGAAAATTCAAGGAGAGATTATACATGTGATCAATCATATATTCCTATTACATTGTTCTTCCAAAGTATAATAAACAACCCATGCAAAAGGTCCAGTTGGAGTGTGATATACTGATCATGAGTTGGGTGCAAGCAACTAAGTACGGCCTTGATTATCTTAAAATGAAAAGAACTATGTTTTGTTTTCAAATGAGCAGCCGGGGATCAGCCCATTCATTTCCAGCTTCTAGTTTAGTAACCCTTAGAAAACTACACCTATTCTTGATGATACTAACTAGACTACATTGAAAAACTATCATTTCAAATGTGCCATGTATAGTTCTAGTCGAAAACCTCTACTAGCCATAAATATATTGCACTCTGAATTTGAGCCAAATCAACAACGCAATCGAAAAAAGCACACACCTTTGCTGCTAGCTGATCCCAAGGGCGGGTCCACAACCCGTCGGAAATTGTCCCGGAGATCGAGAAAGCTCTGGCGAACAAGCACGGCGCTCTGCAGTGCCTCATCGAACTCCTTCACCATCCCCAACGGCAAACCCTCCGGCAGCACCTTGTTCAATTCCTCCATCCTTCAAATCAAACACACAAATCACATTTCACATTTCAAATGTAACTACTTTTCGCGCAATTAGGGTTTAGGGTTTATACTTGAACTTGAAGTAGGAGCAGCTGTCCATGGTGGTGAGCCGAGCCAGCGTCGGAGTGGAAGTGAAGAGTGGTCGGCCATTGGGCCCCACATCGAGCGAGGGGTCGCTCTCGTCAGCCTGGAGACGCCGAGCGCGAGCTTTGTCGTCGAAGAGATCCGCGTCTGGGCCGTCGTACGAATCGTCGTCTGCGGCGGCAGAGGGCTCGCCTTTTTTGGACTGGATGTTCTTCTTGGCCTTCTTCACCGTCGACTTGGTGTCCTTGGACGACGAGTAGCTCGCCGTCGTTGTCAGCCTCCATGGGCCCGTCGCTACCGCCCTTCGGAGAATCGTTCGCAACATTTCTCTCTCTTCACTCTGGGGTTTTGGGGACAAGGAGGATACTGAGAAAACGCACTGGGAGATGGGTATAATCGGAATTTCGTAAGTAATTTGGGCCCCTTTCAAGGTTGAGACATTGGGCCGACGTACACTAAAGCACGAGTAGAAACCCAAGCATGGACCGAAAGAGAAGCAAAATGATATTGGTAAAATTTGCAACTTTAGAAGTGGTGTTCTTGTTGGAGGGACAACGATATGTTTGTGTGATCCGAGTCAGAAGTCAGGATAGCAAGACCAATTCTTCTTAGGAATTTCAATGTAATGGTTGGTTTATTCTAATCTAAATTTAAAATTCATACAATTTTTTCTCTTATTTTTACATTTTTTTAAATATCAATGATATATTAATACTCAAACCAAAAAAGACCATTACATATCCTCCCTCTACCGATTACGGGTAGATAAAAAGTTTTTGAAACAAGATCACAATTATAATAGAATATGTCTAATCATTAAAACGTTAAGGTGCTCACTATTTAAGCGAGCCTACTACCAGTGCATAATGAAAACATTGAAATAGGCTAATTTAAATAAAACTAGATAAAATATGGGTTCAGTAACCCATTATTCGTTTTGGACCTAATGGAATTAGATCCAACATTGAACCAGGAAACCCTAGGTACAATCAGTAGCCAATGAGGCCCAAATGCTTACCAAAAAATATGTGGAAAAAGGTTTCCCTAGCCACCATCAATCTGCCGTCATCCAAGCTGCAGTCGCCGGTTAGTCAGCCTTCATCTCCACTCTGTTCAGATCATTGAGAGTTTGGCCTCTCAACATCATATGTTTGTTTCTACAAGATCGAAGCATCACCAATACTAACCAGCTTATCAGTACAGTATTCAGCATTTTGCGTTCTGCGGCCAGTAGTGTACGTCCATCAACCATGAGAGACTATTCATACCCCCAATTTGCTGGCGTCTTGATCCTTGAACATCTCGTCCTCGCCTGTAGCCAAGGTGTAGCAGATGGATCGAACAAGCTACACCTATCTTTCATCGGCAAATTGAGTCTTGCATGATCTACAAGGTCTTCCTTCTTTGCCTCCTTGATTCGACCGTGACACCTCAACTTCGTTTAGGCCATTCATGCGCCCCCAGCCTTTGTGATGTCGGATTGGTTTATACCGATCCACATGATCAACTGCATCCAATAGGTTTTGACGATGAACAAAGATGGAGATAAGAGTTTTGGATCTAGCCTGGGTGGCCGCACAAGGTTGGCGGTGTAAAACCATTTGAAGATGGCATATAGGGGTGGTCGATGACGGCCGCCATGGATGAGGAACCCGAGCTAGGGTTTTAGAGTTTAGGGAGAGCATTATGTTTTTTCTTTTTTCTATGACCACTTACCTGAATGAACACTCGATCGACGTCTTCCCTCTTATTTTTACATTTTAACATCAACAAAACATATAAAAAAAAACCATTGTTAAACATGGTTCGTTTTGCTAGAGTTTCACCACCACTAAGCTTATAGACGGGTGAATTTCCAACAGGGTCGGTTCTATGATATTTGAGGCCTTGTGCGAAACTTTAAATGAGGCCTTTTTTGTTTTTGTTTGTTATTTTCAGAAGCTTGATCCCGAATGTATATATAAGAAGAAAAACACTAATAATAAGGAGGGAAAAAGGTAAAAACACTAAAAAAATAACAAAAGTAGGAGATAGTCTCTTACAAAAGAAAAACACAAAATATAGGATGAAAAAGAAAGGTGGTGAAAAATGCAAGAAAAAAGTGCAAATGTAGGAAAAACAAAAGTAGGAAAGAGTTATAAAAACACAAGAAGAAAAATACAGAAGGAGGAACAAAAACTGAAAAAAGGAGGAAAACACAGAAAAAAAGGATGGGAATGCAGAAGAAAAAACAGGAAAAAAAAGGATGAAAATCAATGAATAAAAAGAGAGAATAAAATCATAGATAAATACTAAAAATGAGGCTATAGTGCTTCGAACTTGGGTGATTAAGTACCAACTGAAAATGGGGTGACATATGCCTTTTTGGGTGGCACAAATTGACAAAAATTCAGTTAGGTCTTCGTTGGTTGCCCATCTGTTAGTTTATGTTGTGTTGATTGACGTTAACTCCCACCAAGTAGTTGCCCGGCCAGGTTAATCCAGCAGATAAACAATACAATTGCAAAGCTTAAGAGTACATTATGTCTGTATGGAAAAGGCAAGCTGCATGTCTATAAGAAGAAAATGGGAGACAAATGGCAAAGAAACAGATTATTAGTGGTGGGTAATGGCTATAGTTTCATATATACTACTCATTTTAAGGTTAACCAGAACCTAATTAATAGTGATTAACTTTATATATATGGTAAAATTAAATATGTGTGCCATACAATGAGTGCAGTCACCATTATCATTTATAATAGTGGGAGCTGAGGTACTGGTTTTTTTCCATCCCACGTCCATAAGAGCATCTTTAGAGTTTATTCAAAAAAATTTTATAATAAGGAAACAAAAGTCAAAATCTTTCAAAAATTTATTCTCAAAACTCTAATAGTTTTCTCATATTAGAAATTTGAGTATTTATTACAACAATAAAATAAGTTTTATTATTATTATAATTATAACAAAAAAATATTTATTATTATAAAAATAACATACTCATTAAAATATTATATATCTTTATTTTTTTTCTTAGAGCATATGTGAAACATTAATATTTGGGGAATGAATGTTTTTTCCCAAATTTGGGGAAGAGTTGCTTCTTTTTCTTCTTCATCTTCATTTTAGGAAATGAGATAGAGAAGTTGTTGGACCTACAAACAACCCAAAATTCTTCAAAATTAAGAATACCAATAAAATGGGGAAGTTGTTAGGCTTGCTCTAACAATAGTTCCCTTCCAAAACAAAACAAAGAATATATATCATATATAAAAGAAATGATCGATCATAAATTGATATATATATAGGATTTTGCTCAAGTGCGGACGTCCGCACCAATGATTTTGGTAAGGATTTCCATTTTTCATCCACTTTTAGATTGAATTTCCTCATCTCCACCGTCTAGAATCTAGATCATATTGTGTAGATCCTCTTTGCAAAATTTCAGCCAATTTGGTGATCGTTAAGGCCCTCAAAATCGAAAAACAAATGGACGAACTAAAATCTATCAAACCGGAACCGTTTGTGTTTATAACAGAAAAATGCAATTTTGAACTAGAGAGGCAACTGCAGGTGCGGCATAAGCTAGAAAGGCACTTCAGAATGGAGCTTAAATCACATCTTAATAGCTTATAGTAGTATTAGATCGACTAAAGGTGAATTCATCTGGTTCTAAATGTTAACGTGTTCTTCGATCAAAAACATCACTCAAAGAACTAAACTAGCCACCTGTGCTTTGCGTCAAATGAATGTAGGTCACCGGTGTCACTTCAGAAGAAATTATATATGAGTAGTTGCTACTCTGATCGATACTCACGTTAGGTAAGTAGAGCAATCAAAGGGAAAGGAACGGAATGTTACTCGAGAAGTTTTGCACCGACGATGATGATGACTCTGGCGAGTCGATTGGTTTGCTAAGACGTAAGACTTTAGCGTCTAAGTTTGGATCTACGAGGTCGAGTTGTTATTTGTTGTAGTTGTTGTTGATTGTGTGTGTTGACAATGGCGGACCCACTCAGAGACATAGTGAGTCTCTTGCTCCACTTATTTTTATTGCATTTAGTTTATTTGTTCTCAATGGGTCACAAACTACAAGTGTACCCTAGTGGTGGGTAGGGAATTGAATCTCTTTTTCCTTTAGTTCAAGGGTTCGATTCTCCTTGCATGCATTTTTTTAGTTTTTTGCATGTTTTTGTTTACTAATTTCTTTCATTTATGTAATTACTTGACCTATAAATATATTTCATATTCATTTTTAATACATACTATACAAGTATAATGTTTTCAAATAACTTTAAAATATGAAATTGTATAGAAAATAATAATTATAATAAATGGTGAGTTTATATATATATATATATATATATATTGTGCCCCAGTATACTGTAAATTCTGGCTCTGTCACTGTGTGTTGACCAGATCAGTGAACTCCCTTATATAAATGTGAGCTCGTTTAGTTAGTTGAGTTGCACAAGGTTTCGTCTTTCTTGACAAACACGTAATTGGGTGACGTAATTTCAATCATATATGAAGAATTATTTTAAGGCCACAAGGATTGACCCCAATCGAGACAAATATGTGTACAAGTCTTCAACGTTAATATCGTAGCGTAGATAAATATGTTTGCCTCTTCGCCGTAACTCTTCTTCTAGGTAGTAGAGTTGGCTTCGACTGCTTCTGGAAGACTTTGTGGTGTGCACTATTGCATCGCTTCGCCAGAGGTTTAAGAGTTCTATTGAATGTGTACTACTTGATACTCACGTATTCATGTTCATCAAATTAAGTACACTTTCGTCAGTTATACTACTTTCTCTGGTAGTGCAATGCATGAAAACTCATTAATAGGTATGTACGATCATATAGTCTTCTAAGCAATTAAGGATAATTATCCTTCTCCAATTAAGCATGTGGTGGAATCCGCCTCCTTTTTTGTATGCGAACTAATCCACTCTGTGTTAGGCACTTCACACGTATACAGTGATAGTCCAAATGGTTCTCTATCATGTAAATAAGGATAATTAACCAAACTTAAATGCCCAGCTCACATCTTTTGGTCTGCTAAGGCGACGTTCTCCATTTGTTTAACCATCTTGGAAGGTTAAATTATTAATGTTTTAGAACACATATTTGCCCCGCAACCTTCATCTGTTTCGCATGCAATTTTGACCCTATTCATCTAGAACTCTATGGGAAGTCCATAGCTCTACACATCCAAGCATCTCTCTTTTCATGCAAACCCTACAATTCCTCATGCATGTATCACCTTTAGGACTCTATCTCCTATGCGAACTTGCACTATGCGAAGTAAATAATCTAGCTCGTCGTCTTTGTATGCCAGCGAATCGTCGTTAAATCAAATATTATTCAGGTTCGCTAATATTACGAGACGTAGACTGCGGATTAACCCAAATTCACTCAAGACATTACCCGTTTTGTACAGAGTGTAAATTTGGGTGTAAACAATTATACTAAAAGACAAATGAAAAAAAGGAAAAAAAAGATAAAAGAAAGTTAATCGCGCATAGAATTATGAGAAGAAACAGGCTGAAAATAACATGCATCCACGATCAACAAAAATTAAAGAAAGGTAACCGATCAAACAGTTTCTAAAAGAGAAATAATTTTAAGGTCATTACACGCGCATTGCATGGGTTCAAAAGGCTAGTAGATTTATAATTCAAGTAATATTATACAAACAGAATTCCACATAGTTTGATGAAAAGATTTATGGGGCAGAATAGGCAAGAACCAGAAATCTGCAAAATATCATTGGTAATGTCATCATGCACAAGACGTAGAAGTATGTGGAAAGATACCTGCTTGGTAAAAGGTATCAGCAATATGATGCACCATATCTCCACACACATAAGTGCGCTGAGTAGGTAATTTCCGGTCACGCAAGTAATGCCTAAAAACAAAAATAAATTAAATGAATGTAAGAAACTTCAACATGACTCAAGGCCCATAAACTTATATCAAGCCCTAAAATTATTAATGTTGCAGAACGCCATAACGGTCGTAATGTACATAACAGACATAACGAAAGCGAAGGATGTGATGGTCGTCTAACAGACGTAAGGATCGCATTGGACATATTATATGTCTCAATAATTCACATTAGTCAAGACTCATGATGACCCTTGCCCTTTGGACCTTATGAAGTTCTAATTATGGAAACAAATAGAGCTCCTCACTAATGTGCAAAATGTGAGTTCAGGCTTGATTACTGATGCTTCATGTCTAATTTGTCACAATACAGATGAGACGCTTCTGCATCTATTTAGAGACTGCCCTAGATTCAGTGATGGAGCTAGCAATTAGAGATGACAAGAGCCAACATGATGAAACAATTGATTAGAGGTGTCATAGTATGCGATTAGTTCATGTGATAATTCAATAGAACTGAGATATAGCGATAAAGTGCATAGAATAATTAAAAGCTGAAGGGTGTCATGACCATTGCAGGCCCTCTAACATGGCTTCGCCCCTGCCTAGATCTGCTATAGCTTGGCAAGGCTTGGATTGATGTTCAGCTTCATTGTTATTCTTATGTTGGTGAGAATATTAGGTGGTGCAATATTTTTATCTTCATTTGTTGGTTCATTTGAAAATGGGGAAATAAACAGATTTTTTGTCATAATTTCAATTTTCCAACATGCTTCAAAAAAGTCATTTGGGATTTTGTAGTGGAATGAAGGAAATCTCATCTGAAAGACAACAAAAACACAATGTTTTGCTACTCTTTGTTATCTTGGAAAATGCCTCTGTAAAATTACTTTAAATTGAATGTTGATGATACAAGAAATGCTTATGGTTTGATTGGTGCTAGGTGAGTAATTAGAAACCATATGAGTGATTGGATTAGTGGCTTCTAAGTAAACCTTAGTGTTGGTGAAATTCTAGATGCTGAAACTTGGGGCTTGTTTTATGGTTTAAAACTTGTTGCTAGCCGAAATATAATGCTCCTTGAAATTGAAACGGATTCTGCTGTGCTTGTTCAGCTCATGGACATTTATCAGTCTGATCTTCACCCTTTCAGATCTCTGCTTAATGGCTGCTCCACTTTGATGAAAATCATGACTGATGTGAAGCTCTCTCATGTGTTCAGAGAGTGTAATATGACGGCTGACTGTCTTGCTAAGTGCAGCATCACTCATGAGTTGGGTTTAGTGCGCTTTGACAACCCTCCTGCTCATGATGATCAATGCTTCTTAGATGATCTTGTTGCTGTCACTCACTCTCGTAGGAGTGGCGATTGTTTTAGTGTTTAGTTTGTTTTTCTTATGTCTCAAGCCTCTTTAGGCTTCTTTTGTAACCAAAAAAATAAAATAATAAGGAGAAAAATGGACAGAAATAAAAAAAAGTGCAACTAAATAAGTAATTTATGTTAGCCAATATAAAAAAAAAAAATTAAGAATAATGGTTTAACATGATTGTGGTGGTCACCTGTTCTCAGGTTTAATTTTAAAAATTGAACTTAAAACTCTTATATACAGTAGGGGTGGGAATGGGCCGGGCTGGTCCCAAATTTTTCAAGGACCGAACCCGAACCCGAACTAAACTGGCCGGTTTGGGCTCGGGCTTTATGAAATCTAAACCCGAGCAAAACACAACTCGGGTTGGGCTTCGGCTTTTCAGGCCTAAATATCTAGTTTCACATATTCCATCTATTCTTTCAAATTTCATCATATTCATCATGTACAAGTTCTAAAATAATTAAATAAAGATTAGAACTCCACAAGTTTGATACAAACCAAGCCCGAACCTGAACCGGTTTTTTAGATAACGGTAATTAAAATGATTAATTAAAATTATAACGGGCCACACCGGGCTTTCGGTCCCTTTAAATTTCAAACCCGAACCCAAACCGGGTTTTTAGAGAACGGGCCAGGTTTTGAACCGAACTGAGTTTAGGGCTTCGGGTTTTTGCCCGAATCAGGTTTATTCAGGTTTTTCGGGCTGGGTTTTCGAGTATTAGGGTTCCGACGCCCACCCTTAATATACAGTAAAATCTCGATAAATGAATATTTGTTGTAAATATTATATATATATATATATATATGGATGTCTACACAATTACTCATTATTTATGTCCTTATGATGTAAACATTACCCCTATATAAAAGGGCCTAATAAGAATGAATGTGAGACTTATTCCTCTTCCTACATTCTATATCTCTCTATTATCTATCTTTTTTTCTAGTTTAAAACACGTTATCAGCACGCTTCGCTCTTCATTTTCTTTCACCTTAAACTCCATGATGATCCACATGTCTATGGTGCAACGAGATTGCTTATGACCAAGATTATTGATATATGAGTTTTTCTTTTCTTATGAATATCAATTTTATAAATGTATTCATTTTATGTGTATGTATGATTATGTTTACGACATTGAGAACCATGTTCCAATAGTCAAGAATCGAGTTCGTTGACCGAGTAGTCTGAAACCTTTGGTTCTACAGACAGCACGCGAATGTTTTTCTTATGTTTTCCCTTATAGGATCCATTGTTCATATTCATGAACATTTCGAAACTCTGTTTCGAATATGATATATAATCATTTTGAGAGAACATACATGTTTTAATATGGATCCTGCTATGGCTAAAGATGTGGCTATGGTAACATTTTTAGCTTTTTTTTAACGCATGTCCTAATATTTAGTGGCACTCTACCAAGCCCTCCCCAAAGAAATTATTAAAGTTGAAAACAATTATATAAATTGATATCTTTGGGATTGATTTTTGAGCCACTAGACACCACTCCACTCAAAATTGATTTGTGGAGAATGAAAATCATAATTTTGATATGATCAACAATGGTGTTCTTAACATCAATTAATCTTAAGCCTATGTTTTGGCACTGATTAAAAGAAATTACGCGTCATTTCTATCACCATTATGTATGGTAGTTATTAAAATTTGATTGTTACCATTTTGTGATGGTAATTGAAATATACTATGTTTCAGTTCAATCAAGCGTAATTATTATTATGTAGTGGTTATTGATTTATATTGTCAGGACCCACCCCGAGTTAAACCCCTTTAACTCAAAGTAAATCCTGCGGGGACCACCTCAAGGGAACTTCTTACCGAAACTCTCTTGAAATGGCCAACCCTTCCTACACTCCAACTCAGCACTTCCATGAGTATCTAACAATAAACCCTAACTCATGAAGGCATCCTGCTCCCTAACCTACTAAACTAGCTAGCTAAAATAGGTTATCAGAGCAGACTATAAAGAAGATTATCCTAATGAATTTGCAGCAGCGACAGATTGATCGACTATGCCTCGACTCTTGTACGCGCACGACCTCCTCTCAAGAACCCTGCATCACTGAGCATTTAAAAACGAAGGGCCCAGGGGAGAAACATTGAAAAAAAAACCGTTAGAGTGAGTGGACAAAAATAAGCCAAGAAACACTATAAATTCTCCACAAGCAATAAAACCAATAACTTCATGCTCTCCCAAAAGGTTTTGATTTAAACATCATTTATGCATGCCCACAAATACAAAATATTCCACAATTGCATGATATGGTAAACAAGTAAAGAATATGGGAAGAGAAATGTTCACAAACATAATAAGTCTGACCTCTCAGACTAGGGTCGGAGCTAAGTGCTCTAGTTGCGCCCTCACGCTATGCTAGCTATATAAAATGGTAATGGACAACCGTTATAATATCAACCTGACCTCTCAGGCTTGTCTGTCCTCTCAGACCAGGGTCGGAGCTAAGAGCTCTAGGTAAAGTGGTAATGGACAACCCTTATAATATCAGCCTGACCTCTCAGGCTTGTCTGTCCTCTCAGACCAGGGTCGGAGCTAAGAGCTCTAGGTAGGATGATAGTGGACAACCCTCATAGTGCACTACGTAATTTGCCTGACCTCTCAGGCTAGGGTCGGAGCTAAGAGCTCTAGTAGCGCCCTCACGCTACTCTAGCTAGCATATTCATTCAACAACCCTTAATAAAATTCATAACAATACTTTACTCAAATACTCTTCCCAAAACAAATAAGTAAAACCATTCCTCGACATATATGCATAAATCCACATAAAACATTCAAGAACCCGAGGAAAATTTAATTCTCTAAACAATCATAAAACCCTGCAATAAAATCAATAATTAAGGCATGCATTCATTTAAAAATGATATGTCCACTCACAATACTATTGCGACCTTCCCGCTCGGAAAGCTCCTCGAGCGAAACTCTCGAACTACCCGCGTAGTCGAGCCCGTCTCACGTCCGACCAGAGACTGTACAACAAATCATCATATTAGTCGTTCACAGTTAACTTGGTCTTTTCCTAGTTTGACCAGGAATCCCTATTTGACCACGTGTTGACCAAGTTCCTTTTTATGGCACTTTAACATTTTTGACTTTCTTTCCCGGTTATCGACTCTTAACCCAATTTACCGGAAGTCCGACTCAGCTTCCGAACTTTCCTTTATTACTTTAACTTGACGTTAGGGTGTCACGTATTAATCAATATATTTAACCTTGAGTCGATTTACCGATTAAACCTTTTCTCATAAATTCCAGTTATCAATTCCCGATAACAATTTAACACTTTACCCATTTAACCAAAAATTGTCACATTCATTGAGCTTCAGTTCTTAAACCATTTTTCTGAAAATGCAACTTTCCCAAAGTGGAAACTTTCCCTTAATGGAAAGTTTCCCAATTTGGCAGGTTTCCAAACATAGAAGGTTTCCCAAAATGGAAACTTCCTACTTACGTCCAAACTTTTCGTAAATACTCAACTTAGGAATTATCAGTACTTCCCGACTAACAGCTTAACAGGAATTCGATTCCTACCTCTTCGGCATTCAGCCGGTTTTACCGTATCACCGGAATCTTCGCCGGATTCCGGTGGCTTGCTGGAATTTCGCCAGAGTTTCCCCGTTTCTCGATCACCAAGTTCTCGACATGAAACCACGTAAACAACACTAAATCAGCAACCCAACAATAATTCAAATAACACCAAACAATAAAAATGCAGCATTCAAACTTCCTTTGCCCACTCTACAACTTCACCAATTCTAAAACCATTGAAATCATCAACACTACTGCCACAGAACACACACACTGCTCAGAATTCAAATGTTTCTTCTCTTTTTAATAACACAGCCTCAACTTCACATCACCAAACTACTATAGATTCCAGATAAATACGACTCCAACTCATGCATACAAGCTCAACCTAGAACCCAAACTCTGAAACCATAACCATAACTAACGTCACTGTTTCCCTTGCCGAACACAGTAACAATATCCAAAACCCAACTTCCTCCAAAACTCAACCAAATTCCAATCCAATTAGACAGATACATAGAGCTTCATTAGTAGATAGTTTTTCATACCTCAATTACCTTCATCTGTGACCGGAGGACACAGAACCCTGGTCAAAACGGAAATCACTCCTCTCCTCTTTTCTCTCTAACCGGAGCTCCTCTAAATCGCTGCCTCACTCTCAAGCTCCACCAATTGCTTCATCTTCTTGATTTTTTTGAAGTTCCACCTCCGTCTACAGACGTCAAAGCGACCCAGAAAAGAAAGGAACTTGGAGAACCGATCGTTCGGCCGGAGGACGAAGCACACAGGGGAAAACGATCTCTATCCTCAGTGGGTATGTCTGTGTTTTGATTGGGGGTTTTGGAGGGGAAGAAAAGGGAACCATTTGGTGGTGTTATAATAGGGAGAGGTGGCGGCAGCGTTGCTCCCTCATGGAGGCACCGGAGAAGAGAGGGAGGCGAGAATGTTCAGGAGAGTCCGAGAGAAAGAGAGACGCAAGGGGGGGTCTGACCCGAGTCAACCCTTTCCCCAACTATATATACTCGAATCAACGGCCCAGATCAAACCCCTAATTGATCTGACGGTCCGAATTAAAATAAGGTAAAAAGTAATTAGTTAAATGGTAAAAACTATTTACCGGAATAGTAATTAGAAAATTACCATAAACTTCAGAAATTCACAGAAATTAGCCGGAAGCTCCGAAAAATATTCCGAAAATACCGGGAGACTCGTGGCGACACGTACTACAACATCGAGTCATCGAATCAGGTATTTGGAGAACTTAGAAAAACTCGAAAGTTAACTCGAGCGATAACCTATCGAATTACCGATCGCAATTAAAGTCCTCGGTAACTCGTAAACCTCTGTGAAAAGGTAACTTTTATTAACTCTAAAAGATTCGGGGTGTGACATATATTGCTTCAATCACACCTAATTACTTTAATTGTGTTATTTTCATTATATGATCGTTAACTTCTCTCATTACGATTTTTATTATAATAACTTGGTATTGAAAAAATTACATGAGGATATAAAATTCATCCACCGATTGTTATACAATCATGATTATATATGAGCTTAAAGTCCAACACATTTTTATGAGTACATATGAACATATATTCATTCCACTTTAGACTATGCTTTTAATTGTGAAGACTCAATAATTTGAGTATAATCTCTAAATTGATGAGGCTATGATCCTCCATGATAATGCATAAGAAGCATATGCTTATGATATCCATATGGACAACTGTCTGAAACTTGACACTCGAAATTCGAGTATATTATTTGGCATTTGATTTTTTAGCCAAATAATACAATGAATCTCATTTTCATAAATAACTTGGGATCCCTAAGACCTTTTATTAATGAAAGGCTTAAATTTGAATTATGGATATTCATATGATCACAATTACTTGTAAATTATCTTTGCATAAAGTCCAACTATGAACATGATATATATATATATATATATATATATATATATATATATATATATATATATATATATATATATTGGCATATTGTAAAGATTTTCTGTAATTTACTCCTAAAGATGTAATAATGACCTCAAAATATGCATATCTTGATAAACGGTTCCAAGAACTCATATCATGTTATCAATATTGACTGTATTTACAGATATCGATATAGATAATTTTCATCTTATTTGGTTGTATAAATCAACCAAAGTATATTACAATATATATGAACTATGTGTTCCATTTAGTCATATACATTATTATGACATGACATATTTTGTCAAATTTATTACGTCATGTAGACTCATCTACAAAATCTACTATGTTGTATAATACAATAATATTGACCTTGCTTTCAAAGAAAATATTATCGCATATTTGTGAGTTGTCACTTCTACATGATATATTCATAATTCCTCATTCATAAGGGGGAGGAAAATTATAATTTTGGTGTTGAGATATGTATCCACCATATATACAATCTCCCATTGTTACTTTTGAGGAAAATCTTAATCAATTATTGAGAAAGTGACGAATTCACATGATTTGATCTAAAATTTTGGCTTGGGCTCGCCACCCTCCAATGGATAAATAATCCAATATTGGTTTAAACGCATATTTGCGTATGGTCAAAATAATAGTCATCCCGCTGTTAGGGAAAAAATAGACTAATATAACGACGTGACTTTATGTTGTAGAATATATTCACTAAGTCCAATGTAATTACTTCTCTTTAAGAGACGATTATACAAGCCATATACCACTCTTCTTGAGATTATTTTAAGATCCACATTCTCAAATACGTTGTCATGTAAGAGACAAATATTCACCCTAAAGAGGCATGAGTACTAAATATGATAAAACTTATAATAGCTTATGTGCGCATGTATGAAGATGTGAGATCAAAAATTGATGATAATCCTAATCAACAGTAGTAGCTACTAATATCATCAAAGACTGTATATTGTTCCACATTTTTGTTATGTCGACAAACTATACTATTGGTCAAATTGGAAAGATGCAATTCCAATGAAATCTATTACCAGAAACGTGATAAAATACTTGGACTTCACAATCCCCTACATATGGGTTTATTTTAGTGAATATGACACAATCTCTCTTTATAGAGATATGAGATTACCATTATTATTTAAATAACAATTTTTCTATAAGTACAGTGTTATATTGACCAGATACTTATGATAAATTGTCTTGTTTTATTATGAATATGAAGACACATTGCTAAATGCACATCCAAAATCTTATGTGTCATTATATATATATATATATATATATATATATATATATTCCTTCACTAAGTCCTTAAAGGATTGATATGCTTAAGGCAATTTCACGGATGTTACAAGAGCATTAAGCTCACTCATGAAATCACATAGTTTGAAAGCTCATATACTCAATATACTACAATCAAAGTGATGTATTGCTTCATTGAGTATTATGCATGGCAAGACTGACAAATCGAATTCGAATCACAATATTGCAACATGTTCTAACTTTTCACAAAGTTATGAATTTGGCTAGAGCTCCTATTAAGCCTAGATGAAATTATCAATTGTACAAATTGATATCTATGGGTAAAGTGTGTGTCAGACTTAATTGTTCTGCTCAAGAATATCATACGATGGTAAATGCGTCAATTGTTATTCATTTATATTTTCATGCTTTAACTAATGTCTTTATCAATGTTTTGAACAAATGAAATTGGTCTCTTACAATATGAGGTAAGATTTATTCTTTATAGTTTTGTTGGTATTATCCTAACATTTGCAGGATTATAACTTTATGATGAGTCTTTTCTATACAAAGCTCACGTCTCACTTATGTGATTGACGCACAATATCTAATATACACAAGACATGGATTTTATCAAATACATGATATTGGAGCTTGTATCAATCATTTAAAGGGAGATTCTCATCAAGGAGAGCATTCAAGATTATGCTACCTAGGACATATGCGTGTTCCACTCTGTTTCTTCTTCGACCAGGGTTGTTTTTATCCCACAAGATTTTTATTACCTGGCAAGGTATTTAACGAGACAACAATAAACGCGACCAACATCATATCATTCATTGGTAGACATCCAAGAATGAGTTTTGTAAATATATATATATATATATATATATATATATGGATGTCCACACAATTACTCATAACTTTTGTCCTTATGAAGTAAACATTACCCCTATATAAAGGGGCCAAATGAGAATGAATGTAAGACTTCTTCCTCCTCCTATATACTGTATCTCATTATTATCTCTATCTTTTCTCTAGTTTATAACAATATTTGATAAATTAATAATCTCGATTAAATAATAAATTTCTCAAGTCCCGACTCGGGAACAGTTCATAAAACTAGGTACCTAGCTAAATTTATAAGATAATAATTTTTATAGACTCTCTTTAGGTCTCAGCAAATATATAAAATTAATAATAATAGATTAAATACATAAAAGAAATAGTAAATAATGTTATAAAGGAAACTCTTAACAATTTTTAATTTCTTATTTTAGTTATTTTCATACTATCCATATATAGTCATTTGCTTTTTCTATATATCATGAAAAAAATAAAGAAGCTCATAACAAATTATGGAATAACTTTTATCAGCAAATCCTTTATAAAGTAATAATTTATTCATTTATCAATAAATCAATAATTTATGGGAGAATCACATATAAGGAATCAACCAAATTTGAAAACACAAAAAACTCATTTCCATAATTTGTTATACAAATTACTACATCAGCCTAAGCCTAAAACTAATTACATTAGGCCCGATCCGAATTTTACCTATTCAATATGCCTTTATCTTCCTTAATCATCCTCTTTTTCGCCAGATATGTTCTTTTTCAGATCTATTCTTCTTCTTCTTCTTCCCTCTCTCTCTCTGTCTCTCTCTCTCTCCGCTGATCCACGAGATCTATCCAGTGGCTTTGATGACGCTGCTACCACCATGACGAGGTTGTCGCTTCCATCGAGGTGGTCGTCGCTTTGTTGCCTTGACAACGCTGCTACTACCTAGACGATGACGCTGCTAGTGTCATATGACGACGCTGCTACTGCCTCGACGACGTCGGTGGAGAAGGATTTGGAGGTCTACGGTTAGAGAGACGAGGTCTTCAACGACGTATCTGAGGTAGTCAAAAGTTGGCGACGAGATAGGGTCGAAGGCCTTGATGGATCTAAGGTGAAGCGGAATCAGACTCGGCGTTTGAAATTGCTTCTAGATTTGATCAAGGCATGCTGCTACTACTTCATTTGTATTTCCGATTTAAAATTTAATATAATTTAGCCTTGATTCTTTGGGTGGACTCAACAGTGAGGGAGGCGTGCTACTGCACGGTGGAGTTGTGGGTTGCTACTGTGTGAACGTACTTAGGGCTGCTACTATTTTTATACTCCATCGTTTTGTTACTGAGTGGCGCTGCTACTGATTAGTGGTAGCAAGTGAATTGAGAAGCAGAAGTCTGCAGTAGCAATGTGGGTTGAGTAGAAAAAGTCGTCAATAATAGAGTGAGATAACTAGCAAACGTAGGCAGTAGCAGACAAATTAGTAGTAAACATTGACAATAACAGGTAGATTAGTAATAAAGTGGGCATTAGCAGTTGACATTACCTTGATCGACAATATCATCTTAGTCAGCTAGTTGACTGTTTTCATTTTAATGAAGGGTATAATTGTAAATTTGTAGCTGACACATATCAACAACATAACAACTTGTCCTTAATTGTAAAATTTTGTCCTTATATGTATAGAAACAACTCTAATGAACTTACTTGTGAATTGAAATTTGGTTAGTAACTAAATTGTAGTTTACTAATAATTTATTTATTTATTTATCGATAATACGATAACCTCTCTAAAGTAATAATACGATAACCTCTCTAAAGTAATAATTCATTCATAGAGATTTTACTGTACAATCTATTTTCTGATTTGAACCCATTTATAAATATATCTATAACGTTGGACAACAAAATTCATGGTGGCATCTGACCTAGTGGCGATCACTGACTAATGAACTCTGTTACGAGATGTATAATACGAGCAAAATATGTATTATAATAGCACGTTCGAGTTGCATGTGTGGGAAAAATCTATATTTTTCCACTGAGTTTAAGAAACATAAAAGAGTGTATATTTTTGTGTTTTCATTCAGCAATAGCTATTCCAATACATATAGCAGTTACGACAATGAACCTAACTTGTAGGAACTATTCTAGAAAACAAATCACTATTGACAGCTACTCTATATTCAATACAAGATATTAATGAATCAATTAGGATCATCTATTTTTAACACTCCCCCTCAAGTTGGAGTGGATATTGATCACTCCCAACTTGCTTAACAACATCGCAAATTGATTCGAGCTCAAAGGCTTTTTGAAGATGTCTACTGGCTGCTCCTGCGTCTTAACGTACTGTGTCTTTATTATTCCCCTTTGCACTTTATCCCTCACCACATGACAATCAATCTCAATATGCTTTGTTCTCTCATGGAACACAGGGTCAGAAGCTATGTGAATAGTTGCCTTGTTATCACAGTATAAATTCACCGTTCGTCCTTATCTAACATTCATATCATGTAAAATATATAACAACCATGTTACCTCATAGTAAGTTGTTGCCATAGAACGATATTCGGTCTCAACGCTTGAACGAAAGACTGTGCTTTGTTTCTTTGTCTTTCATGAAATTGGAGCATTTCTAAGAAAGATAAAATATTCGGTTGTTGATCTTCTCATATCCTTAGACCTAGCCCAATCCGCATCACAATACGCGATCAGCTCTAAAGATCCACTGGAAGGTAAGAGAATGTCTTGTCCCGGAGTCGATTTCAAGTATCGCAACACCTTATAGGCTGCCTCCAAGTGAGGCTCTCGCAGCGTGTCCATAAATTGACTGAGTGTATGCACTGCTTATACAAGGTCGGGCCTTGTGATGGTAAGGTAGATAAGACGCCCAACTAATCTTTTGTACCTTGACGTAAGACATATGTTCTACTTAATAGGAAACAGTGAAGGCTTGGCTCCCAAGAATCACGTATCCTCCAAAATATCAAGTGTGTATTTACGTTGACTCAATGTAATACCTTGTTTTGATCATGCCACCTCTAATTCAAGGAAATATTTTAATTTTCCCATATCCTTCAACTTAAATCGGCTTGACAGGAAGGTTTTTGTTTTAGTAATGTTATCTAAGCTGTTTCCAGCAAGAATTACATCATCCACGTAGACTAAAAGAGTAGTGAAGGTGCCATGAAGATTTCAAACGAACAATGAATAGTCTGACCATGATTGTCGGAAATCAGCTACCTTGAGAGATGCCGATAACTTCAAAAACCATTGTCTTGAGGCTTGTTTCAAGCCATATAGTGATTTATGTAACTTACAGACAACAAGTTTCTCCCCCTTTCGTTCAAATCCTGGTGGCAACTGCATATAAACATCCTCATGAAGATCACCATTGAGGAAGAAATTATTGACATCCAACTGATGAAGATGCCAATTTTGTTGTTCATCCAAGCTTAACAAGACACGAACTGTGGTGAGTTTGGCAACGGGAG
The DNA here is from genome assembly GCA_951800085.1 of Comarum palustre. Taxonomy (NCBI): domain Eukaryota; kingdom Viridiplantae; phylum Streptophyta; class Magnoliopsida; order Rosales; family Rosaceae; genus Comarum; species Comarum palustre. The sequence continues at coordinate 2,220,237 of OX637587.1, forward strand.
CGAAAGTCTCTCTGTAATCAAGTCCCTCAATTTGGCTGTAACCCTTGGCCACTAAGAGTGCCTTGTAATACTCAACGGTTCCATCAGGATTATACTTGATTTTATATACCCATTTACATCCAATAGGTTGTTTGTGTGCCGGAGGGGCAACCAAACTCTAGGTTTTGTTGGACTGCAATGCTGCAATCTCTAGGCGCATCGTCTCTCTCCATCTGGCGTCTTTGACTGCCTGTGAGAAGGATGATGATTCTTTGTACAAAGTAATGTTAACAGTAAAGACACGATGAGGACTAGAGAGATGTGTATAAGAGATGACATTAGAGAGACAGTGAGCCATACCAGGATTGACGACCTCTGCCGAAGAGGATGAGGGAACAAAATGAGTTGGTAGGGTCACCTTAATATAAAAATCATGCAATGTCGTAGGAACCTTTATGGTGCGAGTTGAACGTCTTACTTGTGGGTAAGAAGGAGAACGTGGATTTTGATCATGAGGTGGAGATGAATGGGCTTGTTCTGTGTCAAGAGAAGGAGATATGAGTGGAGCAGAGTTAGAAGAAACAAGAATATTAGGAGATGGGCCAGAAGGAAGAGGTGGAGTAGAGTGAGGAGACGCATGATTAGTGGTGTTAGTAGAGGTGGCAAACGGGCCGGCCTAGCCCGATCCGGCCTATCGGGCTTCGAGTTGCGCTTGGGCCGACCCACGACGGCTCATGTCTTAACAGGCTCAGGCACGGGCCGACCTATTTACTCAAATCTAAGACCCAGCCCAAGCCCATAACATGTTGGGCCGTGCTCGGGTCGGGCCCATTAACGAGCCTGTTTGTAGTTAAAAATAGAAATTAGTCTAAAATTGATATTATAGTATACCAAAACAAAAAAAATGAAAAATAGCTCACATTTTCTATCTATCATTTGTTTTCTTTGTCAACAAACTAAAGAAATATATGATATATGAATTATATGATCATTATTTGTACTTGGTAATGTTTTAGCAAAACTTTTTATGGGTCTAAGAGAATCAAAATGAATAATTATTAGTATTTATAAGTTATTGTTCACACTTAAAACAAATTTTATATTATTTATAAATATATAATCTTCATATTATAAGAAAAAAATATATATATTTTAAAGCAGGCCGGGCCGTGGGCCTTAACTTATCGTGCTTGTACCGGGTCAGGCCTATAACGGGCTCAGACCCGGCTGGGCCCGTGGGCCCATTTTCCTAGGTCTGGCCTGACCCCTTTAGAGAATGTGCTTAGGCCGTGTCAGGCCGATAGCGTGCTCGTGCCATATTAGGCCACTTTTAAACGTGTAGTGCTAGTACCGTGCCCGTGCTCTACGGCTCGTTTGCCACCTCTCGGTGTTAGGATTGGAGAGTCATCAGCTGAAGATGTAGGTGGGTTGGTAGAGTTTGAATTGTTTAGAGCAATTTCAGGAAATGATTCGGGATGAGAGATTATAGGAGTGGAATCAAAATGAAATTTGGTTGATTTGAAAGTAATGGGAAAAGGAAGGGAATCAGAATTGTGCGTAGATTGGTCCACAACGTAGTTATATGGAAACACATCTTCAAAAAACTCAACATCCCTTGAATATAGAACCTGTTTGGTGACTAGATCATACAACTTATACCCTTTCTTTCCATTTGGATATCCGAAGAAGATACACTTGACAGATCTTGGATCAAATTTGGATGGGCGAGATAGATACGTTGACACAAAGCATTGACATCCAAAAAACTCGATGATGAGAATAGCTAGGTTGTTGACCAAAAAGTTTTTCGAATGGACTTTGTCCTTAGAAGTTAGAAGTTGGGGTGCGATTGATTAAGTAGGTGGCAGTTAAGATAGCATCCCCCAAAAAGGTTTCGTCAAATGTGCTTCAAAAAAAAGTGCTCTAGCAACATTGAGTAAGTGACGATATTTGCGTTCAGCCACACCATTTTGATGTGGTGTGTTGATACAACTCGTCTGATGAACGATACCTTGAGAGGAATAAAAATTGGAAATATTAAACTCAACACAATTGTCACTCCTAACTATCTTAACGTGCTTTGAAAATTGTGTTTCAATAAAAAGAATAAAGTTGATGAATAAAGATCGAGCTTCAGACTTATGTTGCATCAAATGAACTCAAGTGCTACGTGAGTAATCATCAACAATTGTCAAAAAATACTTTGCACCATAATAAGCTGAAACTTTATAACCACCCCAAATGTCAATATGAAGCAAATCAAAACTTGAAAAACTACGATTAACACTCAATGGAAAGGGTTTGCGAGTTAACTTGGCGAGAGGACAAACAGAACATGAGTTTGTGTCGCAAGATTTATTCGAAAGAAAAGGAATTAATGAAGATGCTTCAGCCGAGGGATGACCAAGACGTTGATGCCACAAGGTATCAGAATTAATGTGAACTGCATTGCATGTTGCTTTCCTTGGGAAATTGAGACGATATAGTCCCTCTTTCTCAGTTCTCCTCCTAATCATCTTCCCCGATCATTGGGCCTGTGTGAAACAAAATTGTTTTAGAAAGATGGTGACAAAAAAGGAATCAAAACCTGGTTTGCTTACTGATATGAGATTGAGATAAAATTGTGGCACACATAAGACATTATGAAGGACAAAGTGAGAAGAAAAGGTGATAGTTCCTATATGTGTAACACGCACTGAAGTTCCATCAGAAAGTTTGACCCAACGATTAGGAATTGAATTATCAGAGAAGAGAAGATTGGGACTACAAACAATATGATCAGTGGCACCATTGTCTAAAATCCAGAAAGGCTCTTTGCTATTTTGTGAGAGGTGTTGGACTTTACCCGATAACTCTTCATAGTTTTGAATATTACGTACCGAATTGGCAGAGGTTGATTGTGATTTGGCTATGAGCTTGTTGAGGAAAAGTTGACACTCCTGTTTTGAGAAAGGAGAGCAATCACTTTGCCCTTCTCTAGCATCATTTTGTGCACAAACATGATTTGTTTTAGGCTGCTGCAACCTTCCATTTGATTCTTTCTTTTCTGACAGCATGGTTGAGAGTGCCCCTTCATCTCACATTAGGAACATGTAATGTGAGCTCTGCAATATTTTGTATTGTGGTTAGTCACATCACACTTCTCACAGTACCTACCACCTTCTGGGCGACAAGGATCTCGATTTTCTCTTTTAACAGAATTGACGGAGGAGTCAGCGGCTTCCTTCTCTATAGGGCTTACCTCTCGGCCTAAACCCTTGACAGAGAAAGCAGCAGATTTCGGCATAGCAGTGGCCTTGTCCGCTGCAGCTTCCGATTGCTTTTCCTGTCGTAGTACAATGGTATATGCCATACTCAAGCTTGGCAGAGGATCCATCTCAATAATATTGCTACGAGTTTGTTCAAAACTTTCATTCAAGCCCATAAGAAACTTCATTGTCTTTTGGGTCTCCATGAATGTCTTAATTTCAACAGCTGTCTCACAAGTGCAGGAAGGAAAAGAACATAAGGCGTCCTTTTCATCCCACATACCTTTTAGGTTTGTGTAGTAGGAGGTGACTGAACTACTTCCTTGTTCACACTTGTGTATGTTGCATTCTATTCGAAATAAAGCAGCAGAATCTGTTTGTAAACGCTCCTTTAGTTCTAGCCACATACCTCTGGCCTCATTCCAATGGATTATAGATTTGGACATTTTCTTTGACATAGCCGAGATCATCCAGGTTTTGACAAGAGTATTGGATCTGTCCCATCGAAGACGTTCTTCTGTGTTGATATTTGGCCTTTTGAGAGTCCCATCAACGAATCATATCTTGCTCTTGATGTGGAGCTCCATCATCATCGACGGTGCCCAAGTTGAGTAGTTGTCCTCTGCCAAAGGTTCAAAAACCAACATAGCTCCAAGTTGGTTTGAATGGTGGAGGAAAAGCAGATGATTAGAGTTCTCCCATAGAGTGGGAAGTTTCTAATCCCTTTATAAGGGACTTTGTTTCTTCATCGCTAGTCATGAAAATTGTTTGAATAAAATATCAAGGTCTCAAGAGTGCTATTATGGTACCATAAAAAACAGAAAAGAGTATATATTTTTGTGTTTTCATTCAGCAATAGTTGTTTCAATATATACAGCAGTTACGACAATAAACCCAATTTGCAGGAACTATTTTAAAAAACAAATCACTATTGACAGGCGCTCTATATTCAATAAAAGATATTAACAAATCAAATCAATTAGCATCATCTATTCTTAGAGTTCGTCTTTGGAATTAAAACCGAAAGTATAAAATTATACATTATTCCATGCAACAGTCCGATCGCGAATTCCAACATGCAATGTCTCCTACTCTATATAAACTCTAAAACCATAATCCAGCTTCCACATTCAAAGCCACCATTCTCACCTGTTCAAAAAAAGCCACCATTCTCAGAACTCAAAACCCTCCACAACTCAGAGTCTCAGAGCTCCAGAACTGGCAAACCCTGAAGAATGTGGCCGGGGGGGAGAACAAAATGGAAACCTAGAGTCTCTCAACAAGAGAGCCGTCAAGTCTCTCTACGACGCCTTCAACTCCAAAGACGTTGACGTAGTGCACCTCCTCCTCGCGCCCTACCTAGAGTGGTGGTTCCACGGCCCTTCAACTCACCAGCATTTGAACCGCCTCCTTACCGGTGCACCACCCAACGACTCGTCGTTCAAATTTGATCCGCTGTCGATTGTTGCGTTCGGATCAATGGTGGTGGCTGAGGGATACGACGAGGGTCATTCGGTGTCGTGGGTGCATGCGTGGACTGTCACTGATGGGATAATTACCCAGGTGAGGGAGTATTACAACACGTCGGTCACTGTTACTAGGTTATCGTCACCGAAAATTACATCGCCGTCAGGTAGCTGCCAGAATGTTTGGGAGAGTAAGCTCTCTGATAATAAGTCTGTACCTGGCCTCGTATTGGCTCTATAGCTAGCTAGTAGTTGATGCTAGCCGTTTCTAATAAATTAAACTCTTATGATAACAAATCGATCACTTCAAGCTTTCATGGATGCATGAGGTGAATCTATTTGAAATATTGGCGTGTTAATTATGAACTGGTTACCTCTTGGATTTCTTGTTATGATTTCCCTACGTTTTTGGGTTGTTTTTGTTCTACGCTGAAACTGAAGATGGAAAGTGTCGAGGTTTAATTTAATTGGAGACCAATAAGCAAACATCAGTGACGAACGGTCATTGGTACGTCGACTCTTACATTTGGTAAGTGCTAGAATGGCATTTTTTGGTAGTGCTTCTTGACTGGTACAGTGGAACGACGACGTTAATTGGTCATCAATAATTTTCCATTCAAAAGTTGCGAGTGCGATTAAAAATTAAGCAGTCGCTAGCTAGTCCCAAGAAATGTCTCTTTATATAAGATTGAATGCTTTAGAGGATATATATATATATATATATATATATATATATATATATATATATATATATAGATTTATTCAATTAGCTGTTTATTACTGTAGTTGAATAGGCCAGTTGGATATGATGATAATTACGCTACTGATTAACACGTACACACACTTATGTGTTTACAAATGATCGAAAAAACCGTTAGCTAGCTAGAACAATGTGCGCCTTGTGTATGAGGAGGCTAAATATAAATGATATTTTTTTAATAATAAAAATAAATTATAATTATTGAATATGTTTTATAAAAAGAAATTTTATTGTTTTCTTCATTTTTAAAGTTAATAAAATTCTTTTTTAAATACTTCATTAATATTTTATAATATATTATATGATATATTAGAGCATATATATAACCAACGTAATTATTACAATCATCAATTTCTAAAAAAAAGATTGAGGTAAAAATTTAATTTAAAAAGACTGTAATTATATATTTTGCCCTAAAATAATAAAATATCATAAATATTTTAACATTTTCAAAAATTATTATGGGGCCGCAGTCCCCCTCCGACCCCTTAAGAGATCCATTGTCTGTGAGCATGCACTATTAGAATGCTTCCCATTAGGGACTGACCAATAGGGACGAATACTTATTAGTGTGTAGAGATAACAATATTACACTGATAGGAAATATCAACCGGTTATTTTGAGATCTTAGAGATGATCAGTGTGTATTGTCTACAGTACATACAAAATAATAGTTCTTTAATGATTTTGTGTCATTGGTGATAACAATCTGATTACTTTATTGCAAACAGTTTCTGCAAAGACAATCCAAAACATAATGGGAAAGAGAAAGAAGAGAAGAAACAAAGGAGTCACCAATTGACAATTTAATTTTTTAGAGGTATTGACCATCCACTATAAATATAGAAAAAGTGCTTGTTAGGTCTAAAAAAGTTTATATGTACTCATTTTAACTTTTTCTATCAAATTTACTTTCTTACCTCTTCCTTACACTTTTCCTCCTTCTATTCTCCTCTCTCGATCTCCTCTCTCTCTCTCAACAACCACACTCATTCCTTTACTGACACACCATCCTCTACATCACCATCACCCTCGCTGTCATCTCAACCACCACCATCTGCTCTGCCTCCTCTGACTCCCAAACTACCAATCCTCAACCGCCATCATCCATGTCATCGCCTAGCGTTGTTGCATCTCACCGCACAGTATCATCGCCCCTCACACCACACCATCGTCGCTCGCCCAACGCTGTTGCGGCTCGCCCCGCGTCGTCACCGTTCAACAACAAAAGCAAACGAAGCCACTTCCTCAAGATCTAATCTCTCTCTCACACCCGATCCGAATCAGAATTGTCTAGATTTGATATGTCTCTCTCTCATTGACGTCAGAGTCCTAGCCTCGACGTTGACTTCCTAGCCTCGACATCGACGTCCCAGCCTCGACGTCGAATTCCCAGTCTCTCTCTTTCTCAGAAGTTATGTATTGATGTTTACTAACCACAGAAGTAAGTTTACTAGGAGTAGTAAACTTGGTTTTGGTGTTTTGAGTCACTGAGTAATTAGATATGAATGTTGTTATTTATGATATGTATTGACTCATTGAATTACTGGATATGAATATTGTTGCTTATGATATGTATTGATGTTTATTAACCTCAGAAGTAAGTTTACTACTCCTAGTAAACTTGGTTTTGGTGTTTTAAGTCTGGTTTTTAGGAACAGAAATAAGTTTACTAGGAGTAGTAAACTTGGTTTTGGTTTTCTGAGTCTGTTTTTTAAGAACAAAAGTAAGTTTACTAGAGGTAGTCCGGTAGCCGACGATCAGGTTTCGGTGACCGATGACCGAATTCTGGCAACCGGTATCCAGCGACCGGTGACCGGAGTCCGGCAACCAGTGACTGTAGTCCGACGACAGGTGACCAGAGTCAATGAGGTTCCTGTCAACCATTCTCTCTCTTGTATTTTCTCTCTCTAAGCATATTTAAGGGATGAGGGGTATAATGGTACTAAAATAATATAGGTTCTTAAGAGTGTCTTATGAGTTTAGATCTAATGGGCATAAATTCTCTTTTAAAAGTTCAAATGATCAATATTTTAAAAAATAAGTTGAAATAGGAAGTAGGGTGATAAATTTTGTAGTGAATATACATTTTATATTTGATTTTCGTCCACTCACTCTAACAGTTTTTTCAATGTTTCTCCCCTGGGCCTTTCGTTTTTAAATGCCCAGTGATGCAGGGTTCTTGAGAGGAGGTCGAGCGCGTACGAGAGTCGAGGCATAGTCGATCATTCCGTTGCTGCTTGAAATTCTTCGGGGTAATCATCTCGGTAGACTGCTCTGACTAACCCGGTTTAGTTAGTTTGGTAGGAAGGGTTGGCCATTTCAAGGGGGTTTCAGTAAGAAGTTCCCTTGAGGTGGTCCCCGCAGGATTTACTTCGGGTAAAAGGGGTTTAACCCGGGGTGGGTCCTGTCAAATCTCATTTGAAAGACAAGATTATTTGGTTGCTTTTGCAAAGGACAAACTGAAACCCCAAACAATGTATTGGTTGGTTTTGCTAATGCTGGGTACCTCTCTGACCCACGTAAAGGGCGTTTCTAAACTGATTATGTATTCACCATTGGAAACACGACGATATCTAGGAGATCAACCAAGCAAACCCTAGTGGCTACCTCATCAAACCACTTTAAGATCATTGACATCCATGAGGTGGCCCGTGAGTGTATATAGTTAACATCTATCATTACACATTCGAGAAACCAGTGATTTATGTTCTACCATTGAAGAGTCCACATACATTTATGAAGATAATGCGGCCTATATCAAACAGATGAAGCTAAACTATATCAAGGGTGATCACACAAAACACATATCGGCAGAGTTCTTCTACAGTCAGCAACAACAGACCCTCTTCAATAATCAAATAAATTTCAAGGAGAATGTGGCAGATTTGTTTAGCAAATCATTACCTAAAGCTACATTTGAAAAGCAAGTGAAAAGTATCAGAATAAGCAAACTTTTCAAGCTCCCTTGATTTGATGTAAGGATCGGGGAGAGGGTGTAGACCTCAGGGGGAGTCTAGTATCATCACATCACCCTCAAAATGCAATAAGTGCGTTGTGCTCTTTTTTCCTTTGACCAAGATTTATTTTGTCTCACTGGGTTTTGTTACTTGGTAATTAAGGTTTTTAATGAGGCAACACCCCATACACCGATTTAACTTTGACTTGACACAAGGGGGAGTGCTAAAGAAAATACGTATTATGTGTCTTCGTCAAAGTAACTGACGAAGAGTTAATTACGTAATTAGCGATTAACCAATGTAAATTACTCAGTTATCAATTAGTCATTATGATTATTGTAATTACTTTTATAATAGCATCTCTATATAAAGAGGATATGTAATAAGATGAATAGACACATTCCGATTTCACTTTTCTTATTACAGATTCCACATTATTTATTTTAATCAAATAAATATCTAAATTAACGGTTACTCCATTAATCTTTTTCACTTGTATCACAAATAAATATATATATATATAGGGCCCTTCTAATGAGGGATCCCTTTTTGTTCATTTATAGGGATAGACCCACACCATTATATCTGTTTTTTAATGAGCTTGGATAGTTGAGATTAAAACAAAAAACTTAACACTTATGTCAAACCTACACCGTTCAAGATCATTAAAAATAAATCAAAACTTTGGATGCCTTAACGATCACAAAATCACATGAAATTTTATAAAGGTGATCTACTCATGTAGCCCAACAAACTGAACGGTGGAAATACCGAAATTTGATCGGGAAGTTGATGTAATAACTTATTCCTAGAAATAATAAAAAAAATCCTTCATTAAAAGGGCCTTATATATATATATATATATCAGTCCGGATCAGGAGCGGAGGTCCGTTCCTAAGCTTAGGAGCGGATTTCATCATTTGACCCACTTCCCGATCGAATTTCCTCAAACTTCCTTCTAGACATATCTATATCATCTTGTGTAGATCATCTCTACAAAATTTCAGCCAATTTGGTAATCATAAAGGCCTTCAAACTTGCGTTACAAAACTGACGGACAGAATTCTGTCCAGTTTGTCCATCTTTTTTGTAACATAAGTTTGAAGGTCTTCCTGATCACCAAATTGGCTGAAATTTTGCAGAGATGATCTACACAAGATGATATAGATATGTCTAGAAGGAAGTTTGAGGAAATTCGATCGGGAAGTGGGTCAAAATGATGAAATCCGTTTCTAAGCTTAAGAACGGACCTCCGCTCCTGATCCGCATATATATATATATATATATATATATATATATATATATATTTGTTCGACTGTCGGAGGTATGATTGAGCCCACATTACATTTTACTGCAACAATAGGCAACTGATCCTAGTTGATCTTCTACTCCCACTACATTTTGGTCAATACATTAACTAAATCGCAGACAGAGGATAAGAATGTAAAGCAGAACCGAAGCTACTCATTTCTAAAACGTTCTTCGATCTTCCCTGAGGATCTGACTCAGAGAAACATCAAGAACATAATTTTGACATATATGGAGCTTTGCAAAATATCACCATATATAAAAGTTCACTGATTTCCCGAGCTGTGCATTGCCACATTGTTCTACTGCCTTGCAAAGCATGGAAAAGTAAAGTAAACAAAATAGATAATATGTAAAAATAAAAATTGATCCCAAAGCCAAGTACGAAGGAACCAAACCCAGAATCCCAAAACTCCAACTGTTAATCCAACTAATCCATCTGCCTGGCCGATAACTCGTTAACTTAGTACATAGCTTGTTTGAAAAATAGGGAACTAACAAAACAAGACGCAGTTGACTACCTAACTAGATCTCTTATTGGCGCAGTAGGGACACCCCTGCAACTCTAGCTCCTTAGCCTTCAACTCTTGCTCCTTGGCCTGCAACGCCAGCATCTCTAGCACCTTGGCATTCATTATTTCGAACTCTTTCTGATTAAGCTCCAATGTCTCATCGAGCTTGGCCTTGAGCTTGGCCTTAAACTCCTTTCTCTCTGCCTTCAACAACTGAAATTGTTTTTCCGTTTCTTCCAGTTGCCTTTGGTACACTTCAGCTAGCCTTTGCGTTTCTTCCATTCGCCTTTGGTGCGCTTCAACTCGCGCTTCGAGCCCTTTGACTTGCTGCTGTACCCTGGCAAGTAATATCTTGCGCTGGATCCCAAGAGCTAGGTGCAAGAAAGCAAAAGAAACAATGAAGAAAACAAACAACAGCATCAACATTCTTTTTCCTTTCTGGAATCAGTAGTGAAGAGCACGATGAATCTTGAGGAATGAGGACTGGTGAAGAACACAAGCTTGAGGATGCATTTTATAGGTGGATATCTGCTCGATGAATATGTTGCTTATTGAGTACTCTGCAAGACTCCGTTGAAGACCTTGCCAAAAAAAACTCCGTTAAAGACAACCACAGAACAAAGTTTTCAAAGTTGCAGACCAAACCATAAATTACCAAAATCTTGACCAATATTCTATTTTTGAAAACTTTTAGGCGTCTATGCATTCTTAGCCATCGATCACCTGTTACCGGATGCAATTAACCATAATTCTAACACCGTTAGACAAAAAAACCTCTAACGCTGAGCATGGGACGAGATTGTATTATTATAAACGTATCTCATACCGGATAATACTGTTCGGTATCGGGACAGGATAGAGACGGGACTGGGATCCCGTAACGATAGGAAAAACAAATAAAATATAGAAGAGATAAATTGATCTTAAATTCTTAAAGAAATTTTATATCTATTTTTATAAAGTCAATATGAACTCATCCAATATTGATGAGAGTTTTATTGTGTATTAATTTCTTATATATATATGGTGTTACTTTTTTCATGGTATAATTGTCCTAGTTCTAAACTTCTAACTCTATAAAAGTACAAGACGAATAAAAATTGTAAAAAAAAAGAATCAATAATCAATTAATTAATTTCTTGTAATTTGTATCTAACTAATTAATTAAGATTTCAAGAAAACTCTCAAATTTGAAAAATCAAAGGAGCTCTAGTTATCACTACATAGATTCATTGTGGCGGTCGATATCTTTCATTTGAACATCATCATCAACATCAAATGTGAATGAATTATCTAACTCTTGTTGTATGGAACTAGTATTGTGTATTTATATTTAGGTTTTGGACATCTCATTGAGTATTTTTGAATTCATTGTAAGATATTATACACCCTAAAAATCAGACGGTTATGATCAGATACAAGTACATTTATACTTTCGGGACGGTCCTGTCCTGATCCCGTCACGTCTAGTTTTCAAACTATCTGGACAGGACGAGACGGGACGGTATAGCCATTTTAAAATTTTGTCTCGTCCAGTCCTACCAATTTTCGGTACGGGACCAAGACGGAATTAGGATTGCGGTACGAAGTGCCCAGCCCTACTCTTCAGTAAAAAGGTAGATAAAATTCCAGTGGATGAGTAAATGTATGAAATTGAAAGTAAAATTAAATCTCTGAACTCAGGCAAACGATTTAAGCAGAGGGAGAAGGCTCAAGTGCCCTGTACTAATCAATCGCCAAGGTTTTTGGATGGTAAAAACGAACAGCGAAATAATCGCTAAAGAATAAGCAATTTGTAACTAAAGAGGGTTAGATATTACATATATATATTATACATAAATCTAATTTATAATTAATCAATAATTATAAATAATGAAATGATGAACAAAAAATAATTATTATGAACAATATAGGTTACCACACTTGATTCAAGGAGAAATTGAACTTGTGAAAGCTAAATCACGTACCTTGAAACACTTAATAGGCAGAATACCAAAAACATTTTATAACTCCAAACTCGAACGAAGGATACGAGGAAAGTGATGAAGTTGGGTCGTGTGTTTCACACACTTTTCTTAAGACAAGTTATACCTCCTCTATCAGTGTAAAAGGCTTAATTACATTTGTCTCCTAAGATACAACGACTACTAATGTTTTGGAGCTGCACTCAACGAACTTGTAGTACCTTCAATCTATCACCAGAATGCTATAAACTAGAGAGAAAATAACTTTTTGAGATGAGGAGATGATTATAGAAAATGTGTTTTGAATGATGACATTTTCCAATTGTGTTTAGAACAAAAGAAGTGTCACTTATTTATACATGGAGAAAATTATCTACTACTTGAATTGCCATGAATTCTAGTTTATATGTTACAACCCTTAGAATTAATTCCAACCTTTGACATTCTATAGCTACAACATTTCACATAAATGTGTGGTTACAACCTTTCACATAAATGTGTGGTTACAACCTTTCATATTAGTAATGTTACAATCTTACACATTATGTGAGGTTATAGCTCATAGAATTCAATGCATGGTTTCAAGCAATTAGTCATTTTTGGGAAACTATTTCTTATTCACCCTATAACCCATTTAAATTCTCTAATTTAAATTAATTAAATAAAATAATTATTTTTAACATTTTTCTAATTAATGAAGTGATCAATGAAGAATGTATAATGATATCTGATTTTACTGTGCTGGACATTTTTTTTCTTCCTCGCCAAACGATCGACGGGTGCCATAGCCTAACAGCGCGTGTAATGAAGGCCAGGGTGAGAACCTACGTACTAAAGGTAACCGGAAGAAGCTTCGAGCTTAAGTTAGTGATGTGCCTAAAGGCTGTGCAGACCTAAAGCTATGTCTGACATGATTGCCTGCTCGGAGCTCAATAATGTGCAGAACTGTAGGTCTAGACGTCAGTAACATCAGTGCCTGCTATGATTATGCAGATGAGCGTTGAAGTGGCACGTTCACATTTAAGCCTCACATCAGAATAAGCTTGTTCCCGAAGCCGCTGCAGCCGGTGGCCCAACCCGTTACAGTTATAGCGACCCATTGTATATAATGGGTCAGAGTTGGGCTGGTTCTTGATGGATGTGATACCTGGGCCTTTTTCTGGCTTGGACAATTATATTTCTAGGAGAACCGAATGACTTTTATTGATTCAAATTAACAAATCGCAAGTGTGTTCAGAAAGAAAATAATAAATCGTAAGTGGAAGAAAAAATTAGATTCGTCTGCCTCTTATGAGGTAATTTTAAGAAAGGTATATGACAAATAATCTACTATTAACTTTGGTGTTTTAAGTTTCAAAACAATTAAAATGGTACATGACTTTTAAAAGTGGGTACACTTTTAGTACATGTCATAAGTAACACCGTTAACTTTATGTAATTTCTTATTTTTCAAATGACAGTTTTAAGTTTTCTCCATTTTTTCAAATGACAGGTGCACATACGGGGCTTGGAAGCTGCGTGCGGCACCTCCTTGGCATGTGCACATACGGTGTCTGGCAGCAGCGCACGAGTGCACAGGGACAAGCCCTGGCGGCAGCGCCTAGGGAGGTGCACATGTGGTGTCTCGCAGCAACGTGCACGTACACAGGGGCAACCCCAAGCAACAGTGCTCGGTAGTGCCTAGGCATCACTAAGTAGCTGCTTGCCTTTGTCATAAAACAGTGTTGCTCAACTTCTAATCTCCATGAGAGACTTAGAGAAACATTCAAGGATCAATGTATAAGTGAGCGGAAAATTGCCTTGCTCATACATTCAAAACCAAGTTGACTGGAGAGTTGTCATCTCGCTTTATTAGTCGGATTTTCAACGTAGGAAGCAATGGGTGTTGGTGCTCGGCAACTGATTCTACTACCTTGTTCTCAACAAGATATTAACCTGGAGAAATTTGTTAACGTTAATCAAACACAACGCAGATTGGCACAAGAAATCCTTTAGTAGCATACAATAAATTGATGTTGGATACCTCACAATGCGGACCTAAAAACATCTTGTTGCATGGCAACTAGTTCTTGTCACTTCGGCAGCTAGTGCTCGACAGCGCTCGACCGCTATTGGCAACCAGCGCTCGGTAGCTGCCCTAGGCAGCTCTTAGGAGCTGTTAGAAGCAGCAGTCGATAGCGCTCAGCAGCTGGTGCTTGACAACGCTCGAAAGTTTCCCTAGGCAGCTCTTAGGAGCTATCAGCGACCAACGCTCAGCAGGTGCATGCGCAAGTGCACATCGCTCGGCAGCAACGCACAGTGCTCCGCAGTTGTGCACGTGCCAGAGCATAGCGCCCAGCAATAGCGCACAGCGAGCATCAGCTAGGCTAGAGATGCCGGTAGGAAGGTGCACATATGTTTTAGGGTTTGCAAAATAACCTGCAAAAACAAACGTCCCAAGCATAGAATGGGGAGGAAGAAGGGAGGAACCGATTTTATCCTCCCTGAGGTTATTGAACTTTGAAATTACTCAAAATGTAAAGCTTACTTGCTAGTCTGCAATATAGACTGTATTTATATAAGCTGCTTCATGTTTTCATACTCAAATTCATGCATGTTTGGAGATCGTTCGCGTAATTCTATTATGAATTGTCGTGCGGGGAGACCATGAAACACATAAGAATCACATGGTTTGTTAAACTTGCCATAAAAAAGTTGCAAAAACATTGAAAACATTAATCATATGAAGGATTTACGGAAAAACTAGGAATACAACCATTATTTCTCAAGAAAAAGTGATTCCTCTTCGCGTTTCAGTTATTGTGAGGGCCGGTTCACCAACTTTTACTTCGGTTCTGAAGGTTCCCTTTTGACTGAACAATTTTGACAACAGTGCGCATCTTCTGTCCAAATTTCACGGTAATTTGACATCAGGAAGTGCTTGAACCGGTTGCTTAAAGAGTTCGGCCGGTCTGGGGATTCCTATTGCCGGTTCGGTGACTTTCAGGCCGGTTCTTAGAGTGAAGCCGGTGGCGTTGGAATCGTGAGAACAAAATATTGAAGTTCTCTGTTAGTGATGAAAATCAATTCGGATTTTATTCTGTCGATATTGGCTTAGGGAAACCTGCGACATATTTAGGGTTTCTTGGGTGCGCAGGTGCACAGGGGGTGCGCGGTGGTGCCTGGGGGTGCGCAGCGGTGCCTAGGAGGCGCTCAGCAGTGGTGCACGGCGGTGCACGGTGATGAGCGCGGCAGTGCATGGGTGTGCGCGTGGCAGAATTTTTTCTGTTTTAGGTGGCGACCTACTTGCTCTCTAGAGTTAGAGTTAAGTGGTGATAACGTGTTGTAGAATAATATTGAGAGAATGAATTCTTCTTATCTTATTGATACAATGAAGCCCTTTATATAAAGGAATACATGAGTCTCTTAGGCTATTAAATGGGTCAACGGGCCTATTACATGGATATGTGTAAAACTCTATTACAACATGGATTACTACAAAAAACCTGTATACAAGACATGAACTAAGATATATATATATATATATATATATATGTATATATATATATATGTATATATACATATATACACACAGTTACGTCTTTTATATGAAAACGGATTAAAACTTGGAAGGGATGAAATTTCTAGAAAATATTCTGGAATATACCATCAAATAAATTTTCTGAAAAATTCAAGAAAAAAAATAAGGTGGACATTCCTCCCCAATAGGTAATACCCATGGGTTCATACCCACCCACACTGATTTCTTGGGTAATACGCGTTATATAATGGAAGGAACTGGCCTAACCAGCCATGGTTAGGGCTATCTGACCATGACCAATAAAATGATGGCATGTGTCCTTTTTAAGTAAATAAAATTTAGATGTTTACAAATTTAACGGAAGACTTTCTTTTCAACTTCAAACACTTAAGAGGGAGAGAGAATAAGAGAGACAGAGCAAGGACAAAATTGTTTGTTGGATCAGAGCAGAGAGATTCTTAGGCTCAGTTCTTCATCGGTCAGGTTAGGATTATATTTTAGATCGAAAAACCAAGGATGTTTCGTTAAACGAAATTGGGAGAAAAGCAGGGGCTGATTTAGTAGAAAGGGACCCGTCTTTATCGTCATCATTCGGGGAATTCATCAGCGGTCAAGTCAGGGAGGGTGGTCCTACGACGACATAGAGGGATGACGGAGCTGTCGATAGGGCTGCACATAGGGATCCTGAAGACGACAGCGCGTAGTGTGGGAAAGAGTTTGAACTCATTGCTCTCTCTCTCTCTCTCATGTATCCTTGACGGAAAAACCTCCCTATTACCCCGATGGCAGTGATTTCAAGGACGATGGCGGTGGTTGAGGAAGAGATGTGATCGGAATAGAGGACGGCAGCAGCGCTGACATCTTCTTTTTTCTCAACGGGACTTAGGGAAAACGACTTTGTATCGATTAAAGAAATTGGTAAGGGAATGGAAGCTATAGTTGCCTTTCGCGAAGATCTGAGTCACGAAGAACCGGGTTTGCTTGTTGAAGACGGGGGTAGCGTTGCCGTTTCTAGTCGACTCTGGCGGTGCATGACAGCCATGAAGGATGTAGTATAAAGGAAATATTGAATCAAAGTGGTGGGGAGTCTCATTAGAGGTGAGTTTGATCGGGAGTCTCAGTGGTTGGTCGCTAGAGTCGGAGGCCAAACGGAGGTTCGCCTATTCTGGGTAATAGACCCAGAAGACTGGAACACGACAGCAGCAGTGTCACAGCCACTCCTACACTGGATAGGAGTCTTCGTTCAACTAATCCTACCTCGGATAGGAGTCCTCATCAACAACAACTACTGATTAGCTAGGATTGTTTGTAACTGTTGGTGATAATCTTTAGCTAGATATTAGTTAGTCATTGATGTTAATCTTGTGTAATCCGATCTGTAACAAACTCAGTGATAATCTGTATATAAAGGATGAATGAGAGAGAGGGGAGGCAGGTTGGTTTTCTCCCACAGTTCATCATCTGTTTCATATCTTTTATGGTATCAAGAGCAGGTTGAGATCTTTTGCAATTTTTTTTCTTTTCTCCAAGATGGCTTCCTCTGCAACCACTAATTCCAATGAAAATCCTACCACTTCCTCCATTCCTGCTTCCTCCTCCACCAACACCACTAATTCTCTTCGTCCCTCTTCCGCAGACCACAGTTCAAACATGCCACACTTCTTGTCGATCAAACTGGATCGTACAAATTATCCTTTATGGCTGGCACAGATCCAGCCCCTGTTAAAAAGCAGAAACCTTATGGGATTCGTGGACGGCACCATTCCCTGTCCTCCTTCTTTTCTGACCAATGCAGAAGGTCAGACAACTAATACCATTAATCCGGCATATGACGCCTGGATTGCTCAAGATCAAATGGTCCTTGGCTGGATAAATAACTCTCTTACTTCACCAGTCCTTGCTACTGTCGCTCTTTCCACAAATTCCTCTTTCACTTGGTCTTCACTGGCCAGGAGATTTGCCTCTCAGTCCCAGAACCGGATTCTACAACTTCGTGGAGAACTTCTACGCACTATGCGTGGAAATTTGTCTATCTCAGATTTTCTAGACAAAATTAATTCTATTGCTGATAACCTTGCGCTTGCAGGCAGTCCAGTAACAGACAGTGATCTTGTTTCTATCATTATGAACAACGTTGGACCTACATATGAGACCACCGTGAGTTCTGCACAAGCTCGTGACACTCCTATCACATATGACTCTCTGGAGGCTCTTCTACTCTCTGCGGAGAGACGTATTCAAGATCAACAACAGGCTGTTTTTGATGTAAACTCTATTACCACAGCACTGCATACAACTCATGTGTCAAATCCTGGACGTGGACGTGGTCGTTTGGCATCCTCATACAATAGGGGTTCTGCTGTGCCTTTTGGTCGACGTATGAACAATCTACGGGGCCGAGGGTCTTCTGTTCTTGGTCCTCCTCCATCATCATTCTCTACTTTTTCTGGAAGCTCTTCATCACGTCCTATATGTCAGATATGCAGTCGTTCGGGACACACTGCTCTTGACTGCTACAATCGTCTCAATCTCTCCTATGAGGGCAAGGTGCCATCAAAGAAACTCAGTGCTATGGCTGCGTCATCTTCAACACATGCCTCATCTCCATGGCTTCTTGACACAGGAGCTAACTCTCATGTTACTACTGATTTGGGAAACCTGCAATGTCCAAAGCCATATAACGGTACAGATCAAATAAATGGCATAGGACATTCGGACGGGGAGGATCCTCTATAGGGGACAAAGTGAGAATGGCCTATATCCTCTGCGTCTTCATCAATCCCACAGTCTTGGTTCTTCAAATCATCTTGCGTTTGTAGGCGCCAGGGTGTCTGCACAACTGTGGCATTCAAGATTAGGCCATACCTCCTCTAAAACTTTATCTAGAATTCTTTCCAATAAAACTGTCCCTGTGAAAGGCAGTAGTTGCATTAGTTTCTGTTCTTCATGTCCTTTAGGGAAGAGTACTAAGCTTCCATTTGTGTTATCTGATTCTGTTTCCAATAAACCTCTTGAATTGATACATTCTGATGTGTGGTCATGTTCGGATTTTTCTACTCAAGGTTTTCGCTATTATGTTTTGTTTGTTGATGATTATTCGCGTTATTCCTGGATCTTCCCAATGAAACACAAGAGTGAGGTCTTTCCAATATTTCAATCCTTTAAGATCTATGTTGAGAATCGTTTTTCTCATCAGATTAAACAGTTTCAGTCTGACGAAGGTGGTGAGTATACTTCCACTGCATTTCAAAGTTATTTGCAAAAACATGGTATTCATCACCGGTTATCCTGTCCAAAACATCCTGAACAGAATGGATTGGCCGAGCGAAAGCATCGACATATTGTTGACACTGGCCTTACTCTACTGGCTCACGCTCATGTCCCTTCTTGTTACTGGGTTGAGGCATTTAACACAGCTGTGTACATCATCAATCGTCTTCCTTCTCCTGTCATAAATCATGAGACTCCATATCAAAAACTCTTCCATCGTTCTCCCAACTATGCCTTTCTTAGGATCTTCGGCTGTGCATGCTATCCGTATCTTCGACCCTACACTAAATCCAAGCTTGAATTACGATCCAAACGCTGTGTTTTCCTCGGTTACTCATTAAATCATTTAGGTTACAGGTGTTTGGATCTCACCAACGGTCGAATTTACCTTTCCCGCCACGTTATATTCGATGAATATTCCTTTCCATTTCAGCAGATTGTTCCTTCCTCTCCAACTGGTATGTCTCCTTCTTCTTTCTCTAATCTTCATTTTTTCTCTTTAACTCCTTCACATCCTTCTCGCCACTCCACAGCCACTTCCTACCCCCTCTTATCTTCTTCCTCTTCTATATCTTCTTTCCCTACTGATATTTCTGCTCCCGAATCTCCCCCACTCATGACCAATATCCTTGCACCTGATTCCTCTTCTCCTCTCTCTATCCCACACCAGGACAGTTCCCTCGTATCCAGTTCTCTTTCCCTACAACCTTCAGATATTGCAAGGGTCCCAGATCCGGTCTGTGTTTCTCACAATACTCATAACATGATTACTCGGCACAAAGATGGCATCATTAAACCAAATCCTAAGTATGCTTTGAATGCTGCACTGATCCATGACATCACAGAACCTACTTCTTACAGTAAAGCTGTCAAGGAAGCTGCCTGGCGTCAGGCAATGCAAGAGGAGTTCACAGCACTTCAAATGAACAATACATGGGAACTAGTTCCTTACAGACCTTCTATGAACATTCTACCAAACAAATGGATTTATAGGATCAAAAAGAAGGCAGATGGTAGCATTGAACCCTACAAAGCTAGATTGGTGGCCAATGGTTTTCATCAGCAGGAAGGAGTCGACTTTTCTGAGACATTTAGCCCCGTTGTTAAGCACTCCACCATCCGTCTCATTCTTGCATTGGCAGTCAGCAACAAATGGCCTGTACGTCAACTTGACGTCCACAACGCCTTTCTTCATGGTCATCTTCGGGAGGAAGTATATATGAAGCAGCCAACTGGCTTTGTCGATCCTAACCTTCCCAAACATGTGTGCAAGCTCAAACGCTCCCTCTATGGACTCAAACAGGCTCCACGGGCTTGGTTTCAATGCTTTGCGGATTACCTGGAAAGTTTGGGGTTCCATGAGTCTCTGTCTGACTACTCTATGTTTACATATGTTCATGACGGCGTGTTTCTTGTGTTGTTAATATATGTCGATGACATTTTAATCACAGGTAACAGCTCCACGCATCTCGTGCAGCTTATTCACGATCTCGGCAAGCGGTTCTCTATGAAAGATCTTGGACTCATTCATTATTTCTTGGGGATAGAGGCCTCCTATGATGGTTCTTCTCTTTATCTGACACAGAAGCAGTATATTGTTGATCTTCTAAGGAAAACTCATATGCTTGATGTAAAACCATGCTCCACTCCAGCCTCCTCCGGTCAAAAACTTAGCACCAATGCCGGCACAAAGCTGAGCAATCCCACTGAGTACAGAAGCGCTAAGATTGTTTGTAACTGTTGGTGATAATCTTTAGCTAGATATTAGTTAGTCATTGATGTTAATCTTGTGTAATCCGATCTGTAACAAACTCAGTGATAATCTGTATATAAAGGATGAATGAGAGAGAGGGGAGGCAGGTTGGTTTTCTCCCACAGTTCATCATCTGTTTCATATCTTTTACTGGGTTCTCGGTTTTTCTGAAGGAGGAGAATAAAATGGGGAGGAATAGGTTGAGCATAATATGTTTGGGTACTCGGTAAAATATGGTACCCATACCCAATTTATAAACCCACGAGTATTTTTAAAGTACTCGTTAAGGATTAAAATCTCTACGATATATCTTATATCTTTTTCGATATCTCTTATTTTTGAAGGACTGATATATCTAGAAGGGTAAATATCTTATCTTCTATCGTATCTTGATATTTCTTCGATATATCTCTGATATCTCTGATATTTCAAAAATATCTCTGATATTTAGGATATCTCTGATATATCTCAGAAATATTAAAGAAATATCTGTAAAAAAATTGTAAACCAACTCTACATAGAAGCAAAATTACTAAAAATATCGTGTAATAAGATTTGTTTAGTATGGTGAAATACAGCTATGGTTCAAAAATCACGTAATTCGGGTAATATCTTGGTACTAATAGTAGCGGTCAACCCTATTTACCGTTATTATTCTCTATGGGGAGCCCTATCATCAAAAGGTAAATGTCCCAAAATTATTATATGGGCGGTTGTGTCTCGTCCACGTGAGAGTTTTTCATGTGGAATGTTTGACCAAACTACGTAGTATAGAGCGAGATATGAGTGTTTCCATGTGATAAGTGATGATGGATTAGGCTTGACCATTTCGATCGAGCCCTTAACGTTGTCGGATCAAGTTGAATTTTTTACATAGACATCTTTCGTTATAGTGATCATATCAGATGGTCGAATTTTCGTTTGTAAATTTTAGTCATTGGAATCACAATATTCATACTAATGTTGTATAACTTGTTTATTAGGTGTTAAGCAAATGCACAACTTTGTGTACCAACTCTATATAGAAGCAAAATTACCAAAAATCTCGTGAAATAAGATGTGTTCAGAATGGTCAAATACAACTATGGTTTAAAAATCACGTAATTCGGGTAATGTCTCGGTGCTGATAGTAGCGGTCAACCTTATTTACAGTTATTATTCTTTATGTGGAGTTTTATCGTCGGAAGGTAAATGTACCAAAAAATTTATGGATGTAAATGAAATCGATGTTTGTAATATTTATATGTAAATCTATTAAATTAAATATTTTAGAAAAAAAAAATCTTTCCAAAATTCTGATATTTTTTTCCCGGATATCCCCGAAATATCTGATATCTCACATTTTCAACGGACCGATATATCCTCCAATACAGATATTTTAATCCTTGGTACCCACTACTAGTTTAGGTAATACCCATTACCTAAAAATAATACTCAATAGATATTTTACCTATAGATACCCAGATTCATGGATTTTAATAGGACGGGCCCTGTGAAATATGAGAATTTTTCAATGTGGTCTTTTGTTTTTTTATTTGAATGTTGCTTTATTTACACAATCTTGAACTTGAACTTGAACGTATATAAACCAATATTAAAAGCCATAATCGCTCATTGAAGTATAAGAAATAACATATTCATATATAGTGAAAGTTCTTAAAAGGAAAAAACGCAGAAAAAAGGAGGGAAAAAGGTAAAAACGAAAATAAAAATAAAAAACAATCACTTACAAAATGGCAAGAAGAAAAACGCAAAAAAAATCAAGGAAGAAAAAAAAAGGGTGCAAGAGGTCCCGAGTTCAATTCTCAACATAGTAAAAGGACCTCGGTCCGATTTCACAACAAAAAAAAAGCTGAAAATGCAGAGAAATAATGGAGAAAGAGAGCGTAGAAGAAAATAAAGAGGCTGAGCGGCCCCGAACTGGGTGGAAGAGATACAAATAGAACATCTTAACCAAGTGTGCTACGTACACACTAATGTTAACATATTAGTATTTTAATATTTATATACTAATTTTTTTAAAGACCTTATCCGACAGCACACATGTTAGGTTTTAATGCCATCCTTTAAAGAAAAGAAAAAGAAAGAAGAAGAAGGTGGAGAGACTTGTAGCCATGAGTACACGAGTGGCACAAAAGAACACGAGAAATGCAAGTCATACCGGCGGATGCAGACTTGGCCAATCAAAATCCTGCGTGCAAATAACGTACGACTCACATGTGAAATGTGCGAGCGGTGCACGGCAGGGCACAATAGTGACCGGTGCCCAATCTCTTTCTCTTACGTCAGCGTAATGGCGCAAGGACATACAATCCGGTGCATGAGAGAAAATATTGACTTTTGACTACAGTTTTGTCTTATTCGTTTAGGGGTCGTTTTTTAAAATTCAATAAATAGTAAAAGTTAACCAGTCAACTGGTAAATAGTAACTCAGGTAAAACTTTAAAACCGTAAAAGTTAAACATTAAAACAGTAAAATGACAGTTTGTAAAATTGAAAACAGACAGGAGTATTTAGGTCATTTCATCTCACGATAAAAATGTAAATCTACCGTGGTAAAAACCAAAGTTTTTATCCTTTGTCTCCTTGCATCACTGGTTCGCCGTAAAACCAAGTTTTTCTGGCCAAACCAGGTTTCTCAACCTGCAAAATCATCTTCTACAACGTCCAAGCAGTTCAACAAGGTAAAAATCGAGAGAAAAGATGGAGATTTTATACCTCGAAGTCAAACTCTATTTTTGTGGCGGTTCTCCTCCGACGGAGCTCCGCTCGCCTCCTCCTTGCTTCTGGTGCTGCCTGGAAGCTCCTTAGCTCGCTCCTGGTTCGGCTCACCGTCGAACTAGACAGAGCAGCTGCTGGAGGTTTCTCTCTCCTCTGGCTGGCGGCGCTGGCACGGCTGGGGGTCAGGATGTGGTCGCTAGGGCACCGCAAACCTAGTGGTGGTGGCGGTCAGGCAGCACGCACGGCGGTGAGGCTCGCCTGGAGTTTGAGCAGCTGGTTTCTCTTTGAGGAGAGAGAGACCGAAAGGGAAGGGAAAAGAAAACGGAAGAGGAAAGAGAAGAAGAGAGAAGGATGAAAAAGAGAAAAGAAAAAGTGGAAAGAAAAGAAAGAGATAAGGGAGAGAAAAAAAGGTTTTTATAAAACCTTTGAACGGCCACGATTCGTCGAACGAATCCAATAACCACAATATTCTCCGATTTTAAAAATAACAAAAAACTCGAAAACATTTTCTGTAAATCACATACTTGAAAATAAATTATCAAATCATGTCCGTAAAACAGGATAAATACGTAGAGTGTCGGAAAAATATTCCCTAAATACTCCTACGTAAGTGGCGACGTTCGCTCTAATATTAAAATATTAGAGTGCATTCTTGACGTACCGAAAAGAAGTCGTAAATATACCCTAGATGTATCAGAAAAATAAATAAAATAAGTCAGGGTCTCATATTAGTCATCTGATTCGGCATTCTTTGTGTTTTAGGAATTTTTTTAAAATATTTTAGATTTTGTTTTCTTTTATGTTTTAATCATTGAACTTTTAAGGTTTGTTGTTAGTTGCTCTAGAGTTTGTTTATAGGATCTTCTATCAATTGTATTCATCATTCCTTTATATCAATTTTAAGTTTAACTCAATTTTCTAGTGGATTCGAAATCGATTTGTGGATTCAAATCAAAACTGATTAGTGGATTTTAATCAGTCTATCATTTTCTTATAGTTCCGCTGCTTCAGAAGGTAGCCACATCTCTAACTTTGATTAAATGTTATTTGGATGTGGAGATTGACTTGATCCTCATTCCCTCCAAACCAGTGTGATCGATTGTGAGACCCCGCTCGTTTTTACCGTGGTTAATGATGAGTTACTGAGGTTTAAGTCGTACACGGTAACTTCGCGAGTGAATGACCACGTTCATTTTTGAGTTTTTCAAAACTCTTTAAATTCCCCATTTAAGGACTCGATGTCATAGTACGTGTCGACACAAGTCTCCTAGTATTTTCAGAATATTTTTCGGAGCTTCCGTCTATTTTCTAAGAATTTCTGAAGTTTCTGGTAATTTTTAATTACCATTTCGGTAAAACAGTTTTTACCATTTAATCTTTTACTTTTCAACTTCTTTAAATCTGTGTCGTTGGATCGATTTGAGATTTGATCTGGGTCGTTGGTTTTAGTATAAATATAGATGAGAGGTTTGACTCGGTCAAACCTCCCAACTTTGGTCAACTCTCTCTCTCAACACTCTTCTCTCCCTCTCGTCTACTCCGCCTTCTCCACTACGGCGGCGACGCCTCTGGCCAACACTCTCTGGCGCACCACCACCATTCAACTCCACAACACCTTCTCGTCCTAGCCTATCCCTCCTTTCATTGTATCGTCCACTGTGGAGGGAGATCGACCGCGAGACCAGGCGGCGAACTTCACCGGATTTTGGCAAGCTCAGGCGACGGCGCCGACATCGAAAGGTAGGGTTCTTCTTTCCTCTTCTTCCTCTTCCTTTCCTTGCCATTTTCTTGATCGATTTGAGCCTCGATTTCAAAATCCCCAATTCACTGTTTTTCAGGTATTTTCTAGGTTTCAAGTTTTTCCTCCGGTGGCCATGCTATTGGGCGTCTGGTAGACTTCTGAGGCTGAGGCAGGGCTGTTGGAGGCAGCTAGTGAGGTTTTGGAGCAGAGGCAGGGGTTCGGGGCAGTGGCAGAGGCAGAGGGTAAGGATTCTTCCTCTATGAACTGTGGTTAATTCTTTGATGCTGTGTTGTTGTTGAATTGTTGTTGTTTTGTTGTTTTCCTGCATGTACGTCGATAACTTGGAAACGAGAGAAACTTTGCCAAAATTCTGGCAAGTTACCAGAATCCGGTGATGCAGTGAAACCGGCAGAAATGCCGAGAGGTAGTCTTCGACTCCTTTTTAAAGTGCATTGTTTCCGTTTAGTCGGGTTAAGAGTCGTAATCGGAAATTACGTATAAGGAAACGTACTAAAGCGGAAACTAACCGTAATTGGAATCTTTCCATTTTAGGAAACTTTCTAAGTTTGGAAACCGACTGATATGGGAAACTTTCCATTTGGAAAAGTTTCCATTTTGGGAAAGTTCCATTTTCAGAAAAACGGTTTAGTAAAGAATTGAAGTTCAACGCAGTTTGACACAATTTGGTTAAATTGGTAAAGTGTTGAATTGTTTCGGAAAAATGATAACTGGAATTCTGAAAATGTCGAGTTGACCGTTTTAAGAAAAATTGGTATTTCACGTAAATCGTTAAATCGACTCTTGATAAATAAATTGGTTAATGTGACACGTTGGGTGTCCATAGTAATTCAATGAATTATTATGTGACACCCTAACGTCAAATTAAAATGGTTAAGGAAAATTCGGAAGTTAAGTCGGACTTCCGGTAAATGAGTAAAGAGTCGTTAACCGAAAAAGAAAGTCAAAAATGTTAAAGTGCCATAAAAAGGAATTGGTTGGTCAACTTAGTCAATGTGGTCATTGCTGGTCAAACTAGAAATGCTGAGGTCTGTTGATTGTTATTGTTTCTTGGTTGCTAAGCTACTTTAATTCTACAGTGAATCATTGGACGAGGTAGCTTACGCGGTGACCTCGGTTCACTAAGGCGGTTTCTGAAAGCTTGGAGCGTACGTAAGGAACAACTATTCCAAGTAGGGAAGCTAAACCCCCTTTGGTAGTGGTTTTGTATATATGTGAAAGTGCATGATTTTGTATGCTCATGGTCGATGCCTCAGGAATGTTTTCTTTATATTAAAAGATAAATGATTTATGATTGGGCCAAGAAAACCCGAGGCTAGACGTAAATTATTTTTATATGATGATGTGATATGTTGAGCACCGTTGTCCTGATTTCTGGTGCGTGACCTGAGAGTGACGGGACCTAGTATATAGCACTCCCACGGTGTCGATGATCGTGAACCTCCCGAGGGCAATGCCCTGTTTATTTTAATTATCTCACTTACGCTCATCTAGTACAGAGTTAAGCGAGACGTAAGTGCGGTGTGCTGTTACGAGAGATTTGTTGGGTATTAGCAGTAAATGGACATTCTCGCTACTATTCATCTTCAGACACATAGGTAGTTGGCCCCGGTTTGCTGTATAGACAAACCCGGGATTCGGTCACAGAGATTCGTGAAGCCCTACAGGCTGTATTGTTCATTGAGCGCTCTGGCCCCTGTTTTAGCATACTGCACAATTTTCTCGAAAGATATGAAATGATGTTTTTGTGTGTCAAAGATTTTCGAAATGGTTTTATTACGAGCTCAAATCTATATGTATGTATGTGTATATATATATATATATATATATATATATATATATATATATATATATACCTATCATTGGTGGGCCTATATGTGAGCACACGAAGACGACACTCACCCCATACAACAGATTGTTTGCAGGTACTGTGTACTGTGACGGGATAGATAGAGAGAGGTGAGTGTGTGGAGCCTCATTCCTTACTCGATGTTTGGTCCAAGTTGTACTCACTTTTTCTGTTTTACCCTTCGAGTCATTTACCAGAGCATTTGACATATACAGTAAAGGTGTCACCCTGAAATGTTAACCATGTTTTATATTTTTATTGTTGTCGCTAAAGTTTTTAATTGACTCTTTAATTTGACCACCTTCCGTGAAATTGAAAAAACTCTGATGAATGTTTTAAGAATTTCATGTGGTGCCGCTCAAAGTATTAAAGATTAAATTTTATTTTACTTACTAAAAAGCCTACGACTTTAGATTAATAAGTTGTTGGCACGTCCTTCAGATGTGTTGACTTCTTATTTGCTTAAATTCGTGACCACTGTAGTTTCCCCTCCCGAAGCGCTACATCTATCTTCATGCTCTTGGGATTCCCTTTAATAATTGTAATACTAATGAACAATTTGTTTTTGCAACGCCAAAGCCCTCCAGACATAAGAAAACTCAATGAAGAGCAGCCTAACTCGTCGACCTTTGGTGTTCTGTCATGTTTTTTTTTTTAATTTTTTTCTGTAATTAGATTGTAAATTTGAGATGAGTTATAGTTGAGTTAGGGATGGTCGGTTAGAGTTGAGTTAGGGTTTAAAGAGGTTAAAAGGGTTTAGTAAGGTTAAAGGCTGTTAATGCCGAGTAAGATACAAATGCCACATATGAAAATTTAAAGGGGAGACAGACAAGGAACATAAGATTTTCTCTGTTAACTATGAAATTTTTAATACTTAAACAAACTATTTTAAATAAGCGTTTTGAATGCAACATGATATACTTATATCAATTTAAATGAACCGTTAGATTACATTTATGACATTATTTATTTTTAAAATAAAAACTAAATACAATTATCAACGGTTGAAATTTTTTAATAAATACTTGATTCACTTACATCTTGATACATACAAATTTTTTTGACTATTCTAAATTCAAAACACAAGAATTTAATTTCAACTAGGTCTTCTCTTGATTATACAAATCCAATTTTGCCTTGTAGATATGGATTAGCTGATAGGTTGGAAGTCTCCATCATAAAAAAAACCTACACACACAAATGAAACCAAAACCTTAGCGCCAAACAATTGAACCCACGAGCTTTGACCACACAACAATCAAACCAAAATCTCCATTTTTCTGTTTTTGACAAAAAAGCTCTTGTTTGTAAAAAATGAAAAGAAGAAGAAGAAAATAGCACAAAATATATTCAACGGTCAAACCGTCCCCATGGAACCCCAGCTTCTCAGAAAGCTCCACAATACAAAGAAAGAAACACAGCGAGAAAAAAGAGCCTAGCTTGTGCCATACGTGACCCTCTCTCTCTCTCTTATAAATTCATAGTTTCAGCCCTGAGCTCTCTCTGTTTTTGTTTCCATTTTCATGGCCTCCTCTTCCGTGAGCCTAGACACCTCTGCAAATTCCCACCCCAGCAACTTCACCTTCTCCACTCACCCCTTCGCCGACCTCTTATCCTCCGCCCCCGAACCAACAAACCCAACAGCCCGAAACTCCGGGTACGGACTATCCGACCGTATTACAGAGCGAACCGGGTTGGGTGTCCCCAAGTTCAAGTCACTCCCGCCTCCCCAGCTCCCCATTTCGCCACCCTCCTTCTCTCCCTCTTCCTATTTCGCAATCCCTCCTGGAATGAGCCCTGCCGAGCTTCTCGACTCTCCTGTGCTTCTCAGCTCTTCTAACGTGCGTAAAAACCAATCTTCGAAAACTGTGTTGTTTCATTTCCTGACTAGGGTTTGGTTGTTCAGAACATATTTGATGTATCATTTTTGTTTATATGGGGTTTGGTTCATAGTGAAGTCAAAGTTTACATGTTTTTGAGTTCGCTAAAAAAAGGGTCTTTTGTGTTTAGTAGGCTCATTTATTGGGGGCTAATTTTGTCTGGGATTGAATCTTACCATATATGTTTCTGAAATTTTTTTGTTCTATGTTTTTATGGGCAGGTTCTTCCTTCTCCAACTACTGGGAGTTTTGCAGCTCAAGCCTTTAATTGGAGAACCCATTCTGGTTCTGGTAACAGCAATAACAACAACAGTCAGAGTGTTAAAAAGGAGCACAAGGACTACACAGATTTCTCTTTCCAACTCCAAACCAGGCCCCCTCCAACTTCATCATTAGCAATTTTCCAATCCTCAAACAGCTCAATTCTGACTGTATGTAATATGTTTTGATGAAATGGCTCAGAGATGTTCTCTGTTTTTCGTTTTCTTTTCGAATTGGTTATGTTTGGCTAATGTAAATGTTTTGTTCCAGGCTCAAGAGCAGGCATGGAATAACTATCTAGGACCTCCCAAACAGGATGAGTTTTCTTCAGGGAAGAGTATGGTGAAACCTGAATATGGTTCTTCAGTGCAGAGCTTCTCTTCTGACATGGCCACCAATATGCAAGGCAATAATGTTCAGGCCAACAGCAATGGTGGTTTCCAATCAGATCAGTACAGCAACTACAACACCAACAACAACAACCAGCTCCAATCTCATCAGTACTTGAACAGAAGATCAGATGATGGATTCAATTGGAGGAAATATGGCCAGAAACAAGTGAAGGGAAGCGAAAATCCTCGAAGCTATTACAAGTGTACTTATCCAAATTGCCTAACCAAGAAAAAGGTTGAGAGGTCTTTGGATGGGCAAATCACCGAAATAGTTTACAAAGGTAATCATAACCATCCCAAGCCACAGAATACTAGAAGGTCAGGTTCATCAGGGGCTTCTTCCCATGCCGTTCAAGCTTCCAGTAACACCACCAATGACATCCCGGATCATTCTTTCGGCTCTCATGGGAATTCACAAATGGATAACTCTATTGGAACACCGGAGAATTCAAAAGGGGATGATGAGTTTGATCAGAGCTCTCAGAGAAGCAAGTCAGGAGGAGGGGATGAGTATGATGAAGACGAGCCTAATTCCAAAAGATGGTAAGTTTCCAGTTTGCTTAGTTCAATAGTTTATGTTTTGGTGTATATCCATCGAGTCATTTGGTTGATTTTGTGTGATTAATAGGTCTTGATTTTCATATTATGTACAGGAAAAAAGGTGACAATGAATGTATATCAGCCCCTGGAAGTAGAACAGTGAGAGAACCAAGAGTTGTGGTTCAAACAACTAGTGACATTGATATTCTTGATGATGGGTATAGGTGGAGGAAGTATGGTCAGAAAGTAGTAAAGGGCAACCCAAATCCAAGGTCAATTTCTCCCTTGAATAATGATCTTCTTTAAAACTTGTTGAAAATTAGATTGCTTTTAGAGTTCAGTAAGATTATTGAAGTAAAGGAAATAGAACTTATCTATATCAGACTCTCATGCCCCAAACTCTTTTCATGGAAAACAAAGTGGGTTCTTTTCTTGTTGATAAGACACGTTCATTTAAAGAGTTCTTTGCTGGGAAGTACTGTTACTTTCTACGTTGTATTTGATCAAATCGAGTTCTTTCCAAAGTTGCATACATAACCTAGAGTCCAAGAGTTATAATTTACGAACGTACTGATATGCTTGTTTGCTAAATTGGATTCTCGTATTTTGTATCATTGCAGGAGCTACTACAAGTGCACAAATCCAGGCTGTCCAGTGAGGAAGCACGTAGAGCGAGCTTCGCATGATCTTAGAGAAGTGATCACAACCTATGAAGGGAAGCACAACCACGACATTCCTGCTGCCCGTGGCAGTGGTTCTGCCAACAGGCCTATACCAAGCAACAATACCAACAACAACAACATGAAGAACAACCACAATGTAGCCCCAGCAATGAGGCCTATGACCTTTCACAGTACTAGCAATGCTGCTAACAACAACCCTCTTCAAAATCTAAGGCTACCGGCATCAGAAGGGCAAGCGCCCTTTACTCTGAAGATGTTGCAGAGTCCAGCAAGTTACGGATTTGTAGGGTTTGATAATTCCATGGAGTCATACATGAACCAAACACAGCTCAATGACAACAAGTTTTCTAAAACCAAGGATGAGCCAAGGGATGATGCATTCTTCGAGTCGTTGCTATGTTGATAACTCTGCTATGATCTACATCTTCTGCATAGTTTTGGAAAGATTTAGAGTCTAGAAAGGAGATCAAAACTCAAATACAATAAGCAGACAGTCAGGTTCATTCCATTAATTGCCTTATGTTCATTAATTTGTTGTGCTCTGTATATTCTTTTGTTTTTACAGGGATTGCTTTCTGTATATTCAAAATTTGTATGTCATAGAAGAAGTTTCTCAAAAACGGCCTACTTTTTCATTGTTTTGTGGTTCTCCTCAAATCAATTTTTGTAACCCTATTTTCCTGTTACATGTGTAGTGAAATTTGGATCCAAAGTTTCTATTCTATTGTGCTTTTTATGTCATCAAACTTCTGGATGCTGTTGGGATTTGCAATCGTCATCCCTTACAACATGTAAAGGTTGAACGGGTCATATGCCCAAGTTGGTCAAGGTCAAATATGTATTTTTCATTTCTTTATTTTTATTTTTTATTTCTAAGTTTTATTTTCCATTACACATGGACTCTCCGGGTTGGTCTCTTTGAGGAGCCCACTTACATGAAGCTAGTAGCTACATTCATCGTATTTGGTCTTGGTCCATTGACGGTGATAGCCATTTCTTGTTCATTCTGTTACCCCTTTTTTCTTTTTCATTATTTTATTTTTAAATGTATGATGGTAAACGGGGAGATATTATTATCTATATTCGATAAAAAGTACGTTGCCGATGTTTTTTGCATCGATAAGATGTTTACTGATAAATATTGTATATCATGTGCATGTTTAATGACAAAATGAAGACAAGATCTATAGTGTGATTCACCTTATCTTTGATGAGTAAGGTTACGTCCAGCTAACCTATATTAGTATTTGATGTCGAAGTAGCTCCCAAGGTATTACAAGTAGTAATCATAATGTCTATACTAAGAGAGGGGGAGTCTCCTTTTATAGGAGGAGACTCCGTCTTTTTACATATTTCTGATGTGGGATAAGAGGTCCAAAATATGTTTCGTGAGAGTATGTTGGTGAGACTGGCAATGTGACTTCTTGATATCGGATCAACGATTTTCAGGTATCGTTGTGTAGCTTGTATGACAGACTTCATAATATATGTCGAGATCGGGTCTCGTTATGGTTTATGGGCCTATATAAAAAGTGATACTTATGTTTGATGGTGTAGGCATATTAGTGACTACCCCAACAAGTCCTCAAGTAAGAGATCCTTCTTGGTTGAGGAGTTAAAACCCAATTCATCAAGCATAAGTAATACCACAATGTGGCGTCTAGCCCTACTAGTCCCTGAACTCCTCAATCAAGAAGGGTCTCGGCGGTACCAAAAGGCGCTATTCGGGGCACCAGGGGCACGCTGAGGGGCACTAAAGGACATTATTCAGGGGCCCCAAAGGACGCTATCTAGGGTGCGTGTAGGGCTCTCTCTGGGGTGCGTGCAGGGCGTTATCTGAGGTACCAGATACTAGTCCCTGAGCTCCTTAATCAAGAAGGATATCGACGGTATATGTCGTCTTTTGTCGCAGATGGCGAAGTCTCGCTGCATTCGTTGCCTTGTTATCGTACCCTACATAATATGCATGTTTTCCTACACACATGTAACAAGAAAGTATTGTCATTCTTTTATGGCAGATGGTGAAGTCTCGCTGGACTTCCAGGTATCGTTGCGTAGCTTGTATGACATGCTTCGTAATATAGGTCGTGGTCGGATCTCGTTATCGTTTGTGGGTCTATATAAAGAGTGTTACTTATAGTTGACAGTGTAGGCTAATTTGTGACTACCCCAACATTTACATTTCGCGAAACTTACTTTGATCTAATGGTTATGTTATCAATAATTATGCTATGATGCATTGCGTGGTGGCTTTTTGACTACATCTGATTGCATCTTAAAAATGAAGTGTATTTTCAACTATAAAATCATCTTACTGTATAAGTGAGCTTTACATTTTCAACCGTCTAAACAGCACCGTAGCCATACTCTTATGTTATACTAGTTTCGCTTCACATACTTCTAACTTCCAAGAAAACATTGTTGTTAGGGTGATCGCATTCATGTGGAGTTTTCTTCTCGGCTTGTTTATATATAAGTTAAAATTGAGAAGATTATTAGTAATGTGAGGGAATTCTGCAAACGTAGAAATGAAAGGCTGTTGGTACTATAGTTAATTAGTTAGTAGAGTTACTAAAATTATTGTTAAGTTTAGCAATAGTCAAGAGATTTAACAATTGATATAAGTATATGACCCTAGCAGTTATTGTTAAGTGTAAGTTAAGTAATATT
Source organism: Comarum palustre (assembly GCA_951800085.1). Lineage (NCBI taxonomy): Eukaryota > Viridiplantae > Streptophyta > Magnoliopsida > Rosales > Rosaceae > Comarum > Comarum palustre. The sequence goes on from OX637587.1 coordinate 2,253,732, forward strand.
TTTAACAAATTATAAATTGACATGTGGATTAAAAAGAGGAGGGAAAATATAGGTTTCTCTTTAGCAGTTCTTCACTGAGTTGATAAATTTATCAATTTCGTTTAACTTTAGAGATTAGCAATGCTTTAATCATTATGCTGGAGCTCCTATTTATCTTAAAACTTAACAATTTTTAAAAATATTTAAAATAAGCATTCTGCTGGAGATGCTCTTAGTGCCTTTGCCTTGTAATCTTCATACGTTACAGGATCCCACTGAAGAAGATGATAGTGACAAACTAAATCTTAGTATGTGATGTGTATATTTAGTTTAAATCTAATATGCTAAGATATAATTAACAATGTTCGTCTAGTTAGTGATTGACTAAGAAATTAATAGTCATTCACAGTTAGATTTAAATACGGAGAAAGTTATTTTTAAATAGAATTATTTTATTTTCAGTCATTAAATATAAATTTAACGATAACTCATTATAAATATTTTGATCAAATATCGACTATTTAAACAATATTCTACTAAGATAGTGGGACCTTGATGGAATAAAATTGAGGGCGGAATGGGACCTTGATGCCTGTCCAACATCAAACCGACCAAAGCAATCACTATCGATTTATGTGGTGTTTTCTTGATCTATTTTTCTATTAATTGACAATTTGCTAATCAATATTCTTACGGCTCCTTGTTCCCTTTATTGTTTAATCTCTCCTCTTATCTATTGGTGTCGATTATGTTTTTCATGGATAAGCTAAGTTTGTCCTCTTTTCTCTTGCATATGGTAAAGGGGTTTTTCATATCAAAACACAAGCAACTCACGTTTCTAATCTTTGCTTGTTTCATGTGTGTAGCCTATAGGATTTCATACATGATGAAAATCTTGGATAGAAACGAACATTATCCGCTTTATTAGGAATTGGGATCAAATTGCTTAAAGGATATTTTATAGTGTGATGCTAAAAAGATACGTGACATCGACCATGCCGGGTTGTAGCTCTATATTAGAGTTGCTTTAATCTTTTAACAGATCACTAATTAAATTAAAATATTAAAGTATTTTAGAAATTTGTAAAACAATTTTAGTTTAATCGTTGTCTATCATTCTTTCTCCCATCCGAGAAGACCATCAACAGGTGTAAAATAAAATTCATCTTATACCTTTGAGATCTCGTTAAGATTCTCCTCAACTATAAGAGAATCTAGTTTCAGCCAGGCCCATCAAGCCCATACATAAGCAGGCAAGGTTACTAAGCTTTTTCCGCAACGGCTATATACTACCAGCAAATAACCTTCAGCCACATGTACAACAGCAACCGCATCTTTCCCATTATACCCTCCCGACTTTCCCTCTAATTTTTCGTTTCTCCCCTTCACAATTTTCATGTGCTTCTCTTGTTGATGGATTCTCCGAAACTAAAAGCCTCCCTCACCTTCGCCTTCCTCTTCGCCTACGTCATCACCCTCTCCAGCGAGTCCTGCGGCTACAACGACTTTTGCTTCTTCCTCGACTCCACACCCGTGTCGTCCCCCAAAACGCCGCCGTTTCGAGCCTAATAGTACCAAGAAATGGCGCACAACAGTGGATCGCTACTCCACAATCTTCCAAAAACTCATAGAGATAAGATGTGAAGGGGTGGCTGGAGGCGTAGGGAGGATTAATCACAATGTGAGGAGGAGGTCTTCGAGTTATGGGGAGGAGGTGGAGTGGTTGAAGAGGAGTGTTTCTAAGAGTGGTTTCGTGGTGGTGAGGATGGATGTGGAGGGGAGTGATCTGTTGGAGAGGAGAGATCTCATATCAGAAAAGTGACAAATAAAATATAACATATATGTGGGTAAATCATTCTTAATTGTACCGAAGCTTTTTGTAGATAAAACCCAACACCTTAAAGATTGTTAAGTTGTGACAGTATCAGTACAAAAATGATCCACATATCACGCTTGTCGCTTGCGCTTTTACATGATATCAGAGCGGGTCTCTCACCAATTGCTTCTCCCACGAGCCTGGGTGCGTTCTTTTAGAGGTCATGGCTCTGGTTTGATTGAAGTTCTTTCGGAATATAGAGTTTGGGGTTTGAAGTTTGGAGTTCTTTCGGTTAACCATGAAGTTCGGGTTCAATTTCTCAATCAGTTTCACGTGCAGACCTAAAAGTTAGGTTGCACGTGAGGAAGAGTGTTGGAGAGTAGAGATCTCACATCAGAAAAGTGACAAATAAAATATAACATATATATGGGTGAATCATTCCTAATTGTATCGAGACCTTTTGTAGATAATACCCAATAGCTTAAAGGTGGTTACGTTAGGATAATATCAAGATGATCCACGGACCACATTTGTCGCTCGCACTTTGACATGATCGAGCTTCATTTGGCTCCGAGGTGGATTGAGTGGGGCTATTTGCTTGATTGATGAGTTGTTTACAATAGGTGGCAGAGATGCTGCCGCGGTCAACGGCTCAGTGCAGTGCAAAGTTCAAGAGGAGTTATGATCAGTGCTTCGAGCCGTTCACTAAGCTCAGAGCGGCTGGAGTTCTTGTGCATCAATGGTGGTGACTGCTGGTGAGTTGGGGGCAGTGTGTATAGTAATTAGTTGTTGAATTGTAGGAAACATATATATATATATATATATATATATACAGTCCGGATCAGGAGCGGAGGTCCGTTCCTAAGCTTAGGAACAGATTTCATCATTTGACCCACTTCCCGATCGAATTTCCTCAAACTTCCTTCTAGACATATCTATATCATCTTGTGTAGATCATCTCTACAAAATTTCAGCCAATTTGGTGATCATAAAGGCCTTCAAACTTGCGTTACAAAACTGACGGACAAAATTCTGTCCAGTTTATCCATCTTTTTTGTAACATAAGTTTGAAGGTCTTCCAGATGAGTCAGGGGCGCCGATTTATCCATTGCCCTCACAGGTGACCCCATCAGCGGCGTACCAGTTCGTGCGTTTTGGTACGGATCTTATTTTTGCGAGGATATCATCATCGGCGACAGAGTCAGAATCCGTCGTGTCCCCCAACGCCCTCAGGTAATGAAATATAAATAATTTGTTTTCTTATAATGTCATAATAAGAATAATTCATTAATAATCAATTTGTGATAGGCACCGTCGGAGCCAAGCCGAAAAGGAAGAAGAGAGGCCCGACCCCGTCACAAGGAAGGCTCTCGAGAAGACCGTGAATACCCTAGGAAGGATCGTCATCGATACTGATGGGGATGGAAACATAGTATTGGGCACGAAGACGAGGATGTATTCCGGTCGCGTGGGAGTGCACATTAGGGATAGAGTCCCTATGTTGTGGCAGACTGGGGCGAGGTCCCACAGTAGGTTAAGGACATGGTTCACAACGCAATGTCGGTAAGTTTAAAAAATTCATAATTAATATTACGTATTATATTGTTGATTTATGAAAAAAAACTAAACTAATAAACGTTTTAATGCAGGTGTGGTTTGACGTTCCCCAGCACATGAGGAACACCTGGGCGGACGTTATGCATGGGTTAAGTTACGTTGGAAAGTTAATGAAAAAATAAAATTATATGTGTAATTAATAATATTTATAATTTTTTATGATATCTGTAGGTACAAGGAGTGGAAGAATGAGTTACGGCCCACTGGACTACGCATGTGAACACACGTTGTGGTACCCTGTTGAGTTTCAGTTCAGGGAATACGAGTGACGTTGGCTACTGATATCAGAATTCAACGACCCTCATAAACAGGTAATTAAAAAAATTAATTGGTTATATTGTTATTAATTAGTACGTTTTAAAATATTTTACTAATATTTTATTTTTTTCCTTTGTAGGCCGTTTCCCAGGCAAACGCTCAAAACCAACAACGCAGCACATGGAACCATCATGCTGGTTCTACACCGTTCGCATCGTTGATGGACGAGACAGTCAGGGAACATCCAGAAGGCAACAGGTATATCTATACGTACATGAAGGCATATCCTAACGACCAGGAGGATATTGTAAGTCGTTTTATGTTTTTAAATTATATATATATATATATATATATATATTTCAAAATGTTAATTAATTATTTTTTTTCCTATTTAATTAGGCGAAGGTGAGACAAGCTAGTGATGAGGTGATGACTGCTATAGTGAGGGAGACATGGCCAGACACGCAGGAGGAAGACATGTCCGAAGCCATGTCCCGGATCGACACTTTGTTTCTCTGGGTTGGGGCGAGGATAATGAGTACAACATTCCCACCGTGAGGGAACAACTTTTACAGCCGGGGTCTAGGAAAGAAGGCGAGGGGGTACTGAAGACCACTCCCGGATTTCAAATAAAGACAGCCTCGACCAGCAGCAGGATGACTCAGCTAGAGGAGGAAGTTCAGATGCTACTGGAACAAGCCGCCCGGACAGCCTATACTGCCACTTTACAGGAGTATAATGCGGCAGTATATGCCACCCAGCAGGCACAGCAGCAACAGATGTTTCAGTACTTGCAAGAGTTTTCAGCTGCCCAGCTTCAGGGACTTCCGGCTCCTCCCATGCCTACGTCTATACCCCTACAACTCGTTGGCTAAGAACTTAGCCGACGAATTTGATGAACAGGCCGACGAAAATTTTTCGTCGGCTAAAGTGCTGATCTTGGTTGTGATACTATGGACCTGAGGCCTTACAACCGAAAGCATAAATGAAACACTACTAGCAGTCCATCTACCACCCCCACCATCCATGTTTGTTATAGTATTGTCGTCGTCGTCACTGCCAGCATTCGTGAAGTAGTGAGGAGTACTAAATCAGAGCAATGATGTCCGAGTACCTGCTGCCAATCAAATCTCAATACACGTATTATGAAGACCTACGCCCCAAATGAGGAGCTCCACCAAAATAACACCATACAAGCCATCATCAATACCTAAGCAATGAAGTAGCTATGGCTGACGGAAGAGGACAGAGAACAAGCTAGAGCCAAGAACCATACCAACAAAAAGGGGAGGTGATGAACCCACACGTGAGCACCCATAATCCAATAAGTGCCAAATTGCACTTTAAGCGTGCAGTCGCACAAGTTATATCTCACGAAGGATATCGATGATAATCGATGGGTTGTTTTGGTTTTGGATGATCAATAATCTCGAAAAAGTTGGGATTGTTTGATAGCGGTATGAGGAACCGATCGAGTCCTCCCAATCTAGACTAAGCCAGTAATATCCACAAAGGAAAAGTGCACAACAAGGGTGATATGAGTCCATAACCGTAAAAGCATGTGAGCTTGTAACCCAATCCCAATCTCAGATCCACACCCAAAAGACATGAGGCCAAATCCAAGGTGGCTGTATCTAGGCCCAACATGCCTAAACCACCAAGGCAACAATCTTGTGCTTTGCCCCCCCAGTAGTTGTCGAACTCTGCATCATCTACGCCATGCCGCCAATGTACTATCTCAAAAGCCATCGAGAACAACCTCTGAAAACCAATGCACGCCGACCTAGCCCACCACTCATCCAGCAGCCATCAAGATCGGAGTCAGCATCTAGATTCAAAGGGAGATTTGGTAAAGCACTTCTCATCCAGATTCGACAACGAGCCAAACAATTGATCCACCGACGCCGGCCCAACCCTAAACCTTTTTCATTGAATGTGTGAAGTTTTTCTTTGGAGAAACCTAATATAAAAAGCAGCTTGCCTTTTTGAGATGTGATTTGTGATTTTGAGTTACATGCTATGGAAGAAAACTAAAAATATTAATTTTGAATCAAGAGAGAGATCTCAAGAAATGGTAGATCTAAGTAAAACGTACTCCATAATTGTTGTTCATAAGCTAGGTTGTGAATCTGAGAAGTTCTTTTGTTGTGTTTGGATACCTTACATATATAGAGCATTTTCCTTATTTTGTAATGTGATTTGTAATTTTGTGTTACATGTTTTACAAGAAAACTTAAAATGAGATAGATTTCAAGATACGTACTGGATTTCTATTCACTCAATAGTAACCAAGCAAGATCTGGTTTGTGATATGATCAACGACAATTCTTGAACAAGATGTTCTACTGTGAGAATGAATCGGAAAATTATTCTTTTTCGCTACACATGATTTATTCACTTTTTAAAAATCTATTTGGATACCTGGATGCCTCATTACAAGCTTTCCTAATATAGATGATGTAAAAACAGAATTTTAAGTTACAAGCATTGTCTAGAACTTAGACAACACCTACCTACCTACATCAATATTATCTTCGTGACCACTCAGACTATTATTCCATTTCTAGTGATTTACTTCAACTACTAGTTTGATTTGCTTAGAAAAATACAATACATTGATGCTATAAGCAAGTATTAATTACTTGCCATCCATGTCACGTATCCATTTCCATGGTTTTCTGGAACACTTTAAATCCGAAAGGTTTCACTTGAATGAAGTAACAATGGCACCCAAACGCACAACCCTCTTTCTCATACTAGTTCACATTTGGTTTTACACCTTACTGTTCACTAACGAATGCAAAGCCACAAGGCTTACACCAAAGTTCCCAGCCATTCTAGTCTTTGGGGATTCAACTGTGGACACAGGCAACAACAATTACCTGAAAACATTGTTCAAGGGTAACCATTATCCATATGGCCAAGATTTTCCGGGACATGTTACAACAGGCAGATTTTCTAATGGAAAACTGGTTCCTGACTTCCTTGCTTCCATGTTAAACATCAAAGAAACTGTTCCTCCTTTTCTTAATCCGAGCTTATCAGATAACGACCTTGTCACCGGTGTCAGCTTTGCTTCGGCTGGATCCGGGTTCGATGATATTACAGGTGCTGTAGGTGGGAACAGCCCATTTTCAAAGCAGGTTGAGTACTTCAAGAGATACATAGTGAGAGTTCAAGGGATTTTAGGGGAAAAGGAAGCAAAGAAGTTGATTAGTAGTGCAGTGATTGTAATCAGTGCTGGGACTAATGACTTTGTTTTTAATTTCTATGACCTTCCCACAAGAAGGTTAGAGTTCAATATTAGTGGCTACCAAGATTTTCTGCAGAATAAACTGCATACATTCATTGAGGTAATTGGACAGCTCTCTCATTCCTGTTACATGCAACTTTGTGGTTCTGTCTTTTTCTTTTTTGTTATCAATTTTCAACCAATGTATTGTAGGATTATATTGTCAGCTTTCTAACATGTAATGTATTCAGAGTGCGAGTTGTTTGCATTGTTAGACACTGACAGATTGTTAGTAGAGTCTACGAATCTAACAGCATATTGTCATTTCAACAATATGAGCTTGGATGCAGAAGATCGAAAGATGGGCTTTGAATTACTATTTTATGTGTATACCTGTGTTGGTAGGAACTATATGAACTTGGATGCAGAAGAATGGCCATAGTTGGGCTTCCTCCAGTAGGTTGCCTACCTATACAAGTGACTCCAAAATTTGAAAGGCCGCATGATAGAAGATGTATAGAGGAAGAAAATTTAAACGCCCTTGTGTACAATAAGAAGCTTGCAAGGCTCTTGCCCAAAATACAATCACTGCTGCCAAGAAGCAAAATCGTGTATGCAGACGTGTATGAGCCTATGACTGATATGATCGAGAACCCAGAAAACTTTGGTAAGCAGGAAGCTTTTCCGATTAACAAACATTTAGAGTCATTTACATTTGTCGATTTTTAGAAATATTACCACTCGGATTCCTCCTCGAGTAATTATCTTACACTCTTTTGAGAGATTTAGTTCTAAAGAAACTGGATCATTGCCAATTCTCGAGTTTAAGTTATCTGCTACAAGTTCTTTTCGTATTCATAACTTGATCAAAGGATGCATTTATACATTTTTTTGGTCATATGTAGGTTTTGTGGAAACAAAGAGTGGCTGCTGTGGTACTGGATTAGTGGAAGCAGGGCCCTTCTGTAATGCATTTACAGCAGTATGTGATAATGTCTTGGAGTACTTGTTTTGGGATAGCGTACATCCAAGTCAAGCAGCATATGAATACATTTCAAAATACCTGGAGAAAAACGTTGTTCCCAAGCTTCTGGATTACAACAATCAATTGCGGCCGTCAGTTACTCAATCTAATCAGACAGGATGATAGTGACGAACAAGTTCCAAACCTTGCGTGACAAGGAAATGGAAGTCGACGATGCAGTGCTGATGTTTACATTTGTTCATAGAAACATAGTGTGGATTTCTATATTTAGAAGCGAAGACATGATAAAGTAAATGTGATGCAAATCATTGTAATGTCATAAATAGAACCTATTATCGAGTACTTTACTTAAAACCTGTTTCTGATCGAGTCATTTCTAGGCCATAATGCAACTTCCCGGAGTCATACGTGCACTACAGAATGTGTCATTACGATGATGCTTTTGGTTTTATAATGAGAAGTGAACCAAATTCAGAAGTGGAAACTGGCAAGAAAAACTAAATAGATCTTGACATTGTTGAACACAGGAGTGACAGAACACACAACCCATATGCACAGCAAATTTCCGGGTCAAATGAGGAAACCGATTGCTGGAAACTGGGAACAGGGTTACATGGTTTTCTACCCAGATTATTTAACATATACCAGGCCACATTGCTGAAGGAACTTGAACTTCTGAATCAATCTCACTGGATTCTCCAACCAGGATTGTTATACTCAGAGCTCAGTTTGTTCTATTTTCTTACAGTAATAACGCCCTGATGCAATCAGTTCTTAAGAATCTACAAGTACTTGGCCGACGAAGGAAGAGGCTATGTTCTGTAATGCTTATAGCAAACTGGTAACGCCCTGATGCAATCTGTTAAGAAACTACGAGTACTTAGCCGACTATGGAGATAAAGAGGTTATGCTAGGAACACCTTCAGTTTTGGGAATTGTCTGGGTTTAAATAACACTGCAGGTTAAGTCGGTCAGGCATCACTCTGTTCCTACTATACGCTATGGTGTAGTATCAACAAAATTTACAAAGCTAGTCTCTATGGCTTTCATTCACAGATAATAGAGGCAAAATAGAACTAAACAGAATCAAACATCTAATAATACAACGCCACAAGTCATTTTGGACCATTGAAATTCATACAAAACTTTCAGTAACCATTACATCTTTCAGTACATACAAACGTTCTTCACTAGCGGGCAGCTTTACCTCTTTCACTTCCTGCCACCACTAGATCCACGACTCCCCTGAAACAAGCCATTAATCCGAGCCTCAATGTCCTCGGCGTCATACTTGATATACTTGTCATGCCTCCCAATTTCAGGAACATTCTGAAACCTTCCCACAAAGCTTTGGTATGCAGGCACCACGACTTTGGTGAGGGAAATCCTTAAATCGTCTCTGAGCAGCTCGTCGAAAATCACCCAATTGGTTTGGCTTTTACAGATTTCATCAAAGTAGATGTTGAACAACTTAAGCTTCTCCTTCATGGACTTGACCGCAGCATTAGGCACCAGTGAACCACTCTCCAGCTTCAACACTCCCAACACCTTATTCCACGCGCTTCTCTGGTAGTTCACATGGTACTGTTTAACTTTGGCCGAGTGTTTCCGGATCCAATCGTCTCCCAACAGCAATCCCAATTCACTGTCTATAACTTTCTGAACAATGTACCTCCCATTGTTCATCATGAACACATAGCACAAAGCTGAGTCCCTGTAAATCTTCGACTTGGCCTCCAGATTGCTCTCCAGCAGCTCCATAATCCAAGCCATCTGAACCGACATGGACGAAGAAGAAGCCCTGTCATCCACCTTGGACTGATGAGGAACTCCAGCATTGTCCTCAAACACTTGCTCCAGCGTCTGCCGCGATCGACATGCGGCTCGGAGATAATTCATCACATAACGAGTAATCGGGTGGAGCCCGCCACCCGGAACCGGAGTCTTGGCCGGATCCCCGCTTATAAGATTCTCTAATTCCATGAAAATTCCTCTGATTGCTTCACCTAATCTTTTCAATATGGTTACTGCTTCGTTCCTGAGAAACAAGCAGTACTGATTCGAGAACACAGCGTCGAATTCCGGCGTCAAATCACGCATGGTCTCGAACACATCCAACACCTTGAACAGTCTCTCCGGCGATCGGCTCCCTATCGCGACGGCGTCGGCGAAATTGAGTATCTGGATCGTCGATCCTCGGCAGACCTCCATGAACGAGAGATCCGCGGCGTTGGAGAGGCCGTCGAAGACGCGGTCAACGAGTCTACGCTCGCTCGGGAACAGAATCCGAAGAGAGACGTTAGCGGCTTTGATCCACCGTTCGATTTCGTCCTCGAGATCCTGCCACGGCATCTTCTGAACCTCGTCGATGCTCAGCTTCTGTAACCCTAGCCTCGAAAGGCTCTCGTCTAAAAACTCCCGCCGGCAGCTGCTGTACACGTGTGAGCACTCTTTTCCGAAGCCGGCCGCCACCATCCGCTTCGCGATCTCGTGAAGATCGTTGATGATACCCGACGGCATCGCGTCGATGACGATTTCGTAGTCCGTGATCGGCTGCGCCGTCGGGATCTGGTGCTCCTCGCCGTCGCCGATCACTCCCTCGTCCTCGTCGTCTTCATCGTCAAACGACAAGTTCCCATTCGACTCGCTGCTCCGGAACGCGCGGTTGAGCTCCACCAAGGTCCTGAACTCGTCCTCCAGCCGGAACATTGTCTGTTGCATCAAATCCTCGGCGCGTACGAGACACGCGCCTACAGACTTATCGCCGGCCATCGGAGTCCATTCCCTTATAGTCGCTATCAAGTCGTCGATGGCGTCCAGAAAGGCCGCGGAATCGGCGGAGTCGGACCAGATAGGCTGGTCGGCGGCGACGTACTGCGAGATCTGCCGCTCCAGCGACTTGAGAGTCAACTCAAGAGGAGCGGAGTTTCTCCGACTGTCGTCGGCCATTTTCTCGCGAGAAAACCGGCCGTCGAAGTTGGAGAAAATCTGCAAAATATCGTCGGCCATGTTGTCGTTGTGACCGAGCGTCTTAGCGATGTGGCGCGCAACCGCCAGCAGCTTCTCCTCGCCGTTTTCCGCCATTAAAACTACCTCTTGCACAGTTTGAGAGCGAAAAATAGGAAGCTTTGGTTTCGGATTTTCGTCTGATTTATTTAATTTCCATAAAAAGGTAAATATTAAAGGCAGCGGTTCGTGGAAGGTAAATGGAAACGCGGTTTGTGGTGGGAAATTAAGAGGGAGAAAGATACGAGAGGAGCGATGGTGCCCCAGCTTCCGACTTTTGACTTTTCTCTTTTATTATATTTTGGTGTTATAATTAATTCTGGTAAATTGGACCGGATAAGAAAGAGTAGAGGGGAATTGGGTTGGACTTGATTGGGAATGGGACAAAGGAAGTAAAGCCGGAAAGGACTGGGAGAGTGTGTAATAATGGAGGTGGAGGAGTGTGTAAGTGCCAAACGGGATTTAAAAAAGTCACGTGGTTAGGGTTGTATCAGCGGGAGGTATAGTTGACAGGTCACGCGTTTAAGGAAGAAACAATTGAAATGGCGTGCGTCACTGGCGCTGGTGGACCGGTCGTTTACAAGTATGAGTGGCATGTTGTGGGCTGTGGATATGTTGCGTCCTCGATCGTATTTCAGACCATGGAAGACCACAAGAACTAGATACCAGACATGCTTAGAAAATCTCGCTTATTCAGACATAATTTGTGAGCGCCTTACACAAAAAGAATAACCATATTAAAAAATTTAAATTCTCAATCATGAAGCTTATTCGACGTCTATCACCGTTTATGATATCTCCTTCTAAGACTTTAATCAGCAAATAGCTTTGTACAATTATATATAATTTATTTACTTATTAGTATATTATTTATTTATTTTTTTACGTGATATCTTTCCGCTCTAACAAATCTTAACCAAGCATATTCTTATAACCAGCCTCATGGAGACCCAAATGAGGCCAAGCACCCACAGTCATCCACAAACCCTGTTGACTCGCCTTAACAAGTCTTCACTTGCACTACCACCCAAATATAGAAAATTAAGGAGGGAAACACCTTGCAACCACCTACTAAAACGAAACCGGCGGAGACCACAACCATCATGGACCACCACTTCGAACATCGCTCATCAACCTACAAGAACAGCGACCAATCAGACAATTTGCTAGAAAGACCAGTATGATCTTTCAAGATTTACAACTATTTATTACGTGACATCTTAGTAGCATGTATTTTGCTACATGACATCTTATATCTTCACTTACTGGCTGATGTCTCGAATGTAGGGTGGATAACCTTCTTTTCTTTTTTCTTTTATTTCAGGACACTTGCCACCCTTTCGGGTATGAACTTTTATTTTTTATTTTTTTATTTGGGTTGGAACAATGAAAATTGGATTTCAACCTATCATAAGTCATAACCACCCTCCAGGGGCTCCAACAATTGCAACCCCCTTGTGAAACAAGTAGATTAAATATCCCCGCCAGTGCAAGTCTAGATCGTCTAATGATAGTCATCAGAATCATTCATGATTACTCTCCTGCCCCTCTTGTTAGGTTATGAAGTTGATGTTTGGGCTGGAGGTACACTTGGATTTTATTTCTACATGGTTAACCAATCAGTTAGTGGTTTGTTAACCAGGATGAGTAAGAAGCAGTTTTTGAAGATGCAGTTACCTGTTGATTCGCGGTTGAACTCTCAATTGGCGCGAATTTCTTAGGAATAATAGCTCCATCAAGAATGGCTTTGTCTTCAGCAGAGATGAGGATATGGCATGTCTGAAAGTCATCCTGAAGAAAGTGCTGATGTCTGCATGCTAGTGATGATCATGGAGAGAATTCCACCATTGAGTGTACTCTGGAGAAACGCCATTAGTATAGAACAACAGGTTAAAGCTGTGGATCTTGACTGTGGTTGGGATTAATTTAGACTTGAAACGAGAATCTCCGATTTTCTGTCGTGGCACTTTCTCGATTCGCTAGGAGCTGTAACAGTTGAGGCTATCAGTGAGGGGATAAGGTACACGTAGATGGAGGCCAAACTGGCGACATAAATGGTTGGGTGCATATAGCTCAAAGCCAGCCAGCTTAAGGAGAGGAATATCCATTAGAGAGATAGATTGATTAAACAATGTTTGCCCTTCAGAAGATTGTGCTGTGGACCACCTGAATCCATTCGCCAGAGCTTCAGGGTATTTATGATTGAGGACTAGAAGACCTAAGTCTAATGTGGTGGCGTCCAAGTTGAACATGTACTCTAGAGACCTGACATATCCAATAGATGGAGGTGAAGAAGCATTGGCGAATGCTCTTCCTAGTACTTGATTTGCGGGGAAGTGTGTAACCTGCTCATCTCTGAATTGGACAAAATAAATCTGCAACCAAAGGTTTAATATCCTGAGGGGACCAGACACATCACTATAGTTTAACTGATGGAGGGACAACTTGTGCAGTGCTCTATAAAGAAACCCTAATATCAGTTGAGCCAGGCCAAGGAGGTGTCTATTGAAGAGAAGGGTTGCAGTGCGTGCCCAGGTCTTAGTCAATTTTTAAGTGGTGGTGCAGGCCACGAATTTATGAAGCTAGAAGTCAAGGAAGGCGATTCTGCTTTGCTCATCTGCGCGAGCATAGAAATGTCCAACCCATCCTTTGTAGGACAGGTATGTGGGGTAGTCTGCTGGGTTGGTGATATGGAAGATATCTGCATCTTCAAAGAGGTGTTCCTGGTATGCTTCTTCAGTAACTGGAAAGCCGGTAATTGTGTAAATATACAGGAGAGTGATGCCCATCTGACCAAACCTGAAATCGAATGTATTACTATAGGAATTCCAGAAACAGGTGGCAGCCATCATTGGGGGTCGATTCGTGCGAGTGACTGTTCAGGTTGAAATTGAGATCAATAACATCCGCGATTCCTGCCAGTATCCATCGATCCAGATCAAGAGCTCGGCGATTCTGGTATCATTGTATCATTTGATCACTTAAAAATAGCTAGGCTCTAATTCTGGCTGGACAGTCACTTTGCTTCTACCAAGAGGTGACATCTGCAGAAACGTTTTGGAAAAGAAATATGGGGATCCTGGATTCATGATAGTAGTGCTGAACTTCTGGGAGCTTTTTTATGAATGACCCAAGTCCGGCGGTGGCTCTGGTGGTCAATTCCAGATGAGAATGGTTTGAGTGACTGATAGCTTTGAGGTTTTCAGCGATTCTCTTGTCATCAATGGCAGTGTCTTGGGTTGGAATGTCAACAATGGTGTTGAAGGAATGATGAGAACGAGATTTGGCGATGAGATATTTAGAGGAGTCGAACAAGTGCCTCTAAAACAAAGTATTGTTTGCTGAAGGTGGACGACGGTGAAGGGGGAAACGATACAGCGTTTCCTATTATTTTAAAGAAACTGGGCCGGGTTTCTAGCCCTTATCGATTTTACAAGTGGGCTTGGTGTTCAATCTTAAGGTCTGGGGGCAATGTTTGGGCCAAAATATTATCTTTCGGCGAATTCTTTGTCAAAAGGCCCATTGGACTGATTCTTGCGGTCTACGTTATTATTACTACGTGTCCTTTTGATTGGGGTCATTATTGATAAGGATTCATGGTTGCTTAAGGGATCCTCCGAGAATCCAAGGAGATTTGATATACCTTGATCCGTAAGAAAGAACAAACCCTAGTGTTCACTATATAAATGGGTCAAGTTGAATGGAATAGGGGACATATCAACGATTCAATACAACTTTTACACACTGCAAAACAAGTCTCTTCGGAGCACCTCTGCCAGAAAGATTCCTCAAGTCTTTTTGCCCACCAAAGCTCTATCCGTAGGTATTCCCCGTCGGCATTATCCGCTTCTATCTCACCAAAGCCTCATCGTGAGCACTACCCGCAACTACTCCAAGCCTCATCCGTGAGTGAACAGTCCACCACCGCTTCATAAAGTCCTATCCGTAGGCGAATACCCGCAAAACCATTGTTTGAGTGAAAACTCTATCAAATATCTCTGGTTTATCAATGAACCCTTTGGCGAACGTACTACACTCCTGATATTTTTAGCTCTGCTCAACTACACCGGTCTGAGTAGGAACGTCCACTTCGCAAGAGGAGGAGAAAAATCCTAGTTGCTCTTCAGCTAGGTCTAAGAAGAACCTGAATGCAGGTCTGACCAACGTCTGTACAACAATCGTTTAAAGAGAAGTTAGAAGGTGAACGCTCATCAAGACCAAGGTTGTACTTGACCCATAAGTACTGGCACGCCCTCAAACTTGGTTGTTCGAAGAAACACCGTTTCACGCGCGAACAGAATCATGTAATGTCAAGTTTGAAGAGGTCTGATTTCAAGGTTCTCGAACATGTTAGTGTTTGTCTTTTGGCGGAATGATATGAGCTTTGTTACGGCATATAAGGTTTTGTTAGGACTAATGACAATATCATGAATAAACATTAAATGAGGACACAAATGTAACTCAATAGTCAATCGGCTCGGCTTAAGCCATATGTGGCCGGGTTTGTTTGAACGGTGCATGATGAACAGTGCGCACCTTGCACCTGTATTGTTATATAGGAAATATCAATTGAATCCAAGTCGAAGAAACCAAGAACGTGTGTGAGGCACACTATCCGTGCCCGTGGAGATCTAATGCGTCCACACGATCGAATCACACACTAATACGCCGCCGTTTCATCCCCACTATCTGACTCCACAAGCAAAGCACATCACATGCTCAAAACCTCATCACAAACAATCACCGTCCATTCCATAACGGTCACTGATCCACAACCCCCTCTCATATAAAACCCTCCCCACTCATCTTCTCCTCGACTCTAACCCAAAATTTCCAAGTCCTTTTCTTGGTCAGGTCTCCCAATTTTCAGCCCCAGTTGTCCCAATCAAATCCCCGATCTTCTCCCATAATTCCACCCATGTCCTCGTCTTCTTCGATCCCAATGTCCTCGCAGCAATCCACTCAGGAGCCCTCATTTCCTCTCCCGTCGTCCCGGTCCATCTTCACGCGCCTCTCCGGCTTCTCCCGCCACGCGCTCGTCAACCGCCGTCCCTGGAGCGAGCTCATCGACCGCACGGCCTTCTCCCGACCGGTCTCCTTCTCCGACGCGGCCTCGCGCGTGAGGAAGAACGCCGCCTACTTCCTCGTCAACTACGTGATCGTCCTCGCCGCCGTGCTCGCCTACTCGCTCCTCTCCCACCCCTTCACTCTCCTCGTTCTAATCGGCCTCGCCGCCGCGTGGATCTTCCTCTACTCGCACCGCCAGTCAGATCAGCCGCTCGTGATCTTGGGCCGGGCCTACTCCGACACGCAGGTGCTGTTTGGGCTGGGCCTGGTGACGCTGATCGCGATCTTGGTGACGAGCGTGTTGTCGCTGCTCGTAACGGCGCTGATGATTGGGGTTGGGATCGTATCGGCTCACGGCGCGTTTAGGGATCCGGAGGATCTGTTCTTGGACGAATCGCAGCCGTTGGGTTCTGGATTCGCTTCCATGTTCAGTGGGGCTGCTTCTTCTGCTGGCGCCAGCATGATGTCACGTGTATAGGTCTGCGGTATTCGGATTCTGGGAAGGTGTGCAGAGTATATCATACGCCGGTGGGTGAGGAGTTCTAGTTGACTAAAAGGGAAAGTAGAGGATCTAGAATTCACCAAGAGATTCATTTTTTACTTTATATTTTGATGATTCCTGAGATTATGATTGGAAATTTTTCTATGAACAATGAAGCGCACACTCATTCTATCAACAAAGAGAAGCACTATTATTTAGTTCATATGCAGACTATGGAAATAATGGAACATAGATGTTTTAGGTAGTTACAACCATTCCATGTCATCAGGAGCACAATCACGAAGTACCTGATTATGCACAAACCCCTTCAACATGTTCAAGAAGTCGGCATGTCTCTCGCTGTCAAGCCTTTCAAGTTCACTTCTGTTATTTTCCTACATTTCATCACAAAATCAACTCTAAGTAGTGGTGAAGATATATTCAGAGATTGGTCAAACCCAGCAACAGGTTAGATTGTAATTGTAACATTATTTGCAATGTATAAAGTACATGTCAAATACATAATTATCACAAAACCACAAAGGGGCCTTCAAATACATGTCGTATCACATGTCAAATACGACATCACTTGAGGTTCTAAAATCATCTCATGAACAAAATCTGCAAACATAACACCTATAGTAAACTCTGCTACAACATTGCAGTGACTTCGTCTGAGCATTGGGAACAGTTTCAGATGAACTAGAATGCAAACCTTAAATTAATGGAAAGCTATCTGAGTCTATTTTCCAACGATTTAAGTGGTTCGTCCATATCCGTCCTGACGACAGAGTTATACCTGTTTTACTGCACATAGTTCATTCTGTCCCAAAGGGTGTTTTCTCGGGACTGCATTTTGTAATTTGCATATTTTGAGCAAAGTTCTTATGTGACTACATGTTTATGCCTCTTCCTTATTCTATATGTATGGAGCTAGAATGTCTTGTAGATTGTGCCCTGCACCATCTTAAGGAATAGACAATTGTTTGTGAATCTAGTGTCGTGTCAAACATTTGTGACTACCATGATTATATCATCACATGTGGTACAAGGCCGGGGTTCAGCTGAGTTTCCGTTGCCCAATGGTACTCGAATTTATGTTGTAGATGCTCTCTATACCCCAAAAAGAAATGAACTGTTGAGTTTCAAGGATATCTGGGCTAATGATTTTAATTTGGAAACTCAGTGTGAGAATGAAGGTGAATTTCTGTGTATAACTTCAAATGAATGCGGAAGTAAACGCATCTTGAGAAACTAAAGGGTCGTTCTAGTGGTCTGTATGACACTAAGATACGGATTATTGAATCCAATGTAGTCGCCAAACATGATTTTTGGGACTCCGGCTCTTACATGCTTTGGCATGATGGATTAGGACACTCTAGAAGAGATATGAGGATTAAGATTCTGAGAAACTCTCATGGACATCCTTTCTTCCTGTCCAAGAGGAAGGTACTAGAGCACGACCTCATCATTGAGAGTGACGACACCGTACCTATCAGAGGCAACCCTCGGCTGGCACCTAGGCCCCCGGTGCGCGATTCACTGGGCACCTCTCGAATGACACTGAGGTCTCCGGTGTGCGACACCTTAGGCACCATCCGACCGGCACTCCAGCCCCCGGTGTGTGGTCCCGTAAGCACTCCATGGCTCATCAACACTGGTGAGGTGACTATGTCCTCTCCTGATGCGTCGATGACTCTTTCTGACGCTCATCGATCATTTTGCAAAACTTGTTCTTTAGCTAAGTTCGTATCAAGACCCTCTTATGCTAAAGCAAACACAGAGAACATTTCATTCCTCCGCGTATCCAAGGTGATATTTGTGGACTCATCTATCCAGAGTGTGGACCGATAGATAATTCATGGTCTTGGTGGATGTATCAACGCGTTGGTCTTATGTCACATTGTTGTCCACACGAAATGCTGCATTCCCGAAACTCCTGACACATATTAGAAAGTTCCGGGCTCCCCACCGGACCATCCCATTAAATCGATTCGGATGGATAATGCCGGAGAGTTCTCATTAAAGACTTTTGATGATTATTGCATGTCGATGGGATTGAAGTTGAGCATCACGTCCCACATGTGCACACACAAAATGGTCTTGCTAAAGCTATGATCAAATGGCTTCAATTGATTGCTAGGGCATTGGTTATGCGCACAAACCTCCCTATTACGTCATAGGGTTATGCTATATTACATGCAACAGTACTTGTTTGTTTCCGAGCCGCCTCCAACCAAGTGTTTAGTGCATACCAGTTGGTAACTGGATATGAGCCTGACATTTCACATCTACGCATCTTTGGTTGTGCACTCTATATGTTGATTACACCCTCACAGTGTAATTATAAAATGGGTCCAAGACGACGTATGGTTATCTATGTTGGCTATGATTCACCAACTATTGTCTGGTACCTAGAGACCTTGACAAGTGATCTCTTTAAAGGTTGCTTTGCTGATTGTCAATTTAATGAGACCGTCTTCCCGTTGTTAGGGGAAGATGGGAGCGTCAACGCTCAGGTGAAACGACAGGAATTGTCCTGGTGTGTTCCAACCTTGTCTCATTATGATCCCCACACTTCACATGTTGAAACTGAGGTGAAAAGACTAATTAACTTACAGAATGTGGCGGATTTGATGCCCGACTCATTCGCTGAAATCGCAAAGGTGACGAGATCAGAAATTCTAGCTGCTAATGTATCTACAAGGCTAAAAGTCCCAAAGGTGGGCAAGACTACCTCGGGTCCGTGGCTGCCGCCAATGACAGCACCGTCGACCCAAGTGGAGGGGTAGAGGTCGTGGCTCCTCAGAGGAAAAGGGAGAGGCCACTTGGCTCGATTGATATGCGTCCTAGAAAGAAGAAGACACCAAAGACACAAACTGATCCTCTACATATCGACATTGAGAATCCTCTCATGAGATTGTTTCCGACTATACTTATGTCCTTGAATCGATGTCGGTATCACTGGGGGACGCCTCAGGATCTTTATCGGTGTCGGCAAACATGGAAATATCAATGTGCTGTGAAAACACCTTTGAGTTGCTGGACCGATCATCCATGCATGTCGATGATGTATTTGCGTAGAGAACAATGACATCGAACCACGCTACATCACCGAATGTGAACGTAGAGCCAATTGGCCTAAATGGAAGAAGCTATCCAGGCAGAATTGGATTCCCTAACAAAGAGACAGGTGTTCGGACCAGTTGTGCTAACCCCACCGAGTGTAAAGCCTGTAGGACATAAATGAGTCTTTGTTAGAAAGCGTAATGAGAAGAACGAGGACTTAGATACAAAGCTCGTCTTATGGTGCAAGGTTTCTCATAATGCCCTGGAATAGACTATGAGGAGACATATTCTCCCGTGATGGACATCATAACTTTTTGCTACTTAGTCAGTTTGATAGTGTCCGAAAAATTGACATGCAACTTATGGATGTGGTTATTGCGTATCTCTATGAGGATCTAGATATAGAGATATACATGAGATTACCTGATGGTTTCTCATTGCCTAAGTCAACAGACTCTAAACCACAGAGTGCGTATGCTATTAAGTTATAACACTCACTTTATGGATTGAAACAATCCGGACGAATGTGGTATACTCGTCTATGTGACTACTTGCTTGGGAAGGGATATAAGAACAATGAGATATGCCCTTGTGTGTTCATAAAGAGAACAAGTTTCAGATTTGCGATAGTAGCCGTATATGTTGACGATATGAATTTGATTCGTACTCTTGATGAGATAAGAGAAACCGCGGCTTATTTGAAATCCGAGTTTGAGATGAAAGACTTGGCGAAAACACGATTCTGCCTAGGGTATTGAACTAGAGCATAGAGCGTGTGGAATACTAATTCATCAGTCTGCATATGTCCATAAGATGCTCAGACGATTTAACATGGACAAAATGCATCAAGTTTAGCACCCCCATGGTCGGTCAAAGTTTGGATGTAAACAAAGATCCATCCCGTCCTAGAGATGACGATGAAGAGGTACTTGGAGTCTAGGTCCCTTACCTCAGTGCAATAGGTGCGCTATTGTACTTGGCTCAGTGCACACGACCAGACATTGCTTTCTCAGTAAACTTGTTAGCTCGATATAGTTCTGCGCCAACACAACGTCATTAAACCGGTGTAAAGACTATCTTCCAGTATCTCAAAGGAACCATTGACATGCATTTGTTCTTTCCTTATGAGAACTCAAGAAGGGCCATGAGTGAGCACGATGCCATTGATGGTCTCGACAGGTTTCAGGACCGTACCAATTCCGCCAGTACCGTAGGTGCCGTAGTCGAGTACACTTGCCCCTATGCTCCTGGCATCGTTGCAGCCTTCTATGCTGAAACATCGAACAATGTGTTGGTTGGTTTCGCAGATGCGGGATACCTATCTGATCCGCATAAAGGAAGGTCTCAAACTGGTTATGTATTTATCATGGGAAATACGGCGATATCATGGAGGTCTACTAAACAGACTCTGGTGGCGACATCTTCAAATCATGCAGAGATCATTGCCCTTCATGAAGCCGTTCATGAATGTGTATGGTTAAGGTCTATCATTAAGCATGTTAGAGGAACAAGTGGATTGTGTTCTACCACCGAGAACCCTACATGCATTTATTAAGACAATGCAGCCTACATTCTGCCTATTCATCTTTCTTTCTACTGTGTAAATTTTAGTCATGTCTAAACATGAATGGAAATTATGGGTGTTGATGACATGTGAATGAGATTGAAATGTAAGCGTTTGAAAGAAGAGGAAAGTAAAAAAAAATGAAACTTGTTACTAGTGCCACAATATCTGTCATGGCTTTAACAATAAAGTGGTAGATTGCATGACTGAGATCAAGAAAGACGATTTTACTTGAAGCGTTTGTACAATGGAAGAGAGGTAGATTGCATTGAGCAACTACGGGTTAGCAAGAGCGCGTTTAGAAAGTTATGTGAGATTCTACAAGAAATGTATCTATTAAAGAATCAGTAGCTATATTTATGGATATACTTGCTAATAATGTGAAGTACAACAAAAATTGGTTTTCTGTATTAGCGTTCTAAGGAAACTGTTAGTTGACAATTCCATAACGTTTTGTATGCTATGATGAGAATGAGTGACCATAGAAATGTATCTATTAAAGAATCAGTGCTATATTTATGGATCTACTTGCTAATAATGTGAAGTACAAAAAAATTGGTTTTCTGTATTAGCGTTCTAAGGAAACTGTTAGTTGACAATTCCATAACGTTTTGTATGCTATGATGAGAATGAGTGACCATTCATATATATATATATGACCGTTGCAGGTGTGATTTGATGTTTCAGAGCACTTAAAATCCACATGAATAAATGACACTCAAGAAAAAAGTTGGATTAAAGAGTTATAATTTTTGGATCATATACTGTCACTTTCTAATCTTTGTGTTGCATATATAGGTCCAGAGATTAGAAAATGAGCTCCATAAACACTGGAAGACGCATGACAACAATCGTTCAACACCCCAGAATTTGAGATATGTAACATCATATTTGTGTTTATTTGTATCCTAGTTAGAAAAATTAGTTCACTAATATTTTTTTAATATATGTTTATCCAACAAGGTCATTTGTGGAATAAACGTGGCGAACTGGGGATACAACACGAGTAACCATCATGCCGGGTCTAGGCCGTTGCGGGTTGGATGGAGGAGGCGACACAACAAAATGAAGTCAACCCATACGTGTATACGTACGAGAAAGTGTATTCTCAGTCCACCGAAGATATTCTAAGTCTTATGTCCTTATAACTTAACATATTTGCTTATATACGAATTCTCTAACTTATATATATATATATGTCTATATTATTATTTTTTCCTTATCAATTATGTCAGAGTGAAGGAAGGGGCTAAAGTGGTGTTGACTCAGATGGTGAGGGAGCAATGACTATAGACACTGGATGATGACCTCCCCCAAACCATCTCTCAAATTGATCAATCTGATGTGGCGGTAGAGGCGAGGATCATGGGTCTCACTTTCCCACCACGAGGGAATAATTACTATTGTAGGGATCTATGACAGTAGAGCGAGAGGGTCTTGAAGAACACTCTCGGTTTCTCACGCAAGTCGTCATCTTCCAAGGGTTCTCAGCTATAGGAGTAACTTCAAAGGCTGGCGATAGAGCATCAGAGACAGATGGAAGCGATGAAGCAGACGAGATTAGTGCAGGAGGCTGAAACACAGGAGAAGAGATCAGCAGACCCCTGCTTACGCGGCCGCCTAGCAGGCTCAGATGACTTTCTTGTATCAGACGTTTTCTACACATCTCCAGGCGCAAGGACTCCAACCTCCACCTCCTATGCCACTAATCCAGCTCATTTTCGATACTCTAGAGCAGTAGGAGGTTTCGCAAGATAATGGTAGTGATCATTCATATTTGCAGAACATAGACTTAGATAATAAATAGTTTAGTTGTTATTTGGGTTTGTTTGAACACTTAAGTTATTTTAAGTGTTAAGTTTAAAACGTACGCTTGTTTTATTAATTTGTGTTTGTTAATGAAAATGTGTTTTGTTTTCATTTTGGTTGTTGTTGGATATTGTGGAAATAAAATTATGAAATTTGCAGGTTCTGGGAATAGAAATTCAGAATCTGCAGTTTTTTTTCATAAACCAGCAACTTTAGCTGACGAAAAGGATATATCTCGTCGGCAATTTTTATTGAGGAGGTAAATTGAGGGTGTGAGTTGAGGAGGTAAATTGGCATAATTAATTGACAAAATAAATTGAAACAATTAGTTAAGGAGCTAATCGGCAATTTTTATCAAATTAAAGATGTAAATTGACACAATTAGGAGTTGGGTTATAAATTGAAAATTATAGCCAAATTTGAGTGTTTTAGGTATTTTGCCAATACTTCCTCTTCTTCCTCGTAGCTTTCTTCAGTGTATTCCAAGCTGAAAGAAACCTCGCACTACTCTTTGTCTTCCAACCTTCACCAACACCAAACCTCTCATGGCGTCGAAGTTCGGCTTAGCCGGCGGGATACCGGAGCGGCGAGTCCGCCCCATTTGGGACGCCATCGATTCTCGCCAGTTCAAGAACGCTCTCAAGCTCGTCACCGCTCTCTTCTCCAAGTTCCCCAATTCCCCTTACTGCCTGGTAACTCATCAATTCTCTCTCTTCTTAATCCGACGTCGTTTTGCATTTGAGCTTCATATTTCCACTCTGATTCCTGCAGGCGCTTAAGGCTCTCATCCTGGAGAGGATGGGGAAATCGGAAGAGGCATTGTTGATTTGCCTCGACGCAAAGGAGAATTTGCACAAAAACGACTCCGTTTTGATGGACGATCTCACTCTCAGCACGTTGCAAATCGTCTTCCAACGCCTCGATCACTGTAAGCAACGCCTCTTTCTGTGGCTTAGTCTGAATATTGTGAAATGTCTTACGTGTTTTCGTTGTAATCAGTGGAAATGGCTACGAACTGTTATGAATATGCTTGCGGTAAATTTCCGAGCAATTTGGAGCTGATGATGGGGCTCTTTAACTGCTATGTTCGCGAATACTCGTTTGTCAAGCAGCAACAGGTTTGCTTTGCTGCTTCGGTTATGCGATAGCTGTTACCTTTGTTTTCGGAGATTGATTTATGAGGTTTTACTATGTGTTTATGTGTATGGCAGATAGCTATAAGAATGTACAAACTTGTTGGCGAGGAGAGGTTCTTGCTCTGGGCAGTGTGTAGCATTCAGTTACAGGTAACACTTGCCTTTGTCACGTTCTGCTTTTTGTGTATGGTATTTTGGTCCTGCTTTGAAAGTGATTTTAGGTTTTCTAAAAACCTGAAAAATAAAAATAGTTATATATTAGCTTATTTTTATCGGCATTGAAATTCGTATAGGTGTTTTGTGGAAACGGAGGAGAAAAGCTATTACTCTTAGCTGAAGGCTTAGTGAAGAAACATGTTGCCTCCCATAGCTTGCATGAGCCTGAAGGTATACACTTTTTCGTTCTACAAACCATTGCCTATCTCACACAGTACTTTTGTTCTGTTATATTATTTAATAATGATAAAAATTCAGTTGAAAAATTATTAATGTTCTGAAAGCCTGGAATGTACCTCAGCTCTCATGGTCTATATTTCCATATTGGAACAACAAGCAAAATTTGGGGATGCTTTGGAGATTCTCTCCGGTAAATTGGGATCGCTTTTACTGGTTGAAGTTGATAAACTACGTATACAGGTACTTTCTGGAGATTATCAATAGATTGTTCTTGAATCTAAATACTTATGTAGTGTATAAATATGTTCACACCCCATAGTCATCCATTATCGTTATCAATTTAAAATTTCTTTCAAAGTGAAAGACGAAAGGTAGAACATATCTCAGAACATACACACTGTTACATATCTCTCTGTCTGTGTTTTTTATTACATCATCCACTGAATTACAACTAGTCTTGCATGCATCAATATAACAAACTATTGAAATGTTTGTTGTATACTAGTCCTGAATAAAAAGAAAAGTATGTCTTGTATTACTTTTCTATTTTTCTTGTCCTTAAAGTTTCAAGCAAAATCCGTAGGAAACAAGCTTGTAAGCCAACAGCTCCATAATCACTAGAATGATACATTTGTAGCATTGTTGAAGAATCAAAACTTTGGATTACTAGAATGAACATAATTTTAGCTGCTTATAGAACTTGAAATGTTGAACTTGGTTTAGCTTTCATTTGCAAAACAAATAATCCAGTATATTTATCGTGTGCTGTAAAAAATAGCTTATTTATATTTGCATGCACATGAACCTTAAAATCTCATTATAATTTATAGATGTGCATATTCGTGCTTCGTTTAGTGAAGAATTTTGATACACAAACGTGGATATATATATATATATTATATATAGAGGCCGTGTATATATATATATATATATATAGATGTGCATATTCGTGCTTCGTTTAGTGAAGAATTTTGATACACAAACGTGGATATATATATATATATATATATATATATATATATAGAGGCCGGATCGAGAGCGGATGCCTGCACTCCGGCTTAAAGTGTAGACATCGTCTATTCTCTGTTGTTTCACATCGGCGACAACTTCTCACCTTGCCGGACGACATCACAGGCTACCAGGCCAGCCACAAGTTTTCCGGCCAACCTTGATCAATCATGGTGTTTTTCGTCTAGAGCTTCATTTCGGCCAGAAAACTAGTCGCCGACAAGTCCTGAAAGGAGAGAAACTGTCGCCAGTGTGAAACGACGAGGAACGGACGACGTTTGCACTTGAAGCCGGAGTGCGGACCTCCGCTCTCGAATGGCTTCGTATGTATATATATAACCCTTCTAATTAGGGATCCATTTTTTTGACATATATGAGGGATTAGAGATTACACCAACTTTTTAATTACATATCAACATCTCCACCGTTCAATATTTAGATGTATATGTAGATCATCTCTGCAAAAGTTCATCTAATTTGGTGATCGTTAAAGCTTCGAACTAACTAAAATCAATTGACGGATCAAATCTGCCAAACCTTAACCGTTCATGCTTTAACTTTTAATTCATAGTTTTGAGCACCTTAACGATTACCAATTTGGATGAATTTTTGCATAAGTGATCTCATATAGAACTAAATATTGAACGGTGAAGATGTGATTTTGTGATAAAAAAGTTAGTGTAAACCCCTATCCCTCATACATGTCAAAAAAAGATCCCTCATTGGAAGGGTATATATATATAGAAATTTTAAGCACCTTAACGATTACCAATTTAGATGAAATTTTGCAGAAGTGATCTACTCATATAGAACTAAATGTTGAACGGTGGAGATGTAATTTTGTGATAAAAAAGTTGGTGTAAACCCCGATCCCTCATATATGTCAAAAAAGGATCCCTCATTGGAAGGGTATATATATACCCTTCCAATGAGGGATTCCTTATTACGACTTATATGAGGGATTGAGCATTAGACCAACTTTTCGATCAAATTTTTCAATCTCCACCATTTAGTTTTTAGACCATTCTGCAAAGTTTCATCTAATCTGGTGATTGTTAAGGTGCTTAAAACTGTGATTTTCATGAACGGTTCAGATTTGGCAGATTTGAATCATCCATTGATTTAAGCTAGTTCGAAGCCTTTATGACCACCAAATTTGCTGAAAATTTTCAGAAATGATCTACTCATAAGGTTGAATGGTGGAGATTGAAAAATGTGATCGAAAAGTTGGTCTAATGCTCAATCCCTCATATAAGTCATGATGAGGGATCCCTTAGTGGAAGAGCCCTATATATATATATATAGGAAGGATCGAGAGCGGACGTCCGTGAAAGAGTTAAAACACGGATGAGTCACATGGCAGCCTCTCATTGTTGAAGGTGAAAACATTCAACAAGTCAACAAAACTCTAGCCATTATGTGAGTCCCACCCCATCGTCTCTCAAATCGTTCCGACTTTACTGTTCATTATCGTCTCTAATCCAATCCCCACATTCACAGCCCAAAAAACTTCACCATTGACTTCTTAATTACATCTATAATCAACATATGTCCCTTAATAATTATGCAAAGCTTCTGTTTTTCTTTTTGGCTTTTCTACACTCAAATCTTCTTCTCATTATCAGACTAAGATCGCATAGTGCTCTTAATCAAATCAGGTCTCTGCCACATCCTCCGATTAAGATCGCATAGTGCTCTTAATTGGTCTTGAAACCTCAACAGTTTGGCATCTTCATTGGTGTTCTCTGTCGCCTCTGAGAGCTCCTAATTGATTAACCCAGCTCCAAAGATTGGTTGATCAAAGTTATGGCACTTCCAGAATCAACCTATGAAACATTCAATCAACAAAACCCAGAATCAGAGTAAGTATATCAACCTGAATATGAACCCATTAACCAAACAGAACAATTACTTAGCCAAATTGCCTGAATGATAGCCAGCTGTAGATGTGAAAGATTGAGATTGTATCGGACACGATCAGGTGGGGTTTTTGGGAGAAGAAGCAGAGGAATTGGAGAGAAGAGAAAGAGTGTACAGAGTGCTGAGAAAACGATAGATTAGTGGGTAGCGGGACCTCGCATCACTTTCACCAATGAGAGGCTGCCATGTGACTAGTCTGCATTTTAACTCTTTCACGGACGTCCACTCTCGATCCTTCCTTTGTGTGTGTGTGTATCTACACACACACACACCTATATACATACATGTATACATACATGTATATGTATATGTATATGTATATGTATATGTATATGTATATGAGAGGCTGCCACGTGACTAGTCCGCGTTTTAACTTTCACGGACTTCCACTCTCGATCCATCCTGTGTGTGTATATATATATTATTGGATACTATCCCCTGTCAATTTAGTATGAAGAAGTTGAGCTTGTTCAATTTATCATAATTTTTAAGTCTTATAGTTACTGCCTTCACATGTTTTCTTCTCATCAACTTGTCCACTTTCACTTTAAGTTGACAGGGGAGGCTGCTTGCTCGGGCGTGTGACTATGCTGCCGCTGCCAATATATTTCAAAAGATTCTGGAATTATGGTATGCTTGGAAATCTTCCTCTGTAGTAAGCATAATCTTCTCATTAGTAGTCCATAGCTAATATAGGCTTAAATTGGCCTATATGGGCCCATATGGGGGGTGTTGATAATGTGCAGACTGCGTTGTGTATTTTGAGTTTTTGCTTTATCAAAACCTCTTGATTTGGATTCTATGCATTTCTCTCCGGTTAGTGATGTTAATCGTGTGTGGGAAGCATACTAGAAGTTACCGTCTCCTTGTTCCTTATTAGTCAGTATTTTATACTTTCTTTGTTAGTGGTCATAGATAAGATGTTTTACCCTCATTTACGACATTTGTTACTGCATCAGTAGGTACTGCTTCAATATGTACTGGTGTTTAATACTGCATGACTTAAATATGTCTGCTGGTTTCCTAAGTGATTCAATTATTGATTGCTTTGATCCGGAGCCTTGATGTCTATTTCTATTCAGTTTATTATCACTTACTGATTTCAGCCTTTGATATTGTTTCTTTCATTTGGCAGTCCTGATGATTGGGAATGTTTCCTACATTATCTAGGCTGTTTGCTGGAGGATGACAGCAATTGGTGCAATAGGGCTATAACAGATCCAATTCATCCTCCAAAATTTGTCGAGTGCAAGATTTTGAATTTGACTGATGAAGTGGTACAAATTACACTTGCTTTCGTTTTTTTCGCTACCAATGAAAATTAAAGTTGTGCATATTCACAGTTTAATTGCATTGGCTTTCTCTGTTTCCTTGTTATCATTTCCATCTCTTGATCAGAGATTTACTAAGAAGTTGACTTTTATTTTTTATTGTTTCAATTGAAATGCAGTTTGATTCTCGTATGTCTAGTGCATCTGAATTTGTACAGAAGCTGCAAGGAAATACTGGCAATAATTTTGCAAGGTGTCCATACTTGGCAAATATGGAAATTGAAAGGAGGAGGTGCTTATATGGCAAGGGTGATGATGTCAAGTTAATGGAGGCTATAATCCAGTACTTTCATGGGTACATTACCACTCCCAGATTCTCTGTTTTCTTTCTTCTTTCTTTTCTGATGCAATATTGTAAATACTCTTTTGTTACTCTTCCATTTTCCAAATGGCTTAGCATAATGATCAAATTTAACCAAGCTATTGGATTCATATAACTTCAGCTTATTAGATTTTTACTAGTGTAATTTATGATGATAAATACTATTGCTTTTTGTCAAAGGGGAGTGATTTTGGCAGTCCACATTTCCACGTATTTTGACACTTGAACTCCACTTTTAACTACTGACAAGTGGAGTGCCAAAATCATATAAAATCATATACCTTATAGTGTCTCTATTTTAGAAATCACAAATGCATTTACAAGCTACTGTTCCATTTTTTAGTAATTAATTTATTTTCACAAACACAGGTTTGGTCACCTGGCCTGCTTCAGTTCTGATATTGAGATGTTTCTTGAAGTCTTAACTCCTGATAAGAAGGCAGAACTGCTGAGCAAGTTAAAGGAAAGTTCTGCCTCCATTTCAGCTGTGCCAGCTAAAGTACTTGGGCAATCAATAACTCTCTTTAAAATTCAAGAACTGATTGGAAACATGTCCAAGCTTACTCTCGTTGGTGAGTCTCTTGACTGCTGCATTTAATATATAACTTCATTTCCATCTTATGATGCTAATGTTGCTTCAACTGGTTCCCTTTGCTTGGTTAATTCATTGTTTTATACACATGTAGGAAAAAGACTCCCCTGATATACTTACATTGTGGGTATGTTAGTAAATTTATTTAATTGATATCTACTATAACCTAGATATAACAATTGTGAACCCGGTAGCTGGTGGTGTGGTTCTATGTTTATGATCATTTTTCATTTAATGCTCGCTCTTCTGCAAGCATTTTCATTTTCTCCTGGTATGATCGTAATTTTTTCCTTGATCATTGTTTCTTCCTTTTTTGTGGTCATGGAGCTATTTCCTCTACCTTGTATTGACATTAAACTTTTGTTATGAGTCATCTATATGAGATGTACTTTATTAACATCAGTTCTTATTCCTCAGAACTTGAGGGCTTTGTTGTGCAGATGGTGGAGATGTACTTTAAAAACCTACCACTTTCAAAGGACTTGGATTCTCAAGAGAGTATGCACGGGGAAGAGTTGCTATCACTAGCTTGCAATGTGTTGATTCAGGTATGTGTATCGAGTTTGCCTTGTTGCATGTCTATGGCATTTTTTCTTGGTTGTGTGTATCTCCATTTTCATTCTGCAAGTTTTTCTTCAGTTTTTAATGATACATATGTTTTTATTGACGTCAGTCCAAGACTAATATTGCTTTTTTGTATAGTTATACTGGCGCACTAGGAATGTTGGCTACTTTGTTGAGGCAATTATGTTGTTGGAGTTTGGCTTGACCATCCGAAGGTGAGGGCTTTGCCTTTTCTATTCGTCATTTTATCCTTCTTGTTACTCTTTGCCTGTGCATGGTTTTGTTTTAATTGATAAAAAATCGTGTGTGCTGCACACATGCAAGCAATAGGAAATGATCTGTAATGATTACTTGTTGTTTTAGATACTTATGAACTTATAAGCTCAGTCTAATCAACATATAGATTGGTTTAGCCATTTTATTCTATTCTCTTTATAACATTTGGTTAATACACTTTGTTTGGCAGACATGTATGGCAGTACAAGATCTCGTTGCTGCATTTGTATTCCCACTTCGGTGCTCTTTCACTTGCATATGAATGGTAAATAATTCTAAGAATTAATTTCATTTTACCCCCCAAACTATGAGAGAGTTTTTAATTTCATACCTAAGTATCAATTTTTTTCATTTGCGTACTCGAACTTAGCTTTGTTAGTCACCTTCATACCGTGGTTAAATAAACCGTTACAAAAAACTGTAAATGGCTTAGGTGGCAGTTAATTGCTGAAGTGTGTGGTTAAGTGCTGTGGTGACCACTGACATACAATAAAGAAAAAAAGTAATTCAAACCTGAACAGGAATTTAGTTTGTTGAGATTTTTTTTGTAACTAGGGTATCCGGATCTTTGACCCGACTAATCCCTAGGCTTCCCGCCTGACCCCACAACATTTGGGAAACTGGAAACACTATCAATTGCTAGGTGGGTACCATGGGAGAGGGTCGAACCCCAGACCTCTTGGGAGCAAACCAATTGTCTGACCGCTAGACCAACATCTCTTTGGTTAGTTTGTTGAGATTAGAACTCAGAAGAGGGAACAGACCGACTAATCTAGCTAGAAAGTGGAGAATTTGGTACAAATCAGAAAAACCCAAGGCAAGACAAAATGAGGAGCAGAAAACCCATTATCCCAGAGAAATCCCAAATCTTCTCAGACTACCAATATCTCATTGAACAACCCAACAGATTCGTGCTCAGCCTAAACATCCTCAAATCTACAACCAGAGCTTTATCCATTCCTGGAAACAAGATAAGAGTCTATCTTTTTGTCTACAAATGAAGTAAGATCGAACTAAAACAAGAGTCAAAGAGGAGGTCCTCTATCACCAATTGATATGAACTTCGAAAACTCAGATTTAGGGTGTACCGAAAGAAACTAGCTTTCCAACTGCAACATTCTCGCAATGTCTTTGAAACCCCACCAGTTTATTTTTCTTCATTCACTACACTGAATCATGGTGCACAAGCCAGCGATCTGCCTCCACGACCTGACACGCCTTCTATTTGGAAGCCGTTGATAGTGATTGATCAGGACTCGAACTTGCAGATTGGTTCGACACTACAATCGGGAAATGAACCGATCTGGACATGTTTCGGTTGTGAAGGAAAAAGTACCCATGGTTGGGAGGTTCGAGGTTGTCTTTCACATCCACCTCGTCAATTAATAGCCACCTCTGCAGTTAAATGCCATGTCAGCTATTAACAGTTTTTTGTAACGGTTTCTTTAACCACGGTATGAATGTGACTAACGGAGCTAAGTTCGGGTATGCAAACAAAGGAATTTGATACTTGGGTATGAAGTTGAAGACGCTCTCATAGTTCAGGGGGTAAAATGTAATTAATCCTAATTCTAATATAACACTTGATTACATTGAGCGATAGTAAATCGTCTTTTTGATTCAAGAATGTCAAGAGAATCGCTTGCCGTTTAATGGCTACAACTATCCTTAATCTTTTTCGTTGCATTTGCTAAATTTGTGTCCATGCCTTGCCTTGCCTTATCTTATGTTTCCTGTTTAGGTTCAAATCACTTGATGTTAAAAATATCTTGATGGAAACCATATCACACCACATTTTACCCCAGATGCTGGTGTCTCCCCTGTGGGTGGATTTAAATAATCTGCTAAAGGATTATCTCAAGTTTATGGATGACCATTTGAGAGAATCAGCGGATCTCACATTTCTTGCCTATCGCCATAGAAATTACTCAAAAGTACGTTATAATATATGTTAATGTACATTTCTTCATTCATAGTCAATGGGATTGTTAATTATATACAACATAATTCTAGGTTGCACTTGAAATATGTTTTCTTTTATTTTGATAAATATCGGTTGTGTATGTTTCACATAAAACCTGCACACTTTCTTTTGTTGATCCTCCCATCCTGGAGACAATGTATAATACATACACACACATATGGATTGAGTATATTCTTGCACTTGATAAGGTGGTTGGCAAAACTCTGGTCATATATTATGCAATCAACTAGGTTTCAGGAGTTTTATTTGTTTCACATTCTCAAAGGGAAGGAGTGATCATCTTGCTTGCAAAGACTAATATAATTATGACACTTTTTATTATTGCAGGTAATTGAATTTGTCCAGTTCAAAGAGCGACTACAACAATCTAATCAGTATCTAGTGGCGAGGGTTGAAGGACCCATTCTCCAGTTAAAGCAAAATGCAGAAAACATTGAAGAGGAAGATGTAATCTGTGATTCTATATTTTGCAGTGGATGCCCTCTGCTTTGATAGGACAGATAACTGTTTGGATTATTTTATTTCTTGTTTAATAATATATCTTGATTTTTTGTAGGCGGTTCTTGAAAGCTTGAAATGTGGTGTTCACTTTGTTGAACTCTCGAATGAGATTGGATCCAAGTCTTTGACCTTTAATGAAGATTTGCAGTCACGTCCCTGGTGGGCACCAACTTCAGATAGAAACTATCTTTTAGGTTGGTAAATATGCAAAAAAATTTATCCTGAAACCTAAACTGTAAAATAGCTATTACTTCAGCTGTAAGTGATATTCACCATGCTAGATAAAATATGCACAAAAAGTTTGTTGATCTGTGGTCTTTAAAGGCTGATATTGTCCAAATTCTTGAAGGGCAATTATTACTTCTCCACTTTTAAATTTTTATTTGAAGATTTTCTCAACCTCTTCATTAATGTCTACAATTTTTAAGTGTTACACTTCACATTATGTTATTTTGTATGTATTCTACCATCTTTGCTAATAGTTTCCTGAGCTAATTTGAAAGTTATGAATTATGTCAGGTCCATATGAAGGAGTATCCTACTATCCCAGAGAGAACTCGGTATGAAATTCCATCCTGTAATTTCTCAAACAAAATTTCCATATTTTGATGATTCCATGAAGTTACTCTCTTAATTTTATATTTTCGTCTCTTTGCTGGTACAAATTTAGATGAAAGAAAGGGAAGCAAATGTACGGAGCACGATTGAGAGGAAATCTCTTCTTCCTCGGTTGATTTATCTGTCCATACAGAGTGCTTCAACTTCACTCAAGGAAAATATGGAAGTCAATGGATCAGCATCTGACCGTAAAATGTCCTCAGAGCTGAAAATTTTGCTAGAGCGATATGCAAAGATGTTGGGCTATTCATTTACTGATGCAATAGAAGTGGTCCTGGGAGTTTCTGGTGGCCAGAAGTCTTTAGAGGTATTATTGCATTACCAATCTTACTCTACTATACTCATTTGCTTACTTTTGGTACTTGTGAAGGTTTACTATAAATTAATCTTGGAAGAATTGCACCAATGTATGTCCATTAGACAAACCTATGGCCGATGGGCAAGGTTGCGGGTATAATAAC
The DNA here is from genome assembly GCA_951800085.1 of Comarum palustre. Classification (NCBI taxonomy): domain Eukaryota; kingdom Viridiplantae; phylum Streptophyta; class Magnoliopsida; order Rosales; family Rosaceae; genus Comarum; species Comarum palustre. The sequence goes on from OX637587.1 coordinate 2,287,724, forward strand.
GTTAGCATTTTTTGCAGGTCTTTGGTTCGGACTTGATCGACTGGATAAACTTTTCTGTGTTTGTGAATGCATGGAACTGGAGTTCCCATGAAATTGGGCTGGCAAATGGAGAAGGAGGTCTGTCCCGAGCATGGCGTTGTGCAGATTCTTTAGTGGAGAAGTTTGTTTCAGATAAAGTTAGCTCCATGGAGACTCTAATTACCTCTCCTTGGGTTGATCTTCCAATTCTGATACAATTAGTTACAGAATCATTGGCATGGCATGGTCTTGTTATTCAATCTTGCATTCGTTCATCTTTTCCATCGGGAAAGAAGAAGAAGAAAGCTGGATTTGCAGATCAATCATGTGTATCTCATATCCGTGGTTCAGTCGTGTCTTTATGCAATACATTAGAAAAGGTTAGGAAATGGTTAAAAGAACAGATCAACAGGCCAGAGGATGAAAATTTGGAGACCTTACTTTCCTCTTTGCAGAAGAAAGAACAGATGGAGGGACCTGGACAGGTTTTCAAGATTATAAGAACTTTTACGTCATCAATAAATGAGACAGATCTTGGTGATAGAATTTCCGAATCATTGAAGTCTTGGAGTCATGTTGATGTTGGAAGGAAGATACTTGCATCTAAGTGTACAGCACTGTCTGAGTTTCTCCGAATTTGTGATTCGAAATCAAAGTTGTTCCAAGCATTGAAACAGCAGATAGCTCAAGCCTAAAGAGTGATTTTGAATATTTCGTCTGCTAGTGCTGGTTCTGTACGTCCAACTTTGCCCATTTACTGTGATCCAGCATCTCACAAGAGAAAACTTGTTTTTCAAAGTTACCATTTTTTTATTTGTTTTGTTTTTCAAGCCCCATTATCAGGGGAGTTTCCTTGCTGTTTTATGCGGGCAGGGTTTGTTGCGCTTGGCTGCTGCTCTGTTTGCAGTTTTTGCCCTTAAATTTTGTTATGTAACATAGCAATCACTTCTCTTTACTTCGGTTCTTGGTGTGTTTCATGGTTTCACAGGCTTGTAACTTTTGTATTCAGTGTATCATCCCATTTTGCTAATTGAATTCCAGTTTTGTTTGCATCGGTCTAATTTCTTTCATGATACAAGGAATATGAACAAGAACATAGATGTGATATTCTTAGCTTCAGTTCAGGAACCAGAAATTTGTGATCTATTTCACGTCTGTGGGCTGTAGAGTTAGTTGGCAGGCCACCTAATTCATTAGGAGCACCTTAACAATTGGCTGCATGTACCATTGATGGATCATCTTTGTTATAACGAAGGTTTGGATAGTAGACCTGTCAAACCTGCTTCATTTCGTTAGTACTGAAGAACACATGTCAATCGGTGCCTTGATTCATGTTTCAAACAATGATAGGCATTTAGACAACACAACACAGTTTTCATATTGGTGAAGCTGTTCAAACTACACTGAGTCAATCTATTTTATTTGTTTCATCTCATTGATAACTAACTACTATTATTTATCCAAGGAGATTCTGACGAGTGCTTATATTGTTCAAGGAGTACTGTGTTAGCGTAGCATGTCCCATTCATCAATCATAATGAAATTATCAAAGCCCCATAAGATGGACTTGATGTTCAAACCTCTACAGTTTAACCAGGAAATAGAGAAAGGAGTAGGTTGTCAACTCCATGGAAGCTTCGGTGGTATTTGTTGCATCATTTATAACGGAAAAACAATAACATATCGATAATATCCGCGATATTTTCTTGAAATTTCTGTTTTTACAAGTATCGATATTAATTTTCATAGTTTTATGATATTTTGTATTTAGTCTATTTTTAATCAAAAATATAATTTTAATATAAATTTTGGTAAAATTTTCATCGATATTCTATATTTTCTCGATATATCAATCAAATTTTTTTTTTTCGAACCATCGAAATTTCCATAAGTGTCGATATTTTAGTCGTTTGCCTTCTCCTTCCTCTACCAAACCAAAATAGAATTTCAACCCCACCTCAACTATTCTACAAAGGGAATGTGAGAATAACAAATTCTGGAAGTGACTTTAAACTCTGAAAAATAGCCTCATCACAAATGCTAACGAGTGTTATAATTTACTTGCATATAGGGAGATCCTGAAATACAGATGGTCTTCTAACACCAAGAAAAATCAGTATTGACAGAAGTATGGTCACATTATGGATGACATCTCTTAAGTGTATTATGGATGACATCTCTTAAGTGTATTTTGATTTGGAATGCAGTATATCTTGCATTGATCTTATGGTACCTTTTGAGTTTCCGAATTGCTCACGGAGTTGAGCAAAGAGCAAATCTCTATCCTACCAATCTTAATAAGCCAAGGCACTACAAAGTACGAAGACCAATGAGTAGCGACCCTATAACAATATTAGATGTAACAAATTTGGATGTAAAAGTGGGAATACCAGTTCCCTCTAACATTATTAAGCAGAACACCTCCAAGTGGATGCACCAAATTCCCTTTGTGGTTGGACTAATATGTTCTATGAGAAAAGAAGATAGGATCCCTGTTGACTCAAAACCTAATTTACATATAGGCAGTATCATAAAATGAAATAAGAATTAACTATAAAAATTGTTGCCTTTCCCGCTTAATCCAGAATGTATAAATAGCTGCTCTCCATAGTCTTCTTCTAACACAACTACCATCAACTTCATTCAACAAAGAGCTCAGAAATCAATGGGCGCTTCAAGCTTTACTCTCAAGACATGGAGCTCTTGCCTCCTTTGCCTTGCTTTCCTGACTCACTTAGCTCCTTTTGCAGCCGCTGAAACTCACTACCATGAATTTGTTGTATGTCTTCTTCTGTTTTCAGTTCATCATGCCTTCATCGTACCATGAATAACATGGACTTGTTTATAACGTTAGATTTCCTTTTTGTGTGGATTGAAATAGGTTGAAGCAAAGCCAGTGAAAAGGCTGTGCAGAACCCACAACACAATTACAATCAATGGCCAATTCCCAGGACCAACTTTGGAAGTCAGAAATGGAGATTCTCTTGCTGTTAAAGTTACAAATAGAGCAAAATACAATGTCACTATCCACTGGTACTTAACATGATACCTTCTGAAATACAATGCAGTTAGACAATCATCTTCATTCTGCTAAAAATTTTCATTTCAGGCATGGACTAAAGCAGCTAAGAAATCCATGGGCAGACGGACCTGAATATGTCACACAATGTCCCATCCAGCCAGGAGCTACATACACATACCGCTTCACTATTCAAGACCAAGAAGGCACTTTGTGGTGGCATGCACACAGCAAATGGCTTAGAGCCACTGTCTATGGAGCTCTCATTATCTATCCTAGATTGGGTACTCCATACCCCTTCTCAATGCCCAAGAAAGAATTTCCCCTTCTACTCGGTAATATCCCAAAGACAGTTTTTCAAGCTTCCCTCTTTCTTTTTCAATAAAACTACATGCATAGAATTACTCACCAAGAATTTGAACTACTTTGGAGTATCATGGTAACTAATACTCTTCCTTATAATACAGGTGAATGGTGGGACAGGAACCCACTAGATGTCCAGAGGCTGGCACAATTCACAGGAGCACCACCCAATGTCTCTGATGCATATACCATAAATGGTCAGCCTGGTGATCTATATAGATGCTCCAAACAAGGTTTGCCATTACTCCCTACTTTCCTTTATTAGATTGTAACATCAAGTGGATGATATAACACACTATACAATACAGGAACGGTGAGAATCCCAGTGGAATCCAGCGAGACGATTCTCTTGAGAATCATCAACTCTGCACTCAATCAAGAACTGTTCTTCACCATTGCCAACCATAGATTAACTGTTGTGAGTGCTGATGCATCCTACACCAAACCTTTCACAACCAGAGTCATTATGTTAGGACCTGGCCAAACTACAGATGTCCTACTCACGGCGGATCAGCCCCCTGCTCACTACTATGCTGCTGCACGTGCCTATCAGACTGCTCAGAATGCAGCCTTTGATAACACCACTACCACTGCCATCCTTGAATACAAGTCTGCTGCTGCTTATGGTTTAAAGAAAGCAAAATTTTCAGCTCCAGTAATGCCATCGTTACCGGTCTACAATGATACAGCAACCGCAACTGCATTTAGTGTTCAGATAAAAAGCCCTTCTCAGGTCCAAATCCCTATGCATATCGACGAGAACCTATTTTTCATTGTAGGTTTGGGACTGATTAACTGCACAGTTCCTAACAGCCCTCGGTGTCAAGGACCAAACAATACCCGTTTTGCAGCTAGCATGAACAATGTTTCTTTTGTATTCCCAAAATCCACCTCCTTGATGCAGGCCTACTATAATGGTATACCTGGTGTCTTCACCACAGACTTCCCATCAGTTCCTCCAGTGCAATTTGATTATACTGGTAATGTGAGCCGGGGGCTATGGACACCTAGTCGTGGAACTAAGCTCTACAAGTTAAAGTATGGTTCTAGTGTACAAATTGTATTGCAGGACACCAGTATTGTCACAACTGAGGACCATCCTATGCATCTTCATGGGTACCATTTCTATGTGGTTGGATCAGGATTTGGCAACTTCAACCCCAGAACAGATCCAGCCAAATTCAACCTCATTGACCCACCACAGAGGAACACCATTGGAACAAATCCAGGTGGATGGGTAGCTATTCGATTTGTGGCTGATAATCCAGGTATTTACTCCTAATATTAAATAATAAGCTTTCTACTTGGTTCATGCTGAGATTCACTATTTTAATACTCTGACATGAAAAACAAAATAGGTGTCTGGTTAATGCACTGTCACTTGGATGCACATCTCTTCTTGGGATTGGCAATGGCTTTTGTGGTGGAGAATGGAAATGGGCCACTGCAATCTGTCATACCTCCCCCAGCAGATCTACCCCGATGCTAAGTTATCGACAAAACATCAGTCGTCGTTTGGGTTTACTAGTAACAATTTCAAGATTCACTGTCATCTAGCAATCTTAGAAGGTATGTAATGGTTTGGGTGAAGTTGATGTCACGGATTTCTCAAAGATTTCTTTTCTAGAATTGGAAAATGCTCCGGCAAGTAGCTAAGTTGTCATGTGTATGAATTGTTTTCAAGATCAAAGGAAAGAGTTTCAGATTTGACATAATTTGCATATCTCAGAGTTGATACCTTAAAACACAAAAGAAACAAACATGAGCTCAATCTAGCTACCACATGGTCAGGTACCTATGGTTATCTGAGCTCCTAATCATGTTGACTCGGCTTACATAGTCAAGTAGAACCCCAGATAACAAGAAGCAAACAAACCAAAAAAATCAATGAAAAAAATCACTTGCACTGATAATTTGGATAAATAATGGTTATGCCTACTTCTCAGGCAAACTAAATACAAATTTTTTTATCTTTTTAACAGATACAAGATTTATCTAGCCAGCAGCAACCAGTTTCACTAAAATTAGAAAAATTTGTCGGTTCTAGACACTCACCGATCAGGCAACAAATTTCTGACAACGAGTATCATTATGGATATTCTGGCAACGACACGAGCAGAAGCGCATACCACACCTCACACACGTATAGTTGGCAGCCGAACCACAAACAGTGCAGAAATGGCGGCGGGAGGTAGAGCTCGGAGGTCCTACTGCTGCCTTCAGATAGGTGGGGACATGAGGCGGCAAAGATTCAAGATTTGCCTGTTTTGTGCAAAAAATTTCAAAAGAAATAGTGGAATAAAAATCCAACAAAAAAAATTACAGACAGCATTTCCTCATTACCTCATGTAACAGCTCAAGGAATGTCCTCGTTGCCTTCCTGGCCTCAAGAGCTTTTGCCTGCCGGGTTTGGTACCCTTCGGCTGCTTCTTCTGTATATATCCTGCGTACAGAGTTCAAATTATTATTCACTTTTCCTCCAACATCACCGACAATTCCAGCACAAATCTCATAACTGCTTGGCTAGTCACCTCAACCAAATTCAAACAGTACACATCAACAAATCCCACTCCCGACTACCCTACATTTGCATCAGGCAGCCACTTACTACAAATCTCAAAACACAACAAGAGGGCCAATCAGAAAACCTCCCATTTTCTCACATATACCATCTCAAACACTGCTAATAATCATCACATCAGCAATACCCAACAATCCAAAAAGCTTCAAACCTTCCTCATCATCAAGAGAAGCTTCATCGTCGTCAATGACCACGACAGTTTCCAACCCAGCATTGTCATTTTCCAAAGCTTCAAGCCTAGCAAGAGCAGCCTACAACATAATCCATCAACTCTAAAAACATTAAGAAAAAAACCAAGCAAAAAATAAAAGATTGGATTTTTATTTTACCTGAGTGAGATTATCAGTGCTCATAAGGGCGGCAACCATTTTGGAAGTCACCTTACGATTCCGGCTAGACGACCGGCGGAAGGGGGTGGACACGTCATCACCCATGGTGGGTGTAGATGGAGGTAAAGGTGTCTCCTTTCAGCGAGTTTAAGAATTCGAATAGAATGAGGGATATTGAAGAATAACGTTAAGAACGGGTTTCGAATGGCGGAGATGAAAGTAGCAAGCTTTCTGGGTCAGTGTAGTTTAGACTTTGGAGCTCTCAGTGCGACTGTGCGAGTGGTTCAGCTCAAACTCCTCTGCTGGTTCTGAGAACAGGATCGGCTTGTCTGCAATTTTTACTATTGATTTAAAGATTCAATAAAGATGATAGGAATATCACAACACCTTACCACATTGTAGTCGATTTTTAAGAGAAAATCTTATTACATTTTTTACTTTATTTCTCATTTCATTAATCATTTCAACATTTTAACATTACAGTTTTAAAAGAAAATACATTAATCATTTCAACATTTTTTTTTATATTGTGTCAATTTCAACAAAACTCATAACACCATATAATCTTTCAATACTCATGCTACCCTCACCTATTAAAACATACTTAGAGAGATAAAATAGAAAAGAGAGGAGACATAATCACCGGCCGCCGGACTTTGGTCACTGATCACCAGAATCTCGTCAAAATCTGGAATCAAGTTTACTAATTTCTAATAAACCATCACTGAACCCTAACACCACATTCCTATCGTCACAGCTAACTTTTCTACCTCATAATAGATTTTCACTGAATCCTTAAATCACATTCTCATCGCCACAACCAACTTTACTACCCTTCAATAAACTCTCTCTGAACCCCTAAACCGCATTCATGTCGCCGCAACCAACATTACTATCTGCTAATAAACTCTAACATAAACCCTACTGTAACATCCCACATCGACCAACGGAGAGGGTGATGTACCATATATGTACATCGGTGACAACCATCTAGCACGAGGCCTTTTGGGAGCTCAGTGGCTTTGGAGGGGATGAGAACTCCGAAGTTAAGCTTGCTAAGCTTAGAGCAATTCCATGATGGGTGACCGCCTGGGAAGTTGCTCTGAGAGCTCTGGAAACAAAACCATGAGGGCCGGCGGGCCCAAAGCGGACAATATCGTGCTACGGCGGAGATGGTCCAGGATGTGACAGATTATGTAACATCCCACATCGACCAACGGAGAGGGTGATATACCATATATGTACATCGGTGACACCCATCTAGCACGAAGCCTTTTGGGAGCTCAGTGGCTTTGGAGGGGATGAGAACTCTGAAGTTAAGCTTGCTAAGCTTAGAGCAATCACATGATGGGTGACCCCTGGGAAGTTTCTCTGAGAGCTCCTGGAAACAAAACCGTGAGGGCCGACGGGCCCAAAGCGGACAATATCGTGCTACGGCGGAGATGGTCTGGGATGTGACAGATTGGTATCAGAGCCACTCTGCCGAGGGGTGCGAGTGTGCCGACGAGGACGTCGGGCCTCTAAGGGGGTGGATGTAACATCCCACATCGACCAACGGAGAGGGAGGGTGATGTACCATATATGTACATCGGTGACACCCATCTAGCACGAGGTCTTTTGGGAGCTCAGTGGCTTTGGAGGGGATGAGAACTCTAAAGTTAAGCTTGCTAAGCTTAGAGCAATCCCATGATGGGTGACCCCCTGGAAGTTGCTCTGAGAGCTACTGGAAACAAAACCGTGAGGGCCGGCGGGCCCAAAGTGGACAATATCGTGCTACGGCGGAGATGGTCCGGGATGTGACATAAACGAACTCGGATGGCCAAAAAAGCCTGTGTGTCATAGCGTTAGTAGAGTTTTACTCGTACGGCCGTTCTGCTTTCAGATTGGTATCACAATAGTCAATCGGACACCGAAATATCCGTAGTGCAATTTTATAACTAAAAGTTACTTTAGCCGACGAAATACCCTAATTTCGTCGGCTAAAATTCACATACTATAGCCGACGAAAATTTTTTTTTGTCGGCTAAAATTTAACTATAGCCGACAAAAAAATTAGTTTAGCCGACGAAATTTTTTTTCGTCGGCTAAAATTTCACTTTAGCTGACGAAATTTTAACTTAGCCGACGAAAAAAAATTTCGTCGGCTATAGTCTTTTTTCTGGTAGTGTATTATATGATATATTAAAACATATAACCAATATAATTATTACAATCTTCAATTTCTAAAAAGTAAAAGATAAAAATTTAATTTAAAGGGGCTGTAATTATATATTTTGGCCTAGAATAACAAAATATCATTAATATTTTAACATTTTCAAAAATTGTTGTGGAAGCCACAGCCCCCTCCGGCCCCTTAAGAGATCCACCATTGACTGCAGGAATTAAATTACCAGTTTAATGAGCGTTCTGTAGAACCACTTATTCTAAGTTCAGCTTTGGATCCTAGTGAAATAAAGGGTTTATTCAAGACAGAGAACGTATGTCAGTTGGTACAAAAATTCTATACACAAGACTTTGCAGATCCTGAAAAGCTGCAACTCAAGAAGCAACTTGAATTTTTTGAGTATGATGTAGTTCGAGATGAATAGTTCAAAAGTATTTCAACTATTTCTGATATAGCTCAATGGTTGGTAAGAACTAGAAGATCAATAATGTATCTGCTTGTTTATAGGGTGATTGCGATTATCCTTACTCTTCCAGTGTCTACAGTAACTACAGAGCGTTCGTTTTCTGCTATGCGCATAGTCAAAACAAGGCTTCGTAACCGTATGAATAATGATTTCCTTAAAGACTCGTTACTAATGTACATTGAGAAAGAGATTGCAGAAAAATTCGACATCGACTCAATAATAGATGACTTTCGAGACATGTAGAAATGCCGAGTTTTGTTTTAATGTATGGCCGATTTGAAGTTGTATTTTATTGTCTTTGGATTAGATTTTATTTATATGTTTGGAAGTACTCAGGTTTTATTTTCAATTGGATGTTGCGGGATTGTTGTTGTCTTATTATATCTATTGATTAAGAATTTTATGTTAGTGTTATGTTATTGTGTTTTTAAAAATGATTCAGTTTTACGACTGAATAATCAGTATTTTATATGTGATTTTATATTTGTTATGATCGTTACTGTATATGTGATCCCTTATGATGAATTATTGGCTCCACCACTGCATACAACATTTGATTTGTTCCACTACTGCAGCTCTTGTTAAAAGCAAAAAATTAATGCCCATAATTAGTTTATGAAATTTAGTCAATTTACTCATGCGAATAGGTACGGTTATGCCCATATTAAATCTTCTAGTGCATAAGGTAGGGTTTCCTCATGCCTGTATCAAACCCCATACAGGTATATATGAACACGATCGCTTAGATTGCAGCTTAGTTTATAGAATTCGATTAAGAATATTGATTTGCTTGAGTGAAATCAAAGATTAGATGTGGAATTAGAATTTAAATTTGATATATGACCTTAAATTAGTGTTTTTGTTTGAAGAGGATCTGCGCAGCTCCCGCGTTGCCATAAACGAACCTGGGATCTTCATTTTCACGTTGAAGAACAATATGATGTTCATGGAGCATGTAAAAGAATTTATTCTTCTTTTCAAAGAAATTTTTTAATTAATCTAGTTTATATTTTTCATTGAAAATATATTATTATTATTAACATATCACTTGTCAAATCATACTAACAATCAATAACAACCGTTTGATTAATTAAGATCCAAAGGATTAAAATTGATGTAAAAAATAGTATCAAATATTATGTCTCTTCAACAGGACGCTAGTTAATTTAGTTTCAATACAATTATGATTCTATCTCATTTTTGGCTCCTGTTTAAAAAGCTCATTTTTGGATGTATGAGTAGTTGTTTATTAATTTGTTGTATATAGTGGACAACATGCATGTAATGTATTTGATACAAATGATATATTGAAATGCTTATGAAGGGATTTAGGGTGGAAGCAATCTTCTTTTGTCGAAATGAGGGATTCTTGACTAATTAACTACTTTATTATCTGATACGTCATCTTTAGTAAAATTGAATAACTAATATGACTCTTCCTACTTAATTGTTAGCCCGTGTTTTATTTCTATTATATGTAGTTGTAGAAATTCATATTATTATTTGGAATACCTTCTTGATTTTAGGTTTGGTAACTAATCCCTCTTTTGTGGAGATAATATGCATGAAGGTTCTAGAATAACCATTTAGTTTTCCTAGAGTTAATTGTAGGAAGATTGGTGATAGTTCTAGAATAATGGTGGACGTTCTCATGAATCAAGAAGACTGTGTAAGATTCATGAAGGAGCATGAAAGATGGAGCATTAATGAAGCCATCTAGAGGCTCTCTTTGGGCTATATAATGAGAGGTTTGTTTATTCCATGGAACAACAAGCAAAAGAGGTTGAGAGCAACTCTAAAGGTATTCGTGTATAGAAATAAGGTTTGTGTTCAAAAGAATAACTCTTGGGGTAGAGCAATTTTCTAGGTTGAATGATGGTGTACAGAGAGTGTTCTATTGGATACAAGGGCATGGGTTGGATACAAACTTGAGCCGTGTAATTTTGTATTTGTGTAATTCTCTTATTAGTGAAGATGGTACTTTCCGATGATGTAGACACAGATATTGGCCAAATCTTATTAAATCTTTTGGTGTCATCTTGGCTTGTTCGCTTATGTTTCTCAACTATACTTTTAGTAATTGAGTGGTAGGGGAATAATTTCCCAACAGTGGTATCATAACATCGGCTCCTTAATTGGTCATGGGCTAGGTGTCATGGCAAGTTCTAGTGTCTCAAATTTCAAGGTAGAGCAATTAAATGGGAAGGGAAATTTCACTCTATGACAAAAGAGGGTGACTACGTAGGGAAATTTCACTTTATATATCTTGGAATTTTACATGTCTGTCTGACTACGCAAAAATAAATGATAATGAAATTTCATGAGCTTATAATTCAAAGAAATGTTTAAATCGAAAGTTATTGTGATAATGAAATTTCACAGCTAAAAAGATGATTCTGCATCTTTGAATATTGTAATTATCGTGAATATCTAGTTAGACTACGAAATTAATACATCTTCTCATTATGCTATTTTTACAAATGACTAAAGTGTCAAGTTGAGTACTAGTCCTCCCAATTATTGAGTCAACCAAGACACGAAGAATTAATGTTTATGAGACGCCACATCAATTCTAGCATCCACTGGAAATATTAATAGTAGAAAATATTTTTTTGAGCTATGAACTGCTCCTTGAGGACATTTTAAAAATATACAACGCAATTTTCTCCCAAACTAAAAGTTCAGTGGAAATAAATTTATATGCTAGATTATGAGTCGGTTAGTAACTCCAAATAAAAACATGATGTGCTTATTGGACATGTTACAATTTTGTGCACATATAATAACACGATGTAATAGACCCTATCAAATTTCATCATTGGAAGCAATTATACTATATGATTAGTAAATGCTTGAATATGATCAATAATGTTTTTATCAACTATATGTAAGTAACTAAGTAGCATAATCAAAATCTCTTAAATGACAATGTCAGGACAAAGAAATCTCATAAAACAAATTATGCAAATAACCAAAAATGAAAACAAACCCAAAGCAAAGGGCAATGACTATGTGTTAAAAGGTCTAGGGAACGTGACATAAGCAGTGACCTATACTATCAATCTTGTGAATTAACAAAATTTTTATATATTGCAAGCCAACAAATGAATTTGCTATGACTTACAAGAAGTGTACATAGTCTTGAAAGTTAGAGGAATTGAAAAAGTATATTCAAACACCATGATTGAAAACGATTATCAATCCCTAGAAGCTTACCAATGGAAGAAGATAGAGATGTTGCAAAAAGTTTCATAATTCGGTTAAATATGCTCTTAGTTTTCTAAGATATTCGTGTGAAGACCATTACGCATTCGTTTAATTAGATTATTATTTTGGTTTTAAAGTTTATATAAATAATGCTTACGAGATCGTAATTTGACTATCGTTAGTCTGTTAAATTTTGAATTGAATTCTGAAGCATTGAATTTGTTTAATTTTATTTGCTGCAAATATATATAGTTCGAAATAGCATTATAAAATGCAAAAAAATGCATTTTAGCTACAACCAACAAAAAAGTTCTTAGAATGAAAAGTATAACTTTCTACCTAAATCAAAATACTCTAAAGAATAAGAGTTATACAATTCCAATTAGAGATACTCTCATATACTTTATAAAATGTATGCAGGAGAAAAAGAGTGCTAAGTGTGAGACAACTTATGCTATTTTAAGGAATAAGCTAGAGAATGAGCTATGCATTATAATTTCATTGTGAATACGATGTAATGATCATCACAAATAAAAAAGGCAAGACACTGTCCGATTCTTGCTGCCTAACAACACAATGTTTAAAGTCACAGAGACTCTGTATGCAAGCTAATTGAACCTTATTAGTTTCAAAGAAATTTATGCTACTATATAAAAATGAAATGTGGAAGGAACGAGTGTGAGAATGAAACTATATTATCTTAAATAAATGTAAGAGAAAATATATTTTAAAGAACCTAATAAGTCACCTGCAATGAAATATAGGATATCGTGACATCTAGAATCTCAGTAAAAAATACTTTCCTATTCTCAAGTTATATATGGATCATGTATCATGTCATTGCTGGCATTGCGAAGAGAATGGATAGAAGCGCCGAAATTGAGAACATCAGAGCTTGAAAAGGCAACAGATGCAAATTCTACTCCATTTGAGGGGCTACATTATGAAATTCTGGAATCAAAATGAACAATTCTAATTCTAATTCTAATTCAATTCAAAATGAGAAAACAAGAACAAACAATGCCTTAACTCTGGGGTGACTGCCGGAGCCCGCGAAGCCGATCCATCCAGTTCTCCTCAGGGATCCGATCCGCCCAATCCGGAGCGACTCCAGCAAACGAAACCCCCCTCATCGCTTCCATAACCCTCGTCGCATTCTCCGGCGTCAACGGCGAGTTCCGGCGACTCTGGTCTTCTCTGATCGACGAATCAGCACCCTCCACAATCTCATCCTCCTCCACTTCGCTGCTGGTGCTCCCATTCTCACCCTCAACGCCGTCGTTTAATCTGATAGACGACACTCCCATCTGCGCCTGATTTAGAATCAGGCCGTTCGGGAGGAGCTGCGAGTGAGAAACAACGGCGTCGTTTGGGAGATGCTGATCGTCTTCGTCGTCGGAATCGACGGCGGAGACTGGCTGGTAGTACTCGGCGGCGGCATCGTCGTCGTCGATGTTGGTGTCGGAGTCGCTTCCGCTGTGGTTCTCTACAGCTGCAGTACATATCATCAGAATCTGAATCAAAAACGAAGACAGAAAAAGCTTTGATGATTAAGAAGTGTGACCTTCCATGAAATCGTTAGGAGTGATAGCATTCATGGTTCGCAGTCTCTATCAAAAAGAATCGAGCTGTGGGGGAATTTTGGCATCGATATATAAGAAAATGGAAAAAAAAACTGCACCAGCCGGGAATCGAACCCGGGTCTGTACCGTGGCAGGGTACTATTCTACCACTAGACCACTGGTGCTTCTTGCCGAGATGGCAGTGTAACATTTTTATCATTGTAAGTAAAACATGTCATAAGTAATTTATAAAAACAATCAAATAATCCGATAGATTATTCCGACAAAAGGTTGATTAAGGCAAGCACATGCATAGGAGACAGCCCGATTTGTGACAGAGGAACACGGTCATCGGGTGGCGAGGAACAACCATCATCGTAGTGATGGATCAACAATAGTTGAATTGGTTTGAAGTAGTGTTACTACCTTGTTTTGCGAGTATGAGACGAGATAGTACACGGGATCCAAGTCTAAAGATCTCTGCACAAGTAAATGAAGCGTCAGGACTGAAGACTGGGTTGACCCAGTTTTCGACTCTTATACTTAAATCAGTTACTGTTAAGAGAATGAGACTTGATAGAATTTTGGATTAACTTACCTGTTTTGAGGGTTGCGCCCTTGCCTTATAGACCTGTATTGGGGACCGTTCCCTTCTTGCCCGATATGAGACCTGTTCAACGGTTATGTTCGGTATCCCTGTTTTGAGGGGTTTGTAGCCAGCTCATGGCGCCTTCGGCGGCCAAACTCAAGCCCACCTCCGAGAGTTTGGGTGTCTAGGGCGGCTCCAGAGGTGGTGTTTGGGCCAGAATGTCTTCTGGTGACTGGGCAGTATCTCAGTTATCTAGCAAGGAAAATGGGTTTACACCATGTGTTAACAAGAAGCGTACCAAATTTGATAGGAATTTGGTGTTTGGTAGCCTGATCCTAAGATATTTGATGGATTTGGTGTATGGGTGGCTTGACGTGGTAAGAAGTGTGATCAAATTAACTCATGTGCTTTTCTGTTCTTGTTTCTATATTTCTTTTCTAGTCTAAAGATTGGTTTCGTTCGACATTGAGATTGTTTAACCTTTTGTTTTTTTCTGGATTGTTGATGAAAGATTTGGTGATGGTTGATCTGATCATAAGTCGGTTCTAGATAATTTCTCTTCTTTCTAGTGTTCTTCTTTCTTCATTCATTTGTTATCTTTCTTTTGCCAGAATTAGTTCAAACTCCAGAAATACACCAAACATGAGTCAGGTCTGTTATGGAAATAAGCTAGACTTGAAGAATGTAGGACTCATGTAAAATGTAAACGGGGGTAAGACATTTCTTCGAAACAAGCATGCCCTAATGGGGGTTATCAATCAAAGGAGGGTTGTGATGGGGTCGGAGTTTAAATTAGGGATCACAATGGGTTATGCTTGGGGGTTTGGCTCGCTCTTTTACTCATGCTCAGTATGCTCTCAGCTCTCCATATAGAGGCAGAGGTTATATGAGCTGGTCTTTTATTGGTTATTCATCAAGGTTACGGTGATATTAAGGTCCCATAGTGAGCGTGCAGGGCTTACGGTGACAAGATAACGCCCACTGTAACCTTGATGAATAACCAACCTTGATGACCAATAAAAGTCCCACCTTGATGAATAACCAACCTTTATGAATAATTAACCAATAAAAGTCTCATGGTAACCTTGTAAACGGTTATTATAGGATCTTACGATTATATATCCTAATGTCAAATAATGCAGCTTTCTATTATGTTGTCATCAAATAATCCTGACGTCACTTAGTTTCACTTAGTTCAAATAATGCAGTTTTCTTATTATGTTGTCAAATAATGTAGCTTTCCTATTATTAGTTTCATCATGTTATTAGGAGGCAACGACAATTTGACAAAACAAAAAAGTCGTCACACTTTAAGCAGATAAGGCACACGAAGTGCATAGACTGAGACCAAACCCATTTAGTACTGCCCATAAAAGGCAGCTAATTATATTATTATTTTGCAGATAGCTAATAATAATATAAAATAATAAAATAAATTCTTATAAGAAAAATGTGAGACCTGAGCCCAAGGCAAACACCAAGCCGAAGTCCACAAACCTTCAAGCCCAAATCAAAAATGTGGTCTGTCTAGCTCGCGAGGTCGTTCTGCACGTCTAGTCATCGTCGTTCCACCATCAACAACGGCACACCCACCGCACCAATGTCTGCCTCCCCAACACACCAAATGACGGGTTTTCATTCACACTATAAATACAAGAAAAAGTCATATATTTGATACAAACATAATTTTATGCGGAAAATAGAGTAATTATATATATGAAAATATAGTGTTGAGAACTTGATATCTCCATCAGATTTGTGCGTCATGCATGTATTTATTCGTCTATCCAAAATAACTTGAGCTCAAAATGTGTGTAAACAATTTATTCCTTTCAAAGTGAAAAAGAGCTACTACTACTCAAATAACCAAAGTTTAAAAACAAATGCACCAGCCGGGAATCGAACCCGGGTCTGTACCGTGGCAGGGTACTATTCTACCACTAGACCACTGGTGCTTGTTGCTTGTTTAGGGCTAAAATTAATATTCTCTAGTAAACTATATAGACTGTGAGGCATTACACAACTCTCTAGAAGCATTTTGGGCTGTGCAAGCTTGCCTAGAGCTACTAGCCAGGCTGCTACAGAGAGGGAGAGAAGCACTGGAAAGCGGGAAAATGGCAGTTCCCATTTTCAGGGCCTCAGTTCCCAAGTTTCACCCACTCATCCACTCCCTCTTTTCTAATTCATTCACTGATGAACCTTCAAAGAAGAGGAGGATGCTAGTCTCTTGTGCTTTATCAGAAACCAAGCCAGTTCGGTGAGCCAATCTTTGGTCCTCAGACCCATGCCTTTGTTTCCATTCATTTATTTTAGTGTTTTGGAATTCATGCAATTGTGTGTCATATTTATAGGGAAGAGCTGGCTTTCTGTGTTGGAACTCATCTTATTCCACACCCCAGCAAGGTAGCAAAGCTTCATTCTTTATACGCCCACCATGAATATCTGTGTTTCGGGTTGAAATATTTTTGAAGTATTTTTAGTTTTTATCAAGGCATTTGTATGTTTACAAGTTTTGGAGTTTGGAAAGTTTGAAAAAGGAGAGGAAGATGCTTTCTTTGTGAGCAGCTACAATGGGGGAGTTATTACTTATTGCTGATTCTCAGATTTCACTGATGACTTGCAAGAAATGAAACAAAGAATTTGGGTTTATGAATTTGTTATAGATGAACTAGAGTACTAGACACATAGTTCACTTGTTAAGTCCCAGAGTTTCTGATTTTCCCATTTTTTGTCTTGCCAGTTGGGCTGAACAGAATGTGGATCCGTCATTGTTTCCTAAAGAATTGATGGCTTATGCTTCATCTTTTGTGGAAGATGTGGGGGTGAAGAATTGTCATCGTTTACTTATTATATTCGTGAGTTTAAGCATGTGTAGTGTTGTGTAAACAATCCATGAAATCTCACCTATATAGCAGGTGAACGATACTCCTCAGATTATGATATGAAAAGCACATGCTGCTACCTCCTCTATAGGTTCTGCTAATGTGTAAGTTGATCACTGTGCAAGATACCCTTGCTGTACCAGTCATTTCTATCAAGCCTCGAACACATTTTCCAAACACACATTTACTTTTGCATTACTTCGTATGACTAGGATTGTTTCCATGCTGGAGAGGAATGGCATCCTGAAGATTTCCAATGTCAGGGATTGTGGACTTAGGGTTATTCGTGAAGGTAACAACATAATGGCTTTGAATTGTGCAACGTTGTGTGATCTCACATAATTTGTCTTCTCGATTCTTAAAATGACTTCATCTGAACTTGCAGGTAAAGTATATTTTTCTACATCTCCACAGGAACATTATTTCCATTGTCCCTTCCAACATAGCTCACAAGCTTTTGGCCAAAGTTACTGTAATGCAGTGGTAATTATACTTTACCCAACACTGTGATTGCCATCTACATCCTAGTCAATGTACATTTTTCTTGTTGTTCTATTATGAATCAACTTCAGACAATTCTGGTGATAAAATTATGAATAGTACTCAGTGTTCTAAAACTCGGCGAGTACTCGCTAGTCGGCGTCCTCCCGAGGTGATTTTAAGAAAATCGGAGTACAAAGTCGGCTGGAAAAAATCGGCCGAGTAGTCGGCCCAACTCGGAAAAAATCGGCCCAACTCGGTAAAAAAATCGGTCCAAACTCGGAAAAAATCGGCCAAACTCGGCATTTTATTGACTATTTTTATTATTTTGGACATTATATTATTTTTAAAAAAATTATATTTGATTATATGTTTTAAAAATAAAAATAAATCTAAAAATTAAAAACCGAGTACTCCCCTACTACTCCTCTACTCGCTAGTCCTCGGCCGACCGACTAGCGACTAGCGACTTTTAGAACCTTGATAGTACTTTCCAATTGCAGCTTAGCACTGTTGAGTTAAAAGGAGACACCATAGTAATGGGTTCGGATGGACTTTTTGATAACATATTTGACCATGAAATTGTTTCAACATTGACAGGATAAAGAGATGTTGCAGAGGCTGGTAGATGTTTCTAAAATTATCAAATGCTATGAGGATAAGAAACTATTGTACATCATGTTCTACTATCTGAAAATTGATTTTAATGCTAGCAAAGGCATTAGATAATTTGGCAAGCAGCCATTCCCTGGATTCGAACTTTGATTCTCCTTACGTCATCGAGGCCAGAGCCAGAGTAATATAACTTATCTGACTTTACTAGCTAGCTTATAAATCATAACGGTTATAGAAACTTAAGCATATGACTGCTCATTCATCTTTCAGGGTCTTCAAGCTCCTTTGTGGAAGAAGATACTTGGAATGAAGCTTACAGGTAAAAAAAAGACCTAGTTTAATATCGAAAGGCTATTTCACACCTCATAGCATTCATAACATTGCAGCCATTGTTCTAAGATTTCAAGTTTCATTTGGAGAAGTTAAATTTATTGGCCTCGAAACAAAATGAGATGAAAAGAACTAGTGTTTTGGCAAGAATAAATTTTCTTTGGAAGACCAAATTGTATCAACTTGTACTTCAGAGGGTACAAAGTTTAATCAGGTCTTGTGTTGATACAAGTACTGACCTCAATTTATGCAGGTGGAAAACCAGATGTTATCACTGTGGTGGTTGGTAAGGTTTCAAGCCTATGAAGCATTGCGGTCTTCTCCAATGGATGCAAACTTAGAATAGCTGTTGTATACGGTTTTACACTTTTACTGTAGCTGTTTTTAACAGTCATGCAACTTTGATGAATATTACAGCTACCGGATATTATCAGTCATGGAAGTACCACCTCAAAAAATGGTGGAAACTTACGCATAAAGCAAAGGCATTTGTAGAAATAGTGAAATGTACATTCATAATGCAAGGCATTTGTAGAGCCTCAATTCGTGCTACAAAGTCTGAATTGTGATTTGAGTCGAAGGAATGATGATGCATTTTTTTTTGAAAACAGTCTTTTAGTAACAGAAGGAAATTATTAGCTGCTTCTGTTTCCTTTACAGTTTACATCAAACTTCCAGAGTTAGAGATACAATTCAAAAGATATAAAGCTTTTTATTAGCAAATTTGCACATCACACACAGCAATGACAGCATGTTCTAAGAAGAGATGGGAATTAAACAACCCTATTACAAAAAACAAAAGCATCCAGCTATTTAAGCTAGCAAGGATATCTCTAGAAAATTCCTGAACCAAAGAAATAGCAGGACCAAAATCATGAAGCAGTATGTATCTGTGAACAGTGCATTTGAGATAGTTAGAATACTTTAAAACTTTATGAATCAACACAAAACACTTAATATTTTTTCTTTGGCATAAAAAATAGACTACAGATTTATCTTAAATTATTGGGACAAACGCTGGGCAGGTGCAAGAATACTACTGAAACAGACAACAAATGGCTACAATACAAACAACTAAACCTGCACTAATGAAATTAACTTGCTGACTAATCATGTGTATTAAATCCACTGCCAGTGAAGCCTGAAAATTGCCAATGGACTTGATTACTCAGCCATCGTGTGATGAAAACTCTTACAGATGTATCGCTAACGCAACGGCAAAATCTCCTTTGTCTTGAAAATTCAGGTTACAGTGCCATTGAAAATTCAGGTTACAGTGCCACTGTTACTACTACTACTACTACTGTTACTACTACTACTACTACTACTGTTACTACTACTACCACCACCACCACCACCACCACCACCACCACCACCACCATTGAGTTCTTGAAAGAAAGTCTTCGACGCTTCATAAGTTGACCAGCAGATAGCAGCAGCAGGGGCATGGAATAGCATTCTCGGAGCCCACCCTCTCACAAGCCCCCTGTATCCATCCTTTCTCAGTATTGTTCGGACTACGTCTCCAATCGAACCACTTTTAAATCTGTCACACCCGCAAATACCCTGTACAGCCAACAGATGTATCCAAAAAGTCATTGGCATCATATCACAATGCAGATGTTTTATCTATCACTGGTTTCAATTCTCAATATATTGTCCGATCAAGCTGATTAGCATTGAGTAGAGAATGCAAGGAAGTTTCCAGGAAAGCACAAACAAGTGACTAGGCAAACAAATACCAATGCTTGGAAGACTATGAGAAGTGAAGTAGAAAACTTCAATGAAATCAATCATATGAATAATACAAAATTTTACTCTTAAGCTCCATAATCAGTTACATAAAACATCAAGGCTGTTGTAACGAATGTAAGAAAGAACACAGATTTACGTGGTTCACTAACGATGTGTTAGCTGGTATCCTCGGATGGCTGGTTCAAGGCATATATTAACATACTCAGATCGGATTGAGACTCACTCTATAGAGATAACTCATTCAAACTAGATATATGGACCAACTATTATATTGGTTCATGTAATATCAAAAATCAGCTGGAGCCTAAAGCAACCAAACCACTGGGTCACAATCTCACTCTTAGACTAATTTGGTGCCAAGGCACTTAATATAAACTCAGTTGTCAAGAATCAATTTCAAAACAACAAAGAACTTATTTGAACAAAACAAATAAGAACTTTGAAAATCTGACAACATAAGGACTTAGACTTAGGATAGCAAGGAGAGCTGATATCCTCTGTGAAAATCGTATGATATGCATATGCATGATTTACCTGAGACTATGAGATCATGTTGGTTC
Source organism: Comarum palustre (assembly GCA_951800085.1). Classification (NCBI taxonomy): domain Eukaryota; kingdom Viridiplantae; phylum Streptophyta; class Magnoliopsida; order Rosales; family Rosaceae; genus Comarum; species Comarum palustre. The sequence goes on from OX637587.1 coordinate 2,308,644, forward strand.
TTCTATTTATTCAACTTGTTCTTCAACTGTGAACAGACCTATCTCCCAATTGTTTTAGGGTTTATAGGTTGTGTTTTGTTCCATATAATGATTGCCAACAACTATATACCTTCAAAGTCAAATGGGGTTTTGATTATATGTGTTGGGACAGTTATTCAAATTGGGTTTTGAACCAGATGTCGCGGCCTACAATACTCTAATCAATTATTCAGGAAGATGGAAGAACAAGGGTGTCAGTCTAACATAGTTTCGTATAGCATGATCATTGGCAGTCTTTGCAAGGAGACACTAGTTGTTGATGCAATGAACCTCTTCTCAGAAATGATTAGTAGGGGCATTTCTCCAGACGTTGTTACTTACATCTCTGTGATTCAAGGTTTGCAACCTTAGTCAGTTTGACGAAGCTACAAGGCTGTTGTATGAAATGACGAGAATAAATATGTATCCAAATGTAGTCACTTTCAGTGTCTTAGTTGATGGACTTTGTAAGGAGAGGATGGTAGTGAAAGCCAAAATTGTGGTTGACATTATGATAGAAAAAGATATCAAGCCAAATGCGATTACCTACAATTCACTAATGGTTGGTTACTGTCTGCGAGGTGAAATGGTTGAAGTAAGAAAAATGTTTGATCTAATGCTCGACGAGGCCTGCATGGTTAATGTTCGTAGTTGTAGTATATTGATAAATGGATACTTCAAACATAAAAAGACTGACCTGGCCAACAAGGTTTTTCAGGAAATGCTTCGTTTGGAACTTCTTCCGGATTCAGTTACTTATAACACTCTTATTAATGGTTTGTGTAAAGCACGAAGAATGCAAGAAGTAGAAAAATTGTTCTCTTGGTTGCTAAGTTGTGGCCAACTTCCAGATGTCAAACTTATGCCATTTTGCTTGACGGCCTGTGCAGTAGCCAACAATTTCAATAGCAGTGGTACTACTTAGAGAGATGGAAGACCACAAGTTGGAATTCAATACTGTTATTTACAACGTCCTTGTTGGAGGTATGTGCAAAGCTGAAAAACTTGAATCTGCAACAAATGTCTTCTCTAGTTTGTCATCTAAAGTTGTGCCTGATGTGAGGACATATACTGTGATGATTAATGGGCTCTGTAATGGAGGCCTATTAGTTGAAGCAGAAGACTTGTTTAGAGAAATGGAAGCGAAAGGCTGTTCTCCGAATGGTTGTACATACAACATCATCATCTGAGGGTTTATCAATAACAATTAACAACGTGATATCAAGGGTTGTGGAACTTATTGAAGAAATGAAAGCGATGGGATTCTCTGCAGATGCATCTACTATGGAATTGGTAATTGACTTGTTGTCTAAAGATAAAGTAGATCTAGCATTGTCGTCATTTCTAAAAGGTTCATTAAGAAGTTAAATTGAATAGTTGTAAAATAAATTTTCGTGGTGTAATGTTGAATGCAATGTTCATTGTTTTCATTTTTTTTTTCTTCATTTGTTCATTGTCTTCACCAAGCCTGCAATTTCCTCGCTCGTCACCAAATGATTTATTTTAGCCTCAGTACTCTTCATACATTTATTGCTATTGGAATCGCGTAAGAAAAGGAACACAGGCAGAAACACCTTTAAACGAGTCAAGACAAAATAGAAACATTGCATGGATTTGGAGGACGGGGAAGGGAAAGAAACGAGGAGAAGAACAAGAGAGTTTCAACAGATTTTTCATGCTGCAATTGCTAAGGGTGTATGTTAATATATGCCTTGAACCATCCATCTGGGGGTACCAGCTATTCGGGGTGATGCATCCGGTACATCTGTTATTTGTGAGAGGATTCAAGTCAAGGTGGAGATTTGTTAATATATGCCTTGAACCAGCCATCCGAAGGTACCAACTATTCGGGAATCTCGCTGCCCGGTCAGCGAGTCGGGGTCTAGGGGCGACGCGCCCTAGTTTGGAGGTTCGGGGGCAACGCCCCCGAAGCCCACGAAATCTGTTATGCTGGGTTCAGTTGGTTGAACAGTTTCACTCGCACGAGCATCAGTCGCTCGCGGGAGCGTTTCAGTCGCACTGGGTTATGGTTTTCTGTTGGGCCTGTTATCGGGTTTAGGGTTTAGTATATAAATGTTCTAAACCTAATTGTATTATGTGCGAAACACTCTGTAGTGCTTAGCGCCGCACTCTGTATTCTGTATTCTGTGTTCTTCCTCAAGATAATAAAACTGTTCTCCTTCTGCCGTGGTCGTAGCTAACATATCGTTAGTGAACTACGTAAATCTGTCTTCTTTCTTCCATCCGTTATAACAGTGTATCATCAGCGCCTTCATTGGTGGCAATGAGCATTAATCAAACTACTTCGCTGGGTGAATACGAGTGTTTAAAGCTTGCACTTCATTGTATTTAAGCTTGAGAAAAACACAATGCTACAGTGCAGTTAACTACTTTATTTTCGACAATTATGGAAGAATACTACTGCTATTACACCAGATGCCCAAACATTTGTTTCTACGAGTTGCATATAAGCATGACTTCATTTTTATTATTACATAAGATACATCGACATCTCCAAAAGTACAGGGAGGAGTAACATTAAATATAGTTTGCTTCGTGTCCCGAAAAATGTATGATGAAGGCACCACAGTTAGTTTCAGAGGATCCACCTTAAATGGCACCCTTCAATATATGCTAGTTCTTATTTTCCTCATCTCTTTCCCTCACCATACTCCAAATCCAAGAATTTCTTCACTAACCTTGCAGTTTCCTATCTGGTCACCACATGGTCTAGAGTTCCGCTTCAGTTAGCAATAAAAGGAACACGAGAGAAAACACCTTCGCTAACTGAACTCCATCCACGATGAGTCAAAAAACCCTAATACAAGGATGACAGAAAACTCGCAATTGGTCACACCAGGGCACTACTAACCCCTTGTCACCATAACCTCTTGTAACCTAATGGTTTCACCACGAGCCATCCAAAAGAACCGAACGCCGCTCTTGCACAAACCAGCTGCAAGCTGATCCATTTGGGCACATAGACTGAGAGAATGCTTCCCATTGAGATGTACAAGACAGCTACAAGGTTGAGAGAATCTGGCCATTCTAGTCTAGACCACTACTAGGAGGGTCACTAGCTTTGGGGTGAGGTATTGATGGACAAATTGTATATCCAGGCAGTGAAAATCTGATCCTAAAATGTCAATGACTAGTTTCAAGCTCAGACAGAAGCAAGCAAGAGATATTGTGCTTTGGAGACCCAAGAAAAATTTTCAATAGGGAAGTAGGGAGGTCTTATGCTTTAAAATTATTGAAATCAGATACTAACAAGTGCGCTATATACATAAGTAGCCAACTTTGTATTCTCCAGCAATAAGGAAAGAGCTACTATAGTAAGGAGTGGATATATATTGCTAGATAATTGTTATGAACTGTAACAGAGCAGTTGACAAATATACAGACTGTGATGCTTCATGATAGCCTAAGAGGAAAAGATTATATAAAGTTTTACCCTTATCATTAAGCAGTTAATTTAGATTTCAAAACATATATTGAACCTATAAGACCATGTACATAGCATTGTCATCTTGTATAAGTATCTAGATTCACCAATTCAGACATAAAGGCTAACTCAAATATATTCAAGTAATGAGTTCTCAAAAAAAACATATATATATATATATATATATATATATATATATTGAAGTATTGAACCTACAAGTCATGCACATACCACTGTCATCATGCTATGGATAAGAGGTTGTATCAGATGGCTGCTTCTGTTAGTTATGTCACTGATAAAATCATCAAGTTTGTTTTCAGATGAACCACCTTTGGCAATTGCTCATTGACAATAGTTGCTGAGTTCCTTCACTCTTTTTCTCATCTCCTTTCCATCGCTGCTTTCACGATCCATGAATCTTTGCACAATGTCAGCAATATCTTCCCTTGTCATCAAATCTTGATCACCTCGTACATCTCTCCTAACCCTCTCACGTCCAATCTTCCACTGTTCAACAATTTGCTTACTGTTAGTAAATTGTTCAAAAGCCAAAGGCAAAGTAAGCATTGGAACACCAGAAAACACAGCTTCCAGGGTTGAGTTCTCCCACAATGAGTCCAAAACCACCAACAGAAGCATGACACAAGACCTTCAATTGCTTACACCATGGCACCACTAACCCCATATCACCACCCTTCTCTTTCAACCTGGCACTCTCTCCCCTAGCAACCCACAAGAACCGAATCCCACTTTTTTGAATCCCATCAGCAAATTCATCCATTTGGGCACTCGAAACCGACAGAAAACTCCCCAGTGAAATATACAAGACTGAGTCTTTAGGTTGGGAATCTAACCATTTCAGATATTCAAGGCCATTGTCACATTCTAGCTCTAAATAAGGTATTGCAGGACCAATTTGGTACACAGGGAAAGTGTACTCTGCTTGTAAAGAGTGTATAACTTTGGATTCAAGCTCATACACTGAACTCAATAGTAAGTAGTTCGCTTTTGAAACCATTGAAATGCACTCCATAGCAAGTATGGTTACTCTTGGAATATTCCTCCGGCGGGAGAAGGGCATTGCCCAGAGAAGTTCGGTGTCGGCTGTTAAACCAGTCAAACCTCACATTGATTAGTTTCCAAGTTCTTTGTATTCAAACCAGTCGAACCAGCTTCCGTTCATAGTCCCACGTTTCCAAGTTCTTTGTATTCAAACATATACTGACTTAGTTTGCTTAAATTAGCATGTTTGTAATCTGTATAAATAGCTCTTGCTAGTTCAATAGAAATCAAGAAAGAAAAGCTTCAATAAAAGTTTACATGGTATCATCACTTCTCTGACTTGCCGTCATCTTCTCCGATCCTCCATGGCTTCCGCTTCCTCCTCTCTTACATCTGACATCTCTCTCCCCACCATTACTCATGCCCTTACTCTGAAGCTTGATGAAAACAATTATCCCCTCTGGCTTGCTCAAATTCGCCCCCTTATCCGCAGCCGCCGTCTTCTTTCCATCATTGACGGCACGGCGCCTTGCCCACCTCAATTCCTACCACCCCAAACAGACCCTCAACCTTCTGATGCCTCTCAAGCCTCAAAACCAACTGAAGACCTTGTTCCCAACCCTGCTTATGATTTATGGATCTAAAAAGATCAAACTGTCATTTCTTGGATTACCTCCTCCTTAACCCCTCCCATTCTCTCCACCGTTTCTCGTCTTGATTCTGCCCGTGAAGTATGGGTTGCTCTTGAGCGTCGCTTTGCTTCCTCCAATCAAAATCGGCTTCTCCAGCTCCGAAGCCAACTATTCCGCATGATGCGCGGCGATCTGCCTATCTCTGAGTACCTTGACAAGATCAAACGGCTCGCCGACAATCTCGCCCTCTCTGGTTCGCCGGTTTCTGATTCTGATCTTCTCACTATCATTATGTCCAATGTCGGCCCTCTCTATGAAAATACAGTTGCTGTCGTTCAAGCAAGGGAGACTCCCATCACTTACCCAGACCTTGAGGCTCTTCTTCTTTCTGCTGAACAAAGGCTTCAGCCAACTGCCACCGCCGCTCCTGACGGAACCCTCACGACCCTCACTGCTGCTCGTGGTCGCGGCCACTCGTCCCGTGGCCGTAATCGTGGCGGCCGTTCCTCCTCTGGTGGCACCGGTGGCTTTCAACGCGGCTCTTCATTTGGCAGCGGCTCCCGTGGTTCTCCATATCAGCGTGGGGTTTTTTCTAGTTCTCATGGGCCTTCCGCTGGGCTCTTGGGTCCTTATCCGGGCTCTTAACCTTCAGTTTCTCATGGACCGCCCACCAAGTCTTTAGTCCGCTGTCAGATTTGTAACAAACCAGGCCATACTGCCTTAACTTGCCGCCACCGCTTCAATGTCGCATATGAAAGCTCTAGTCCTCCTGAACGTCTTACTGCCTACTCTGCTCAAATTGCCAACGGAGGACCCGCACCTTGGGTTTTTGATACCGGTGCTAATACCCATGTGACTAATGACTTGAGTACTTTATCCCTTGCTAATGAGTATCGTGGTTCCGACTCCGTTGGTGGTGTACTTGGTGGAACAGGTTTGCCCATCAAACATATTGGCTCTTCCTACATCCTTTTTCACAATCTACCTTATTCTTTGAATGATGTTCTTCATTGTCCAAGTGCCTCTACTCACTTAATCTCTGTGAACAAATTTGCCCGTGACCATAATTGTTGTTTTGTTTTCTTTCCCGATCATTTTCTTGTGCAGGATCTGGCAACGGGGAAGATCCTTTTTCAGGGACAGAGTAGGAACGGCCTCTACCCTTTTACACCTTCATCAAATAAGCCAGTTCTCAATCGTATGACTCTTCATAGTGTACGCGTTGGTGGACCGATTTGGCATTCTCGTTTAGGGCATCATTCCAGCTTTATTTTCAAGCATTTACTTTCTACAAATAAGCTGCCTGTTTCGGGCACCAAGAGCGTTTCTCAATTTCTTTGTCATTCTTGTCCTTTAGGCAAAAGTATGAAATTACCGTTCTCTTCCTCCTCATCTGTTAGTTCTGCCCCCCTTGAATTAATACATAGCGATGTATGGAGTGCCTCTAATAATTCTGTCTCCGGTTTCAAATACTTTGTCTTATTTGTGGATGATTTTTCTCGTTATACTTGGATTTATCCTATGCGTTTTAAATCCGAAGTTTTCACACACTTTACACATTTTAAATCTCTTGTTGAAAACATGTTTTCTACTAACATTAAATCTTTTCAGACAGATGGCGGAGGAGAATTCACTAGCACTCTGTTCCATACTTTTCTCACCACACATGGCATTCATCATCGAGTGTCATGTCCTCATCATCCAGAACAAAATGGACTTGCTGAACGCAAGATCCGACACATTACTGAAACTGGACTTACCCTTCTTGCTCATGCCTCTATGCCTCTTTCCTATTGGGCTGAAGCTATGCATACTGCTGTTTATCTCATTAATCGACTTCCAACTAAAATTTTGAATTATTTTTCTCCTTATGAAAAATTATTTCGTCGTTCTCCTAACTATTCTTTTCTTAAAGTGTTTGGGTGTGCTTGTTTTCCTTATCTTAGACCGTATAACGCTAATAAATTACAATTTAAATCTACTCCTTGTGTGTTTCTTGGTTATTCTTTAAATCATCACGGATACAGGTGCCTTGATCTCTCCACCAATCGCGTATTTCTATCACGCCATGTTCTATTTGATGAACAGAGTTTTCCGTTCCATCGGTCTGCTGTCTCCACGTCTTCCCCAAGGCCAGATCCTCCACTGTGCATCTCTGGGCCCCTGTCTCCTCCGCCCAACTTGTCTCCCTTTTAGCACCTCGGCCCGTCCTTACCTTCACATGAGGCACCTAGTCCGCTTTTGGAGTCCCTTCACCCTTCACCCATCACTTCCATCAATCCCACCACGGACATACCTATCTCATCTTCACCTCCTAATAACCCCATGGACCAGCCCGACACCCTAATCCCTATGGAGCCACCTCAATCCCCTGCTCCGCAGCCTACCTCTCATCCACCTCTTCTTGTCTATACTCGCCGACCCACCCAGACTACCTCACTTGTGACTAGCCCGCCAAGTTCCACACATCCTCCACCATTACCACCCGACTCATTGGTAAGAGATACTAATACTCATAGCATGGTCACACGTGGTAAGGCCGGTATTCGTAAACCCCATCCTAAATATGCTTTAAATGCGACTCTTAAGACTGATGCTAATAAATTTCTTGAGCCTACTTGTTTTACCCAGGCTAATCAGGTTGCGGAGTGGCGACTAGCTATGGCTGACGAATTTAATGCCCTTGTTCAGGCTGGGACTTGGACTCTTGTCCCTCGTCAATCCAAGATGAATGTCTTGCCCAATAAATGGGTGTTTCGAATCAAGCGAAATTCTGATGGTTCAATCCAACGATATAAAGCTCGACTTGTGGCCAATGGCTTTCATCAACAAGAGGGGTTGGACTTTGGTGAAACATTTAGCCCTGTTGTCAATCACTCTACCATTCGCTTGATCCTAGCACTCTCTGTTCAATTTTCATGGCCAGTTCATCAGCTTGATGTCCAAAATGTCTTTTTGCATGGCTACTTAACTGATGAGGTGTATATGCGACAGCCTCGCGGCTTTGAAGATCCTCAATACCCTAACCATGTGTGTCGCCTGCGTCGTTCTCTTTATGGGCTTAAGCAGGCTCCTCGAGCTTGGTTCCACTGTTTTTCATCTCACCTTGAGGATTTGAGCTTTACATCTAGCAAGGCTGATTACTCTTTATTCACCTATTATTCTGGGACAATTCGCATCTATTTACTTATCTACGTTGATGATATCCTCATAACAGGGAATCACCCAGGTCATATCTCCACACTCATCTCTAGCCTCAGCCGCCTCTTCTCCATGAAAGATCTCGGCAATGTTCATTATTTTCTGGGAATGGAAATCAACCGTTCTCCATTCGGTCTCTCTCTTACCCAAACTAAATACACCACAGATCTACGACTCCGAGCTCACATGGAAGATGCTAAACCTGTTTCCACTCCTGCGGCTCCTGGCAAGCGCCTCAGTATCACAGATGGTGACCCTCTTCCGGACCCTACACACTTTCGTAGCATTGTTGGTGCTCTCCAGTACTTGACTCTTACTCGTCCAGACATTGCCTTCGCTGTCAATCAAGTGTGCCAATTTATGCATAAACCTACCACCACTCATTGGGTTGCTGTCAAGCGGATTCTCAGATACCTCAAAGGTACTATTACCCATGGTCTTCTATATACACCTAGCTCTTTGTCTCTTACAGCCTACTCCGATGCTGATTATGCTGGTGATCCGGACGACCGGCGCTCTACTGGTGGTTATTGTCTATATCTTGGCTCCAATCTAATCTCTTGGAGCTCGAAAAAGCAAGGTGGAGTTTCCCGATCTAGCACTGAGGCTGAATATCGACAATTGGCCTATACCACTGCTGCACTCTCTTGGTTTCGTTCTCTCTTTTGTGATTTGCATTTACATTTAGCTCGTCCACGGTTGTGGTGTGATAATATCAGTGCCATTTCTCTTGCCTCTAATCCTGTCTTCCATGCTCGTACACGACATGTTGAGATCGACTATCATTTTGTTCGTGAAAAAGTTGTTCGTGGGGAGCTCATGGTTGGCTATGTTTCCACCATTGATCAGATTGCTGACATCTTCACCAAGGGCTTGTCTCCTGTGCGCTTCCGTTTTCTGGCTACCAAGCTTCCTGTGCGTGCTCGCCCTGTCAGCTTGCGGGGGTGTGTTAAACCAGTCAAACCTCACATTGATTAGTTTCCAAGTTCTTTGTATTCAAACCAGTCGAACCAGCTTCCGTTCATAGTCCCACGTTTCCAAGTTCTTTGTATTCAAACATGTACTGACTTAGTTTGCTTAAATTAGCATGTTTGTAATCTGTATAAATAGCTCTTGCTAGTTCAATAGAAATCAAGAAAGAAAAGCTTCAATAAAAGTTTACATCGGCTATAATATAGCCGTCACCGGAGGTTGAATTCGACCCATTAACTCTTCATATGGAGCTTCCATTTTTGTCATCACTGCTTCGTAAAACTCAGGGTAGTTCTGACTGCGAACTAGTTCAGATGGGAGAACGTTTGGGATGGTAGACAAGTGAAGTTGGTGAGGCTTAGGATCGGAGGCTATGAAGCCATGCCACTCCTCTGTGACGACAATGGTGATACGAATGTTGTCTTTCTTTGAAGCTAGTAGTTTGCAGAGGTTAATCATGGGGTTGACGTGGCCTCTCCCGGGATAAGGGACTGCTACCACGTGGAAAACGCTGGAGGTTGTATCCATGTGTCGACGGTTTTGTTTAGTGCTGGTACTAGATAACGGGCACAATCTGAGAAATTGGAAACGAATAGGAAATGGAGTTCTCTGCTTCTTTTTTTGTTTTTATTTTTTCTTTGAACGCTCGGGACCAAGTCTCACTGTCACTCCAGTGGAAAAGGAGGTATTGAGGTAAGTGTTTGTGACGATGTTGATCGGAATATTGCGTTCTTAGCTAGGATTCTCTTCATGCTCGTTCGGTCCTTGCTATGAAAGCTGAAACGTATACAACTTGTATACTTTTTAGGATTTATCGAGATCAAAGATTGAAGTGTTTGCGATATATCCGATATACAGGCTTCTGTGAGGTGCATCTTGTAGACAATCATATTGAAGGTCAACAAAGCCCTATGCTACGAGTTTTATTATAACACCTAATGCACGTAGTGCTCCAGAGGTCGGGCAATAACATCTCCCGATAGTTTCTCTATCTAACTCTTTTCAAGTTCTCTCAGCTAAGCGAAAAGATGATCATAGAGAGATGATTGTTGCAGACTCTTCTAGAGACAAAGGAGACGTAGCTAATGCAATTTTGGTTTTGAATGATGCTGAACTTGAAGAGCATAATAACGTTTTGGTTGAAACTTGAAACGAATAATGGAGATTTTGGTTTGGTAGAATATAATCTTCAAACTATGTTTGGTTGGGGTTTGAAAAATGAAAAACCCCCAATGAGACGTCAAGTCCTTTTGAGTTCTTGGTATGACAAGGGCGAAACTCCACATGATGAGAATCTTTCTCCACAAAATAAAAAAGTGGAGAGTAGAAAAAAAATTCACGAGAGCCTTACCTTGCTCGTAATCAGACGTTTGTTGTGCATCTTGATCTATGATGCAATCAACTCTAATTGTTCTTATGTTTTTGCTCTTTGTTTCTAAGGGGTTTTGGTCAGGTTTCTCCTCCCCCTCCCCATATCTTTTTTTGATTAGATATACGACTATCGTGAGTCAAACTTCCACTTATTATGGCGAAACTATTCCGCTAGATTAAATGCCCTCCTATTTTGGCCGGCATCTGGGCCGTTTAAATTGGCTTGTATAAGAAACTATGCGATACCAAAATTTGTTATGTAAAGATCAAGGCAAATCGAGAATTTGCTAGGTACTAATATATGTATCTGACTACCATTATTATGTCTTTAGTTTCGTGTGACATATTGCTTGAAGACATTTGAATTGAAATTATCAATTGTTTTGTTTAGTTCTTTCTCCGATTTGTCTAGTTTCTTTTATATATAATTATTGTATAAAAGGATGGCATGAATAAAGAGGGAGGGCTGGCTAGAGCTGAACGGCAGATGGATGGCTTCCGAGAGGCCCTAAGGTTTTGTGAGGTAAAGGACTTGTATTTCACGGGTCCCAGTTTTACATGGAGGGGGAACCGGCATGGGATTGAGATAAAAGAAAGATTGGATCGGTTTCTAGCTAATAAAGAGTGGCTATCTATGTTTCCAGCATATAAAGTCACTCACCTGCTCCCTAACGAATTGGATCACCTCCCTCTTTTGTTTCAGATTCGCAACGGCAAAGGTAGAAGAAGAAGACGGCGGGAAAAAAGGTTCCGGATTGAGGATTTCTGGCTTAGAGAAAAAGATGTTCAAGAGGTTGTGGAGGCCGGTTGGTTGAATGGTACGGGTCTGAATCCGTTGTCTAAGGTGTGTAACAGGATTTCTAATACAAGGGAGATGCTTCTGAGCTGAAGTAAGACACGGTTTGCAGTCTTCAGGAGAAAATGCAGTCGGTGAGGGAGCAGCTCACAGTGTTTTAGGATAGCTCTCTCTCTCTTCTCCTTGCTTAGGGCGACGGGTGGAGTTAGAGAAGGAGATGAAGGAACTATTGCTTAAGGAACAAACCTTTTGGCAACAACGCTCTAGGGTTTTGTGGCTGGCGGAAGGAGACCTAAACACGAAATATTTCCACCAAAAAGCTTCAAACCGAAGAAAAAAACACTTTGAGGGGTCTCTTTAACAAGGATGGTGTATGGTGTAATGAGCAAGATGAGATGGAGGGCGTGATCCTCCGATATTATAGAAATTTGTTCACATCTTCAAATCCAGGCTGGAGGGATGAGGCGTGGCAGTTTCTGGATAATGTGGTTCCAGTGGAGTTAGGGGAGCACCTGCATGGTGAGATTACAGAAGAGGAAGTGGTTAGGGCTTTGAAATAGATGCACCCGAGCAAGGCTCCCGATCCGGATGGATTTTCACCGGTGTTCTACCAGAGGTTTTGGGAAATAGTTGGTAATGATGTGGTGTTGGCGGTTAGAGCTTACCTCAACTCGGAGAACCTACTCAAAGAAATAAATAGTACATGGGTGACCCTTATTCCCAAAGTGAAGACGCCGGAGTATGTGGAGCAATTGCTCCCCATCTCTCTGTGTAATGTGGTTTACAAGCTAGGTTCAAAAGTCTTGGTAAACAGATTTAAACCGTTTCTCGATGACATTATTTCTCAGCAACAGAGTGCTTTTGTACCGGGACGGCTTATATCGGACAATTCTTTGTTAGCTTTCGAAGTCTCACATTGCTTGAAACGTCGTCGACGTGGTAAGGTGGGTTTTTGTGCTCTCAAGCTCGACATGAGTAAGGCTTATGACAAGATAGAGTGGGGCTTCTTAGAGGTTTTCTTGAGGAAGCTAGGGTTTGGGGGAAACTGGCTACGCTGGGTGATGAATTGTATAAGAACGGTTTCCTACGCATTCCTAGTAAATGGAGAACCATGTGGTCACATTGTCCCTAGCCAGGGGCTGAGACAAGGAGATGCAATATCTCCTTATCCTTTCCCCATCTGAAATATCTCCTTATCCTTTCCCCATCTGTGCTGAGGTTCTATCTCATATGATTAAGGAGGCTGAGGAGAGAGGACGTATGCATGGAATCAAGGTTTGTCCAAGAGCACCGATAATCAACCATTTATTTTTTGCCGATGATTCTTTAATTTTTCTAAAGCAGAGGTGGGTGAATGCTTTGTATGAGGGATTTGTTTGCGTCTTATGCGAGGATGTCAGGCCAACGGATCAATTATTCAAAGAATTTTGTTTCCTTCAGTAGAAATGTGCCGCTGTGGAAACAACATGATTTGGCTGCGCTTTGGGGGTTAAGAGAGTGGAGAAGCACGACAAGTATTTAGGGCTACCCACATAACTCAGTTACTCAAAGGATGAGGCTTTTCGTTTCCTTATTGATAGAGTGAGGAAAAGGACGCAAGGTTAGAGGGACAAAACTCTCAGTGGAGCCGGTAAGCAAGTGTTGATTAAGGCAGTAGTGCAGTCAATTCCTACGTACGTAATGAGCTGCTTTGAAGTTTCACAATATCTCTGTAATGAAATGCATAGGTTGATGGCTAGGTTTTGGTGGGGTGAGTTTGGAGAGAAAAGAAAAATACATTGGATAGATGTGTGTGTCGAAAAGAGAGGGAGGACTTGGCTTTCGGGATATGAATGTCTTCAGTAAGGCACTTCTTGCGAAAAAAGTTGGAGGGTTTTGTGTCGACCCCAATCTCTGTTGGCTCTGGTTCTGAAAGTGAAGTATTTCCCACATACTGAGTTGCTGAAGGCAGAGGTAGGAAAAAATATCTCCTTTACGTGGAGATGTCTACTCAAGGGACATGCTCTACTCATGAATGATGTTTGATACCAAGTGGGGGGTGGTGAGATGATAAGGGTGTGGGAGGACCCCTGGCTGCCAATACCGTACAGTTTTAAACCTATCTCCCCTCCTATACACGGTACTGAGGACCTACTGGTAGTACCCTGATTGATGAGGCTGTTGGTGAATGGAAGATATGGATACTAAAGGATTTATTTTCACCGATAGAGGTTGAGCTTGTGCTTCAAATACCTCTCAGTATGGAGGGCGGGGTGGACCGATTGGTGTGGCACTTTGATCGAAAGGGAATCTACAATGTTCGAAGTGGATATTATCTTGGTCAGAATATAGAGAATTTGGGTCGGTTGGCGTCAAGATCTGACTCTGGGGTTGCAAGTATGAAGTTATGGAGGAAGTTATGGCATGTTCAAGTACCTCATAAGGTACGCATGCATGTGTGGCATTTGGCACAGGGAATATTACCCTCTAGAGCTGCTTTACTATCAAAGAAAGTCCAGCTCCCAGATGCTAGGTGTGTGTTTTGTGTGGTTTCGGTGGAAGACAACTTACATCTTTTCAAGGACTGTAGTGCGTTGCACCCGTTTTGGAAGAGGAGCTTGTTACAGCTGACCCCTAGCTCTCACCCCTCGGTCTGTGTCAAGGTTTGGTTTTTGGATATGATGTATAGCTTGAGTGGTGAGCAATTGGAACATTTTTTGATGGCGTTGTGGGTGATTTAGGTGGAAAGGAACAATATGGTATGGAAGATATCGTCTTCAACACAAATCATAAGGTAGAATGGACTGACAGCTTGTTGAAAGAGTTCAAAGAGTGCCATGCTGGTAAACTGTCTACGAATGGGAGTAGTAGGAGGCCTAAGGCCAAATGGGTCTGTCCACCCCAAGGACTACTCAAAGTCAACATCGATGGCAGCTTTTCAGCTGAGGAAGGCTCTGGTGGCGTTGGTGTGGTGATTCGTAACTCTTTGGGAGAGTGCTTGGCCTCCTTTGCATGTCCTTTTCAATATGTATCTACGGCTTATCATATGGAGGTAGAGGCTCTTCGGGTTGAGATGTTGATCTGTATCTCACAAGGGTGGAAGAATGTTGTCTTTGAAAGTGACTGCGTGAATCTAGTGCATGCATTTGATGTAGTCGGTGATGATCTCTCGTTTGAAGGAAGAATTCTTAAAGATTGTTGAAGGTACGTTAATGTCTTTAGTTCCTTTCAATTGCAGCATGTTTATAGGGAAGCAAATAGTGTGGCTAATAGATTAGCCCACTTTGCTAGATGTAGTAAGCTTGATGTATATGAGTTAGATGAGACACCTGCTATTATTCAGGACGTTCTCTATGAGGATAATTATGATAATTCTAATGTAGCTCGGGGTACAGGTTCTATGTCCCCCCATGCAGCTTTCAGTTTCAATAAATGAAATAGGGAAAAGGGCCGAGTAGGCTCTGATCTCGTGCTGCTTCTTCAAAAAATTATTGTATAAAAGGAAATTGTTTGTTGTATCCGCAAGTGCATGGGAAGAAATTTGAGTTGAAACTTTCCCTTTGCAAAAGAGGAAATATGGGGTGAGCTCTGTCACAATCTTGAGTCTTATGGCCCTATAAAAGCTTGAAGACCATATTAGGCAATGGTCCATTACATCATTTGTCCACTGTGACTGTCCCATTCTTTCAAATGACCACATTTTGATACAAAGTTACTCCACAAAAACAAAATGACATAAGGAAAGGTAAAAGTTAAAGGTAACTATTTAAAGATAATGACCCTCCACGGAAGGCCGACTGACTAAAGGTTGGAAAGTTAATAGAGGATTTTTTAAAACTGGGTTTGGAACCTAGTTTTGCTAGAGGGCTCAACCCCACATCTAAAAATGTTTTTTTTATATATTATAGTGAATTTTAATAATACCACAATAGTGTAAAAAGATTCCAATACGTTAATCACAACGATTTTAAAAAGACGATAACATTTTATTATCATTGTTTCAAGTAAAAGTGTGTTTTTGTTCAAGCGGGGATATCATTTCTCTTTTTGCATGTCCATGAAGTTTTAAAATATCCAAACATTTCTATCGTCCGCATGAGTATTATTACTTTTAGGATAGGTAGCTAAATTTGTGAAGCAAATGAAGTAGTCAATGAAACACCTTTTGTTAAATGACGTTTATTAGAATACATATGTTTATCCTTGTCAGATAAGATTGAGTGAAAAAAAGAGTTGAGAGCTCTGTGATTATCTAGGGATGTCCTCTTTATGATTGTTCCAACAAGGGGTTTAAGCACAATGTCTCTCCCCCATATATCTGAAGTTTCAGTAATGATCAAGCCACAACTAACTGACATTTCAACCGTTGACATTTTAGGTCTATATAAGAAGAATACTTCTATAAATTTTTAGTTAAAATAGTGATCGTTAAGGTATTAAACTAAATCACTTTAGAAATAACAAATTACAAAAGATATCAATTATTACCTAGCTTTAGAAATAACCAATTAAAAAAGATATCAGAACCCTAATGAAAAACTTTGTGAGTGTGCCGCTAGCGCTCGTCTAGCTGCGCCGCCGCGCCAGAGTGGGGCCTAGGCCTTGCCGGTGTGCTTGGAGTGCGGCCAGACGGGATGGTTTTTTGGGTGCTGCAAGATTGGGTCTGGAAAGGGCCCTAGTGCTTTGGTCTCAGCGGGATGGGGTGCATTTGCAGGTGGTGTGCTAGGGGGTGATGGCGGAGGTCGGTGTTCGGGCTGGATCGGCGAGGAGCAATTGGATCCATTTGGATCTCGTTGCAACTCCTGCACTTGCATTCCAGATCAGTGTTTCAAAACAGGTAGCAGAAGTCAGCGAAGGTCATCGGATCGGGGACTCGATGACTTGGGGGAACGATGTGACTTCCTGGTGCTTGGCCAACGGAGTAGAGTCGTCGGCATTCAGAGATCAACGACGAAGGTGGTGCAATGATCCCAGGGAAGGGACGTTGGCGGCGGGGCTACCTGTGCTACAACGTTGGTGGGCTGAGTCAAGAGGCTAAGCCTCTTTGGCCCTAATCAAAAGGTGGGCCCATTTTAGAGCTGGTGTTTCTTGCTCTGGGGTATTAACCTAGGCCTATTAGGGTTTATGTCTTACGTTTTGTACTGTTTTTCTTTTATCGGTATTTGTTTTCGGTTTACAATAAATTCCTACCAATATTTGGTAGCGATTGGTGGGTTTTGTCTTGCTAAGTTCACTTCGTGTGGCATGTCTGTCCGAAGAAGGCTGCGAGTTCCTTGTTTCGTCAAATGATCGCAGCCTTCTTCTGACATGATGAAATTTATTGTTACTGGTAATATTATCTAGTGACAACATAGTAGGAAAGATGTTAGACATAGTAATTTATGGCTCTATATAAGCATTGTCTTTCCGATTCCGATGTGTGGCCAAAATTGTAAAGCAAACAGAGTATCCAATGATGCATTCCTTGCTAAATGGTGTTTGATAGAATGCATGATAGTCACTGCTGATATTATCTCGGGATGTTTCACTATGGGGTTTAGGCTTGATGTCCCCTATGTATTCTCTAGTTTCATTAATGGTAATGACGTGAGGTTGTCAGGACCCTATTAAAAAAAGTGATTTATTGATTTTAATCTTGAATGGTTCTTGTTTGACATACTTGGACCGTCCATTTTTGATTTAGTTTGACACCTTAACGATCATCATTTTGGCTGAAAATTTGTATAAATGATCTTCTTATATAGACCTAAAATGTCAATGGTTGAAATGTCAGTGAATCGTGGCTTGGTTGGTTAATGAGTTTAACCGACAACTTCGACGTCAAAGGTTCAAATCTCACGACATATGTAGGGTGTGTGAGTTATTAATAAAAAAATAAAAAAATGTGAAAATTTGATTGAAAAATAGGTGCACTAAACGATTAATTTAAAAGTTCTCAACTATTATTTAATAAAATGGTTCTCATTATAACCTATGGTTTGAACTCTCCTGATCTAAATTATTTGGATAAGTTGATTTGGAAGACAATCATTCACAACTACATGTGAAGTTGCAAACTTGCAATCACAGATCCAATATTATTTCGATACGATCATGCATCCGTGGCCCGTTCGGCACAGTTTTTCTTTAATTTTTGCGATATAAAGACAATGACACGAAAAAGCAGCACAAAGGTAAGCAAATGAAAATGCTTCTTCATGAGATGGACCACTACTACGATGCAATCGGTTGATATCAATAATGGTGTCCTGTCCATGAAATATTCCGATGCTTGAGAGTCTACTAAAACTAAGTTGACCTTGCTCATTTTTAGTGAGTCGTGATTAAGATTGTGCGCATCAATTTCCATGAAATGTATTGACCATATAGGCCTATTAATGTATTACATTATGTGATAATGTTGAGTGATATGAAATGATACGGTGATTATTACTGAAATTCTAGGCCCTAATAAGGGTGGACATACAATGCGTTCATTTTTGTTCGTTTCTCGAGTTTACTAAAAATAAGAAAAAATAAATAATTATATAATTCTGAATTCATATTTTACGTAAGAGATAAAACACAATGAAAAAAAGTATCCATGAATTAATGAAATACAATATAAAGAAGGTATGTGCTCAATATCATTTAGTAAAATTGCATGGATAAAGTTGCGAGTTGGACCAACAAAAATAAAATAGAACAGTAACTAACATTTCGATTAAAAGTTTGTCAAATTTCCATATACAAAATAATTAATTACTGCTGAACACGTCAACTATGCTCATGCATTCAAGATAGACCGTATAACATACGATCATGTCTGGCTGATAAATTGATAAGTAGACCCCAGAGACAGAAGCTTTCAAATAAAATTATTCAAGTAGTTCCAGGAAAAAATAAGAGATATGTTTTATCATTGGTTCTTATTTCCACGTAGTTAGGAGGAAGATATTTTCTGGAAGGGAAAAGTCGACGGGTTGGATGTGATATTTTGTTTGAGAGATCACGAAACTCTCTTCACAAATCGACCCTGCAACACCATCATGCAAAACTTTAGTTTCAAATTCCAGAACTTAATTTCAAATCAATGGTAGGGAAGGGGAATCAGAAAGAGAGGAGGAGATGAAGACAGAGAATTGACCTAATTAAATGACATTACCTTGAGTCTAGGTCTTTTATCTGCATTGAGCTTGCGGACATGGTACCTTATCTTCTTGGAGAAGAGTCTATACTGGCGTTTCTCTTTGTACCTCAGAACACTTGCCTCCCTTCTTGTACTTTTCTCTTCTTCCATTACTGGCACCTCTCCCATCTAAAGTCATCATACAAATATGCACAGTACTTGAGCAAAGCATTCATTTCCTCAGTTACATTTTCACACAAGCTAAGCATGTACTCAATTTATATATAATTAGAATGTATTTTTTGGACTTGAAACAATCTAATTTGATAAGGGCCAATCAGTTTGCCATTCTGAGCTCTTTTCTTGTGTTTTAAATCAAGGCTTGTCTACAGCCACACCGACCATTTATTAAAAGAAAAGAAAAAAGGGTAATATGTTGATTTTGGAGCGCAAAATGAAATGAATATCAAGTTAGTGAGTAACTGTCATTACATTCCGTCAAACAAAAGAATTAAGGGTTTCATGGAGAGTGTGCATATCAATCCTAAGATACGTACTAATGAAGAAGGAAAACAAATGCAGGTTATAATACTAAGGGGGATTCTGAAATTGGAGGAAAAATATGAAAGTGGAGAATAAATAGTGGTACTAACATAATTGCCATTGCTAGCAGCCATGGAAGAATGCGATGAGCAATCCTCAGCCCAAAGTGAACCACGATCAGACCAAGCATCCAATACTTCTTGATAATTCAAGTTCAAATTCAACTGCACCTTCTTCATATCCTCATCATCCCAAAACCCAACAGTGTTGCTACTCTCTTTCTTCACAACCTTCTTACAGTAGCTTTCCTCTTCGAAAAAGAACCTCTCTGAATCACCGAACACTTCATTATTCTCTACCTCCCCATCCCCTTCCTCACCCCCATTAGGAAACTCCTCCCAATCCATGAAATCCCAGTTGAGTTCCTGACCAGCAAACATGTTGTAATGATTCTTCAGCAGCATCTCTTCGTCTTCGTCTTCGTCTTCGTCTTCATCTTCATCTTCGTCTTCATCTTCGTCTTCGTCGTTGTCTTTGTCTTTGATCCCCCAAATGCGCTCCAAGTCATCCATGATGTCAACCTCACCATTGACATAACCATCTTTGGTAGTAGTGTCGGAGAAATCCTCAGAAGAATTAACACTATCCGGGACCTGCTGCTCCTCCTTCTTTGGACTTCTTATGAATGAATGGTACCTCATCTTAGTATCTTATCCCATAATCTCTCTTTCTCTCTTTCTCTATTTGTATGTGTACTATTTGAGCACCCAATTTGAATATATGTAACATATGAAAAATGGAAAACGTATATAGGGTTCTTTTCGTCTTACTCTTCACCTTATCTTCTCCCCATTGGCTGGTTCTTTCCACGGCCCAACCCTGAGTCAAGACAAAGGAGGCTTAGGTCTAGGACCTCAAATTTGTAGGACCTTTAATATATATAATTTGATGTTAAATATCAATGTGTATAATTTGTTTTAATAGTATGAACTTGTTATAACAACTACAAGAGTAGGGTTCGAGTTCTAGAATTATTAATTTTGGTTTTGTTTTTTCTTTATTTGTTTGGGTATTAATTATGAGGTCTCGATTTATTTTGTTTGATTATTAAATATGGGGTCTCAAAAAAAAATTCGACCGGGGCCTCCGAACACACAGGTCCGGTCCTACAGTGGCTTATTAAAACTTTGTTCAAATTTTTGGATGAAGCACGTGAACAGAAAGCTTTTATAACTAAGGATCATCAAAGGGTTTGTTCACTTGCTCTGTATATATAGTAGCTTCATGAAAGAAAAAGATCTGAAAAATGGTAGAGTCCAGATATGACTGGGAAGAGTATAAAGAAGACCCATATTCTTAGACTTCTAATTGGAAAACAACAGAAGGCACAGTTGTTGTCATTCCCAACTTGCGGGGGCGTAGTTGGTGATGCAAGATATTATCATCCAATGCTCTCTGCAATCTGCAGTGTTTAGAGAATCCCCATATTTGGTGATGGCAAAAACTACTCATTGGGGTATTCACAATCCACAACTCAACCCTCAACATCTCACTCTTTTTCCACAGACAGTGACAAAGAAAATGAAGGCCCACTAAGCCCAAAAACAAACCCTAGCTAGTTGAAGACTAATCTTTTGGCAAGTCTGTTTGTGGGCTTGCCGCTAGACCACCCTGCGTTCTAAGCCTCTCTAGAGCACCCTGCTTAGCGTTTTGAATAGGTCGATATTTGCTCCAGAAAGATTTAGGATGCAAGTGCTTCAAAGAGGCTTCTGGGTGCTCTGAAGAGTCTCTGGATGCGCTTTATTTTTGGATACAAGAGGGCCAAAAGCTCAAAAAAAAAGCAAAACATAAAATTAAGTAGCAACAGCTACATTCATACTTTTAACATAATCACACAAATCATCAAAGAGAGCATTGACAACTTGTGAAATAGGTTGTTGAAAATATTGCACCCCAAATTCATAATCAACGACTTGGAAAGAAAGTCTTTGGATGCGCTTTGAACGTTTGCGGGAACCTTTTATTTATAGGGCTAGGTTCACAGCCAAGTTAATTAATTCGCATTTTATACGCGTATATTTCAAAAAAAAATGCGTTTTTCATATTTTTCCAAAGATATGGAAAAAACTCATTTTTTGATACCAAACGTATAATACACATATTATTCGCATAAGCGTATTTTATGATTGAAAAAAAACCCAGAAATTTTTGTTTTGTTTTGTTTTTTTAATTTTTTTTAGAATAAACTTGTTTATTCTTTTACACTATTTCATACATTTTGTGCTTCTCTTGGACTCTTGCTCTACTTTAGACTCAATTAATTAAAGTTTTTATTTTTTTAATTAATTAAGAGTTCAAATAAAGGTATAAAAGTCTCTCTAATAGTGATATATATTAAAACAAATTGGTATAAAAACGTACCAAATTGTTACTTAAGTATTCTTTTTTGCATCTCGTTTTAAACACATACGTATCGTATTTTTAAATTAGTTGAATATGTATTTTATGACCGAATTTTTAAAAGTATTTTTTATTAAAATGTAACAAATTATACACGTACGTATTTTTCACGTTTAATTCTCATCTCGTATTTAACTAACTATGGTTCACATGCAATTCCTTGAGACAAAAGGATATTAGATTTCCTTTCCAGAATAGGATTTTTAAGTTGTGCTTCTAATTTGCTCAATAGACACGTTGGGAGTTCTGATATCTGTTGTCGATGTGAGCAAGAGAAAGAAACGATAGTTCATTGCTTGTGGAGTTGTGCATGGTCAAATAAAGTATGGAAGCACTCTTTTTTGCAAGGGATTTATAAAAGTTGTAAAGAGCCTACAGTTGTTCATCTTTTTGAGCATGGGACCATGACATCTTCTAAAGAGGAGGTAGAATTATTTGGTGTTATTTTTGGCTTATGTGGAAATCTAGAAATAAGTTTATACATGAAGGGGTGGAGGATGGCAAGCAAACTATTTGGTATGCAAATGAATGGCTTACCAATTTCCAGGGAGCAAGTTAATGTTAAGATTGTGACTAATGGTTCAAAGGTGAAACCATGCATCAAGAGTTAAATGGATGGCCCCGACTGCACCCAACCTTAAGCTTAATGTTGATGTTGCAATTGATGTAAAAAACAAGAGAGCTGGCCTTGGTATGATAGTACGGGATAGAGAGGGGAATTTAAAAAGTGCAGCTCATATGGAAATCCCTGGTAACCCAACTGTTGAGGTTGTTGAAGCTCTAGCTGTTTTTCATGGATTAAAAGTGTGCCTAGATGAGGGATATAGACAAATTGAGATGGCGAGTGACTCAAATATATATGGTTATTTCAGCCTTACAGAAGAATGACCTTGATCTTAGTTTTGTGGGTACATGGTGTTCTTGATGATGATATTAAAGTGTTAGCAGCAACCATGGACTCAATCTTGTGGAAGAAAGTGCATCGGGTTGTCAATATGACAGCTCATAGATTGACAAGGCATGCTCAGACCCGTACCTGAATAGAGTCTCAAAAGTCGATGGACTCGAAGCCCCGAACCTTTAAGGGCCCAAAATTTTTTGTTCTCATTGTGTGATCATATTAATTTAGTAAAAAACAAGCATTATATTACAAACATTAGTTACTATTTAAAAAAATGAGTAGTGTAAGTAAGTATAAAAAAGATTATTTCTAATATTTTATGTCGTTAGATTTTGAGTTTATAGCTTTAGTTCATGAGTTTTTTGAAAAGAGAAAATAAATTTGAATGAATAGTATATGTTAAGGGCTCATTTTTAAAAGTTCGACTCAGGTGTGAAAATATCAAGTCCGGACCTGGGCATGCTTTACCGGAGAGTGGAGATAGTTTTTGGAAGGAAGCAGGCCGCTATGGCTTACTGCAGTGCTAGTAGCAGATTGTATGAATTGAATTGATGAAATGGGGGTGACACTCTTTTTTACTTACTCTGATTAAGTTGGGGTTTTAATGCCTTGAAGGTTGTTATAGCGGTTATATTATTAATGAAATTTCTATTTGATCCAAAAAATATCATATACGTCCCGTATCTGTTTTAAGAATCAGAACATTGATGATCCTCATACTCATTACCCGTTTTTACCTTCATAACTCTCTTGTTAGGATCGAATATCCATGGATACTCTACCCGCTAGGCATTATTGTCATCCCTAGGCCACAGTCTAGCTGTATAGAGAAGAGAGAATGATCATTCCATGTATCTTTCTCATACAAATTTTCTTCTTCTAATTATTCTTCATCAAACAACAAAATGTTTCGGCAAGAAAAACACCTAATATTTTGATCCTCGGTCTGCCCCCTCGTGTCACTACATAAAAGATACAAAAAGATTAGGTTAACGTCACGATATAGCCAATATACTTACTCTCAAAGACAAACATGGGTTAGAGAATTAGAGACTTCTAGTCTCTTCATCAAATGAAACTGCAGCAAGCTATTGCTATCTAGCCAACATTCATATATGACATATAGGAAATGGTTCCAGCAATCTATAGCCACGCCTTCAAATTTTTAATCGAAGCTTTGATTAGCTAGCTGTAATATAAATTCGCAGGGGGTGTTTGGCCTAAGAAAATTGAGTTGCCGTGCGACGTCTCATGAAGAATCTCACTTGTCAGGATTATAATGCTTAGACAAGGCTCCACCGTTTATATGTTGAAAATTAGGAACAAATCGATCAAAAAAATTCTAGTCAATTACACGAGAGTAGTGTGAACAGATATATTCAAATTAACCTAGTTAGCTATCGGGGACATACACATTTGTCACTCCTACGAAGTTTAATGTTGGTGTTATATTTATATCTTATTACTTCATAACATCTTAAAGCTTAACAAAGTTTAATGTTGGGGTTAGATATTGCGTGTGTGTGTATATATATATATATATATATATATATTAACAGAAACTCAATTTATAATTAAATAATAATTATAAATAATGAAATGTTGAACATAAAACTAATTACTATGAACAACATTGGTTACCACACTTGATTCAAGAAGAAATTGAATCTGTATAAACGAATTGCTTGTCTTGGAACACTTAGAACAAAGAATACGAGGAAATTGATGAAGTCGAGTTGTGTATTTCACACACTTTCCTTAAGACAAATTATGCCTCATCTACCGGTGCAAAAATCTTGATGGCATTTGTCTCCCAAGATACAACGACTACTGCTGCTTTGGAGCTACACTGCTGCCAAAAACACCCAACGAATTTGTAGTATTTTCAATCTATCACTGGATGCTATAAACTAGAGAGAGAATAACTCTTTGAGAAAAATAGATGATTATTGAGAAAGTGTTTCGAATGATAATGTTTTCAATTATGTTTAGAACAAAGGAAGTGTCACCTATTTATACATGGGGAAACCATCCACTAGTTGAATTGTCATGAATTTTGGTTAATATGTTAAAACCCTTAGCATTCTAACCTTTGACATTCGATGACTACAACATTTTACATTTTTGTGTGGTTACAACTTTTCACATTAGTGAGGTTACAACCTTTTACGTTTAGTAAGGTTACATCATTTCACATTCTATGAGGTTATATCCTTTCACATTATATGAGGTTATAACTCATAGAATTCAATCAGTCAATAGACTATACAAAGTCTATAATGCATGGTTTCAAACAATTAGTCATCTTTGTATGACTATTTCTTATTCATCATATAACACATTTAAATTCTCTAATTTAAATTGGTTAAATAAAATGATTATTTTTACTATTTTTCTAACAAATTCTAATAAAATGCAGATTAAAATTATGTTACGTAGATATACATGCATGTATACTTTATCCAAGTCAACTTTTTTCTAAAATTTTCACTCTCACCACCCGCTGCTAGCACATTCAACCTCATCTTAGTTGTATGCATGTCATATCTATCTGCATCAAAGACAAACATGCGGGTGTAATGCAAAGGTTGGAATGGTGAATGAGTCCATTCTTGACGTTGAGAGGGAGTACATATATTCTATCAACATAGTAAATATGGCTTAATTTGTTGTAAAATGAGGGGTTATATATATAGTTCCTTTTACCGCAGGTTGTAAATTAAGCTCTTTATTGATTAAGCTAACGTAGGCAACAACATGAACACAACTCACCTCGCGAACTACGTATGTAAAAATCGAAACATGTGGTGCCTAAGTGAATCCTAAGCTATCTCTATGTTGCAATGAAGCATCATGAACAATAATCTGTTAAGTTAGAGCAGAGGAGTTACCTAACACAGAGGGAACATATCCATACTCTACCAAAATTGTTGTGAAATGAGCTGATAATGTGTATCGCGCATTACTTAGTGTCAGAATCCTACGTTTTTTTTTGAATTCTCTGAATCTAGATGTGTTAACATCAAGGATTATCGTGATAGAGATATTGCATACAACTTCTTGGATGCATGGTATTCTTTTGCTTTCTGTTTTCCTCTCTACTCATTATAAGCCGTACTCACAGGAAGAAGAGGTTTAGAACTTTAGATGCGGAAGTGAAAGAAAGAAAATAAAAATACTAATCAAAGAGGGCAACTTTACAAGCTGACGTCTATAGTAAGAAAAAAAGGAAAGCTAGATTTGTAAACCCTAATTTACTCCATCTCCCACATGCAGCAGGGGTTGACCCAGAATTCCAGATCATCATCGATCATCATCCCCCTTCTCTTCTTCTCACACGCACAAAAATTGATACACATGCGGATCGCACACAGAGAGATAGATGATTCAAAGAAACTACTATTGAAATTAACGATGATGGATTGACAAAGCTACGATTATCGATTCCGAAATTATAGTTTAGTTCAAGTCCATAGAGACTCTCTCTTAAGAGGGTCTGGGATTACATTACTTGAAGAACCAAAGCTACTGAGGTACTGTGGAATGTTGCTGAAGTCGTGAGTATTGGACAAGAGAAGGGATTTCTGATAGTGATCTTGATATTGGTGATGATCTAGCATCTGGGAGGCTTGTATGGTAGGTGTAACTGGCTCCTGTTGCATCTGGATGCAAAGTATTTCGGCCTGAGCCACCGCGAGCTGCATTTGTAGATTTGAGACTTGATTCTGCAAGAAAGATATGGCACCAACGCAGCCGTAAACGGGGTCTCTCACTCTTGCATTTGCTTCATACACCAAGCTGCTCACAGCATCCCCTCTTTGATGAAGCGGAAGCTCCTGTACATCAAAATATAGTTAGTACGTATACAAAACCTAGCTAGCTAGGTAGTGTTACAGCTTCATTCTTACTATACTGGTCATCACACGATTGACATGTAACAATGCGAGAGAAGGGTTATATGCAACGGTTGTAAGCAAGGAGTTTTCAAAAAATGAAAGAGAAAATAGAAACCTGCAACATTTTGCTGACATTGCTAGCACCAAAGACCTTGTGAACAATGGCAAACTTTTGAGGGTCATCAGAAGGAAAGTAAGGAGCAAAGATACAGTTCTTGGCGCAGCGGCGCCTCAACAACTTGCATGAAGCACATGGTGAAGTTCCTCCCATTTCACCCTACGAACAACCTAAATTTCTCTCTTGAAGTAGAAGTATATGTAATAGAGGAACTTAGCTAGAGCTAGTGGAGACCTATAACAGAAGGAAACTAGCTTAGTGCATGTGTGTGTGTTGGAGGGGGAAGAGCTGAGATTGCGTATTTATACTAGTTCAAAGGGTGGTGTTCTAGATAGGGTAGAATGGTTCCACATGCTGCACCTATAAAAAGGAGAGAGTACTCGGTGTACCGAACGAATAAAAACAAAAAAGAAGAAAAAATAAACATAAACAGTGCATACATTGAACAGTGAGAACACAATCACATACATCAGCGGTGCATCAAATAATTTTTGTAAAATAAGTCACTAAAGTAATTAACAATTATAATCCAATTCATAGACTTAAAGCCCGGGAATCTGGATATACCAAAAGAGACAAATTATGTGTTTTCATGTACGAAAATTTCCATTCTAGCCACAGTTTTCTTGTATTTGAATGTGATCAGGAAAGGCACTTCAGTCACTCACCTGCGAAGCATTGCAGAATAGATCCTTCTCTGGTTGACCACCGCCTAGGCGCGTGAAGGGAATGAACCAGCACTAGGTTGGCAAAGGCATGCAGTTGTGTGGTTTTCACGTTCTGGTTTGACCCTTCTATTTCCATTCTGCTGCTGCTGCATTTTCATATCTTGGTATGAGCAAAACGAGTAGGGAGAGAAGAAAATAGATAGTGATTATTGAAATTATTCAATCTTAGAAAATGTGGAAACCTTTAATGGGGGGAGAGAGAGAGAGAGAGAGAGAGAGAGAGAGAGGAGGATTAGGGGTTTTAGGGTAAAGTAATGCACACAAATGAGAGTGAGGATGTGAAACCCTAACCCGGACCAAGACACCGAGAGAGGTGGTCGACTCAACGTGAATGTTTGTTGGGCGGACATTCACATGGAGAAACATTACATTTGTGAAATTAATCTTTCTCTCTCACTCTATCTCACACCCCCCAACAAACACTCCTACAATTTTAACTTTGATACATATCTAGGAAGTGTACACTAATTATATATATGGCCCTGTTTCTAATTTTCATGCAGTCCTATAATTAGTCTTGATGACCAACAACAATAAGTTTAAACATACATAAAGATCTTGATACATCTAAAAAGCTTCTTCTATTCAGATCTTAACCCTTTTTTCTAGAGGAAATCATGTATATCAGTTAAGTTATACATTACATTTTGACATACATCATGATTGTATAGCCTTTTGTAAAGCTTCCAGTATATGTATACAGGTCCTTGAT
The DNA here is from genome assembly GCA_951800085.1 of Comarum palustre. Lineage (NCBI taxonomy): Eukaryota > Viridiplantae > Streptophyta > Magnoliopsida > Rosales > Rosaceae > Comarum > Comarum palustre. The sequence continues at coordinate 2,336,526 of OX637587.1, forward strand.
ACTTCTATTTTCTTACTCATGCATACAGGTCCTTAATACTTCTATTTTCATACTCATCTACCAGTCATACTCATACAATTCACAAGTATATGGAAATCAAAGAAACAAGTCTATAGCTCTATAGATAAAGCTATCCTAGCTGCAAAGACATGCATAGAAGAGTCACTGTTGTGAACCAAAAGCAATACTTTGATATCTTTGAGAAAATATTAGAAGTATTTTGTACCAGTTTATTATAGTCACACCTACACATGCAGACAGTTAATCAACTATAAAATTTGAGAAGTGATAAAAAGGGAACAGGTCAAATAAGGTAGAGAAGTGCTTGAATATCAAAGGTTAAGGAGTCACAGTTACACACCTCTGTTTTCTGCTATCAAATTCAAATCTCGGTACCAGAAATACTTAAAAGGAAGAAAGGAATAATAATACAACATTGCACGACTGCAAAACCATCCAGTATTAACACGTCACAACCAGTACTGTTATGTATTTCAATTAATTTTAAATATTCCTCATCACATGTATACATTATATTAGTTTGATTAAGCATATATGATAATAGGACTCCCACCAAGAAATTAATGTGACCCAATTAATGAGATCCGACATGAAGCAAAGGGTTAAGAATTTATTAAGACAGGAAACCCTTCCGAGAGAGATTGAAACTAAAACAATTAGGAAGTGTGGAACCCTAAGACCTCTTCTCACTCTCTTGCATTTAATGATCTCCACATGATTCCAAGCTTCTAATCTTTTGTTCCGAGGAAAACAGCACTCTTTCCTTAGTTTTCATGTCATATGTATCTCTCTACCTCTTTTGTTTTCTCAATTTTACATAATGCATTATCTTACTGCATAATGCTAGCTCGACTCATTACATGCAACTGATGTAAGTAATTTGTTATTCTTTAAGAGCCGATCACAATTTTCGACACAGATTAACGACGAGAAATCAGTAATCAGAACAATAGAGACTGATGAAATTGTGATCGACTTGCAAGGAATAGGTATCTGTTTACATATAAACCAAGTCTATGGTTTGAATTAGACTCTTAGAGATGTAGTCAGGAAAATGGGGGCATATAAGTTGAATGCGTGTTCCTATAAAAGTTTCGGTTTCAAGTTTCAAACCCCTAAGCACTAGGAAGAAGAAAAACTTCTACGCTCTAGACGGTGAGATCCATGTAAACTTTTTGTTTTTACTGCATATTATAAGCAAATGAATTAAGTATAGGAAAAACAGACATGTTTCACCAGCTTAGAGAAAATATAAAACATGCAACCTCGATGCAAACATTGAATACACTTGCTTGCTGATATGGAAGATTCGACTCTTGAGATATGGATCATATATGTATGGTTTTCTTAATTTATCCTATCCAAATTCTAAAACGGAGGATAAAATTAGAAGCAATGTTTGACAATGGAAGCTTGAGAAGTGGGGAAGTTCAAATGGCTACTGACCTGAAATTTCAATTTGCTTGAACAGAGTGGTGTTGGATTTCCAATGCCATGAAAAAATTGGGGGTGAAGGAAAGTGGTGGGTAAAATCAGCAGAGCCCCTCTAATACTTTGTTGCTATATAGCTGTTGGCTGCAGCCTGCATATATATTTTCCATTTCAAGATTCCAATTAGTACCTAAAAGGCCATGCCTAACATAAAATATGCAAGCACACAGATGATATAGACTAGAATAATCAACCAGAATAATCAAAAGAGAAACAGATAAGTATGACAGCACCTTCTTTTTGTCCTTGAACCTTAAGAAATGAGCAAGCTGAATGCCATCTGTGTCCCTCTCCTTGCTGCAAGAATGGCATTTGGCTGCAGGGTTGATATGTACGTAGTCATGTCCTTCCTTTTTATCGGTTATAAACAACTTCGTATCTATCTCTTCCATCAAGCAACTTGAGTTACTTGATAGTTAATACACACATGGTTGCACACAACCGTTCATATAGAAGATCAAAAACACTAGTCTGTGATAGTAAAACATCTAGTATTTTTTTCAACAGTTGCACCCAATGTAGAAGTATCGTTTCTGTCATTGACATACATGGCATCAACCCTGTCTGAAGTACGAGACTTCATGCACACAACCAGATACAACTATGGTCTTCCTCTGATGAGTATGGAACATCAAGATTCCTTTATAAGATGAGAAGAAGGGTGTCAGCAATGTATGAGCTATGAGCCATAAACCACTCATGTCAGCCCCAATAAGCAGTTTCATTCAGTTTTCGTTGATTTCGCTTTTTGATTCCATTTATGAACAAAGTGCTCGCTACACATGTTGTCTTCATGAGAACATGAGAGAACACCATACCCTTCTGTTTTAGTCACTTTTTCAGGTAGTCTGCGGTTTGCGTTTGAACTGAGATCAGCAATAATTATATGTTACTACGAATCCTTGTCGCCAAAAATGAATAACAAGGAGTAGTCTAATACACAACCACAAAGGAAAAGCACACTGGATTGTCTGAGATCAAGATCACAAGTAAATATCCTGATCATAGAATACCACGCTCTTCCCTACAACGCTTGTGGACATAGGGAACTCAGTAAGATTTCTTGGATGTGATGTAGCAGCACCTAACACTCATTCACTAATGAGTTGGATTATAATATGTCTTATGCCTTATCTTATGCCGAAGATGATTGAGATATCTATTTAACTCTGAGGTGAAAACTTAAAAGTTCTTCTCCCCTGAATACAAACCTCTCAATGTTAGCTGCAGTGATAATTGACTTAAACATTAACCCCATATATATCACGATCAGATTAAACTGTTGTCAAGGCAAGCAATTACTAGAACAAGCAGATTATATTGAAATACTTAACTCCGTAGATTGATTCCAATACCTTGGCATGTATATACCAAACTTGATATAATTTAACAGAAATGTTCGAGATATTATCTAATTACCTAAACATACCTGAGTGGGAAGAAGCAGATGCCATGGTACATTCCTTGAGTCTCTTTATCTTTTCCATAACTTGGTCATCTTCAAATACTTCATCTGTTTTCGGGTCTACAGTCCTCTTAAGGGATAACAATACACTTGCACAAGCCTGTAACAGCACATCAAAAGCTTAGAAACAAAAGACAGACCTCAAAGGCTTATGATATTCTAATTACTAGATTGAAGACCAATGTGTAAGATGGAAAACGTAACCAAACACACCACAATATCCTACTAATTTGATATAAAAAAACATTCATAGTTGGAATAAGTACGAACATCTTTTCCCACTTCATCTGATAGAAAATAAGGCTTCATATTACATAGCCAACATCCTACCTATGATTGATTGTACCAACTCATTCTAGACACTGGCCAGTAGATCAAGTAATAAACACAAACCATAACAACATTATACTATAGTAGGAGAGGTCACGCAATTGAAGATCAACGTGTAAGATGGACAAAGTGACCAAACAAACCACAATTTCATATTCAGTCTATATGAAAATGAAAATTCATAGTTAGATTAAGTCTGACCAACTTCATCTGATAGATAATAAGGCTTGACATTACACAGAAGTACCAGCTCATTCTAGACACTGGTGGAAAGAGCAATAAACACAGATCATAACAAACATAAAATGAAGTTATACTAAAGTCAAGTATCATCAACAAGTTCATTTCTTTCTTTCCTTTTGATTTTAGTTTAGCACAAATTTACAATTACTGGAAAGTAAAGAAGGAACAGTGAAGAGCGATGAGGAAAATTACACATACCTTTGCTGCAATTGAATAGAATCCGTTGTCCAGTGACTGCTGCGCAAAGTTGAGCCATTCCATATGCGGCACCTTTAGCCATTGGTGAGCTGTAGATCTGAGATCTCGCAAAAGCAAAGCCTCATATCTCAAAGCCAAGCAACTCTGCGAAACACAAACCGATCAATACCTGATCAGATCCACAAAAATCAACATCCAAAAACACTAAATTCGAAGAATTTGATCCTCGAAATTCAATTTTGGAAACAACGAAATTGAGTGGACACATACCTCAAAATCTCTGACGAGCGCGAAAGTGCGGAAGAGAAGCTTCTCCGCGAAGTTTTTCTCAGATATTTCTCGGAGAACGGAGAGGGATTCGGATCTCATGAACTGCCTCAGGCCGGATCGGACTTCCATGGAGGATTTGAAGTCTTTGGAAACCAGAATCGATTCCAGAACGCGAAGAGTCTCATGGCCGAATCTGCAGAATTTAAGCTTCTTAACAGAGAGAGAGATGGAAGATTGGAGAAGAAAGTGAAAGATCAGACCTTCTGTTCAAAACGAGTGAACGAAACGGCTATGACATTTTGGCGGGAAATGAAGAGGATCACATTTCACTTTCAGTTTACTAGACTTTAATCGATGGTAAATTGGTGAGACATGCATTAGAATATGGGATTGGGTCATTTCCTCTTTAAAACCCAAAGTCCAAATGCACAAACCCATTTAGAGAAACTCAAGTCCCTTTTGATTAACTAACCTACATCTTCTCTGATCCAATAAATATATATATATATATATATATATATATATATATATATTCTCTCACTTCTCTCTCTCTATCTCTCTCTCCCTCTCTCTCTCTCCCGATAATCTATGAAGACGGTGACAAGGTCTGCTACTGTCGATGAAATCTATGACACTGTTTTGATGCCTCAATGGCACAACTACTGCCACGACGACATTGCTACTGCCTCGACGACGCCACTGCCACCTTGACGACGCCTCTAGGTCCCCGGTAGGACTTCTGACGCAACCACAAACCCTTGTCGTCGTCCCTCGATCTCGTCTCCGCCTGTTCACCTACCTCGCCGCCCTCATTGAGCATTGCTTCAAGCTTCGCATCCAGCCTATTCGTCTCCACCGTTGCACTCCTATTCCAATCTCGGTGGATCTGATGGTCTGGCAACGTAGTTGATGGAGATGAGTGATGTCAATAAGGGTGAGGGGTTGTGGGATTTGGAGTGAGATCAAACAAGTTCAATTTGTATGATTTGGTGGATTTCAAGGGCAAATTTGGTTGCATTTGATCAGATTTGCAAATTGTGGTTTTGATTTGCTTATTATTTTTGGAATTTGTGTGATTTATAGGAACATAACTAATGATGTGGTGGTAATAGTGCATTTAAAATTAGGATTGTGGCTGGCTGTGTCATTATACTTGGGAAAGTAGCAGTTTCGATAGTAGCAGTGTAATAGTATCAGTGTCGGCAGTAGCAGTGTGTTAGTATCTGAGTCAGTAGTAGCAGTACGCTAGCAATCAAATAATTGTCAGAAAAAAAAAATTAATAGCATGACAGTAGAACCTTTTGATCGGCAGTAACACATTCCGTCGACAGTAGGAGTATAATATGTAATGAAGGGTATTCTGGTAAAATTATAATGACAGCTGACATGTGTGAGTTAATTTGTCCTAATTTGTTATTTTTGTACTTAAATGTGTAAGATAATATCTAAAAGATGTATTTATAATATGTAATTTACTATAAATAGAATAAAAGGAGATGATCTATTAAGAACCTTATTGTTGATGACTAGTTGATGACTTTTCCCTTCAATGGTTTATTACACCCACTTTCAATCATATTTTTTCATCTCAACTGTTCAGTTTATATGTTGAAATAGATCAAATCATTGGATGATCCAAATATGTCAAACATGAGTCGTTCAAGTTTATAATTGGTTAATCACATTTATGAATGTCTTTATGATTTTCAATTTGGTTGAAAATTTGTAGGGATGATCTACTCATATATATCTACAAGTTATACCGTTGAGATGTGGATATAAAATCAAAAAGTGAGATAATAAGACAAAAAGTCATCAACTAAGTCCTCAACTTAATGGACCTTATTAGAACCACGGATCCGGCTTCCCTATTTGATTTTTTTTGTTTGAATTTGCTTGAACGATTTAAAATATTTTTAAAAATCAGGGTTAGCACCCTGCCTAACGTGGAGGCTCAGCCCCATATTCGGATTTATTTATTACATTGATACTAAAATTTTGCAATGGGGGGAGACATAAAACCTAAACCCCGTGCTACATCAACACTAGAACAATAATCCTCGTAGAGAACATCCTGAATAATAACAGGAGCCTCACCTAACCATACATTATCAATTGTAATCAAACTAGCAAGGTGAGCTAATCTGTACGCAATACCATTTACTCCCCTGCTAATATGTCGAACCCTAACATAATGAAAAGCTTTCAAAAAGACCTTGCAATCTCTTAAAACTCGACCTACCTCAAACAAGTCCTCCTCTTCTCTCTCTAGGATAGTAACAAGTAAGATAAAATCGCTCTCAATATCAATATCAATATCAATATCAGTCCAACCTTGGTGAATACCAAATAATAGACCTTCCCTACATGCCTCAAACTCCATATTCAAAGCGGAGTGAGCATATATGAAAGGTTTCGCCAATGCAACAATTCCCACACCATTCTCATTTCTAATCACCACCCCGACACCTCCACAACCACTCGAGTCTATAAACGACCCATCAATGTTAATTTTCAGTCGCCCACTTGGGGGGCATTCCCACTTCATCTTTACTGTCTTCTCCTTCCGAGGTGGCTTCTCATGCACCTTCTTATACTCACCAAGATACTGCAACACCCACTGGCTTAGGAAACCGCAGTTAAACGAAGCTTGGTGCCACATAACTTTGTTGCGTTCTGCCCAAACCGCCCATAAACTAGCAACAAAAATCTCCTGTTGTTAAAAATGCTCCTCCATGCATTGGAGGCACCTGACTTCATCTGCGCGTCTATGAAACTTGTATCAGGAAAATATTTGGCTTTCAGCACTTAGGAGAGAATGTTTTCCGGGTAATGCAGATTACGCCATCCTTGTTTGGCCAAAAGAGCTAAATTATAGTCATGCATGTTTTTGAAACCCAAACCTCCTTCCCGCTTCGAAGCACATAACCTGTAACACCCCGCCTCAAAATTTACCTTTTTACCGGGATCATACGGGTTTTTAAAGGGTTGTAATCACGTTGTTAGTCTTTCCCGAACTACTATTCGAGTTTAATATCGAGATATTCTCGATTCTGGGGGAAGATAGAATTAATATCCCGAGGTGGTAGATTATGTTAATACGAGTCCATCGGTATGTCCGGAATATTTTCCGGAGCTACGAGCTGTTAAATATGGATTTATTTAGTTTACGGAAGTAATAAAGATTATTTGCTTTACCGTAAAAAATTGACTTTGTGATAAGTCGAGAATTTGGGGAAACTTCATTCGGGAAAGTTGTAGAGGACATTAATCCGAACTCGTGGGTATGTCCTATGAATTAAACGGAGCTCGTATGTTGAAGTTATTCAGGATATGGTATAGTTACTGCGTGGTAAAAGTAAATAGTAAAATATCCATTTACCGCCTATGATAACTTTTAATATTTAATCTGGACTGTCATATCTTAGCAAGATCAGATCTTGACCGTTCATTTCCTTATAAAAGGAGGGTCAGCTTTGACTCGGTCAAAGCTTTCCCTTTCGGGTCAATTCGAGCTCCCCGAGCTCTGGTCTTCTCTGACGAGTCACCGCCGTCTGGCCACTACTGGCAGGCGGACCACCACCGTTCGACTCCCCTCCTTTTCCTCTACCTATCCTTGCCCTTAGTTCACCGAAGCATCCACCAGAGCAGGAGATCGAGCGAGTTGCAGGCCCGCCTGTGTTGGCCGGATTTCGGCGATCCAGGCGGCGCTAGGGCGCGTGACCGGTATGGTTCGTCTTCTCTCGTCTCCTTTCTTTTTGGATGTTAGATGCCCTTGATCCTTGCCCTAATTCGAAACTCTAATTTTTCTGTTTTTCTTCTTTTTCTGGGTTCTCGGGTCTCGACTCCGGCAAGGAGTTTTTAGGTCTTCTGGTGAGCTTCTCGAGCCTAGGCGAGGATAGCAACGTCTGTTGGGAGGGCAGACACGTCTTGGGGAGGCAGTGGTGGTGTTGCAAAGGTCTCTCTCGACATAGATAGGAGGAGGTGAGACACTGTTTTTCTTCGGTTTTGGTTCGAATTGTTGCTGTTGTTGTGTAATTGTGGTTGTTGAATTGGTTAGGGTAGGGAGGTGACTGGAAAAGGGGTCGAAACCGGTTGTTGGCCGGCGTGGATGGTTTTAGGTAAAAAGGGGTAAATTGTCTGATTTTTTACCGTGGTAGATTTGGATTTCTACTGATTTACGTGGATATAAAATGTCAGAACTACCCCCTGGTAGAGCTGAAATTCCAAAAATATCCCTAACAGTTTTGTTTAATTACAAGACTGCCACTAAAGCCAAAAAGACTATACTGCCCCTTACAATTTTATTTAATTTTAGGGCTGCCCCTCAGCGTGAAATTCCAGAAATGTCCCTGGTAGCTTACCATAATTACCAAACTGTCATTAAGGCTGAATTGACAATTTTGCCCCTAAAGGATTTGTCATTTACGTTGATGCATTTATGTTATATTTATGTGTAAATGCTGTTTATCTGAATGGTTGAATGTTCGGGATAATCCCGATAAATAGTGGGTCGGTGAATACCTCAACGGAGAGGCTAAACTCCGGATATGCAATAGGCGTTTGCTATCCATATTAATAAATCGACTGATATGCAGTAAACCGAGATTTTTTTCGGTTAGGACGTTAATTAAAATAAGTGTGGCTTGATCCTTGAGTACATGGTACGTAGGCAGTCCGATTGAGATTCGGGTGCAATCACACATAATATTAGAACCCGAGGTCCTCTAAAGTGATTGGTTAGAGATCCAAATACGGAAATCGGGATAAACTCCGGTTGTGAGGTCTATTCCGGTATCGTTTGGATTGTTGCGGATGGTTTGGGAAAAAGGGTTATCCCTTCTCAAGGAAGATTACGAGTAAATCTCTCTTAGAATGGGCCCCGCACATTCTAACCCTGGTTTAAGAAGGTAAACTTGGGCCGGAACGTGACATGACCTATCCCATGAAAGCCAATGAATTTTCCCCTTACTCTCCGTATCACCCCACCAGAACTGACTCATCAACCTATGCATATCGTCACACAAATATTTCGGTAATTCAAAACAACTCATAACATACGTCGGAATGGCTCGAGCCACTGCATTGATCAGGATTTCCTTCCCCGCGGCACAGGAAATTTTCTCTCCACCCATGCGTTCTCTGTTGCACACGTTCAACTAGGTAACCAAATGCTTCTACCTTGGAGTAGCTGATCTTAACCGGAAAACCCAAGTACTTGTCATGTTTGTCCACTCTTTCAACCCCTAACAAATTCGCCAATCTCTCTTGCTCCTCCATCTCCACATTCTTACTAAAAGACATGGCACTTTTTTGAAGATTGATTTGCTGACCCGAAATCAACTCATAAGCCTTTAATACCCCTTTCAAACTCACACAATCCATGGTTTCAGCACGGTAGAAAATAAATGAATCATCGGCGAAGAATAAATGAGAAATACTAGGAGCTCTCTTACACACCTCCACTCCCTGCAATCTGCCCTTACTCTCTTTAGAAGAAATCATTCTTGAAAGAGGTTCACCACAAAATAGAAACAAGTAGGGAGATAAAGAGTCTCCTTGCCGTAGCCCCCTTCCCGGATGTAGTAAACCTCGTGGAGCTCCATTCAAAAGAAAAGAGTAGGAGACTGTGGAAACACATCGCATAATCTTACACACCCAGTTAGAAGAAAACCCTAGCCTCCTCATTATGACCTCTAAGAACCTCCACTCAACACGATCAAAAGCCTTGTTCATATCAAGCTTAAGAGCACAAAACCACTTTTTACCACATCTCTTTTTCTTCATACAATGAGCTATTTCGAAAGCAAGAAGAGAGTTATCTGTATTCAACCTTCCGGGGACAAACGCACCTTGAAACAGAGAAATAATCATGTCCATGATTGGTTTTATTCTATTAGCAAGCACCTTCAATCCCAGTTTATAAAACACATTGCATAGACTTATCGGGGGCAATTGACTCATTTACTTAGGAGCATGGACTTTAGGGATCAACGTTACAAAAGTCTTGTTGAGAGAAGCTACGTGTTGAATGATTTAGGGAGAATGATCATTTGCAACAAATGAGAAAAGTCAAACCCCAAACCAATAAATTAAAAAGTCAAATGCTCATTCCAATACAAGGTGTACTTACTAATGCCCAAATACACAAATCTTTATTAAATTCATAATAAAATAATATTATTTGAGACAATTTTACCCTTGTTCCTTATACACTTGGAGAAAAAAAGGAGAGAGAATATTTTGCTGGAGCATCTTCGGTCGTCAGACTCTGGTCTCCGGTCACCAACCGCCGGACTACGGTCACCAAACGCCGGAAAATTACTGGTAGCCGGTATTTCGCCGGATTTTTTTTCCTACTAAGGGCGATAAACTTTTATAGAAAGTTTACTGGGCAACATCTACATCAAATCCAAGTCTACTAATCCTAGTATACTCCAAATTTAAGTCTAATAACTCTAGTATACTGTAAAACCAAATCTACTAACCCCAGTATACTCCAAACCAAATCTAATAACACACTGTATACATCAAAACCAAGTTTACTAACACCATTATATTTCTAAACCAAGTCTACTAACCACTGTATTTCATCAAATCCAAGTCTAATAACCTCAGTATCAACATTTCCTAGCGCCGACGTGTAGACGACATGACAAAATCTGGATTTGACGTTGCTCTTCGGACTCAGTGTTACAGCGACCGACGAGGACGAGACGGAGATTAGGTGGAGGGGAGGATGAGGTCATCGGAGATGGTGGAGGTGAGGATGAGGTCATAGGAGATGGTCGAGACGAAGGCTCTATGAATGACAGTTAGAGAGAGAGGAGATCAGAAGAGAAAAATCAACTTAGATGCAAAATCTAAAGTTTACTACCCTTAGTAAACTTTTACTGGGGTAGTAAACTCAAGCAGATGAACAAACTCGAGTCATTCGTTGTAAATCATAAATTTACTACCCTTAATAAACTTGTACCAAAGGTAGTAAACTTTGTCAGAGGTAGTAAACTTGCAAAACAGTATCTCTAAAACCCATTATACACATTAAAAACAGTGAAAAATCAACTTAGATGTAAAAAACTAAAGTTTACTACCCTTAATACTAAAGTCTACTAACCCGAGTATACTCTAAAACAAAGTCTATTGCCCCCAGTATACATCAAAACAAAGTCTACTAACCCAATATACATCAAAATTAAGTCTACTAATCCTAGTATACATCAAAACCAAGTTTACTGACTCTAGTCTACATCAAAATCAAGTCTACTAACTCGAGTATTTCATCAAATCCAAATCTACTAACCCCAGTATACTAACCGTAGAATCAAAAACTAAACCTTGCGGTTCAAGATCAAGATCATCAGAGGTCAAAGGTGACCAGATCTTTTGACCTCGGGCTTCGAGCGTCGTCATCATATGTCGTAGTCAGTGTCGAGCATCATCACGGTTCTCCAACGTCAAGCGTCGAGGATCTCGGTCGCTGTTCGTCATCGTCGATACACGCTGGCGTCGTCATTGATGCTAGATATGGTCGCCGTCATTGATGTTAGATCTGGCCACCGCAGACGATGCTAGATTTGGCCGCCAACGTCGAGGGGAGATCTGGCCGCCGTCGTCGAGGAGAGATCTAATCATCTGCCTGGACTCAGAGATCGGAGATGAAGGACGTTGTCTGAGACAGCTCCGCCTTCACTAAGTCGATCTGAACTTTAGAGAGAGTTTTCATATTTTTCAAATTGGAAAAATAAGAGAGGGTGAAGAGTTTGTTTGATATTTATAAAAGAAGGTTGTCTTTTTATTAATAGTGTAAATGTTCAGATCAAATCTGTTTTTATTGAAATGAGCAATCAATTCTTATAATTAGTAGTATACGGCCAATTATTATTGTTTTAAACCATCTATCCAAATACAAAAAAAAAATACCACTTGTCGCCGAAAACCAATTTAGGCGAAAAGACCGAAACTGGTCTCTCATACAATAACAGTCGTCGCTGTCGTCGCGCCAAAGCACTGAAAGCAGTGACATCAGCAATGGCCGGAAGAGAGCCTCGGCATCTCCACCGCCTCCCCCAAATCGTCAACACGACGGCCCTCGAGGACCGTGTCGATCTCCATCAGCGCGAGATCCAGTCCCTTCTCATAGACAACCAACGCCTCGCGGCCACACACGTGGCGCTCAAGCAGGACCTCTCCGCGGCGCAGAGCGACCTCCGCAATCTGAAGGCGGTGGCCGGCCAAATAAAATCCGAGAGGAACGCCGAAGTGCGGGAGGTATACGACAGGTCGTTGAAGCTGGACGACGAGCTCCGCGGCCTGGATGCGATGAAGGCCGGGCTGAGTGTGGTCCTGAACGACATCGAGGACTTGAGCGCGTCAAGGATAGAGCTCGCGACGGAGCTGAAGACGATCCAAGGGGAGATTGAGAGGACTCGGTCCGAAGAGTCGAAGCAATTTGAAGCCAGACTGGACGAAATTGAGACATTGAAGGTGGAGATTGAGAAAGGAAGGTAAAATGTCGAATCGTGTTTCGAATTTATGATATTGCCGTGATTTTGACATGAGAATTTGGAATTTTGAACATCTAGAGCTGCGATTCAGACTGAGAAGAAAACAAGAGCTAGTAATCTTGTGCATCGTCAAGCTATGGAGGACTATACGGATGCGTTGGCTCTTGAAATTGAAAAGCTTCATGGGGAGCTGGCAAATGCAGAGAAGAGGGCAAGGGCTGCAGCAGCAGCAGCAAATCCAGCTGGTTGTTTCCTTTCAAATTTTGAGTCTTCTTTCCATTGAGCCGTCATTGTTTCCGAGATAGTGTATTTGAAATCTATCATCTGTGAAATAGTAGTGAAATTCAAATGGGGATGTCTTCTTCAGCTCGATTAGAAATCCCAATGCTGCAACATGTTAGTTTTTGATAGGCTTCGGATTGTTGTTTCGTTGCAGGTTCCAGGTACCCTGTGGCTTATGGCAATGCTGAATTGCTCTACGGAGGAAATGCATACCCTGACCCCTACGAAGTGCATCAGGTATGTGCACGACCTTGTCTTTATGTTTTCCATAAGATAATTTGAAATTGTAACTAGAACGCAACTGATCTCTGTAAATCTAGGCAGTAGTTTAGAGACCATATGATAACATGGAGGTGAGTGATAGAAGCTATTTTGTTTCTTCTAGATATATAGGGAGTCACAAAATTGTGTTTCCAATTTGATTATTCAAATGTCAGGAAACGTCAAACGCAAGTGTAGTTTATGGTGTATATCTTGGCATTGCTCTAATATTAGTATCATAACATCTTCTGTTCCTCAACCTTGAATCAACATATTCATGTGTACTTCAGGGTCAGGGTAGTGCTGTTGGTAGCGCTCAATATGCTGATGGTAGTGCTATGGCTTTTGCGAAGAACCACAGTCAACAAACACATGTGCAGAGATAATTGTTTGTTAAGGCACTCAGAAGACCAGAAACCAGACCAGTCTTGTTTGTATATCTTAACATTTGTTATTTCTCAACAAGAGCTCTCGGGGTGGTAGCTGATTGAGGATGGGATAGCACAGCCTGGTTTTAGATTGCCTACTGAAAAGTCATGGTTTAATTGATTTAATCACCGATTGTGGCTACTAACATGTGAATGAAAGTGGTTAATTAAACGTGTCCATTCCAATTTGCTCCTGAATTTAATTTGTTTTTTACATGAAAAGGAGAAATTAAAGGATTCTGGCCGATGCTTTCAACAAAAGGAAAAAGACGCAATGGATTAAACTAGATCCAAAAACGTTTCACATTTACATTCAAATGAACTTAAAAGGTATGAGCTGGCTTGAAATTTTTCTGTGAGGCGCAACCTTCACATGATAGAAGTCTCTTCTCCATATTAGTCTCAAACAAGTAATAAAACCGCCATCCATGGAGTGCTTGTAAACGAGAAAGCCAAGCATTGGTCACCCCACAAGCCCACACCCAAAACAAACTGAATAACAAGTGCTGAGGAGCAGATCCACAATACTCCATTCATGTGCATTAACCATATTCTATCTTTATCACCCAAAATGACCCCAATTTGCCAATTTACCGATGTTTCAAGTGTTGCCAACCAAAAATCATACCACTTAAAATCATATATCGAACACAGGGTTTCAAGGTTTAAAATCCATAATGGGAACATAGCAGAATCTGTTAATTGAGGTACAACTTCGCTAATAATGATGATGCAATACAAGTTTACAGCAAACAATCCAGGCCAGAACATGCATGCATAGACATAATCATGATCATGCATTTCAGGTGTACGTCTGAGCAATATCTATGAAATGATCAGATGCAATCAAATGTCCAGTGCAGAGGCTGGATAATCTCCAAGTGTGAAATGATAATTACGAAAAGAACAGCACTCACCTGAAAAATAGACCTACCTTAGCAGCAAGCAATTTGGAGATTATCCACTTGTCTCTAAAAAAACACATTCACACAACAAAATCAATCCAAAACGCCTATAATTTAAACCCTTCCATGTACTGGTAGTTGAATTAAAGGACAGAGGTATTGCCCAGGGTTATTGAACAACCTACCTCTTAGTCTCCAAAACGAATATAAAAATCCTCAGACAACAATTCTCATTACATAAAATGTGCTTGATCAGGAAATTCTCTCAATATGGACGTGAACGGTTTCCACCATGCTGATGTCTGTCAGGTCCACCATCCCTGCGCCTGTCACCACCCCCATAACCACCTCTACCACCACTGTTATCACAAACAAATTACTCAGCACACAGTTGAAGAAGATATATGAATTGTCTACAACAATCAAGCCAAAGGAAACCAGAAACTGTTTGAAAGACATGTCCCAGAAATAAACCATCAACTCAGCTATAACAAAGACATCACTCCCAAAAATAAAAAGGATGCTGACTAAGCAAACAGCAAGAAAAAATATAAGAAAACATAATGCAGGGAAACAATTGAAAAGTGCAGACTGATACTCCTACTCTGACTGGCCAAATTGAAAGACGAATGCCCAAAATTGCACTTAAATTAAAACAGTTGATAGGTAAATACCCATTGTCGTAAGCCCTAGGTGCCGACCTCTCCGCCATTGCAACACTAATCTTATAGCCTCTTACGTCATGACCTGTGAGCATAGCACATATGAGTATATAGAACAAAAGTATCACTGCATGCAGAATGACAACAAGACATTACCATTGTAAAAACCGCCGGCTGAATGTGCTGCATTTGGATCTTCATATGCTAAACATGCATCACCTTTGTTCTTTCCCGACTCATCTGTGTAAATCTTGATGTTAAATGGCCACTGATCCTTGTACCCACGTTTCTGCTTAATTCTTCCAACCTACAACAATAACTTTGCATGAGCTAACCACATCAAGGACTAACAAACTTCTGAAGAAACAAAAAAAATTCACTAGTCAATATGCTCATTACTTTTCCTACAAATGTCTACTAAAGTTTGTTACAAATTCATCATCCATCAAATGGAAGTAAAATCTAGAGCTGTAGTTATGATGAAACAGCATAAAAAAAGACCAAACCAAAATGCAAAATACTGAAGCTAGGAGGTATTGGAAAATTGGCGACATAACAAAACAATTAAAACTCAAGAATTTAAACCTGCATGGTTCCTAGAGTTCAAAAGAAGATATGGATTTACTTGTCCAATGCCTCCAAAAAGTTTTTGCAGTTCCTCAACTGTGACATCTGGTGGCAGATTTGATATGTAGATTCTAGCATTCTCACAAGTATCATCACAGTTCTCATCGCATTGCTTCACCTTAGCCGGGACCTCAGCAGGAGCACTTCCATAACCACCTCGACCACCACCACCACCACTACCATATCCGCCATCATATTTAGGAGGACCACCTCGACTACCACTTCTTGCATCACCCGGACCATCACCACCATAACCACCTGCAGGACCACCATAGGATGGAGGATATGAAGCAGGCCCACCAGTATAGCTTGTAGGAGGAGGCACTGCATCTGTTCCATAACCGGCATTGTATGACGGTTGGTAACTGCCACCAGCACCATAAGATGGAGGAGCAGGTGCAGAAGGCTGACCATACCCGCCGCCATCCCTTCCTTGGTTACCACCATACGAACCGCCTCTACTACCACCTCCACCTCTACTATCATAACCACCCCCTCTGCCCCCATCATAACTGCCACCTTTACCTCCTTCATAGTTGCCACTTCGACCCCAATCATAATTACCACCTCTTCCACCACGGCTATCGCCATAGCCTCCACCACTTCCACCTCTATGACCACCACCACCACGGTCTCCACCGCCGCCACCCCCCGCAGGAGAGGGTGTACCACACTTGTTACACTCGGTTCTCCTTGCAAAGTTCACATTCCCACAGCTATATACAAGTATTACCAATTTCAATATCATAAATTCAGATGCCCGAGTAAATAATCAATCAAAATCTAAAGTCTTCTACATTACTAGTTTACAACTACCCTAAATATGCAAGCAAAGATAAAAAAAGAACCGAAAATAAATAGATCAGAAGACAAGATATAGAGGACTAACCCTGGATTAGGGCAGGGCCAATCACCATCCCTTCCACGGCCGCCTCCGCCGCCACCTCCGCGGCCTCCGCCACGATCGCCTTGATATCCTCCACCTAGAACAAATCCAAACAGCTCAAATTAAATCTCAATTAATAGAAAAACTACGAACAAACCCTAACAGGACTAAAGAAATCGAATTCCTCAAACATACCTCGACCGCCACCATATCCTCCTCCACCTCGACCACCACGTCCTCCACCACCGCCATCACCTCCTTTACTTCCATATCCACCGCCTCCTCCATAACCTCCGGAACCGCCTCCAGAGCCACCGCCGCCGTCCTGACCATACATGCCAGCCATGATCTAGGTTTTAAGAGTAACGAGAGATAGAGAGAGCGATTAGGGTTAAGAAACAACTGAGAACGAGATGCGTCCGCTGAAGAATATGTACTGTCCTCGCCGACTTGGACTGGAATTACACGTGTTCTTTTGTTGTTGGGCTTGCTGCTTTGGGTAAGCCTATTCAAATCTGAAGGGCCCATGAAGGCGAATCTGCTGGGCTCTGGGAACTGGGCTCCTCCCAAGTTGGGTGGTATTGTGATCGACAGTTGGCAAAGCAACCGAATCTCAGTTGTGAAACCGAGGCTTTTTTTTAGGAAAAGGATACACAGACTTGAAGGTGAAGACTTGTGGAAAGCTGAAATGATGCGCATACAAGTAGAAATATCAAGGCTGTTGTATGAAATGGCAAGTAGAAATATCTATCCAAATCGAGTCACCTACAATGTCTTGGTTCTTCAGGAAATATTTTGTTTGGAACTGCATCTCAATACTGTTACTTATAACACTCTTATTGACGGTTTTTGTAAAGCAGGGAGAATGCATGAAGCAAATAAATTGTTGTCTCGGATGCTAAGTTGTGGCCAACTTCTAGATGTTCAAATTTATGCAATTTTGCTTGACGGCCTATGTTGCAGCCAACAACTTTCTACTGCAATAGAAATGCTTAGAGAGATGGACGGCAAGAAATTGGAACTAGATATTGTAATTTACACCATCATCATTAAATGTATGTGCAAAGCTGGAAAACTTGAATCTGCAATAGACATCTTCTCACTACCAGCGAAAAGACTAATATCCAAAAAAAATTTCATTAAATTTTTACACCACTGGTTGCGTCTCATCGATTTGAAACTATTTTCTGTTGAATGTTTGTCAAAATACGTAATTTAGACGGTCAAACGAATGTTTTCGTGCGTTTAGGGGTTTGACTTACAAGATTGACCGTCCAGATCGAGTCCTTAAAATTGTCGGATCAAGTTGAATTTTTTCTCATACATGTATTTTATCATGATGGTCATATCAGACTGTCGGATTTTCATTTTTCAAGTTTGATCATCGAAATCACAACATACGTACTAATGTTGTATAACTTATTTACTAAGTTTTAAGATGTTCCGTTTGAAAAACAAAATCTACATAGAACCTTCAAACACAAGCAAGTCTTGAAATAAGATATGACTGGAATGGTGAAATACGTTTACAGTTGAAAAATCACGTCATTCCCGTAAAATCTCGGTGCCGATAGTTGCGGTCAACGTAATTTACCATTCTTTCTTGTTTTAGGTAGCCCTATTTTCGGTGATTATTTTTCAGTAAATTTTTATACCGCTGGTTGCGTTTCATTGATTTGAAACTATTTTCAGTTGAAGATCCGGCCAAAATACGTATAAGCTTTTTGAGTTTTGACACTCGTAATCTTCACAATAAGCTTCTTCACTAAACCTCAAGAAACAACGGCAATGCGGGTAGTGGTGGACTGGTGTCTGGTGGTGCAGTACCATTCGCTTCAGACAGGGTAATAGTTGTAATATTCGTTTCAGATGGCACGAATGATTGACGAGCATTGGAAGTGGTGTTCGAGCCTTTTAGGAGGCCAAGGAGCCCCCGTTAATAACGCCACATTGTCAACAAGTTGACTTTGCAAATTATTTCTAAAGAAAACTGAACTTTCATAGGGGGCAAACTCGAGCTATTGCAGATAGTTGCCATTTTCTAAAGTATATAAAGCTATTTCTTCATACATCAAAACAAGGAACAATAAAACTGCTAACATTTGTATAATTTAAAGGACAAGGCAATTACAAATGGTTCAATACAAATCTCTGATCAAGAGCAAAACATATTAAAATTGGCGTCAGTGTTCCAACTTAGAAAGTAATCCATAAAGCAGGGCAGCCAAATGAAAATGAAATCCTGATAACAGACCCACTTCACCGATTCAAACCAAGTACTGTCTAAACTATAGGAACAACACTGTAGTTGCCACCATATTGTTTAAGCAGTAGCAGTTTGCAGTGCTGCTTGTCGCTTCTTTGCCTCTTCAATGATGGAGAGCTTGATACCCTTGCCCTTGGGAAGTGACACCCAAGGCTTTGTACCCTTTCCGATGGTGAACACATTGCCAAGACGGGTGGCAAACTCATGACCAGTAGCATCCTGAACATGGATGGTCTCAAAGCTTCCCTTATGCTTCTCCCTGTTCTTGATGACTCCGACACGCCCCCTGTTCCTTCCACCAGTCACCATGACAACATTTCCAACATCAAACTTAATGAAGTCGATGACCTTGTTGGTCTCCAAGTCCAACTTGATAGTATCATTGGCCTTGATAAGTGGGTCTGGGTAGCGAATAGTTCTCCCATCATAAGTGTTGATATATGGGATGTTCTTCTGCCCAAATTGCACAGAGCGAACCTTGCAGAGCTTGAACTGCAATGAAATTTATAACGCAGAATCGTTAATAATCTGACCAAAAGAACACCTACAAATGCCACATGCAACACTAAATACAAACCAGAACTTGCCCTATAACGGTACAAGTGAAACAGGTAGACAACTCTAAAATCAGCTAGTTGCAATATCTAACCTAAACTTGTGAATTAAACAGACTACAGACCAAGCAAATAACCATGCATTTCATTGTGTCATTGTATCTCACAAGCATTGGAAACTGTTTCACTACATATGATCTTATATCCAGAAGCTCAAATAACATCTCTCAAATTATGGTGTAACATAAACGAAATACAGATTCATTCAGTTACCGAAGGCTAAAACATAACTGTATTCCAATAAACCAAACAGATGAATAATCAGCTAAAATCCCACCTTTGCCTCCTCATCTCTGATGGAATGGAGACGGAAACGACCCTTGGTGTCATAGAGCAGACGGAAATTCTCATTGGTTTTTGGGATGGAAACAACATCTGAACACACAGAAAACACAACTTTCAGTACCATTCAAATCAAACACATTCGTAAAAAAAATCCTAGACAGCCACAAATATTAGCACAATAAACAGATGCACACAAAACAAAGACAGAAGTGCATACCCATGAATCCAGAAGGGTAGGTCTTGTCAGTCCTGACCTTGCCATCAACCAAAACATGACGTTGCATGAGAATAGCAATGACCTCACGGTAAGTGAGAGCATACTTCAACCTGTTCCTCAGAATGATGATCAGAGGAAGACACTCCCTCGATTTGTGTGGCCCAGATGATGGTTTGGGAGCCTAAAAAGCACAGATTTTGAAGCACACCGAAGTTTTATTACAACAAACCCACATCAAAATGGGGCCAAAGATTCAAGCTTTATGGAAATTTAACATTTGGGGATTTAGGGTTTGACTTACAAAAGCACCACCAAGCTTGTCGAGCATCCAATGCTTTGGGGCATTGAGCCTCTTCAGATGCTTCTTCAAACCTCTCGCCTGTAATTAACAACATAAAACCCACAGTCATTGCAGAACATAGATCATGATGAGAGAGAGAGAGAAGGGTGTACCATGGTTGCAGATGAAGATGGGAAAACCCTAGATTGTGAGGAGGTGAGATGAGCTAAGAGACAGAAGGGAGAAGCGGCGGAGGCAAAGATTTATATGAGAAAAAGGTTTTAGGGTTGGGGAAGTGTAGTGTGTATTGTGTGCGATGAGGTACAGAGTGGTCTGGACTGATGCGGGGTCTGATTGGATGTTGGGGGACACGTGGGACTATGGGAGTGGCTGATAGCTTAATGCTTTGGCTGATTAATTAAATTCTATTATTTTGTTTTTTTGGGTTGTCTCTAAGACTAGTCTCTGTTCTCTGTTTAGCAAACGGTAGTATTTAGAAGAGGATATCATGGAATTTCTCAACTGTAAGGTCGACTACGACAAATGTTTTACTCGTTATTCAACTTGTGGATTGCTGATACATGTGGGACTGTCGTGTGATCGAGTTCTCCCTTTGATGAAGATGTTGCTTAACGGGCTGTGTTGAATGAGATGGCTTTCGCAGTCCAACCTTCATTTTCAAAACCACCTTCCTTGATGTGATTATGAACTAGAGAATCAGCCTCTTCATCGTGTAACATTGAGAGAATTGCATGAAACCGGTTCGGTTTCTTAGTTTGGCACAAGTAAGCGGCATAACAGGTAGGAAGGGTGACCCTACGAAACCCTAAGAACGCTGAGGAAATGTTATGCCGCTTACTTGTGCCGCTTACTTAGTTTGACACAAGTAATCTAGGGCACAGCAGATAAAAAGATCACAAACACTGAGGAAATCAATCTCATGTCAGTTGTCACCCTACACCTATCTTAGTGAGATGGAAAACCACGAAATAAAACTATTAAGAAATAACGCAAAAAAGTAACAAAGGGAGCACCCTAGAAAAGAGCAGATGTCCTTTTCGATAACTAGTGGAATGGTTTCAAACTATAGATCTCCTATTTCGATCTTCACAGCAATTAGCGCCAAGAGCGAAAAAATTCTTATATCAATCACAACTCTGTTCTATTGCAAGACCTCATGCTCTATATATTTCATCTTCTTACACAACGCTCCCATATTTACTTTCTTCGAGAAGACGACTCTACCCACTATAAAATATCTAACGAATTTTGAATTTGGATTAGATTCAATACCATCCACCGAGAAGGCTTTACGAACATTATACCCTACCAAATCTTCCATCCAACACTACTTCTTTCCCACCAGTAACCATGAATACCACATAAAGAAGAGACCACGTAGTCCCAACTCCAACAGGCTACGACAACTGTGTCCAGGAAGAACCATAGCTTTCCACTCGAAACCATAACTCGTCTAACTCTGTGCCGCCACAGAGAAGGAACTTGATAACCCTTTGAATGAGACTGAATACACAATTTGTTTTACTAATTTTTTTAATAAATCAAATAGATGTATTTTTTTATAGATGTAAAATGTAAAATATGAAAAGCGAAAAATTGTGAGACAAAGTATAAAAAAGTAGAAAATAACGATGTATATATATATATATATATATATATATATTTGAAATTGATAGATATATTCCAAAGGCCGGAAATGTCATAGGACCAACTATTGCTAGGTGGGTTCCACTACAAGCTTAGAGCAAGCTCATTGTTCAAACTACCTATAAGCCGAAGAGAAATTCAAAAAGCTACATCAAAAATGTGAACATCTATGCAAGAAAGCGAATTAACCTACATAAGCTAACAGAGAGCCTAATACATTAACATTATGCCTAAGACCCAACAATGTACCTTTTTGTCAATATCTAGGTGATTCTCGATTAAACATGCATAAGGATCTAATCCCTAGGGATCATGTGTAGGATGGCCCAAACCTGGCCTAGCCCAAGTCTAGTCCAAACCAGCCTACAGAGAAGTAGCTGGTAATTGGGTTAGAGCCATTGACCGAACACAAACCCAAAGCCACCTCTCTACAAACCAGCATGTACCAGACCTAGATACTAGGGTTGCTGGAGCTGCTGTCTCCACCAATCAGTCTAGGGATCTTCCAAATCCTAGGTTCATGATGTCGCGACTTCCAAATACCCCCAAGCCGCCACAAAAAAGCTGTTGAGTCGGGTCTAACTATGTAAAGACCCAACCCAGATTTTACCCTTAAATTTGAGGTAAATCCTGTAGGGATCACCTCTAAAGAAGATTCTACCGAAAATCCGGCATAACCTCCTCTGAAAATGGACAACCCTACCTGCAAACCAACAAGCACTTCTATAACACAATAAATCAACCACAAAACCTGGAGCCACCTGTTCCCCAAGTTTATAAAAATTAAAGCAGAAGTAATTAAAGGAATCCTAGTTCGAAAAACGAAATAGGATCTCAAGACAACACGAAAGTGATTGTCGTGTTTGGGACCTAACTTTTATTTTGTTTAATTTGCAGCTACACCCAAAACGGATCGGGCTGCCTACGTACCCTTCTTGAAAAGGGATCAAGCCACTCGTAGTTCAGAATTTACTTTCCGCATCGAACCTCGTTGCATGTTCATTTTCACACATGCACGAACTCAACATTATACCACATCGCTTCACCAATAATTTCGTCCTTTACTTCGACAAATGTCATATTATTGTCAAACACATACTACTCGTCGATTAATACTCAACATCTCGACACTTCATGTTAATCTCCAAGAAATGGCCAAAAATACCCAAATCATAGATTAGTGCCGACTACCGAACACTAATTCATGATAAGGAATCACTACAACAATTACGTAATTTACTCAAACGTACGACGCATTGTTATTACTATGGTATTTATGCCCTCTAAACACTAAGGGCACCCAATAGGTTTAAAGTCGTTTCCGGATTCACACACAACACATTTCTTCATGACGTAACTCAATATAGACATTACCGTGGACGTCCATAGACGCCACTACGCCGTCACCAAGATTAAACCATTTCTCAAACACGATTCCGCCCCGGAACTAAATGCTCATCCCAAAACCACAACCGCTCGCCCACTGGGACTAGAAAAGGGGCAACTATTCAATCGCATTAGAACTAAAACCATTTAGTTCCAATCTCCACTACTTTACTTGAGAACCCTAAGGGTCATAACATTACCAAGCCTTAAACCGGGGAGTCACTTACCCCACTTTAAGTTTAGCTAGAGATCCGGAGATTAAACCCCTCCGCTAGGGTAAACACACTATAAGCATATATCTTGAAATTAACATTATAATAAGATCATCACAACATTAATATTCTAAATACCACAACCTCCATAACATAATACACCACTAACACATATAATCTACCACATAGCTCAGAACTAATCCCGAATTTCGGAAATTGTTAACCAATTTCCTGATACTTTAGATTGAGTATCAATTTTCAAACTACACATCACACATATACCCTTTCACTCGAATTCCCCTAATTTCTCACTTGCCTTAATATGGACACCCAATCCCGGATAAATTTTACCGGAACCAAGCATAAACTCTCAATAACCATCTCATCCCGTAGACATCCAATCACAATTATCCAACGAGAATATTACCATTCCCGGATCATTAATTAATTTCCCAAATCACTAATTTAATTAAACCGTTAATATCGTTAGTTTCGGAAAAACCGAAACCTATTCGATAACACTCCAAAAATCATCACATATGCACCATTAGACTCCTCTCGTCACGAGAATTATAAAAAGCATGAAAAACTGCCCATAAACGGCAGTGCCGCCGCCATCTCCGCCGGCGGCAGCAGCCGGTCGGCCACCGGAGACCGGCCAACCCAGAAAACCACCAAATTAACACATAATGATTGTCTCATCATTCCAAACACTTTTCTAGTTCAACACTAAGCTCAATTCTTAATCTAAATAGGTCAATTCATCAAGAACATGTTAAACCCGAATTGGGGCAAAAATCCCTAAACTTTCAAATCCAAAATTCATCCTACACACAATGAATCGAGCCACAAGCTCCTAGAGGATTGTTATACTCACCAAGAGGATCAAAACCATACCTAGAACTCACCGAATAGTGGCCGGAGGAGGGAGAATTCCGGTGAGACCCGTGAACAGTACAATCCGGCTTCTTGCCAAGATGGCATTTCGCCGGCTGCGAGTCGAGCCTCACCGCCCACCTAGAATGGGAGCCGGAACGGTGGCGCGTCGAACGAGACCGTTTCGGGGGCCTAACTCTGCCGCACGACGGTGAACGAAGCCTGAGAAGACGGCGCTGCGTTTCGGGTCAGAGAGCCCGAGCACAGTACCCGTTTCGGGTAATTTCTAGAACTTACCTTTTTCCACCCCAGTAACTCATATTTATAGGTAATTTACAACACGGTAACTTTACATTTTAACTTATAACTTTCACATACGAACTCCGATGAAAACGCATAGCATGCCTACGGGTTCGTATGAACGTTCTCTATAACTTTCCCGAATGAATTTTTCCCAAATGGTTGACTTTACAAAAAGTCAACTTCACGGTAAAACAGTTACCAGAAATAGTAATCGTAACTTTGCTTTAAACTTCATAAATCCATAAAAATTAGCTCATCGCTCCAGAAAATAATCCAAATAAACCGGTGAGCTAGTATTATCACATACTACGACTTCAGAGCTTTAAATCTCTTATTTACCAACTCTAGAAAAACTCAATAATAAGCTCGAACGATAACCAATAGTATTCATGAACGCTGTCAAAAATCCTCAGTTCCATTTTTTCTACCTAGTAAAAAGGTAATTATTTGGTTCAGGTCGTGACAAACTACCACTACGATGCAGGTCTTCTTCTTTCACCCTCTTTCACAGCTTCTTAGTCTTCAGAGGTCAGAAACCCAAGCCTTGAAGCCGCCCTCCTCAACTTTGCAATAAACCCTATGCTTGCCTTTGCCGCGCGCTTCCTTGTGAAACAATTTCGAGAAAACCAGCGTCACCTCATGTCCTTGACCGGAAGCCAAAGAGACGATCTGGAAAACTGCACCTCCTCTTCCACTCACCAACAAGACCTAGCGTCGAAGACGCCCTGTAGCAGACAGATGACTCGTCGAGCTACCGTCGCCGTGCTGCACAAAACCTAGAGAAACTTAAGGTTCTGTTTCAATAGCACAATTTTAAGAGAAAATCACATATAAGGAACCAACCAAATTTGTAAACACAAAAAAACCTATTTTCATAATTTGTTATACAAATTAGAACACCATCCTGATCTGAATTTCAATAGTAAATTACCATAATACCCTCTCATCCTTATATCTCCTCTCTCTCCCCTCATCGTCTTTTTCTACTCGCCCAAAACCAAGTCTCCAGATCTTTTTCTCTAGATAAGCTCTATCTCTCTCTCTCTCCATCATCGCCACTGCTCCTTAGAAGACTCCACTGCCTCACCACCATACCAATTGACGATTCTCCACCTCTGCGCCAAACCATCACTGTCCTTTCCCTTTGTCGGTCGCCACGTCAAAAACAACTGTAGCAGTATTGCATCGTCCTTCTCTCCTATCAAAATCGTGATCTGGTTTTTGTCTTATCCGTATTAGGTTGTTTGATCAGATCTGGTCGTCATATTGATTGTCATGGACCTTGTCATGATTTGGTTTGAATTTGAAATATTGTAGACGATGGAAAAATGCTTGGTGCATGGATTTAATCTTCAAATTGTATGAGGTGTTCATAGATTTGATCTTCAGTTGGTATGAGATGCTTGATGATCTAATTCCTCACTATCTCTTATTCGTCTCACTCAATAACAGTGATATAGATGAGGTTTATTGGTTTGAGTTTTGTTTGATTAGTAGGTGATTCGATATATGAATGAGGCTTGTTTTGTGAATATGATTAAACTCTGTTTATAGGAATGAGGTTTGTTTATCCGGTTAAACCATTGATATACTTGATAGATGCAGTTTTAGTGCACGGTGGTGTTGCATACTGCTATTGTGCGGTGGTGCTGCATCCTGCTACTGAGCAGTGGTGTTGAATCCTACTACTGAGCTGTGGTGCTGCATTCTACTATTGAGCGGCTGCTACTGAGCAGTGATTTTGCATTCTACTATTGAGCATCCATGACAGTAACACCTTCATACACGGCAATAGACAGTAGCACCTTAATACCGACAATAACACCTTTATACTAGGTAGTAATCTTCATACTCGGCAGTAGGGAGTAACACTTTTATACTCGGCAGTGGGAACTAGCACTTTCATACTCGGCAGTAGACATTAGCACATTCATACTCAGCTTAATAGGCAGTAGCACATTCATACCGACAGTAGCACCTTTATACTCGATAGTAGACAGTAGCATCTTTATACTTGGCAGTAGCAATAAAAATGTCATGAAAGATAATTTGGTAAAATATATACTGACACATAACATGTGGATATCAACTTGTCCTAAAATACCATTAAGTGTAATTTGGTAAAATATATAATGACACATGACATGTGGACATCAAACTTGTCTTAATTGTCAATTTATGTCATTAAAAGTGTAAAATATTGTCTAAATTATTTATTTATAAACTGAAATTTAGTTAATAACTAAATTATAGTTTACTACGCTTTTACCCATTTTGAATAAATTTTAGAAAATAAACAATTATAAAAACAAGTACGTCGGATAAATTGTTTCCCAAGTTCTAGGCCTCGTCACCAAGGCATTACCTTTTAACACCACTAAACATTTCTATGGGGGCGAAGCTCCAAAACCCTCTCTTACCCTCACACCACCAAAACCTTATATGGTCCACTGTTGATTTCGTATTTGAATTCAAGATCTACACCAATGGCGGAAGAGAAAGCAAATGAAGCCGCCGCCACCAGAGAAGTAGAGGAGGCTCCGAAGATTGAGCCTATACGGATGCCCACGGTGGAGGAGATTCGTGGCCAAGACATGATGAACAACTGTGCTGTGAAAACTGTCATTAGTGGAGTCATGGGTATGGCTTAAGTTCCTTGTTTCTTTGATTTCTTGAATTGGATTCTGCTTGTTTTTC
The DNA here is from genome assembly GCA_951800085.1 of Comarum palustre. Lineage (NCBI taxonomy): Eukaryota > Viridiplantae > Streptophyta > Magnoliopsida > Rosales > Rosaceae > Comarum > Comarum palustre. Next base: position 2,363,906 of record OX637587.1, read on the forward strand.
CTTTTTTTTATCTGCTTGGTTTCCACGAAACGTGGGAAAGTTTGTTTCTTTTTGAGTTGTTTATCGAATTCTGGATTATAGAGACTCATGGGTTTTATAACGTAGCTGTAAAGTTTGTAACTTGGGGTTGGAATTCATGAGAAAGCAATGTTCTATTGATCTAGTCGTTTTTCCATCACATCAGAGTAGATTTGAACTGGGAATTTGGGTTTTTGCTCAGTTTAGTGAGCTTATTGGCATCAAGAAAGTTGTTTACTTTGGTTTTATATGCATTTGCTATGTGGATTTATTTAGATAGCGTTGTTTCTTTATGTTGGGTTCATTTAGATGTTTGCAAGTTGTACATAGTCTCATTGTTTTCATGATCTCAACTTCAGCTATGTGCGTCCAAATTTAGCTCAAATTGGTGAATAGAAGGTGTGGAATGGTGTTGTACTTTGTTCTTGAATGTGAGAATGAAGAATTTAACTGTGCCTTTTTATGTAAAAATCAATATTAAGTGTCATGATCATCATGTAAATCACTGGAAATACGTTTCATTCTATTTTCAAAGTTCTTTGTTAAGCAACTGATGGTAAAAATAAGTTGTTTAGACTGTGGCTTTTAGGATCTTGAATTCTTATCATAATGATGGATTGGTCTTCAACTTTTGTTGGGATTTTATAGGTGGTGGACTTGGGTTGATGATGGGTTTGTTTCTTGGGGCTTTAGACAACCCCGTAATGCAAGACCAAATGACTGGTAGGGAGCAATTTGTTTACACAGCTAAGCAGATGGGGTCAAGGGCTTGGGGTTCTGCTAAGGCATTTGCAGTGATGGGTGTTCTTTTCTCGGCTTCTGAATGTGTTGTTGAAAAGGTACCAAGGAATATGTATTAACAGTACATACTCATATATGTATATATATGTGGTTGATGGGGTTTTATTCTCCGGTAGTAGACTAACTCTGGATTATTGGTTTTCAGGCAAGGGCTAAGCATGACACAACAAATACAGTTGTAGCAGGATGTTTCACCGGAGGTGCAATGTCAGCAAAAGGTAACCTTTTTACTCTTTGAGTTGATCGTCGAGGTGCATATGGTATTGTGATATGTTGATGTACTGACCTAGATAACCTATACTTCTATACTTTTGGATCAAGTCCAGAAATCTGAGTCCTTATGTGTAGTGAATTAATGATGTAATCTGTAATGCTTCTGATCAACTCGATTGCATATATGATATATCACCATATCAATGATCAATGTATTTTCCTCTCTTTCTCCTTTTGAAGCCGGAGTTGAAATATCTGTTTGGTTTTTTGTTCATTTAGGTGCTAGCGTGTTTTTATTATACTGAGATAGAGGGCTGGGAACTGTAGTGCAGTACAATTGATGAACAACATTTATTTATAACATCTGCAAGGAGATATTTATTTAAATTAATCCACCCAATATTGTGAATCATGTGATTGCTTTAGCCTTATCCTTCAGGAGTTATGTTCTTACATTCGTATCCTAACACAGTTGGAAAAGAATTCATTTATGGCATCATGTCTAATTTTAAGATTCAATTCAGACTACATTCTGCATCATAAGTGGTACCATATTGGGTTGATGATTCTGTAAACAATGGCAATAGTTTAGTATTTGGGCACATTTCTGCCTCTCTGGTACTATAGTTAAAGATTGCTGTTCAACTAAAGATCCAATTTTAGAATCATATTTAATTCTCCTTTTGAGCTGGAAGCAGTAACTCAGAAACCAAGAATTGCACTATTTAGAATTTTAGTCTTTCCGTTGATGAAGCACTCTTTAGTCCTGACCTGGACAGGGTAAGGAAGTCGGTTGTAGAGTACATGTCATAGCAAGATAACATATCACGGAAGTAAATAAGAACAGTAACCAGAATAAATACTATTGGTGACAAATTTAATCTTGGAGAAATTCTTGTTGGAGCTGTTCTCATTATGTATCCAGTAATTTCCTGCCATGAATGTTAATCTTACACCTTTGCTGTTGTCCTTCTGTAGCTGGTCCAAAAGCAGCCTGTGCTGGTTGCGCAGGGTTTGCCGCATTTTCGTTGCTGATAGAGAAGTTTTTGGATAGACATGAATGAGTGTATCAGAGTCCTGCCCTAATTTTTGCAGACGCTAATTACGACAAATCAGTAGAAGAGATGTAGCTTCTGCCATATGCAGTAATACAAATAGTTTTTCTTTGATTCAGCTTCAGATACAAATAATTTTTCTTTGATTCAGCTTCAGCTCTTGTTATAATTGTTTCTCCCAATTCACGGAGGTATTGCTTTGGCCAAATTAGAAGGCAAATGATTTTGTAGTATGTACCGTGTTGTAGACCAAGAGTTTTCAAATTCATATTCTTCAAACTCGAGAAATGATATATAGAAATTGGCTGCAAGTTCAAATAATTTTCTTGCTTGCTTTGGCATATTGCAGCTTTTACATGTCAAAACTACTTCTAATTGAAAAGTTGGTGTTGGTAGGAAAATACATGAACAAGGTTAACTTCACTTGGTTACAAGTTACAACAATATTCCTGCTCAGTCTACGCCACTAATACATTTTTAAGATTCGAATTACAACAATTTAAAACTCTGTATTTATTTTCGATCAGGAGATTTGGTTGCACTTTATAGACAATCATCGTCGACGCAAAATAAGCAATCACAGGAAGCAAAAGTATGAAGTTCCTTCTTATAAAGAAACGATATGGTGAAGAATGTTTTTCTTAATATTCACTGAATAGGATTACAGACTTTATACAGAGACTACAGAAATTTAAATCCACATTCTAAGGCTAAGACTACTTGGCAACATATACAACTAGCTAACAGTAATACATGACAGAATCAATATATCAATTCTGTGTAATCCTTTGCTGATTCAAAGAGATTCGTTCTCTCAATTCTCCCCTTCAAGTTGGAGTGTATGACCGGTTTCTTTTTATGTTAAAATGACTAAATTACAAAGAACCTCTAAAGCACTCAGCTCTAAAGATGTCAAAATTCAAAGCCTGGCTAACAGAAACAGGAAAGTTGACATCCCAACAACTAGGATTGGAGAGCTTGTGCCCTAAATTGGCAAGAGCATCAGCGACGAAGTTTGCTTCTCGAAGAACATGAGAAAGGAGATATGATCAAAGGTGGTTGTAATTTTTCTAATATCTTGGATAATCTGGAGGAGCTTCCAAGTTTAAACTTCATGTTGATGCAATTGATGACCAAGAAAGAGTCACCCTCATCAATCACATTTTTGACGTTCATCTCTTTTGCTTTAAGAAGGTTGTCTCTGAGTGCAGTTGCTTCTGTGATTGAGACGTTTGTTTTCCCAATACAACGTGCAACAACAACTATATGACACCCCACATCATCTCTTAAAACAAAGCCAACAGCTGCAACAACAATCTAAACTTCATGTTGATGCAATTGATGACCGAGGAAGAGTCACCAAAAATCACATTTTTGACGTTCATCTCTTTTGCTTTAAGAAGACTGTCCTTGAGAGTAGTTGCTTCTATGACTGGGACGCTTGTTTTTCCAATACAACGTGCAGCATCAACTACATGACACCCCACATCATCTCTTAAAACAAAGCCAATAGCTGAGCAGAACTCTATTGAAGCACTGAACCATCAAATTTTATCTTCACAACACCAAGAGGGGGTGGTGACGACTTGATGATGTTTTCATTCCTAGATCTCATCCTCGTGTTGTTTGCAGCCTGGTGGTTAGATTGATGATAAGAAGCTGCACACGCAACAACAACATAAGCAGAAAAAAACTTATTCCTAAACATAAGGCCATTGCGCTTCTGTCATATTTGCCAGCATAAAGTAATACCCAATTAAAAATCCGGAAGGCAATATCATTGCCATTTCCAACTATCCACATGATCCCTTTTTAAAGAAGTTCTCTCGAATCCAAAATCCCTTTTCAAGCCATTAAGGAAGAAACCTTTTTCTTTGCCTGGAAAGAAGAGGAATATCTAAGATATTTTTTAATGACAATGTTAACCCACCAACTATCATGTTGAGTAATAATTCTCCAACCCAATATAGCAATCACCACATTATTAAAGGAAAAAACTTGGGTCCGATCTAGATCGGATCTTCGTTCAATATCTTGAAAATATACTTTTAACAATATCAATCGTAATCTTAACTGTTCAATAGTTGAACCAATGAAGATCATCTGTACAAAAAATCAATGTAAAAAAAGATTGTTTGCTCAGCCAAATGCATCGAACGATAATCTGTTCATTTTGTTTGATGCATTCGGCTGAGCAAATAATCTTTTTTACATTGATTTTTTTGCATAGATGATTTTCATTGGTTAATTCAACTATTAAACGGTTAAGATAACGATTGATAATGTTAGAAGTATATTTTCATGAGATTGAACGAAAAACTTGGTCCAATAAGTATATTTTCATGAGATCCAACGAAAAACTTTGTCCAATCTAGATCGAACCCAAATATTTTCCTTATTAAAACGAGACGAGGGCCTTATGCCTAGATCTCCAACTTCTTTTGGAGTGCATACTTTATCCCAAGCCACTGTCGAGGACTTTGCACTACAACCCCAAAAGAAATCTCCTGTCTTCTTATCAATTTGCTTTGTTATCTTATTAGGACACTCAAAACAAGACATAATGTGATTCAACATACCAGAAATATTAGATCTAATTAAGATAAGCCTACCAGCTCTTGATAAAGAACCTTTTTTTCCAACCTGCCATCTTTTAATTAATTCTCTAAAGAAACTTATTAGCATTAATCAGATCCTTCTAGAAAGCAATGTTGTGAATGCCAAGATACTTACCGATTGTAGCCTTATGTTGGATCTACAAAATAGTCACAATATCATTCTTGACTAAATTTGGAACTTTAGGGGAAAAATACAAAGATGACTTATGAAAATTAATTTTTTGTCATGAGGAGAGAAGTCATTCAGAATCCTTAAAACATTTCTTGCAGCTTTTGTAGAAGCTTTACAAAAGATAAGGCAATCATCGACAAACATTAGATTAGCAATTCTAATGCCACAAGGGGAAGATAAGATACTCACATGGGATTTAGGATTCACAGAGGCCCTATTTAGATGTCTGATCAAAGGTTCTATGCACAAAATAAAAATGTAGGGTGGAAGGGGATCACCATGTCTAATTCCTCTAGTAGGGTGAAAGAAACCCTCAGCTTTACTATTTATAACTATAGAGAAGAAGACCGAGGAAATGCATTCCATTATCCAGGTAATCCAAGTAGGCAAAAAACCAAACCTACTCAAGCAGGTCTTAATATAACTAGAACTGAGGAAGTCATAAACCTTTTCTAAGTCAAGCTTAATAGCCATACTTCCATTTCTTCTTTTTTTCCTGTCGAAATCAGAAAAAGTCTCATGCACAATGAGAATGTTATCATGTATGGACCTTCCGAAGGAAAAACACCCTGATTTAGAGAAATGCACTTCTCTAAAACAGGTATGATCTTCTTAACAATAATTTTCAAGATTATTTTGTAACACACATTTCATAAACTAATAGGTCTAAAATGAGCCACCACCTCAGATCCATCCATCTCTAAAATCAAGGCGATATTAGTATGATTTATGTCTTTAAGAGAAGCATTGTTATGAAAAAAAATATTTGACCATTTTAGTTACCAAGTGTTTAACTTCCTCCCAGCAGTTTTGATAGAAAGCAGCATATAGCCCATCGGGTCCAGGGGCTTTAAGAGGTCCAATAGATTTAATAGCCTAAAAAATATCATCATCAGATACATGAGAAGCAAAAAAATAGTATCATAAGTAGAAACACAAGGGTCAATAATATTAATAAAATTTTGCAAGAAAGAGAAGCATGGGGTGGGTTGATATAGGACGAGATTCTAGCCGAAATCAATAAAGAATCTCGAAAAGAAAGAAACGACGTCACATTAAGAAAAATGATTTGAATATCAGAAATTAGTATTCAAATAGGTTTCTTAATGATGAAATTAATCATAAGTTAGTCTTTTGGATTTATCAGGATTGTCGAGCGAAAAGACAGATTATTTGTTATTCTAGGATTTCTAGTTCATATAGGTTTTCTTATTTTAGTTCTATTCTAAATAAGTTTTAGTCATGTGTTAGGGCCTATATAAAGACACCTCTATGTTGTAATTCAGGAATGGAATGAATCAATCATATTATTAACGATTAAGCTTATAGCTTTCTCTTATTTTCTGATAAATTCCATACTTCTACCAAGGAGTTTAATGCTGGTTAACTCTCCATCTTTTGTAGGGCTTAACGCTGGTTAGCCCCTTGTTTTTTCCGCTGCAGTAGGTGGTATCAGAGCGGGTCTCTCCCGTCTCTTTTATCTACTTAATTATCTATGACAGTTATAAGAGCAGATTTGGATTGCCTTTTTGCTCAGATAACTGAAACCATTGAAACTTTTTAAGCTCAGATTGGAGGTTTTCCGACAAATCACTTCAACTGCAAGAGAGATGGAGGAAGAGGATCCATGGGGCAATATCACTTTGATAATCAAAATTTCTTATGTACTACATAAATTCCAAAATTCTCCGGTTTCATGCACGTGGATGACTTTTTGAATTGGTTGGATGATGTGGATAGATTTTTTTGGATTATGAAGGTTCCTGAAGACAAGTAAGCAAATGTTGTTTCTTCTAAACTTAAAAGCATTGCTGCTGATTGGTGGGATGAATTTCAAAGAGGTAGAAAGTTGCAAGGTAAAAAACCTGTTCGAACATGGAGGAAGATGAGAAATCTTCTTAGAGGAAAATTTTTACCTAGAGATTTTTCTATCAAGAAGTATCATTCGAAGGTGAAAGCGAGAACATTAACAGCTGGACTGTCACATCCCGGACCATCTTCGCCGTAGCACGATATTGTCTGCTTTGGGCCCGCCGACCCTCACGGTTTTGTTTCCAGGAGCTCTCAGAGCAACTTCCCAGGGGTCACCCATCATGGGATTGCTCTAAGCTTAGCAAGCTTAACTTCGGAGTTCTCATCCCCTCCAAAGCCACTGAGCTCCCAAAAGGCCTCGTGCTAGATGGGTGTCACTGATGTACATATATGGTACATCACCCTCTCCGTTGGTCGATGTGGGATGTTACATCCACCCCCCTTAGGGGCCCGACGTCCTCGTCGGCACACTCGCACCCCTCGGCAGAGTGGCTCTGATACCAATCTGTCACATCCCGGACCATCTCCGCCGTAGCACGATATTGTCCGCTTTGGGCCCGCCGACCCTCACGGTTTTGTTTCCAGGAGCTCTCAGAGCAACTTCCCAGGGGTCACCCATCATGGGATTGCTCTAAGCTTAGCAAGCTTAACTTCGGAGTTCTCATCCCCTCCAAAGCCACTGAGCTCCCAAAAGGCCTCGTGCTAGATGGGTGTCACTGATGTACATATATGGTACATCACCCTCTCCGTTGGTCGATGTGGGATGTTACATGGACAGTTTACTTGGTCCGTTGAGAGTAATATTTTAACTGAAGAAAAGTCAAAAGAAATTTCAATTGTAGAAACTTTACCAGACATTATGCATGAATATCCGATGGAAGAAGCTACACCAGAAACTAATCTTGAAATTCCAACAGAAGAAGCTCCATAAGAGATTATTCAAGAACTTCCAAAGGAAGAAATTCCTCACGAAATCATCCAAGAACAGGTTACAGAAGAAATTGCATGTGTTGACAGAGTTGAAGAAAGCTTGTAACCTTAAGTAAATAATTCGGAACTAGATGACATTAAAGAATGCAATTTTGAGTGCCCAAAAGAATCTAACCAAGTTTCTTATGATAAACTCATATTTGGCGTGGAGTTCATGATTGTATTACCAGAGTATGTAGAAGATCATACCAATAATCCATACGTTCTATTATCCAAATCATTAGGGATTTTGTCTACAAACTCTTGTCTTTCATTCAAGATGAACTTGAGGATGAGTTCTTTCCATGTAGAGGAGACCGATGTAGGACAAAATTCTAGCCGAAATCAACAAAGAATCTCGAAAAGAAAGAAATGGCGTCACATTAAGAAAAATGATTTGAATATCAGAAATTAGTATTCAAATAGGTTTCTTAATTATGAAATTAATCATAAGTTATTCTTTTGGATTTATCGGGATTGTCGAGTGAAAAAACAGATTCTTTGTTATTCTAGGATTTCTAGTTCATATAGGTTTTATTATTTTAGTTCTATTCTAAATAGGTTTTAGTCATGTGTTAGGGTCTACATTAAGGCGCCTCTATGTTGTAATTCAGGAATGGAATGAATCAATCATGCTATTAACGATTAAGTTTAGAGCTTTCTCATATTTTTTGGTAAATTCCAGACTTCTACCAAGGAGTTTAACGCTGGTTAGCTCTTCATCTTTTATAGGGCTTAACGCTGGTTAACCCTCGTTTTCCTTCTGCGTTAGCATGGTGTTTGCACATAAATTTACCAGTCCATGGAAATTGCTAAATTCGTCCAATGTTAGACGAAAATGTTTTTGGCCATTCTGACAAGAATGATAACGCGGTCAAGTATGCTAGTTTGACAGAAAATGTAATTCAGTCATACCATGAAATGAGGACCTTAGATGAACAAGGTAACATGTCCATATCATTTTGGACGAACAAGGTAATTGGTTCGTGTCATTTGAATCAAGGCAACCGACTTTTTAGAAAGTCTAGGTTGAAATAGGATTAGCCTAGAAGAATGACTTATTCCTCAGCTGAGTACGGCTGAGGAACCTCCAAGCATCCTATCCAAGAATTCATTTGAAGTGTATCGGCCAAAGTCATAACTAGGTTGTTTTACTTTAGGTTTGTCTCGGCCGGATATTAAAATTATATGAGTTCGACCGATTCGACGGATGTTTATCAAGGTTAACCAGTAGTATGACCAAGTTGGATTATTGTGATGAAAGAAATGATACACATTTCAACCAAGATGCATCAGTCTTGGCCGAAACTTTAAACATCTCACCCAAGCTTTCATTTTAATTATTTCGACTGAAGCCACAACTGGGTTGTGTCAATTTTGGGTTTGTCATGGCAGAGATATTAAAGTTTAGTGTTCGGTCAAATCGAAGTATTGTTGCAATTTAACCGAGTCAAGGTTTCACCTGAGGTTGTTTTCGTGGGTACAAATTGAGTTTACAATTTAAGGACTTCAACCAAGGTCGTAATTCAGCCGAGGTCTCAATTCGACTCGCATCTTTTATATAACTTTAGACATAATTTAGATTTGAGTTTAATTAAATGTGCAAAGTGTGCCTTAAAGTCTATGCGGCCGGATTAATCAGTTCAAATCTCAATAACCACTCGGCTTGAGAACCGGTGATCATGAGACAAGGAAGCTATATTTACACCTAGATTTGACATAGCCGAATCGGTTTATTGGCCACAAATTCAATCGAAGTTAGCTCGGCCGTATGGACGATATGAAGTCAGTTCGGCCATGGACGAGGTAAAGTGAATCCGGCCATGGATGAGGTCACATAGCTAGCTCGTGGACGTATGGACGAGATTAAATATTTAGCTTGGCTATATGGACGAAGTGAAGTAATTCGTCCGGGTGGACGAAAATGAATAAGTTGGGCATATAGTTTAAGGAAAGAAAAGATCCCATAACATTATTTCGGACAAGTGAAAACAAAATAACAATGGACACTCGGTCGAAGCCCAATACATCAATTGCGACCGAGAGATCGTGTCAAGGAGGAAATCCCTACAAGGAAGGTATCTAACAAAATAAAAAAAATTATGATATGAGTATCTCAGAATTCGGCCAAATCAAAACAATCATGTGTGATCCAACCCAAGAAAGGAAACAAAATATTGATGAGATTTCATGACGTAGAGAACAAGCTAGCTAGAGTTTTTGACTTGTATATATAGAACCTTATAGCTCATTTGTAAAGGGTCTTGCACCACACACAAAATCAATATACAACTTTTCATACAAACTTATCTCTCTATCGTTAGGTACTCTATCGTTCCTTTCAAATTTCAAGCTAATTTTATTTCTTAAGTTTTACTTTGATTATGTTCTTTACGTTCTTGCACTTTAATCTTATCATTTTTTTACTTTACATGCTCTTTACTCATCGCACTTAGGAGTAGTTTTAACATAGAATTTTCGTCCTTTGATCTCTTTCGGCCAGTCCAAATTGGGTTGATGCGATTCGTTGTCCACACATACATCACTTCATAAAGATTCGACAACCGAGTCTGTTTCACCTTCATGTTCACGGAGTTTTGCGAGTATCTGCATCCTATAGATCTCTCGCCTGTCACCCGAACGTTCGAGTTCACCCAAAAATAAACGTATTGGAGGATCCCGATGACGCCTAGCCGAAAGTCCTTGAAACATAGGCATCAGGACCATACGGCCGAGAGGGTTCCTTCCTCGGCTTATAATCATTTGAAGAAGTCAGATCAAGCGCACTACATCAATTAAAACCTCGCTGGACGTTTCGGCCGCGGGTTGGCACGTCCGCGCATATCAGAAGGACATTATAACCAAGAATCTCGGCCTTGCTTTGGCCGAGACCATTTTTGAGCAAATACATGGAAACAATTTTTAAAATCCTGTAAAAATGCCTACTGATGTGCTCAGAGTTATTAGTTAACCAAGAATTTGTATCATCCTTGATTCTAGATATACAGTTTTTCTTTTCCTCAAATTAGCTTTCATTTGAAAGAATTTGTATTTCTGTCGATCTCCTAGCTGTAACCAGTTTTGCTTTGCCTTTTGCGCCCAAAAAAGCTCCTCCTCACATTGGAGAGAACGAAGTTCCTGCATAATTGAGCAATTTCTTTCTTGTAAAACGAGAGCACAAGGGCCAGTCATAAGTTGCATTTGAATACTAGCGAGTTGATATTGGCATATTGCAGATTATCAAGTTTCTGAAATAGGTTCCCAAAACATCCTTGTTCCAACCTCTAGCCAACGTAGAAAATTTTCCACACAATATAGAAATTTTTTTCATAGGGTCTGAGTCAGTCTCCTTCCAAGAAGTGAGAACTAGTTCCTTAAAAGAGGGATGAGACAGCCAGAAAGCCTCAAACTTAAAGGATCTGTGCATTTTGGAAGATCTATGATTCTAAGAAATACAAATCGGTCCATGATCAGAGCCAACAATAGGCAAATTTTCAACCTCTGGGGGTAAGCATACACAAAATTAGTAAACCAGCTAGAACAAGCATTCACATCAACCATCTACACGTCCAAAAAAAGACACAACCCACCACATTGGCCTTGTGAAGGCACATCAAAACAAGAGTCGAACGGCCCAATAGCTTATCCCCTACATTATCAGCAGATCTCGTATCAATGATACAAAGAACGTCTAAAGCAAAACAAGAAGCATAAAATAACGCCTGAGCTTGAAACCAGGCCGAGAACTACCCCGGCTATTCCAACACATCATCTTCATTTAAAGCCATTCTCATTAGCTTTGGAGGTGCCAACTCCATGTTCCTGGCAACGAGAACCCATCTTATCGCTGATCATAGAAAACATTAAACAACTGGTGGTGATAGTCATAGGCTTCCTAAAATCACAACTAACAAATGGGAGTCCTTGAACAAAGTTTCGATGCAAGCAAGTCGCTCTCAAGTCAACTGCGGCCACTGAAAGAAGAGACACCGCTCTAGGCCGGGAACTATCGGGTCCCATGCAATTGGCAAGCGCGCAAGGTCTCAATTTAGCACCTTGTCGCTGAAATAGCTCAGGATGTCAGGGCTGATTTTTGTCTTCTCTTCTCGGCAGCACTGTTTCGGCTCAGCCAAAACTTAACCCTGCATCTGATTGCGTTGCAAGTGTTACTGCCACTATCTAGTATTCCTAATCTTAATTTTGTGAGTACGAAATGCCATAGAATAGATTTTGTGCTTGTTGCAAAATTGAATGGGAGTGATGAGAGTTTGGGGAATGGGGAGGAAGAGAGTTATGGTATGACGGTTAAGATGGATAATGGAGATAGTAAAAAACTCAGTGAGTTTGTGGGTGTTACTATTAATCTGGGTTAAAATAGAAGAGAATGCCATGCACTTCACTTACTGGATGAAATTTCTAGGTCGAAGGGGTTGTGTAGTGTTCGAGACAAAGGTGGGGAGACTTGCTCACCGACCTGTAGAATATGGAGGTGGGGGTGAATTATAAAGATGAGGATGAATATTTTGACAAATCTATTGGGAGAGATGGTGAAATCGGTGATAGTCATGTTATATCAAAGATGGAGCTTAGCACTCAACTTGTTACAATTGATAGGCTTAAAAATGTTCCAAAGGCAAAGGTTCACAGTGATGGAATGATGGTAATGAAAATGTGGTGCTTCTTAAGATTAATGACTGTGTGGCTTGTTTGGAGGTATCTGAACTTGCTGTTGCAAAATCTGGCACTTGTATTAAGAAGGAAGAAGGGACTGTTTTTATTTGCAAGTATTTAGAGGGTAGTAAGACAGAAATGGTGAAGTATCCAGATTTTGATGTTGTTTGTTGGAACTCTATGATAGCAGGTCTTTCACTCGATTATCAACAGGAGTTGTCTTATTTTGACATATTTTGTCTTGTTTGTTGTTTGTTGTCTTATAAGATTAAAAAGATTTTAGGCTTACGGTGGAAATGCATTGTTTCAACCTCTTTACTGCAAAGTTTCATGTTCCTATGCTCATCTTGATGTTTAGAAGTGGACACTCCTAGGCATTTGATGTTAAAGGAAATTTCCCAGTCAAGTCATTACAATGGAGTTATTCTAGTTTTATCTGATATACATGAGCTGGAAAAGTGTTTTCAATTGGACATCTACAACAAGACTTTTCTCGATATTGTACCCTTGAAGGAGTTATTAGACGTGTATGGTGGAATTATGAGGGTTGAATGGGATGATTTACTTGCAAGTGGTTCCTTTGTTACATTGCTTACCTAGGAAATATGCAATGATGTGTTGAGAAGTTTTGATGCACTAAAGCTTGTCCAATCTGGGTTGAGGAATGTAATTGTTATTGTGATTGACAAATGGACTGATATTAGGGATGCAATTATACGATTTCCATACTTCTACAAGTATAAGAGCATTGATGGTGAGCTAGTTGGTATTACAAGGGACTCAATGAATAGAAACCAGTGGGAATCAATATGTTATGTTCAGTTTGTCATTCTTCTTGGGAGAAAGAGCTTGGTGAAGAGTGGACCTCACTCAGTTATCAGAATTAAGGATGATAATGTTACATTAGAGTCTAAATGGGAGACAAACGGATCTCGGAATTCATGTATGTCTGCTCATCCTCTACACATGAAGCTTTTCATGAATGATGTTGAAGTGGGGTGCAAAGGAATGAAGCCATTTTTATTAAAAGATTTGAGCATTTTATTCAGTGGTAAATGGAATCTCTCATCTGGTTTATGTGAAAATTGCTAAGTCAACTCTGGACATAGAATTGGTGTTTGAAAAGGAAAATGGTTACATGGTTTTGATCATAATATTATTGAGATCAGAGAAGAGTTAGAGCTGATGGGTTTTAATGAATTTCGCAGCTCAATATCACTTGACTTTTTTTAATGAATTTGTGACATTAGCATCAGGGCATATATATGACAGAAAATTGATAGCTCAGTGGATGAGTTTGGAACACCAAACATGCCTCAGAAGTGGACAAAAACTTATTCACATGGTCCACGTATCTAAATATACACTGAAGAGTCTAGTGCAGCAAGGGTGTGAGGAAATCCATGCTTTAGTCTCCTGTTCATGAGACGACATTGTAATTGCAATGGGAGGTAAGATGCTTATCTCTATACTTGAAGGGAAGATTGTCGCCCTCTACTTTTCATTCTCTACAGGCAGTCCCATGCATAGAATCCAAGACCTGTGGGAATTTATAAAAAGCTAAGGAAAAGAGCTTTAAGATTATGTTGATATCTATTAAGGAAAGTATTAAGGAGAGCAATCCCAAGTAATTAGGGATTCCTAAAATAGGTTGGTTACCATGTTTATCCCTAGAATACTGGATCAGAATGGAACAAACTCTATATATAAGAGGTGTAATACGTATGAATGAAATCAAGAAGTCTTTTCTTCATCTTATAATTCTTTTTATGGTACCAGAGCGTACGATCTTGAGAACATAACTTTTCTACAGAATTACCATACCTCATGGCTGGCGATGATGAGCAGAAAGTCATTGAGCACAAGAAAGGCTCATCTGCTGCAGCAGCACCATGGGAGAATCCTAATCATCCACTCTATATGCATCATTCCGATCAACCTGGCATGATTCTTGTGCCTCAAGCATTGACGGAAGACAACTACATTGATTGGTCTGATTCAATGGCCATGGCACTCACAGTCAAGAACAAACATTGTTTTGTTGATGGAACCATAACCAGATCACTCTTCAACGTTGCAGAACAAGGGCAGTGGGATCGCTGCAACATTCTCGTCAAGACCTGGCTGTTTAGCAGCATGTCAAATGAGATCAAATGAAGTCTCGCTAATTACAAGACTGCACATGACATATGGGAAGAGCTAAAGGAGAGATTTTCCCACACCAACACTGTCGAATTGTTCAACATAGAGAATGACATCCACAAGTGTGAACAAGGAACAGGTACGGTCACCACATATCACACAAATCTCACAGGTTTGTGGGATGCAAGAGACGTGGCTTGTGCACTGACTCCTTGCACATGTGAAGCTGCAAACACGTACAAGACCTACATGGAAACGCAGAAGACAATAAAGTTTCTGATGGGATTGAATGAAGGATATGCGTCTCTCCGGAGCAATATTATAAGCATGGATCCTTTACCAAACATGAACAAGGTATATGCAGCAGCCCTACGCCATGAAAAGCCAGCAGCAGCCTCGAGTGAGAAGGTTGCTATCACAACGGAGGCTTCGACATTTGCAGTCAAGAAGTTTGCCAGGTCTTCAACAGAGAAGGAACTCCACTGTGAAACGTGTGACATGAATAACCACATCACAAGGAATTGCAGGGCACATCTCAAGTGCACCTACTGCAATGACAAAGGTCATACCTACAACTATTGCCGGAAAAGAAAAGCTGACTTGGAGAGAGCACAAGAAGCAAGCAAGGTGAATCTTGCAACCCTATCAATGGAGAACGATGATGGTTTTCCTCTGACAAAGAAGGAGTGTCAACAGATGATGGGGATGATGAGCAAAATAAAGTCTGTTGCTAAGAAACAAACTGATGAACCTCAAATGCTTGAGATGCTACAAACGACTCAGCCATCTGCTAATCTTGTTGGTAAAGTTCTCAACTATCAAGACTTCTCAGGTAAAGCAAATGCTATTTCAAAGGGTAGTATAGATGCTATATGGATTTTGGATAGTGGTGCCAGTGACCATATTGTTTGCAATCCGAAATTCCTTACTTCACTTAAACAAGTTTATCATCGTTTGGTGAAACTGCTGGATGGGAAAATGAGCAAAGTAACACATGTTGGGACAGTAGTATTCACTGAGAGTCTAATCCTTCGCAATGTTCTATGTGTTCCGTTGTTTTATCTCAACCTGATCTCCATTAGCAAACTAGTGTTTGATTCATTTCATGTAACCATCTTTCTAAAACAAGTTTGCTTTATACAGGACCTTCGATCGGGAAAGACGATTGGGACGGGAACTGAATGCGAGGGACTCTACTGCCTCAATCTGCCAGGGAAAGGAACATGCAATATGGTCAGTACCAAAACACCAAACCTATGGCATCAAAGGCTCGGACATCCATCTAGTAAAATCTTAGCTATGTTTCCCTTTCTACATAATAAAGCTTCAGATACAAGCAACTGTTCAATCTGCCCTCTAGCCAAACTCACTAGGAAACCATTTCCATTAAGTACTTCTTCCAGCAATTCTTGTTTTGAGTTGATTCATGTAGACATATGGGGAGGATACCATGTCCCAGCTATTTCTGGAGCACAATTTTTCTTAACCATTGTTGATGATTATTCAAGGAGTACTTGGGCTTATCTTATGCAACACAAGTCAGAGGCTCGACCCCTACTTGTTCATTTTGTCAATCTCGTTGAAAACCAATTTTGCAAGAGGGTGAAAATTGTTAGAAGTGATAATGGTCCAGAGTTCAAACACCCATAATTTTATTCTTCCAGAGGTATTGAACATCAGACAAGCTGCATCAACACACCACAGCAAAATGGCGTTGTTGAAAGTAAACACAGACATCTCCTCAACATCGCTAGAGCCTTATTGTTTCAAGCACATTTGCCTAAACAGTTTTGGGGGGATGCCATTCTCACAGCCGCTTACTTAATCAACCGAACACCAACACCACTACTACAAGGGAAAACACCATTTGAAATTCTATTTCAAAAGCCACCAAACTACAACCATCTTAGGGTTTTTGGTTCTCGTTGCTTTGTTTCCACACATCCCCTCCGACCTAGCAAGTTTGATCCCAGATCCGTCGAATGTATTTTCCTTGGTTATCCACATGGTCAAAAGGGTTACAAGGTCTATAGTTTGAAGGAAGAGAAAGTCCTAGTTTCAAGGGATGTTTTCTTCTTTGAGAATGAATTCCCTTATCAGACTGATGTTAGTCCGATCACTCGCGCAACGGATCTCCCTCCCGCGAGCGAAATTACTCTCGCGAGCGACATCTCTCCCGCGACCGAAACTACCCCCGCGAGCGAAATTACTCCCGCGAGCGAAACTACCCCCGCGATCGACAGTCGCGCGAGTGAGACTGTTCAACCAATGCTTCAGCTAGGATTCCCTACAAATCCTCCTCAATCTTCTACTCCAACACAATCACTTACTGATTATGACTATCCCATTCCCACCACCACTTCCGCTGATCTACACCAAATACCTGACACAACATCTCTTCCCTCCTCTCAAACAGAAACACAACCTCGTCGCTTCACCCGACCAACCAAAACCCCAACCATATTGCAGGACTTTCACATTGAGGCAGCCCTCCCTTCTAGGCCTGTTCCGTCGTTTTCGTCGAACGAGGTAATTCCTTCAGGCACTCCTCATTCTATCTCTCATGTATTATCGTATGATAGACTCTCTCCAAGGCATAAAGCTTTTACTGTCAAAATAACTCTCGACAAGGAGCCTAAGTCTTTTTCTCAGGCAATACACGAACCAAAGTGGAGAGAAGCCATGCACAAAGAGATTGAAGCTTTACAGGCCAACAATACATGGAGCTTAGTGCCGTTACCCCTGCATAAGAAGCCAATTGGTTGCAAATGGGTTTACAAGATCAAGCATAATCCGGATGGAACTGTGGAAAGATATAAAGCTCGATTAGTTGCAAAAGGATACAGTCAAGTTGAAGGAGTTGATTACAGAGAGACTTTCGCACCTGTGGCCAAGCTAATAACTGTACGCGTTCTTCTTGGTCTCGCTTCCATTCAGAGTTGGCATCTTCATCAATTGGACGTCAATAATGCTTTCCTCAATGGTGACTTGTTTGAGGACGTCTACATGCAATTGCCACCGGGTTTCGGACGAAAGGGGGAGACTAGAGTATGTAAGTTGCACAAGTCCCTGTACGGGCTCAAGCAAGCTTCGAGGCAGTGGTTTTTGAAGCTTTCTCAAGCTCTCAAGAGTGCCGGTTTCAAACAAAGCTGGTCAGATTACTCATTATTCGTCCGAAATACACATGGAAAATTCACAGCATTACTTGTCTACGTTGATGATGTGATACTAGCATGTAACAGCTTACAAGACATAGAAGATACTAAAAGCTTCCTTGCGAAACACTTTAAGTTGAAGGACATAGGAAAGCTCAAATACTTTCTTGGAATAGAGGTGGCAAGATCCAAGCAAGGAATTGTATTGTGTCAACGAAAGTATGCACTAGAAATTCTGGAAGATGCTGGTTTCTTAGGTGCCAAGCCTTCTCGGTTTCCTGTGGAACAAAGTTTGGTACTTACACAAGGAGATGGAGCAGAACTGCAAGATGCTTCACAATATCGAAGACTAGTTGGAAGACTTATATACCTCACAATTACAAGGCCTGATCTTGCCTATGCAGTGCACATTTTGAGCCAATTCATGGACAAACCTCGACAGCCACATCTAGATGCAGCATACCAGGTTCTCAATTATCTTAAACAAGCGCCTGGACATGGAATTCTCTTGCCTTCTACAGGCCAGTTGGAATTAAGAGCGTATTGAGACGCTGATTGGGCTCGTTGCAGGGATACAAGAAGAAGCATTACTGGTTATTGCATCTTTCTTGGGAATGCACCTATTTCATGGAAGACGAAGAAGCAAGAGACAGTGTCTAGCTCAAGTGCTGAAGCTGAGTATAGGTCTATGGCTACGACATGTCGAGAAATAACTTGGCTTCGCAATATTCTGAAGGATTTGAACGTAAGCCAACCACATGCAGTAAAGCTCTTCTGTGACAATCAGGCTGCTATTCATATAGCGTCAAATCCCGTCTTCCACGAGCGCACGAAACACATAGAAATTGACTGCCACGTTGTACGTGAGAAGGTAGAAAGAGGACTGATCGAAACTCTTCATGTTCGAACAGAAGAACAACCTGCAGACTTGTTCACCAAGCCATTGAGTTCGAAGCAGTTCACTGTACTGTTAGACAAGTTGAATGTAATCAATATACACTCCAACTTGAGGGGGAGTATTAAGGAGAGCAATCCCAAGTAATTAGGGATTCCTAGAATAGGTTGGTTACCATGTTTATCCCTAGAATACTAGATCAGAATGGAACAAACTCTATATATAAGAGGTGTAATACGCATGAATGAAATCAAGAAGTCTTTTCATCATCTTATAATTCTCTTTAATATCACTTGATGGTGGAGAAGAAACACTCAAGCCAGATTTTAAGAAGATGCCTCGGTTTACATTGGCTTAGAAGGACACCGAATCCTGTGAGAATTTGACTTGTGACCCTGAGATCTCAACCTCACCCATTTTGGTTACCGTTGGGGCATATGCTAAAATGGTCCATAACGATGTTGTTGAAGCAATTGCATACGGTGATGAAAAAATGTATGATTTTGCAGTCACCATGCAGTTGGTGATGACTTTGTCTACTTGGTCTTTGGATGAACTGAAGGGCAATATGTGCATTGTGCATAAATCTATTGGTAAAATATTCAGATGATTGGCTCCGTAAGTCCTCATATTGTTGTTGTCCCTATGTTAATTCATTGTTGTACAAGTTCATCTGAGAAGAATTTTGTTAGTACATATGAAGTGATAAAGTAGTCTGGGGTTCAACTCTAAAACCAACTGACAATAAAGAGAGTAGCTGAAACTCTTATAAACTCACAGGCAATGTCACATATTTCAGATGTGGGATAGATATCTCAACACACCCCCGCACGTGTGGCGACCTCTCAAGCCTAACACGTGGACACTATTTGGGATGACGTGGAGTGCGTGTGGCCGGTAACGCTAACACACATTGACGTGGGTAACCGTTCTGATACCATGATAAAGTAGTTTGAGGTTCAACTCCAGAACCAATTGGCAATAGAGAGAGTAGCCTAAACCTTCATAAGCCCACATGCAAGGCCCTATTTTTCTGATGTGAGATTATATCTCAACAGATAAAGTAGTCTGGAGTTCATCTCCAGAACTAATTGGCAATAGAGAGAGTAGCCCAAACCCTTATAAGCCCACAGGCAAGGCCTTATTTTTCTGATGTGGGATTATATCTCAACACGCCTCCGCACGTGTGGCGACCCCTCAAGGCTAACACGTGGACAACATTAAGGATGACGTGGAGTGCGTGTGGCCGGTAACGCTAACACACGTGGACGTGGGTAACCCGTTCTGATACCATGATAAAGTAGTATGAGGTTCAACTCCAAAACCAATTAGTAATAGAGAGAGTAGCCCAAACTCTTATAAACCCACAAGCAAGGTCTCATATTCCTAATGTGGAATATATATCTCAACACGTCCCCGCACGTGTAGCGAATCTTTAAGCCTAACACGTGGACAACAACTTGGGTGGTCGTGGAGTTCGTGTGGCATTTAGGCTTCACACGTGTACGTGGATAACCCGTTTTGATACCATGATAAAGTAGTCTGGGGTTCAACTCTAAAACCAATTGGCAATAGAGAGAGTAGCCCAAACCCTTATAAGCTTACTGGCAATACCCAATTTTTCTCGATGTGAGATAGATATCTCAACATGAAGTTAGTGTTGTCTCTTGGAATGTCAACATGATGGCAACTGGTGTTAAGTCTGATGAAGAAATTTAGTTTATAGTTGAGGTTCATGCACTTCCGAAAGAGAAAGAACACCAGAACAAAACTTGTATTGCTTGTCAAGCTCTAGTGGTGTTAAATGTGGTTGGGATACACCATACCTTGAGTTTTGGCTCCATAAATAAAGGTGGGAAAGATGTTGAAGCTGAAATGAGGTGTGCCAACGCTTTCAGCATACTAATATGCACTCATGGTCTTCTTCAACACATGAATGAGACAATAAATGGTGGTTGGTTGCAGCTATTGGTTTTGGTACTATCTCAGATTGATGATGACTGTGAAAGCACAAACTACTAAGGCAGTCAATTGTGGAGATCCGTAGCAGCGGTAATCATGCTGAAATAAAATTACTGGGTTTTTTTTATCTCTGGTTTACTTATTGTATCAGGTGTTGATGCAAGGAATGTTCAAACATCGACAAGGGGGTCGCTGAATCTGTGGTCATAGTTGTGAGGAGGAAGGTGTTGAAATTCTTACATTTGAAATTTGGGCTAAAATGACTGAGTTGCATATGTTTCTTCTCATGAGCATGGTGATTGATGGGAAAATGAGTCAATGATATCGAGTAGTCTACAACATTGCAGCTGAGAAGATTTACCTACCTTTTCCTTGAGTTTACTCAGTATAGCAATGTTAGTCCATCATAGTTGTGCTGCAAGGTTTCTCATATGTTAAACTTGAGATCAAGTTTCATTAGGAGGGGGATGGATTGTTATGATTTTAAATTGATGTAGTCACGTGCTGCTCACGTGCTCGGCTCTATAGCCCTATATGTATTGCTAGTGAAGCTATTGCTAATTGTCAATGAAATTATCAGTTTTTAGTTCATCTCTTTTATGTTTTTCTTCCTTTTAGTTTGAGAGTTAGGGCTTCTACCAGAATAGATTGTGAACTGACAGAGAGCAAATCTGATCTTGGAATGATCATTTGATGTTACAAGATTCACATAATGTTTTGTCGTCCGACAATTTTTGTTCTCCAACTCGAATGCAGAACATAGTCACAGTATGGCCGACAATTGCGAAATCCCAATTTAGGGACTCAAAACACGAAATTTGGAAAGGGAAATCATGCAATTGGGCTCTGAATTGAAAGGCTTGAGAAAAGAAAGAGAAGAACAGGGGAGGATCAGGCCACGAAGGTCCATGGTTAAATCATCACATTAAGATGACGAGAAGAATCAGGAACCCTAACAAAGCCTGAGGCTCGATTGGCTAGCGCGTGAAGCGCATGTCCTCGACATTAGACTATTGTTTTAATAGGTCGGCTGGTTGCTCTATGGTTCAGATGTGAGCAGTTTTGATTACTCCTCTTTGCACCTTTTCACGCACCACATGACAATCAATCTCTATATGTTTTGTGAACTCGTGGAACACATGATTAAAAGTAATATGTAGACCAGCTTGGTTGCCTCAATACAACATAACTGGTTGTTTGTGATGTATGTTCAAATCTCTCAAGATGTTGTGTAACCACGTAGCTTCGCAACATGTGGTGGCCATGAAAGGATACTCTGCCTCTGCACTAGAGCGTGTAACAGTGCTTTGCTTATTTGTTTTTCATGACGCTGGTGCATTACCGAAAAACACATAATAATTTGACACTGATCTTCGTGTATCTCTGCAACATGCTCAGTCAGCGTCATATAATGCCTTAAACTGTAATGACCTTGTGGAGAGCAGAAGAATTCCTTGCCCTTGTGCTTACTTAATTTATCTCAAAACTTTATGTGCCACTTTAAGGTGTGATTGTCGATGCTTTTCCATGACCTGACTTAGTATGTGAACAACGTAGACAAGATCTGGCCTCATGATTGTGAGGTAAATGTGTCGGCCTATAAGCCTACGGTATTGAGAAGGGTCATCAATAAGCTTCCATATGTTTGAGTGAGTGACAAACCTTGCTCAGAAGTGAAACATGAAGGCTTGGCACCAAGAAAGCATGTGCCTTCAAGAATCTCAAGGGCATATTTTCTTTGACATAACACAATACCTTGTTTTAATCTGACCACTCCTATTCCTAGAAAATACTTGACCTTCCCCATGTCTTAAAACTTGAAATGATCGGAAAGGAATTATTTTGTATCCATAATGTCCTCCAAGCCATTCCATGCCAAGAATACATCATCCTCGTAAACCAACAACGCTGTGAATTTTCCTGGACCTGTTCGGACGAATAATGAATAATTCGATAAGGATTGGTGAAACCTTGTTGATTTGAGAGCAGTTTGATAAACCACTAAAGTAAAGCTTATTTTAAGCCGTAGATCGACTTGTGCTGTTTACATACCCTTGTCTCCCCCTTTGGTTTGAACTTGGAGGTATCTGCATATATACTTCCTCATAAAGATCACCATTGAGGAACACATTGTTCACATCCAACTGATGCAAATGCCAACTCTGCATAGCTACAAGGCTAAGCAGCACCCTCACTGTTGTCAGTTTTGCTACAGGAGCAAAAATTTCACTATAGTGCACTCCTTCAATCTAACTATAATCTTTCGCAACTAACCAAACCTTATATCTTTCAATCGAACAATCTGGATTGAGTTTTATCTTATAAACCCATTTGCAACCAATAGGTCGTTTATGAGGTGGCAGCGACACTAGGTTCCAAATTCGGTTGGCATGGAGTGCTTGAATTTCCTTGTGTATTGCCTCTCTCGATCTTGGACTTTGGAATGCATGTGAAAAAAAATTGGATTTTTTCTAGATTGTGAGCTTAGTGGTGAAGGATCTATGATTAGAAGAAAGTCTATCATATGATAACACATTGGAAAGAGGGTGAGCAGTCCCTTGGGAAACGACCTCGTTCCTTGACACTACTACAATTAACCACTGATGCGACAAAATTAATTTTTTTCGTCGCATCAGTTTAAACTTATGCGACGGAAACAAAATTTAGCTCATAAGTTCTAACTTATGTGACGAAACTTAGTCTTTCGTTACATAAGTTCAAATTGATGCGATGAAATACAATTTCGTTGCATAAATGATAATTCATGCAACGACTTCAAATTTCGTTGCATAAGTCTTTCCGCTAAAAAATTAAATTTTTCAAACTCATACGACGAAATCTAAGATTTCATCGCGTAGGTCATTTTTGTTAAAAATTTTAAATTTTAAATTTTAAATTTTAAATTATTCCGCCAACAATTTTCCCCTTATTTTCTTCTTTTTCTTCCTTCTTATACACCACCACCACCACCCCCTCTCCCCCTTTTATTCTTCTTCTTCTTCTTCTTCATTCTTCTACACCACCACCACCACCACCTCCCCCACTCTACTTCTTCGTCTTCTTCTTATTCATTCTTCTACACCACCACCACCACCTCCCCCACTCTTCTTTTTCTTCTTCTTCTTCTTCTTCTTCTTCTTCTTCTTCTTCTACCACCACAGCCACTATACCACCACCTCCTCCTCTGCCACCACCACCTCATCCTCGATCCGGCAAAAAAAACAAAAAATTAATTTAAATTATAACAAAAATAAAAATTAAATTAATTATTGAAAACTCTTAAGTGACAAAATCATTTTCGCCGCATAATTTGTAGCGACGAAAATAATTTCGTCACTTAAGGGATACTTATGCGACCAAATTTTAGATTTTCGTCATAAAAACCTAATGCGACGAAAATTACGTCTTATGTGATGAAATTATAATATTTTCCCTCTACTAGTGTGAAGATGACGGTGCAGGTCGGGAAGGAGAGTTGCCTCAACATGAAAGTCCTGCTAAAAGGATGGATGCTTGGTAGGCCTGGTAAAGCTGCGTGGTGGTGATGTTGGTAAAGGAAGGGATGTGGAAGTGTCAGTATCTGTCGGTGGAGTAGATGGTAACAAAGATGGAGGGTTGATCGAGTCTGTTGATGCAGGAGGTGAGTTAATGGCAGCAAAAGATTGATCATGAATGGGATTTTTAGAAATAATATCACTAGAAACATAATGAGATACTCTTGGGGACTCAATATCAAAACACGTTGGACCATATTCCTGTGGAAAAGGGGGATTATGAATTGGTGCACTTGAATGAGTTTGATATTGCTGTGTTTGATATTGGTGCACGTTGGACCATATTGCTGTGTTTGATATGGAAAAGAATCCTCAAAGAACACTACATCTCATGAAACAAGGATTTTCTGTTTGTCTAGGTAAAACCTTTGTAGCTCTTTTGCCCATGAAGATAACCTAAAAATGCACTTACGTGAACGTGCATCAAATTTTGATGGCCTAAGTAGGTGAGTGGATGCAAAACACAAACAACCAGACTCTTAGGTGTGAGTAGTTTGGTGCTTTATGAAAC
This sequence comes from Comarum palustre, assembly GCA_951800085.1. Classification (NCBI taxonomy): domain Eukaryota; kingdom Viridiplantae; phylum Streptophyta; class Magnoliopsida; order Rosales; family Rosaceae; genus Comarum; species Comarum palustre. The sequence goes on from OX637587.1 coordinate 2,388,454, forward strand.
AAAATTTTGAAAGCTGTATTTCCTTTGAGAATTTGTGTGGGTGTCCTATTGATCAAGTATGCTGAAGTGAGGATAGCATCCCCAAAACTGTTTAGGTAGATGTGCTTGGAAAAGAATGGCTTGAGCAACATTGAGCAAGTGTTTGTATTTGCATTCAGCGACACTATTCTGTTGAGGTGTGTTGGCGCAACTAGTTTGATAAATTAGAGGTGTTTTGTTTGTGGCGACGCACGGTGGGTATGAGATTGGAGAGGCTAGATTTGAGTTAATTGAATTGGTTTGTAGGATCAAAGGAGGAGTTTAGAGGATGAAGCTATTTCTAGGCAGGTTGAGATTTATGGAGTGGTGGTATTTGGGGGTAGAAGCCATTTGGTTTTGGAGGTGGTGGTGTGTAACGGTGGTATTTGGTGTTGATGGTATTAGTTTGGAGGTATTTGGTGGGGCAATTAATGTGATTTTTTTTAAATTGTTTTTTGAGTAGCAACTGAATTGTCCATTGACTAAGAGGATAATTAAAATTTTAAATTATAAAACAATCCAGTAAAATATGAACTTAGCAGACGAAATATTTCGTCGCTTAAAAAGTACTTAGCAGATGAAATAATTCTTTTCGTCAGCTGAGTTCTTCACAGATAAAATATGTCACTTAGCAGACGGAATACTTTTATCGCATAAGTGCTCAATCCCAGCAATGATCTTAGTCGACAAAAGTTAAGCAACATGCGTCGGTTAGAAAAGCACTTTAGGGACTAACATGTAAACTTCGTTGGCTAAGGCCGTCTCGAAAATCGTCAGTAGTTAACATCTTAGCCGACGACAGTGGTTCGTCTGCAAAGATCTTAGTGGATGAAAACTTTGGTTTATTAGGTAAGAAGTGATCTGCCGTCTAGGTTATTTCTTAATCGACGACTTCTTAGCTGATGACGTATTTTTGTCTGTAAATATCTTAGTCAACGGACTAGGATTCGTCATATAGGGACATGTCTTAGTCGACGGATTAAAAATGTTTCGTCGACTATTATCTTAGCAAACGATACCTAGCCGACGGAGCTTAGTCGATGGACCTTTCAGTCAACTAAGATGTTTGTAGACGGAAAATCGTTCATAGCCCACAATTTATTTTCGTCGGCTAAGAGAAAAATTTCAGTAGTGTACTTCTAATCGTGACCCTAAGTTTTTCGGCCATTTTCGGAGGACACCATGGCGTAAAATGAGAACTCATCTTCAATTTAGTGGTTCTCATCATCCTCAAACCGATGGTCAAACTGAGGTTGTAAATCGGTCTCTTAGAAATCTGTTAAGGAGCCTTGTCAGAGAAGAAAAGCATAATTGGGACCTCACTTTGTGTGTTGAGTTTGCTTACAACTTGTCCAAGAATAAATCACCAGGAAAGTGCCCTTTTGAGATAGTACCAAATGGCCCACTTGATTTACTTCCTTTGCCACTTACTAACAGATTTAGAGGTGATTTTGAAGACATGGCCGCACACATCTAGAATTTACACTCACAGGTCAAGAAAAGGTTGGAAGAGAGTAAATCGTAAGTACAAAGTAGCAGCGGATAAGCATCGAAGATATATGGAGTTCAATGAAGGCGACTTGGTGTGGATTAATCTTCGAAAGGAAAGGTTCCCAAGTGGCAAGTCTGGGAAGCTTAATGATAGAGCTGAGGGTCCTTTACGAGTGTTTAAGCGCCTAGGTGAGAATGCTTACCAAATTGAGCTTCCTGGAGATATGGAGGTATCATCAACCTTCAATGTTGCTGATTTGCAGCCATACTATGATGAAGGTACTACGCAAGATTTTGACTCGAGGACGAGTCATTTTCAATCAGGGGAGACTGATCAAGGATCATCTTATGAGACAAACAGTACAGCTGCTGCTTGTGCTCAAGAATTGAAGGACTATAATTTGGCAAGAGACACGTCAAGGAGGGAGATTAAGAGACCTATCAGGTTCTAATAAAATAAAGCTGTTAGTATTAAAAGTCTCTTGGTTCTTGGCATCTTGTTGGGAACTTGTTATTTCTCTATAAAATTGTCTTTTTTTTTATTTATATGCAAGGTGTACAGGGAGTGGAGGGGTTGAATTAGAATGAAATATTAGAACCGGAAGCTACTGCTCCAGAACCCAATTTGCTCCTTGTTCTCTTTCTTGTTCTCAGTAGGCTCTCTTCATCAAATAACATCAGGCACTCAGCTCCAAGGCTTTTATGCCACTGCCTATGAGGGAAACCCCGGACTTTGTGGTGCCCCGCTTCCAAATCATTGCCAACAGACCAATGGAAGTACTGTTACTACAAACACTGATGATGGACATGACAATGAAAATGAAATTGAGTGGCTTCATTTTTTTGAGGCACTTGGTTCATTATAGGATTTGGGGGAGTTTGTGGCCCTTTGGTGGTGAGAAGGTCATGGAGGTCTGCATATTTCCAATTTCGGTGGAATGCTAAATATCGCTACCTTTCTCGGTTGGTGAAGTATATTACTTCAGGAAAATAAATTTTCTAGCATTCATGATATATGTACGAAAGTACAAAACTACTGATGTACAAACAAAGATATCTTCACAGAAAATAACTATTCAGTCTCGAGTTTCTGAAGTGGTAGCATACACTATATACAGTTGATAGCAGTAATCTAGCTCTTGATGATCAATTGTAATTAAACTTCAATACCACAAAAGGAATGATACCACCTCCAGCTCTCCCTCCAACAAGCTACCCAGATGCATACACATTTGCAAATGGTAGCATAGTCGACTTACATAGGCTATTTAATCATACAATTATATACTTACAATTTGGGTTCTCAAAGTAGGCAACTAACTTCTGAGATCAGTCCATCAAACCATGTCCCATGGACATCATCCTCTCCATCTTGTACAGGATCCTACAGCATGAACTTAGTCCCTTCCCGTTGGTTCTACAAATTTCCAAGGGATCTCGGGTATGTTTCGGATTCCCTAGCTTGTATCTTCACTCAGCTTGTGATTGCTGAGAAATTTGAGGGAGGTAGACCAGTGGTAGTTGTGGGAGGCATGCCGCGGACATTTATGTCAATAGGCAGCAAACGGTACTGAATGTCCAGCTCCTGGAAGATCCTTACCATCTCTTCAAGTAAACGGGCTCTTCTTTCCCACCTTTCTCCCACATCTTGAAAGTTCATTTTATGTGTCAACCACAATACAAACGTCATCTTATTTAATTCTTCTACATTCTTTAGGATGATCATTTGATCAGCATACCAGTGCTCCTTCTTATTTTCAATATAACTATAATGCAAGTATGCAACCATAGGAAATCATTAGTAAACATACATTGAAATACATATAATAACCTGAACAACGAAGTAGCAAAAGAAAATCTGCACATATACCTTATCATTCTCTGCTTCATAGCAGCAACCTTATCTGCCGGAGTAGATATATGGACGGAGAACTCAATAGCATCTTGTGTGTCCGGACTACGATAATAGTTACTGATGGGCTTGGTGGAAAGGGTACTGTTCGGGTACACAATTTTGGTGTTGTCATACTTGAGAAAAACTGTAGTCAAGATGTTCATTTCTTCTACAATCATCTGAGGGTCATTGACAAACCAGTTTTAGACAAGAGACATGAACGTGTGAGAATTTCGGTGGAATTTGATATAGGTAGAGATGGAAGCTTACCTGCACTCCATCAATTTCACATCGATCTCCCACATCAAAGGGGTGAATCACGAATAAAAATATGACTGCTTCAAATATTGTCTTGCAAGTATTACCAAAAACAAATGCCACAACCACAAGCTGCGAAGTTGCAAAGACAAGATTTGCGCTGGTGACAATATTCAGCACAAGAAGCCATATAATCAGTATAACAATGCCAACTAATACGTCCACGACGATTCGAAGTCTGTTCACTGCTGTTTTTGTGTCATTCAGTGTCAAAGAAAGTGCTCTCCGTTCTCTAAAGCAGTTTACCTGGACAAATGCAGCACGTTAACATTACATATACAATAACACTTCATATCAAAACAAGAGGAGAACTGTCCTTCAGACAATGTTTTTTTAAAAGATGAATTTGTTGCCTATGATTACATGCTGTTAGGTTTCAGTTATGGTGGATGAACATGCTCTATTTGGATTTCTAAGTTGGCATATTGGGAGACCAACATGACCATACCTAAGACCCGTACCTGAATAGAGTCTCAAGGGCCTAAAATTTTCTTTTCTCATTGTGTGATAACATTAGTTTAGTAAAAAACAAGTATTATATTACAATCATTAGTTACTATTTTAGAAAAAATGAGTAGTGTAAATAAGTATAAAAAAAATTTGTAATATATTATGTCGTTAGATTTTGAATTTATAGATTTTGTTCATGAATTTTTTGAAAAGAGAAAATAAATTTTAATAAATACTACAATTTAAAGATCAATTTTTAAAAGTTCAACTCAGGTTTGAAAATCTTAGGTCTGGGCTTGAGAACCTAACATTATGTCCAGTGTCAGCTTGACTGTTGATGCTTACCACCCAATTTTTCAAGGAAGTTTTGCGGATTCTCCGCGTCTCAGAGGACTCTTCAATGAGACTCATGGTCTTCAAAGCCTCCTCTTCTCCCATGAAACGCAATAAATCCTCCAGGTAGATGTGCCTGCCAGAAAATGAGTAGATTGGATTTGTTTAACAGCTGAAACTTAATGACGAACATATATCTAAAAGAACTATGCACATACTACAATCTAATGAATATCTAAAATTTGGGAAGTATTGAAACTCGACATCGAGAAACAAATAGGGACACCAGAACAAAGTCAAGCCAAGTTGAGAATGCAGATAATCTTACACATAACACCAAAATGGGAAGGAATTGAAACGTACTTGGAGCCAGGCCGAGCCACATTGCGAAATATATGTTTAGCTGCAGCCTTTGCCTCAACTTCACTTCTGATCTGAGTATCACCCTCATCTGGCTCGGTGGAATCCAGAATTTGCTCATCAAGTGTCGTCAGGTGCCCTTTTCGAACAATGTTCATTAGCCTCTTCATGTTCCAAGCAGACACATTCTTTGGATTGAGCCTATGTAAGTGATCAATGGTGATTCCAGCCTGCTCCTCCGACTTCTTGGACATTGTTGACCTCAGAAACTTGCTACTCTTGGCTGCTGCAAGGCCCCCACTTCCAGGAATCAACCTCTCGCTTCTCATAGAGCCACTTCCAACTGCCCTCCCAATTCTTGCAGAAGGAAATACATTTGATCTGAGGTCAGGAGGCAAAGTTGCCCCTGCAACACTCTGCAGTTTCCTAACCTCATCGGAAAGCCTCTCTTCTTCCTCTTCTGCATTCTGTTCTTCAATCAAAGGCCGTCTCGAGAGAGTTTGGATCACATACTGGTTAAAAAGTGCGTCCTGAATCCGATCAAAGTAGGATCGAACATGGAAAGAAGAAGCCAGCACCTTCACAACCAATGTCTTCACCAACCAAAGCAAAACCCCAATCAAGAGACAAAGCAAGCCTTTAGTCACATACTCTAGGGTCTTATTAGTGGTTTCCTCCTCAACTTGCCTGATTAGCATGGAATGCCAAGCCGTTAAAACAAAGCCAAGCCAAATACAGTTCTGCACGGGCTTTCTAATCCCATAAACAAAATACAACACCCGCTTTCGCAGAAGGAAATTCCTTTCCACAAAGAACACTATGATCTTTATCACCCAACCCGAAACCAGCCTCCCGCAAATTGAAACCAAAATCAGCACCTCCCATTTCCACAGCATCAGTCTCCACAAATACTTCTCCCTCAAAACCCTAATACAAAGCGTGCATACCAAGGCAGCTATGATCAAAACCAAACTAAGCCATTGCAACAAGGTCAATGCATTAAACTTTACTCTCCTGTACTCATCAGGTAAATCCTCTTCCAAAAACGGGTCGTCATCATCGTCGTCGCCGCCTTTTCCCAACATCCCGGACTTCAACGTACCCGACTTCGGAACCCGACCCTCGTCATAGCCTTCAGGTGGGTCCATTAATCTAGACCTAGTCTTTATCCTCAACAAACCAGACTTGTTGTTCTGAAACGACATGTCTCGGCGGAACGACTTGTTTGACGAGCACTTAATAACATCAGCTCCGCCGTTACTCAACCGACTGCTACGACGTCGACCCTCATCCAACGCCGTGATGTTTCGCCGCCGAACCGAATCGTTAGGTATCTCCGGGAGGTCTAACGGCGCGTGCGACTGGAAAGACACCTTGAACTCCCGCGACGTCTTCGGAGACTCCGCCAGCGGCGGTTTTCGTAGCTCGTCCATCTCCAATTCCATGTCCAACGACACGTCACCGCCGTCAATGGCGGCGCCTCTCTGCATGTTGAGGAACTGCCCTATCAGCCTGGTCGGCGGATCCTCCTCCGGCGTCGTCGTCTGTTTCCCCCTCTGCGCGAACTTAAAGTCTCCGCTGCCGGCGGAGGCGACAGTGTTCCCAGCGTCCTCCGACCAGAAATCTAAACTCGATGCCCGCCAAATCCTCCCGCTGTGATGTTTGGCGGGGTCCACTTCCCTTAGGTTATTATCTGAGGAACTGGCATCGTCGATCTTGACGATGACTTCTTTGCGGTGGTCGGCGGTGAGTGGTCGGCTGTGATGATGATTAATTAGAATGGGGAGCTCCTCGTGGCTGTTATCTTCTACTGCTCCGGCAGAGATTTTCCTCATGTGTTTGCTGGAGCCATGGGATTTGAATGATTTCTTTATCGAAAAATCCATTGGATACTGGTTCATCAACAGAAAGCCTCAATCATATCCGAAAAGACGAAAACTATCCATACACAAAGAGTATCAAAGCTCTCAACATTTGTTTTTTTTGAGAATCATCAAACCTCTCAACTCAGTAGCTTGCATATCAAGAAACATCAGATGCATTTTTCATTTTCTTTCGAAACTGATTGGAATAGGTTATAAACACTAGCCATGTCAATATTTAGAAACTTTTGAAATCTGTTTATTAGGGTTATCTGATGTTGCATGTGTACTCCGCAGGGATCAAAAATTTGTAATGTACTCGGAAAAACACAATTAAAAGAAAATAAAAATGCAGTACTTGCTAGAATCAAAGTAAATCTATTCAAAAACAAATTATCAGAACCTTTTGTGTATAAATCTCATGGCTCTGTGTATATACTTATAATCACGCTATTCACGTATAACCACGCACGTAATTCATCAAAATGCCGATCATGCGGAATATGATCTAATAGATCTCAATTATTCAATTTAGATTTGCGAAAGTTAGAAGAGATTGTCGTAAATGAATACGTACTCTGCTGCTTTGAGGCGATTGATAGCCTCTCAATCCTCTCCTGGATCGTCAAATAAACCCATCCATTTGATAATTGATAAGGTCGGTCTCCATAGCATGGCCTCCTTCATTAGACACACTAAACCTGAAACTAGTTATGATCTCGAAACCATAATTTCAATGTTCCCTTTAGTATTTCTGATGCATAAACACACTACCTAGCCTGCAGGTATTTATTCTGCAAAATCGATCTGGTCCCTTCTAGAGGACAACAATGGAGATGGTGTGGTCTAGCGGAGCGATTTTTGTTACATTTGTTCAGTCCGTGAACAATTCCAGAAGTCCGTTACTTTGGCTTTCCAATTAAACCATGACTAAGTTTAAACGATTGACTGAGGTTGCGCCACATCAAATGGGCAACGGCTGGTGTTTCCATTCATTAAACATCGGGCTTTTCATATAATTCTCAAAATTAAAAGCATCGGTAAATATACGATTTGGTGTTATGAAAATAGAAAATCGTCTCAATGGTATGTCAATTTTCAACCCTTATAAACTTTGGTATGCGATCTTTCCCCCGACTGAAGATTGATACTTTTCACAGTTAGCTCCATTACGGCAGTTGCCGGTTAGCAATTTTTCTTGGGTATTTTGGTCTCTCTGATAATTCCGTCCAATCCCTAATATTCTCCTCTCGGTTTCTTCATACCCTGAAACAGATGATGGGCCCTTGACTTGCCCTGTTGTGAACAACGAATTGAGGAAAGTCGCAACACGACCGCCATGAGAGAATGGTTGCTTCACCTTTTTTAAATTGTCGTATAGCTTCAATGCCCTTGATTTGGATTTGATCGTACCTTTTTCCACCATCACACTACGTTATGGGATATGACTGAGAGATAATCATCAATCAAGCAAAAATCTCTCTGGAGAAAATTGAGCAGCACTTTGTTTCTTCTTTGTTTTCCTCTCCCCTGTTTTCACTGGCCGAGAGCAGGAACAAAACAAGACGGCCTCTACGGCCGAGAGTCGTACATAGACTCAACGTCATAAGAAGAGAATCCGTCGGAACTCGAATCCAAAGAACATGAGTTGGAACTGAAAAACACACCATCATCTTGATCCCTCTCTAATTTCTTGCTCTTCCGTTCTGCCTCGGCCTTCTTCTCAATCTATTTTCCTAGTGCGAGCCCTGCAGATCTTTTGGTCAAAAGTGCACTAATCTTATGAAGATAGAAGCAGTGGACCAAATTCTATATCCTCCGACGTTGCATATCAATGCTTCTCTGCTGGTACCAACGTAATGATCCCTGAATAAGGATCCATCCATCGAGTTAGCTAGCTATATCAGCTTCCTCTATAGCCTATATCCTGCTTCCTTATATAGGATTGGCAGGAAAATATTAGGGATTGACGGTGAAAATATTAGGGATTGGCGAGGGAATTACCATCGAGACCAAAATACCCATGAAAAATTGCTAACCGGCAACTGCTGTAACGGAGCTAACGGTGAAAAGTACCAATCTTCGGTCGGGGGAAAAATGGCATACCATTTTGATGTTTTTGAAAGTTGGCATACCAAAGTTTATAAGGGTTGAAAGTTGACATACCATTGAGACGATTTTCTCTTATGAAAAATAAACAAACATTAGGCGGTTAGCGCCATTTTTTTGATAAACATAGGACGGGCTAAATGCCCAAACCTCTATTGAGTTTTATTAAAAAGAAAATAAAAGAATACAAAAGAAAGGATGAGACATAAAATCCAACTCCTCAAAAAAGAAAAGTAACCAAAAATATAACACTCTCCAAAAGACATGAAAACAAAAACCAAACAATAAAGTAATACTATCCAAAACGAAAATTGGGAAGCCCCATGTAGTCTCTCCAACAATAAAAAAGAATGAATTGAGGCGGAAAATCCCACCAAGTCAATCCATTTGAAGAAAGGCCGTAGTTAGCAAGAGTATTTGTTGCCTGGTTACCCTCACAAAAATTATGAGTAGAGGGAAACTGCATCTATGATATTTGATGTAAACAATTCGTCCACACAAGCTACCCTTAGCTGCCAAAGTGGTGAGTAGAGAAATGTGAGAACACCAACATAACAAAGGTATATGCTAGAGATGTTTCAAACCTCTCCATGAGAAAATTTATTTATATTTCACACATTGTGTATCTAATTTACTTTATAAACTATATTACAAATTCACTAACACACCCAAAGACCAAAGTCTTGAAACAATGGATCCATGGCTGATAATTCATATTAGAAGACTTTTTTTTCAGAAATTTTACACATCTAAATTCACCTATATATAGAAGTCTAGTATTAGTTGGTCTAGTAACATTAGTCTTTCTTTAGTAAGTGAAATGTCGTGAGTTCGACTCATAATATTGTAACATAATTATGCATTCACTCACAATTACAAAAACTTGAATTGACATTTGTTCAAAGCTCTCACTTCTGATATTGATTTTGTAAGGGGAATTTTCATATACACCTAATTTTAAAGAGTGTTTTAAATAAAACCCAACCTAATATTTCTTTCGCATAGACATCAAAAATGTATTAATTAAAATACATATTATATCATATTTTTTCTAAATTTTACACAATTGTCACTATTCAATTATAACATATAAACACCCAATTGATGTTGTTTTAAATAAGTTGATTATGATTTTTTTTTCTAACACTAACATTTTCAATCAATTTGCAAGAATTATAAAATTTTCTTTATTTTTATGAAAAATATGATTTATGTAAAATGATGCAGTTCTTCATTCTGTGATCTATACATAAGTTAAAATATAATATAAATAATATATTTGATTATTAAAGTAAAAGAAGAAATTCTAAGCCTATACCCTAAACCCGAACCCTAAACCCAAAACTATATACCGTAAACCATAAAATTGTGAACCCCATAACCTAAACCCTAAAAATGAGAAATATACTAAATTTAGTTTTCTACTGTCTGAAGGGCAAATCACAGAAACTGAAAAATGAAGAAAACTATTTTAGACATATGCTCTATATGAGAAGTTTGTTTACACTACCAGAAAAACACTTTAGCTAACGAAAGAAATTTGTCTGTCTGTTAAAATTTTTCATCAGTTAAAGTAATAGTTGAAGAACTTTCGTTGACTAAAGTATCGTCTGCTAAACCTCATGGGCTATACTTTAGCCGACCACAGTAGTAACATCCGTCTGCTAAAGCCTGCACTTTAGCCGAAGACAAACTTATCGTCGGATTAAAGTTTCGATTTTTGCTGATGACTAAAGTCTTTGTATGTTGTCTGCCAAAGTCTTTGCATATCGTTGGCTAAAGTGTTTTTCCCTGTTAAAAATATATAGATCGAACTCCGGCCATTCTCTCGTCGTGACTCCCACCATTGGCCATCATCTTACGTCGTTGCCCTACCTGAACCCATCACCACCACCAGTGCCACACACCACCACCACCACACACCATCACAACCACCACACACCACAACACACCACCACCACCACAACCACACACCATCACCACCACCACACACCATCACCATCACTACCACCACACACCATCACCACCACCGCACACCACAACACACCATCACCACACACCATCATAACCACCACACACTTGGAGAGACAGAGGAGGTCGAGAGTGAAGACGGAGAGGCAAAGGATGGAGAGTGAAGAAGAGGGTTTCATTCAAATTTTAAGAAAAAAAAAAGCGAGAAAAATCCATTTAAAATTTTTGACTTTAGCCGACAAAAATTTTATGGGCTAAAGTCTAAAATCTCATCGTTTAAACTATGAATTTTGACTTGTCGGCTAAAATATAGTATGGTCGACGAAAAAAACCGTTGGCCTGGTTTTTGGTTATTTAGTGTTATGTGTTATGTGCTACTTTTTTACAATTGGAGAGAAGATTATGGGCACAGCCTTTCCACTGTAAGGAAACAACTTCTACCGTCAGGGTCTAGGAAAGACGGGCAAGGCGGTCCTGAAGACCACATCAAGGATTTTAAAGAAAAGCAACCTCGACCAACAGCAGAACGACTCCACGACACCAATTTTGCTTTCAGACGGCGACCATTGCCTATCGCCTGATCATTTTTTTCGTCTCGTCTATCAAGCAGTCATCTGATAAGCATTCAGTCGGCAGACAACATCTGTCGTCTGATGAAGTTCTTGCAACAGACGGAATGTCGTCTGTATAAATCCAAGTTGTAAACGTAGAAAATAAATCTATCGTAAGAAAGCCTTACAATGATAGCTAGTTGTCGTTAGAATACTAATGAACCCACATATGATTGCATTCATCTGTCGTCTGAAACTTATTCTGACGTCACTTATCTGTCATCTGATATAATCTCAGACGACATACACTATTATCTTCTATGACATCTCACACAAATTCAACGTCACTTGTTTGTCATCTAATATTAATGTCAGAAGACATACACTTGTCTTTTTTTTACTTTAGATCGACATATAAATGTCGTCTGAAAGATGTAGAAACGTCATAATCTATGGGTATATTTGTTGCTTGATTTTGATTTGTATATCATTAGCAAAAGCATTTGCACAAACTAATATAGAAATCTAATTTCATTCTCATTGCCAAACCCATCATAATTTACAAAGTTAATTGCTCCAAAGAGACCTATGAGCTATAACAACATTGAGTTATTAATTCTACAATGACCTACAATACATCTACAATAGTCATTCAATGTATATCCAAATAACTACATAATGAAGAGCAGCTTAGCTTTCCTATGCATTGGAACCCTTTAAGAAATAAGAACACTAAGAATGAGACAAGGAACTGGCAGTAATTCATAGACCATACATTGTCAACTAGCAGTTTCAATTTTATCAACAGTCAATACCCATATTTTACTTCAAGCCAACGCAAGGTTGACCTGTAATTTACAAAGGAAGCTCTTTTAACTCATTGCTCAAAAACCAAAGACAAAAGAATATCCACAAATTTCAAATACTTGCTCTAGACTAATGAGTCTAATACTTTAACTAGAACTACAATGCACACACCCTACAAAAATTACTTAGCAACTTCAGAGAACCTGTCACACACACACATGTATCCATCAAATTACATAAAACACAGACTATCAAATTGCAGAAATCAATAATTGAAAATTTGAAACTATACAAGTAAAAATAATATGATTGACTATCTTAAACGAATTTACCTTGTAAAATTTCAGAGCAATCTTTACATCTTATTCACATTCTCTCTTTTCCAAATACTGCAAAAAGGAAAAGCGACAATATTATTATCAAGAAAACAGTAGCCCCCTGTAGATAAATATAGCCTTCAAAAGCTCTAGTTTAAATGTTAATTCAGGCCAATTGAAATTCTTTTGGTTCTTGCATTCAAGCACACCGTATGTGATATGGAATATAACTATATATTAATCTCATTTGTATGGTCGCCTTAATCTGTTAATTAACCTTGACAAAGTCATTGAAGAAACTAATGAAACAAAAGAAAAAATATAAGGACATGAAACTCTCACATCGACCAATGACAACTAGCTCTTTATTAATCCACCGTGGTAATAGTCTTTGCAATTTTAGTATTTGATCCTGCAAATTTATCTCATTGTCCTTTGCATCATCCAAGCTCTTCTTATTACCTTCATGCCATGTAGAAAATCAATGTAGTTCCATCCCAAAAATAATATAATAATAATAATAACAACAACAACAATACAAAAGAAATCAGCCGATATGGCGAGACATTATCTTACAGGTGCGTGTTAAACTCTGTATACTTAACCTAGAACCACAATGCACATGTAACTGATCAAGGCATCCCTTAAAGGATTTAAGCTATTGACAACCCAACTTTCCTATCAGATTCAAATCAATATCCAACTGAAATTGAAGATTTCTAAATTAGGACTTACTCTAAACATATAAGATGCACATAATAATGCATACACTATTATTATATCTTTAAAATTGAACAAACAATACTATTATCATTCGTAGAACTGAATGACATGCAATTATATGATAAAGAGGATATTGACAACACTGATATGCAACCAACTAAGAAAGGAAAAAATACACAAACATAGTTCATCAGTAATCAATGCAATTTATTTTACATATACCACAGTTCACATATAACAATGTATTAGGGAAACTTGGAAAATAAAATTCATCAAAAAGTCACAAGTCAATGAATGCAAACACTAGCTTAGAGATGCAATATTCATGGACACAGATCAAAGTAAACAATATATAGGTTAAAGTTTTAGTTGTTGCTTACTAGGTAAAAGCAACAAAATTCACTGATATGTATGTATTTTACCTTCTCATTTGTCAATTAAACTCTCTTCTTTTGGTTTCTAAAAGTCTAGAAATGTGATCAATGAGCATACAATGATCAAAAATCATATAAAGTTGTAAACAAGAGAATAATAGAACCCCAACATAGAAATTGAAACTGTAGGGAAAGATATAACTTACGGCATGGAGCACTCCACCCTGCAAGAACTGCTTTTCATCCACATATTTGTTATTGGTCATCTCCTGTGAAATCCAATTGTGACGAGAAACTATTAACTCAGATACTTGCACAATCCATTCATTTGATTGAATAGTATGAAAATACATCACAAAATACACCTACTAGTCATCAATTGTTCCATATACCTTGACAATTGAAGCTTAATAACAGATTAATTTGGTACTCAAGCGTTTGAATTCAACCGTTTTCTTTGCCTATGAAGCTCATTATGAATTACCATAGTGTTACCAATCAGAAGATGATACTGAATGATACACACATCATATAAAAAATGGAATGGGATGAGCCCTCACCTTTTCATCCAGATCATCTGTAGTTAACTGGCCTACAATGGAAAGATGACCGGTGCATTACCATATTAATTATAAAATACATAACTATCATATATATAAATGACCTTCTTTAAAAGCTTGTTGTTCTACTCCTGGATGCATTCTCTTGTCACGGTGAGGAACTCCCACTTGGATCTTCATTCACTTTAACCTGCAGACTTGTTCGATCAAACCCTCTCCTCACCAATATACCTAACAATTTAAGAGACCAACAAACATATCAGTTAAGAGATAGGAATTCAAAACTTCTCAATAACCATAAACTTTACGACTCCCACTTTCAAATCCATTTTACAAGAGAACAAAGCAATCTATATTCACATGTTAGCATTTTCATAACACCAAAAAATTTCAAATTCATTTACTAGAGAAAACATGAGCATGATATTCAGATACCTCTTACCAATCTATCAAATCCTAACATAGTCAGTAAGTTTTACAGAGAAAATCTCAAAAAAACCCACATCCCCAATATGAACGTCACCAAACCCTAAATCACGCAAAACCACAATCCAACAAAACCCTAAATCTAATGAAATGGATTTTCTATTGAGAGAGTTGAGAGAGTTTGAATGAGTGAGGATAGGTTATCGGGGAAGTTAGAGAAATTAGAAATGGTTTGAAGTGTCAAAAAACCATGACGTTATGACAAAAAAACAACAATTATATGTTTTAAAGAGACGACAGGTTTCTGTCGTCTTAAAAATTCCATATTAATTGTTCAATTCTCTTGTTTTTCAAACGACATATGTTTATCATCTTATGAACAGGTTAATTTTAACTGTTTGCGAGTTGCTCAACGGGAAATACCGAAGTACCTTCACAAGTTTCCTATTACCTGTAGGAGTCAGCTTATACTTGTCACTCTGATATACTAGACATGCGTCAAGATCACCAAGGTCATTCCCTTCTAGATCTTTACCCCATAAGAGAACACAATCATATCTGCATGCATGGATCTTGATGTAGGAAAACCGAAGATCTTTCAGGATACATCGGACCTTATGGTGAGTGGTAGGAAGACGATGACCGTGGGGCAGCATCGAAGCAGTGTACTGTAGGTAGTCATCAACAGCCTTCACAGTCGATTTTGTCTCAACTTTAATCTTCATAACGTCCATCACACTTTCAAGAACCGTCTTCTGACAACCGGGGTACACAGGGGTTTGTTGGAAAACAAGTAGTTTGTTATACCTGTCAATACCAGCAGTGTTGACAACTCTAGGGAAGGGTTGCACCGGCTCAGGCATATACGGTCCTTCAGAGCATACACCGCTCTCATAAAGAAACATATCGTTGATGAAGGTCATTGCTGAATCGTTGGATGTACTGCTCGTCTTAGAAAATTGCTCATGATCATGCGGACCCCCTGATGATGTTTCACCCTGATATATCCAACATGTGTACTTCTCCAAAAACTCATTACTCTTAAGGTGCTGCCAAACCTTATCAATTGCAAATCGATGCATATCGCTGCGACACAGACATTTAGTACACGGACAATAGAAAATTGTATTCCCTTTAGCATTATCCATCACATATTCAATAAAACTAATAACTCTTTTACCATATCTTTTGTCCCATTTTGGAAGCGAAATCCAACTTTTATCCATATCCTGAGAAGATAACATAATATATATTTATAAACTCTAATTAATTAATTAATTAAATTTACAAATCATTTAGTATTCTATCTACAGTTAACGTATAATTAATTAATATATAACAAATTAATAATTAACATATATATATGCATGCATATATATACTAATTACAAATTATATATATATATATAACAACTTCATATATATTATCAAATTAAAATCGATCAACTCATCAATTACACTCAAAATCCAATAATTCAACTCAAAATCAATATATATAACTCAAATAAAACTCTTAAATCAACCCAAAAACAAGATATATACACATATATGTACCTACATATAGCGCCACAAACTAATTTTGGACAGATTTCGACAACACCCAACAATTTCGCCAACGCCCAAACTTTTCTCTCGTTTTTTTCACATCAGCTGCTGTCTAGATCTGGAAATATAAGAACTTTTAGCCGACGAAATTATATATTTCGTCGGCTAAACTTTAAAAAATTTTGTCGGCTATAGTTTACAGACTATAGCCGACGAAAAAATTATTTTAGCTTACCAAAAAACATTTCGTCTGCTAAAAATCCACTTTAGCCGACGAAAAATTAACTTAGCCGACGATTTTTTGTTTCGTCGACTAAAGTCTACTTTAGTCGACGAAAAAAAAAGTCGTCGACCTGTTGTTTTTTTTTCGTCGGCTATAATAGTTATTCTGGTAGTGTGTGATTGCAAAATTTGGCGTAGTGTCAGCTAGAGTTGGAAATTCAGAGACTACGGGAGGAGCAAGCTGCTTATGCTACTAAGCCGCGAGGTCAGGCAGTCTATGTTGCCTCCAGACAGCATATACTGCAGCCTTAAAGGAGGATAATGCCGCGGTATGGACTTATAACCGACGAAATTTGTCATAATTCGTCGGCTATAGTAATTTTTTTTCAAGGTTAGTCGACGAAATATGACCTACTTCGTCAACTTTAGTAGTATTTAGCAGACAAAATTTGGTCTAATTCATCGGCTTTATTACTTTTTATTTATTTTTTCAATTTTAGCCGATGAATTATAATATTTTTGTCTGCTATAGTTGTTTTTTATTTTTTTTTATTAAATACTTTAGCCGACGAATATATTAAACGTTTCTTCGGCCAAAATCTCACACTATGGTCGACGAGTCTTAAACTTTATCTGACGAAAAATATAAAAAAATTTATCGGCTAAAGTATTAGACTATAGCTGACAACTACTTATACTTTCGTTGGCTAAAGTCATCGCCGACGAGTCTTTGCTGACGACATTTTAGCCGACAAATTTGATTAATAGGCGGACGAAAATTTTTTGTCAGCTAAAGCACTGATCCTGGTAGTGTGTGTGTAAAATTTAATAAAAATATGTATTGTTTTATCTTAAAAGATGTATAGTAATTTAGGTTTTTCTCTAATTTTCTCTTTTTGTAATGACTTTAAGAAGCATACTGGTCTTTCTGGTGACGTTGGCTCTTTGTGGTAGATGTTATGGTGCTATTGCTGCTTACAAAGTTGGCGACCCTATGGTTGGATAATGGGAGTTGATTATTACTAGTCATCTTTTTGAAAGAGTTTCATGTTGGCGATACTCTTTTGTTTTCATACAATCATCTCCGGAATGTGTTTGAAGTTTCCGAGCAAGGTTACGAAATCTTGTGACCACTATTACTTTCTTTGTGGTGTTGGTCTCCCATCGCAACCTATAGTTCCGGCTCAGATACAATCACGCTTGAAAGGCCTGACCACTATTACTTTCTTTGTGGTGTTCCTAGTCGTTGTGATGCCGGACAAAAGGTCGAGGTTGTGATGAGTAGCCTTCCTACACCAGCTGATAGTCTGGTCATCTCTCCGAGCCTGGCACCTTCTAGAATGTCTTCTCCTTCAACTCCGAGCCCGACACCTTCTACATCGTCTTCTCCATCAAATCTGAGCCAGGCACCTTATGGATTTTCAACTCCATCAACTAGCCCGGTACCTTCTGCATTGTCTTCTCCTGTTTACTAAGTTGGCGAACCGAGTGGTTGGATAATAGGCGTTGATTACAACCAGTTGTCTTCACCAAAAGAGTTTCATGTAAGTGATACTCTTTTGTTTTCTTACAATCCATAAACCACAATATGTTAGAAGTTACCGAGCAAGGTTTCAAATCTTGCAACTCCAGGTCTCCCATCACGGCTTATAGTTCCTGGCGCAGATTATATCACACTTGAAAAGCCTGGCCACTATAATTTCCTTTGTGGTGCTCTTGTTCATTGTCAAGCCGGGAAGAAGGTCGAGGTTGTGATAAGCCTTGCCACACATGACCGTTTTGCCTCCTCTCTGAGCCCAGTACCTTCTGGATTGTCTACTCCATCAACTTCGAGCCCGACACCTTATGGATTGTCTTCTCCTTTAACTCCTCATCCTGAACAGAGGCCAACACATTCAGCGGTTACGGTCATTAATGCTCCAAAACTTGCCTTGGCTGTCTTTGTTTCTGTGCCAGCTTTTTTCTTAATTAGGTTTGGAGTTGCTGTCTTTGTTTCTGTTCTAGCTTTTTTCTTAATTAGGTTTTGAGTTTTTGCTTTTGTTATAGTATTTATCTGCATCAATACACTAGGCAGCTTTTAAGTTTTGGATAGTTTTGTGTTCCATATTTTTATTTTGAAGATTTTATTTGTTTAGCATATACCTTCATGATTTCATGTTTCAATTTGATGAAGTCTGTTTGATTACTTGATATTCAATTAGATGATGTTATTAGTTCATGTTACTTTTAGCACCAATTTCTTTCTTTGAACGTGGACGACTTGAAAATAAGGAAGGGGGAATAAATCATGGCAGCAATGTAATGCATAACAAGAAGCATGCATGTACGTAAACCTAACACATAGTAAAAACCTAAATTAGTGATTTAGACAGTAATAAGAACCTAAATTAGTGATGCAGAATTGCAGATAGTAAGAACCTTAAGGAAATCCAAAACTCTAGTGGCCTGGTGCACCAATTCCAAGTAACTTTACCGATTTAAGGCAATTGATTACTAATGCAGATAGTAAGAACTGTTGAGATATTCATTACACATCAGGAATATGAGACTTTGTATGTAAAGTTATAAGGATTTGAGCTACTCTCTTCATAGTTTATAGCCAATTGATTTTGGATGTGAACCTCGTATTAATTTATCATGGTATTAGAGAGTGTTTCGCACGTCCACATGTGAACCCTAACAGCCATAGGAACTCCACGTCATCCCAAATATTGTTTACGTGTTAGGCTTGAAAATTTGTCATATGTACGGAGGCGTGTAGAGATATTAATCCCACATCGGGAATATGAGACCTTGTATGTAGGTTTAGGGTTGTACGTCGGCTCGAGCAGCTTGTATTCAACTCGCGTCCCGCTCAATTTTTACCACGTTCGGATCATACGTGCTTGTATGATAAATGAGACGAACTCGAGCTCGATTTTAAACTCGGCAAGAAAACGAGCCAAACTTGAACAAAGAGGTATTCAACTCGTTTAGCTTGTGGGTAGATTGTATTTTTTATAGAGTAGCTCGAACTCGTTAAAAGCTCGGCTTGTTTATTAAAGCTCGACTACTTAAATATTTATGTAAGGAATATATAAATAAAATATAATTTCTTTATAATATTTTTATTACCTTACTATATAATTGGAAAATAATCTAATAAAATCTAAATAAAATATATCACAACACCAAATCAAACCCTGAATGTACAAATCTTTGATAGTATAGATGGTGAAGATTCAGTGAGATTTATTTCTTTGATAATATAGGTGATGTAGATTCGGTGAGATTTGATTGGAAGGTTGGCGGATGATGATACAAATCTTATTTCGATCAATATGCTGAAGATTTCAGTTTTATGTAATTAGTTTAGATTCTGATTTTGAGTTTGATTATTTATTTTGAAGGATTTGTTTTGATAGTTGGATATGAAATTTGGATTATTATTTTAATTTTTCATGTTTTTTTTTTCTGTTTTTTTAATTTAAACTTGAATGAGCCAAGCCAACTCGAAGTAAGCTTGAGCTCGTCTAATATAACGATCCGAGCTGAGTCTAGCTCGAACTCGAAGAAAAATTCACAAGCCGAGCCGAGCCTGAACATATAGAAAAAAAAAATCAAGCTTTAGCTCGACTCAAATTCGATAAAAGAAAAATAAGCCGAACATGAACACGCTAGTATTCGGCTCAGCTCGGCTCATTTTCACCCCTATGTGGGCTTATAAGGGTTTGAGCTACTCTCTTCATAATTAATTGGTTTTGAATGTGAACCTCATGCTATTTTAAAAAGAACCGGAAATTTGCATATATGTATACCACGTTGAGACTATCTTTCCAACGCCACCGGCTTGTTGAAGAGGGCAAGATCACTCCTAAATACAGGAGGGAGAGGTGGAAGATCACTCCTAAATGCAGCAGGGAGAGGTGGAAATACAGGAGTAGGACTACTAAATTACTAATTGCTCGATCAGACCAGCTATTGCGAGCCAAAAATTGCGAATTATGTAATTCTCACCGAAAGCTTTCTTAATGGTATCCTCATTTCTTGTTAGTTTTTCTGACGTATATCAGTAATATGGTCCTGTGTTTAACACGCTAAGTGAAACTAACAAAAGCAGACAAATGCACACTGCAATATGGGTTTATAATTAACTAACTCAATTGCATAGTTCTTTCTTTCCCGGCCCTTTTGAGATTTGAGGGGACAAACATAAATTATTTCACTTCCTTTTGTATTAAGATATAGAAACGAAGTTTACAAGAATAGGGTGAGAAATATACCTTCATGTCATTGGTTTGACGGAGAGTGCATGTGTAATTAGTAAATACGCAGATTATATAAGACTTTAAAAATTTATATGAAATAATATACATGGATTGCAATTGGACAAGTGAGGTCAAACTTGTGCTGCAAAATGGTATCTAAGCCGCCCTGACTACAGAGGTTGACGGAATAAAGGTTAAATATTAAAGACGGTGGCGTGACCAGTAATATTTAAACTCCAGATGAATATTTTTCCTAAAGGATGGTGAATGATGGAAACTGAAGAAATGTTTGCAGAAAATCGATAATTTTCCACAGAAAAGCAAAGAAAAACACGCTACTGTGTTCATCTTCCTTCTCCATTATATATTTATATATGGAACATCATGTGAAACGTCTTTTATAATCAGCATGAATGATCGCCGGACTCGCTTTGTTCATCACCACTTAGGAATAAAATCTCAAATATCCTTTGTTTATAGTAGTGGAGGACTCAAGTATTGGTTAAAGCAAAGAAATAGTGGAGTTGCAATTCTTTAGCTTCTTCAATTTGATTTACCAACTCTTCTATTCTAGTATAAATGCCAACCTCTGTGCACATTCTGAATCACATTTACAAAGAAACATGCAAGTGCACAATCCAATTGCTCATACCTTCTTTTTCTTCCTCATCTTCATATTCTCTTTCAATGTATCTACAAATGTTCATGCATGCAACCAAAGTGAGCGCAGCTCTCTCTCATCCTTTGCTCTAACTCTGTCTAATTCTCTACCTTTGAATTGGACCGCAGTTAATTGTTGCCATTGGGAGGGCATAACTTGCAATCTGCATGGTTCGGTCACCCATTTGAGCTTACCCTCCAAAGAAATAAAACTCAAAGGAGGAGTATTTCCTTCTTCAATATCACTTGCGAATCTCCCACGTCTCACTCACTTGAATCTCTCTCACAATTCACTTTACGGCTCACTAGATCAAACAGAATTTTTCTTGTCCTTCAATAATCTTGAGGTCCTAGATTTGAGCTGTAACCTTCTTTTCGGAAAATTACCATCTTCTCTATTATTCACTCATATACAGACATTGGATTTGTCCAGCAATCACTTCTGTGGTGAAATTCCATCATCAACTTTCCAACAAGCTTGGAATTTGACCAGTTTTAATGTGAGCAACAATAGCTTCACCGGGTCTATACCATCCGCCTATATTTGTCTTCATTCTAATCCCTTGGTTAAGCGATTGGATTTTTCTTTCAATAAATTCAATGGCAATATTTCTCCTGGTTTAGGGAAGTGTTCAAATCTGAAGGTTTTTCGTGCTGGCCACAATAACCTTTCAGGATTACTTCCTGAAGATATCTATAATGCTACCAAACTTG
The DNA here is from genome assembly GCA_951800085.1 of Comarum palustre. Lineage (NCBI taxonomy): Eukaryota > Viridiplantae > Streptophyta > Magnoliopsida > Rosales > Rosaceae > Comarum > Comarum palustre. Next base: position 2,410,405 of record OX637587.1, read on the forward strand.
AAGAAATTGCTTTACCTCACAATTCACTATATGGCAAGATAAGTGAGAGAATTGCAAACCTAAGCCATCTCAGGATTCTTGGCCTCAACTCTAATAATTTGATTGGTGCTATCCCTGCAGGTATTGGTAAGTTATCCAATCTCCAAGTCATGCTTATGGATTTGAACAACCTAGAAGGTTCTTTGCCACCATCCTTGATGAATTGCACAAACC